>OY856412.1:1439285893-1439910893 GCA_963693085.1 Alisma plantago-aquatica | reverse complement strand
AGACACTGGATCTTGTATTTTGCTGATGAAATAGTAACGAATTGTAAGCCTTATGAATATGTTCACATGTTTAGCTGAGAGCATTTAAAAATAGTTATCTTGTTTATATCATGTTCTGATTCTGATATACACACGGGAAGAACTAGGGGTGGGCAAACAAGGGCCGCAGGTCCTCAAATTTTTTTTGATATATATATATATATATATATATATATATATATATATATATATATATATATATATATATTCACTACCCGCATGGGTAACTAAAATGATATTTATGACAACAGTTTACGTTGTAATACAAAACGAGTATTTGATAATCTCATTACAAATGTTGTCTGTCTCACTACAAACAGGTACCTTTCTATTACAAAATATATCCACGGATAACTAAAATTTGTTATCCATGCGGGTAGCGAATAAATGACACATGCGCGCGCACACACACACACACAGATATATATATATATATATATATATATATATATATATATATATATATATATATATATATATATATATATATATACAACATGTGAGTGACAACCACATGATAATTACCCAAACGTTAATGTTAATTATAGTCCTCTTTCCTTTAATATCACGTCTCTTACAACCCTCACAACGACTTCCTCCTGTATCGTGACTCTTGATGCTTGCGCGGTTTGTAACTACTGTAGCAGTAACATTTCATGTAATGTAGAAGTCCCGTTGATGTTTGAGGTCTTCTTGTCTCTGGAAGCTGTGATGGATCAACTTCGATCTCGTACGAAGGGTCATCGTAAGCCTCAACGAACTGACTTGTTTTCGAGAAATCTGATATGGCGATCGCTAATTTGTTTCCGTTTTACATCAAATTCCTTTATTGTATGGACTGTAGGTATCCGCCTTTTATTGCATTATAAAGTAACAGAATTTTATCTACTTGCTTCATGGTTGCCTAACACCATTACATATCATAATTTTTGGATAGGTCGACGTTAATGGCAACATGACAAACAGGCAAACTAAAAATCATAAAAATGGGTGGACTGCCGAGGGGTGAAAAATATGGCGTCTTGAGGGCATGACGAAGAACTACGGCGTCGGGTGAAATTAGGCAGAGCCGACCATGCAAACAACTCTAATTTCGTTGACGAGGAAATTAGACAAAGCCTACCATGCAGACAACTCCAATTGTGTTGCCGATGATTGAGCACTCTCCAACACGGAATTCCAAACTCCTGTCAGCAGACTGCGGGGCTAGGCGTGGAACAACGACACCTTTCCTTGTCTCCATCGTCAGTCAAAAGGGAGGGTCTGGACTTCAGATCTAGCAACTAACCACAGCCAAATCTTTCTTATTATCGTCGATGGTATCTGTCAGTATATTTTCTTGGAAAAAATACCTAAATGGCACATTTGCCAATTTTAATTACCTAAATGGCATGTTCTTGAACTTATTGTCCAAAATGGCACATTTTGGAGCAATACGTCCCCTGCTGGGACGCATTGCTCTCCCGCGAGGCAATGCGTCCCGGTGGGGGACGCATTGGTCCCACAGGAGGGCAATGCGTCCCGAGCCGTGACACATTGCTCTGTTGTGGGACCAATGCGTCCCCCGCCGGGACGCATTGCCACGCGGCAGAGCAATGAGTCCCGGAAAGGGACGCATTGACCCCACAGGACTGCAATGCGTCACGGCTCGGGACGCATTGCCCTTGTGTGGGACCAATGCGTCCCCAGATGGGACGCATTGCTCAATGAGTCTCCATGCAGGACGCATTGGAGCAATGCGTCCCCATGCAGGACGCATTGGTTTTTTTAATCATTTTTTGTAATCACTGATATGTTATTGATATGTAAATTAACAATATTGATTATATTTATACATTTATAATTCGTTCACTTGTATTTGGATGTCTATAATATACTCAATTATTATAAATTTGTCAATTTCAATAGGTCGTAACATGCATATGGAATATATAAGTATATTGCAACCAACATTGGTTGGTTCCTAATTGATTATATAATACGAACTTAATCCAAATAATTGAGATAGCAATTAAAAACAAGGTTAAAACATGAACCAACATGACGAGAAAATAATACACAACAGAACAATATGATAGATCCACAACAACATGATCCAAAATGAACCAATGTCATATCATAATATGATAGATCCACATAAAATAGATGTCCTCACAAAGGCATACATACAAAACTGTACAATATATAAAAAACTAAGTATGTCGTCCTCGCCCACGACGTCCTCGTCCACGTCCCTCTACATCAGGATCCTCTGTACCGATGTCATCTGGAGACTGCTGAACTGGGGACAACTGTGTAGGAGGCTGCTGGCGAGCATCAGGGAAGAAATGAAAAGGTGGAGGTGGGGTGAGGGGTCTAGGAAAACCAGGATAGGATGCATCGGGTGGGGTGCATCCTGAGAAATCAAACGGAGTAGGTGAATATGTGACATAAGATGGTGGTCGGCTCTCGGGAATAATTGCTGGTGGGAATGGAGTGTATGGAGCAGAAGAAGAACTTGCTCCATGGTATGATGGTGGTTGAGGTGGGGTGATGAATGAGGAATATGAAGCAGCTCCTGAAAAATATGGCCCTGTCGGTCCCCATGACATGAACTGAGAAGTGGGAGTGGGAGTGGGCTCAACAGTAGGAGTAGGAGTAGGAGTAGGAGTAGGAGTGGGCTCAGGGGCTGTGGTATGAGTGGGTATGGGATCCCATGGCCGAGCATAGTCGGGAAGACTATCAAAGTAACTCCCCTGGATGGTATAGATGCTGTCTTTGATCTGTGCAGGGGCGTGCTCTACTGCCGCTCGGATCGCCACATGTGTTTGTACCTGTAAAATAAAGTATGTACACATAATAAAGACCAATTACATATATTACAAATAACAAAGATAAATAATAACAATTTGTAAAAGAAAATAATAATGATACTCACAAATTCCTGCTGACGATAACTTTGTGGGTAGTATATGCTTGGAGGCATATCTGGAGGGGGCACAATGTATTGTGGATGATACCATGCATAGTGAACCTGAGGACTGTAGACTATATCAGCTGGTGGAGCGGGAACTAAGCTCTCACGTCTGTTGTTCCACATCTGCACCTCCTGCCTATAATGAAGCATCCAATCCTCAGCCGCATGACCCCTCCCATCTATCCGGCTAAGCTGCGGCAGCTCAAGAGTAGGTTGTACTTGAACAAAGCCGAACTGTCCAAGTACTCTGTCGGGAAAGTGCCACTCCACTATTGTGTAGCACAACAGAGGCACTCGTGCCAACCAAATATCACTACCATCTCTACAAATGGCAGGCAATCTCTCGAGAACCTCAACAGTGTAAGGAGTCAACTCTATCTGTTATTCATATAAACAACGTGTATCATATAAAAAGGAGTAAATTGTAAATAAATAAAACATACCAAACAACAGAGGTAAGTAAGTTATACCTGTGAGGGCAAAATCTGGTCAAATGCTGAATCGTAAAATTGAATTGTTCTCCTGATAGTTTGACTCCTTTGGACAAAGGTAGGCCACCTATTAAATTGAGAAACTAAATTTAGATAAACACTACATAATATTTATACAAATAAAAAAGTTAATTGTGTTGATCTTTAACCTGTAGCCCAAGGGAACATCTTCTGGCCAATCATTCCAGCGCATTCTAATTGTACTTGGGCGTCCAATTCCCAACCTCTCCCAACACCACAGCTGTAATAGGCACACACAACCTGATAGATGGGCTGTTCTCCTAGACCGGGTGGTTGCCTTATACAACTCCCTATATAAGAAAGCTAGAGTTGCAGCATCCCAAGATAGAGTGCCACAACGTGCAAAATCGGACACAAGAGGGAGATACCTAACATGAACTCTATCCCCTGTACTATCTGGGATAAGGTAACTACCTAAGAAATATAAGAGATATGCCCTAGTATACTTGTCCTCATTTCTACTTGTTGTTGTTCATCACCCGCGGTCAGATCCATATCCTTGAAGGTCTCACGCAACCAAATCAAGGAGATATGCCCCTTAGACATCCCATCTGGTGCATCTCCTAAGAAATTCTCACAAAGGTGAGTCCATGAAGAAAATTGCCCCTCATTTACACCTAAAGGATATGAAGCTATAACCGGTGGGCCATCAATCCTCAGGCCTAAAAGAACTGCAACATCCTGAAGAGTGACACTCATCTCAAAAGGAGGAAGCCTAAAAGTATTGCTAGAGTTGTCCCACCTGTTAACTAATGCAGTTATTAAAGTAGGGTCAAGGTGGATACATGGTAGCCTATGAACAAGCCCAAAACCAGCTATGGAAATATTGTCTAAAACATCCTGGTCAATAATAGGCCATTGTGCCAACATAATGTGGTGCTGGGAGAGTCGGTAGGTTTCTTGTCTAGGAGCCATATCTATGAAAAGTGAAAATATTTCATTAAATGAAAAGTGCAAAAATTACATTACATGAAAAGTGCAAATAGTGTACAACATTTAAGATTGTCAAGATTCTTCATTAGATAAGATGAAATTACAACATGAACAACATGAATTACATTAACAAACAATATAAAAATACAACATGAACTACATGAAATTACTGCATTTGATTCAGTATCTCATCTAGAGGTTCATAAAATGGCCACACTTGATGTACCACTCGATGTATCTCTGGATGTGATACAGCTAACTGGTTTTTTACTTGTTCGTTGATTGGCATTGCTTTCTGTTTTGTGTGATCCCAATACCAACCAGGTAGCTCAAGAAGTTCTTCATACATGTGAAACATTTGCTTTAAAAATTGCCAATGAAATTTTGCTTGTTCTTTTGTCACTATAAATCCTAACTTGTTGTGCAACAAATCTGGTACATCATTCCAGTCATCATCCAATAGAGTTTGATGAGCCATTTTTCCCTGTAGGCACTTCATAGCTATTATTTGGATTAACTCTACGGACATGTGAAATGTCCATGTCCTTCGATGAGCCATCTATAGAAATTGAAATTACAAACATTACATGACTTTAGTGAAATTGCAAACATTACATGACTTTAGTTAAATTGAAACTGCAAATATTACATGACTTGAGTAAATTGAAATTGCAAACATTACATTAGAGAAGCCATCATATGACATTAGGACAAGTGCGTCTATTATGGCCCTTTCTGCCACACTTATGACAGTGATATGTATACTGATTTGGATCAACATCCATAGTTGAATGCCTTCTCTTTTTCTTTGGTCTTCCAGCTTGCCTTTGTTTCCTAGGGGGTAATAAGGGATAAATACCTCTACTTTCATCAAATTGAGGCCAATACCTCTTGTCGGGAATGCCACGAAATTCAGTTCTGTACGCATTTAGATAATCCTCATTTGTATAATATGCACTCACGAGTGCATCAAGATCCCAATTGACAGATTCTGCAGCTACCCAAACATGAGAGCATGGAAAATGCCATTGTTGTGGAAAACCACAGCTGCATTCACTGCCACCATTTGGACGCACTATTACTTGAAATTTATATCCATCCATGTCACCAACAAGCCATTCATCATTGTTCACACGGATGTGTATTGTCAATTTTTTTGCATCCTCTCGAACATTATAAAGCTTATCATGAACCTTAAAGGGCCAATGAAATCCATGTTGTGCACGTTTATTTGCGAGATTACGCCTGCACAGCCACATGGTCACAGAGCGATAGTATGTGGCAACAATTAACGCTTGTATTGGCAAACCTCTAACACCTTTTAAGACTCCATTACAGCCTTCAACATGATTGGTAGTCAATGACCCATACCTGCAACCTCTGTCATATGCGAGAGCCCAATGTACTGGATTTTGGCCCAATAAATATGACTTCGCTGCTGGTTCTATGGTTTCTATAACAGTCATATGATGATCAAATTCATGTGTATCAGTTGTGGATCCCACCTTCCACATAAGGTCCCTCAACTCCTTGGACTTGAACTGCTTATGGAAGTTCTCCCGAAGATGTCGAAGACAATAATGATGTTGAGCCCAATGAAATTTTGATTGAAGGGCTGGAAAAATCCCACTCATTCGATCAGAAATAATACACAAGTCTGTACGTCGTGGAATGATTGGAATACAAGTTTGTAGAGAACCAAAGAACCACTCCCAGGAGTCCTTATTTTCTTTCTCGACAACAGCAAAAGCAAGTGGAAATAGACCATTATCAACATCTATGCCACATGCAAGGAGAAGTATGCCAGTATATTTTCCTGTTAAAAATGTGCCATCAACAGTAAGAACAGGCCTACAATAGGCCCAACCCCTCACAGCTGGACCAAATGCCCAAAACACCCGCTTGAATCTACGAGTGCCTTCAGTTTGAAGGATATAATCATCAATAAGGTGGGCATATATAGTTCTTGGAATATATTGTGTCAGAGAAATTAGGAACGGCAACAAACTATGATATGATGATTCCTAGTCTCCAAATATTTTACAAACAGCCTTCCTCCTCGCTAGATATGCCTTCTTGTAAGATATATTGAGCCTTAGTTCAGCATTCACCTTGTCACGAATTTCTCGTGTCGACATATCCAGTCGTGATACTAGGATTGGCATTATCATTCGAGAAATATAAGATGCTGTGACTTGGTGATGATCATGATTCATAACAGTTAATTCACAATTGTGGCCTTCTTTACAACGTTTTATCTTCCACATGCCACCTGCTTTTTTGGACTGGCAAGCGGTCAATCTCCAAGGACATCGTTCATCATGGATACAAGCAAGTTTAAGATGACGATTATTTGAGCGTAATGTACGGTACTGGACATTCTTTTGTACCGACCATTTTTGGAGTGTCTCAACCAGTACAACTTTAGATGCAAATAAAGCACCCTCATATATAACAGCACTGGAAGGATTGTAATCGAGACGAAATTCATGACAAAAATCTTCCACCCAGTCATCATCTTGAAAAGCTTCATAGTTGGAATCAATGTGTTCATGTTGGGGCCATTGGTTGTCAAATATGGATGGAATATGACTCAATGCTACAATACAGTCAGGGAATGGATGTGTGTGCTCAGCATCGGTTTTAGTCAATGACTCATCCTCAGGTGGTTCACTGTTATTACCACCTTCAATGTCACTATTGTTATCACCTTCATGATCACTATCATTATCACCTTCATGATCACAATCATTATCTCACTCCTCAACCTCAACACCAATATTCTCAGTAGTTAGATTTTGAGAAAATTGAGGTGGTTCACTCCACTCAGCTGTTAAATTGCTAAGACTGAATTGAGGTGTAAGACTGAATTGAGGTGGTTGACTCCATTCAGTAGTTAAATGACTTTGAGATAATTGAGGTGGTTGACTCCGAGAGAATTGAGATTGAAATTGATTCAATAGACTCATTAAATAAGGTTGTTGGTGGATAGATATTTTTTCAAGAAACACATCAATATAGGCATCAGCTGAAAGTGATAACAAGGTTCTGTATGCATCATCATCATCAACTTGTATGAGCATATGATTTTCTCCAGGGAAAAGATAGGATATTTTGATAGAGAAGTGGTTGGGATTGATGTCAAGTGTTGTATAGATATATGATTTTAGTTCAGATAGGGTATTAATAAGTGAAATGTTTATGGGTCTAACAGATCGACTAGAATAAGACCCATCAGAGAGAAATTGCCCATCATATCGCATCTTCACAATTCGTGAATTTGAACTAGATGCCATGTTCCTATATTTTAGAAAATTATATTAACATCAGAAAGAAATTCATATTTTATGACATTATATCAACATAAATTAATATTTTAGAGCAGTGACATCAATTTGGAATTAAATTTATTGGACTACTTTTTCTATAACATTAACAGTGAACAACAATTAAGAACAACAATTTTGCTATTTTTTTCAGTAAAATTAACTAACATTTCATAACAACAATTTTGCTAATTTTTTAGTAACACTAACATTTCAAAATAACAATTTTGCAATTTCGAACAATACATTTTCAGGTATTAAGTAGCCTTCAATTGTCATTTTCTACATCATTATTTCCGTAATGTACAATTAAAGAGTAACAATACATTTATTTCAGTTGTAATATTTCGTACTAAAGTTAAGTTCATATTTTGAAAATTAAAATTTTGGTAGAACAAATACCTGAAATGGAGAGTTATCTGTTGACAATCGAAGAATAGAAGAAGAGAAAGAAGAAGCTCCAAGTAGTCTCCGAGCAGTAGCATATATCAGCTCCAAGATCGCCTGAAATAAGCTAGAAAGCACCCAAAGCAATAGAAATCCGAGAAGAAGCTCCAGAGCAATGGGAGTATAGAGCTAGATGAAGGAAATGAAGAATGGTGTGAGTTTGGGGGGCTGTTTTCGGCCAATATATATAGGGGAGCAATGCGTCCCGGTTGGGGACGCATTGCGCCCACGTGGACCGCCGCGCGGCGGCCCAACGGTAACATAGCCGTTGGCCTGGGAGCAATGCGTCCCCGTCCCGGACGCATTGCCCGCGTGGCAAATTCTAGCCGTTGGGCGCGTCCCGGGGCGCGACGTATTGGTCCCACAAAGGGCAATGCGTCCCGGTTCGGGACGCATTGCACTCCCGTGGGGCCAATACGTCCCCCGCCGGGATGCATTGCTCTGCCGCGTGGCAATGCGTCCCGGCGGGGGACGCATTGGTCCCACAACAGAGCAATGCGTCACGGCTCGGGACGCATTGCCCTCCTGTGGGACCAATGCGTCTCCCACCGGGACGCATTGGCTCGCGGGAGAGCAATGCGTCCTGGCAGGGGACGCATTGCTCCAGAAATGTGCCATTTTGGGCAATAAGTTCAAGAATGTGCCATTTAGGTAATTAAAATTGGCAAATGTGCCATTTAGGTATTTTTTCCTATTTTCTTTTTCGGTCACCCAATCATTGCTTTCTTCCAAGCATTCATTCAGTTGCAGGAAGAAAGTCATCGGTGGCAGAAACTCTGCAGCCATGATGAGCCCATGTGATTTGTCAGTTCCAAACACATGCCCACGGCATGGGTTTTTTTCGACATACACTGACTATCCGAGTGTATGTGCTGAGATCATCAAAAACATTAAGGGTCTTCCAGCTCCAGATCTTGCACTGTATATATGTTCTGAAATTTCTATTGCATGCCCTCTAGATGACAGGGAAGGAAGCAAGGACTTTGCACCCATGGTCTGTCATCTCAAGGGGGAGACACCTCTTTTGCAGCAAATAGTGTAGAATCGTGTCAAAAGCCATTTGGAATGTCCATGAATCAATTCTTACTATTAAGGAAACTTTGATGGTTCTTAATTAGTGTATAGGTGTACCAGGATACAAGAGATGCAACACAGATTTTGCAAGTATAATAGTTGTAGACGGCCATTGGAGACGAAGAAAAGTCAAAACTGAGGAAGAAGCGCCAGTTTTGCCAAAATTTTGCACGTGTAATAATTGTAGACCATGATCAAAGGAGGTTGTTGGATATAAAGAAAAATCTAGACTGAGGAAGAAGAGCCAAACTTTGCCCACACCCGAAAGATCAAATCAGAGCAGGCTGCCAATACTAATCATCTTATGTATAGTGTACAATTTGGCAATCACAAGGTACAATCGTTGTTCACTGAATATATCATTTTGTCCTTTCTAGGACACATATATTTTCTTTATAGAATATATATTTTAATTAAATATATTTATTAATAATTTTAAAAGATAAACAACTTTTTTAAATAAAGATGTCTAATAGATTATCTTATATCAATCATGTCAATGTTGTCTGAAGATTATCAAATTAGTATATTCAAATACTTTATTTGGTTACGTGATAAATATGATACTTAATCCTAATTTGTAGTTTTTGTGAATGAATAAAATGACTTAGAACTACAAAAAGTACAATTTGATATCCATTGATTTTGTAACAAATGTGTAGAAACACCATATATCTTCTTATTTGTCTACGAATAACACTTTTAAATGTGTATCGTACATCTAATAAAACTTTTAATTAAGCTCCTACATGTGATATGCTATTTTCTTCCAATAAATTTACTTCTATTTTAGTTAAAATGTTACAAATTATGTACATTATAGAATGAACAACATGTAAAAATAAAGGTGATTAAAACTCTATCTTTTTGTCTTATGATTATTAAACAATATTGATATTCTCAGTTTATGTTCTCTAGCGTACTATTTTTGTGGTCAATCAGGCGTGGTGCTCCATCCTAAGATCTCAATAAAGAAAAAGGCTTACAAAAGTCTCCTTAGATATTAGGTTGAAGCAAACACCTACTCCTGAAAGGTATCCAATATGTTATTATAATTTTCTATCTACTCTTACTACCCCCAGTAGAAAATACAATCCCTTTTATGCAATATCTTATTTATGATAAATTTTTTGCAGGTTATGTATGAAACATCATATAATTTTGGAGCTTATTCCCAATAAAGTACATGCCAATGATGATGTGAAACTATTCTTGACTTCATCGACAAAACATTTGATTGGTTCTGTTCTGCCTTGGTCATTTATTCAGTTAGATCGAATTTGCTCAAGATTTACCCCACCGATGAAGTATCTATATCATTCAAATTATCTTAGGTGGTACAAGAATTACGTGAACAATATTTGTACTCCAATTGGACCACCTCAATACAAATTTGGTTGTCTAACTTAATTCATTTAGGCAAGAAGAGGAATATGCTTTCTTAATAGGAACAACTTGACAAGACTACACTGGTAAGTCATTATATTTACTATTCATTTCTTAAAGAAAACAATCTACCCTATGAATAGAATAAAAATGTTATTCTCATTGTTCATTAATTATATATTTAAAATTAAATTTCTCTATATCATCAACTTTATTTTATCTTTATTAAGATATAATTGTCCTATGATTCTTCAGAATTCTCCAAACATGATCTAATGCACACTTCCAAAATTATTTTGTAACTGACATCTTGACGTGATTTGGACATTTTTTTTGTTTTTTTACAATTTTGTATACCATGTTTTTTCTTCTCCTAAATATGCTCTTTAATCTTTTCTTCCATGTCTTTTGCGGTTTGTTCCATTTCATAATGTAAAATATATAGCTTCTATGTTGGATACGCGTTGTGTGCACAACACACACAGAAGGAAAAATATGTCTCGTTGAATTATAACATAAAATAATAGTCCGGAGTAAATTACTATGTACTTGTGTCCAAGGACAAGTAAGGAAAGTTGGAGGCCTTAGTTGATTTATTTTATTATATGATAATCTATTGAATCTCATACAGGGATGTTTCTGAATGTATGACATTCATACATCCAGTCAGGAGTAAATTTTTGTATCCTTGTGTCCAAGGACAAGCAAGGACAGTTGGAGGATTTATTTTATTATATGATAATCTATTGAATCTCATGCACGGGTATTTCTGGATGTACACCATTCGCACATACCATTGAATTGTATATACATACATGTACATACACACTCCATACATATACAACACACACACACACACACACACACATATATATATATATATATATATATATATATATATATATATATATATATATATATATATATATATATATATATATATATATATATATACCAACATTGTAACAAATTTTAATCACATACTTTCTCACTATCAAGTCGGGTGTCAACCAACTAGGATAACCCATATTGGTTATCATTGCTCTATTATCTACAACAATACATAGTCTACTACTTCTCTTTTGTTTCTGGTATTATTTCACAACTCAACACCATTGTTGGAAGGTGTGATTCCTATTTAGTGTTTTTTTGGGGGGTTTATGCTTCCATGGCATAATATCCACGAACTACATAAATGGTATCCTCTAACAAAGAAACATCTAGAATGACATAGGATCCACCACTTAAATTTGTGTATGTGCCTCAAGTAGAAACTTGGTTTGGTTCTTTGTATTACGAATTGGTGGCCTCACTATATGTTCAAATATATGCAAGCTTCTTACTAATTAAGGATCCCATCCCACTAGAGGGGAAGTTTACCATAATCACGTCGTTCATGCTCTTAGGCATCATTTTCAAGAAGGGTAGGATTAGGTCTACAAGCTAATCCTATGACAACCCTAATTTCTATATACTTTCCATAGTGACATTCACAGATATGGGTGCACTCATATCTATAGATGTCAAAAGGGAAAATATAAAAAATTAAGGTAGTCAACTAAAAATAGAGATTTAGCTAAGATCAAGTTCACATCATCATATAATGCCACACGAACATTCATTCATATAGATAAAATAAAGTCATTACATATGGAGAGGAAATATTGTTCTAGAGAAAGATAACTTTATTACATAGGATCTCAATCATCCTCAACATCAACTAGGGAAGAAATAAACTAACATCTAGCAAGAAATGAGATAAGAGGAATATATCTATCTAATATATACTCCATGCTTATTATTTGTGCCTTCATGTACTTTGAGCATACATTTCACTTTGTTGTCAATTATTCCTTGTACATAGAAAATACGAGAAACAAAAACATCAACAAAGTTGGTACGTGGTAAAGGTTACACTAATAAGGTTTCATAAAAGAAAATATTTGAAAAAGAAGGAAAGAGAGATAAAACCATTTCTTAAGGCAAAAATCAAGTAAACACCCCTTTTTATTACATTCATTTTGATGCGGTTGTACTACACATATTGCACTTAACTTACATCTAGTGTGGGCAATATAATATTATCATACATCTAACATGGGCCAAAGAATCATACGTCCATGTTAGGCAACATACATCCACACCAGGCTATGTGCTCTAGTAGCTACAACCCATCATAACCATTTATGTTCTATTAGGTTTGGCGAAATATAACTCATACTAGTCAACCAAGCAATCATATTCAAATACGAGCATTCACGATATTACATACCATAGGCAACCAAAAATCTAGTCTTATACTTATAAGACCACGTACCTTCTTGTTCAAGTCAGTTATCCAAGGATTTGAATTAATTAAGAAATGAGTCACCCTACAAGGGAAAGCAAGGGTACAACATCACAATTGGTCCATGTAACCAAGACTAAGATATGTTCTTAATTATTATTCATTTTATGTTATCTAATTTTGATCAGGGATTTTCCATATTTTAATTGGGTTTAGAGATAGCATCAGGTCTGATCCATCATAAACTATTTTGATTAAAAGATAATATTTAATTAATCAATTAGAAGATTTCCATAAACTAGGGTTTCTAAAAAGGGGAAAGCAACCCTAAACATATTAATCATACATTACATCAGGGTTCATTTAAGTGTTCAGGACCAATCATGGTCACTAATCATCATCTAATTATATCAGATTTTTTTTTAAAGATATACCTTTAATTTCATGCAGAAAGAGAAAACTAGATTTAGGGTTTCTTCTAATCCTTTCATCATTTATCAACTTATAATAGTATTTCGATTAATTTAGAAATCAGGGTTTCATCTAGGGTTAACTACATTTTAGACAGTCGTACATCGTCAAGAAAAATCATTATCAATTATTAATCACAATTAAAGGTAATTCAGGATTTAAGAAATCATTTTTGAAATAGGAAACGGATCCATGTCTTGATAACATTTTATTTGGATAGAGAATATTTTTCTGATCAAAATGGTATATAGGTTCAATATTTTCTGATAATCCTAGCCTTTAGTATGATTTTTCTAAGTTAAGCTATTTTCTTGAATATATATAAAAAAATATAAAATAAAAGGAAAGTAAAACCTCGATCAATGGCCGGATCCGCCTGGATCTACGGCTCAAATTGATCTACATTGATCGAGCATTCCTAGATTTGATCCACACTGATCAGACGTTCCGATGGTGTCCCTTTGGCTTGCTACTTGCTCGAGCGGTGAAGGAGGGACTCCGACGAGGTCAATCTCACCCCTTGGTGCTGCTCGCGAGTGGGAGAAGGTTGGGACAGATTCATGGGATCAAACTAAAGCCAACGAGGGCCAAAATAGGGTGCAATACCCTACGTGGCTCGTGGCTACCGCGTGGGCAGGAAGGGTCGTCAGAGTCAGGATCAAAATGGAGCGATAGGCGCTCTGGGACCTCGGGGTTGTAACGGGGAGAAGTGTAGGGGTGAAGCGAATGTGAGGGTGAGGTTGGAAAGCAGCGGAAGGTACTGTGGTGCTCGGTTGGTGGTGGTGGCTGGAGGTTGAAGACGGTGGATAGGAGGTGTATACTCGTGGTATCTCGGGTGAAAATGAGGCTGCGGAAAGGTAAAAGTGGGAGAGGCGGAGCTAGTGGAGGCTTTATGTAGGCGTGAGGGAGGCTAGGCGAGGAAGCCCTAAACTCATCCGCCACCAGGGTGAGAAGTGCAGAGAAGCGGGGGTATGTTCTCCCTGCTCCGAGAGTGAGGGGGGTCAAGATAAGGGTGGTTGACCTCGTTTTGCCGAGACAAAGATATTAGTTGGGCTCAAATTTTGAAAAGAGGCATGAGGTGGCGAGTTCGGCCGAGCCTCACCTCCTGCTACCTCCCCTCCCTAAGCGGGAGGTAGGAGATGAGGTCTCCTCTATTAGATCAGGGCATGATCCATAGATCGCCTGATCCAACGGCTAGGAGAGGGGCCGAGATATCAAAAGGCAACGTGACATCTATATAAGCTCAATTAATCAGAAACTTAGGGCTAGGATATATAAAAGTGATTTATTAAAGTGGCCATAACTCTTGATTGGTAAGCCCAATTCTAATGAAATTTAGGGTTAGCTTCATAAGATCATTATGCTACTATGGTATAAATTTAAGATCCAAATTTGACTATTTGATATTTTCATTTACTAGATACATTAACACCTGTATTTTATCATTATAGCATACTAGGGTTTGCATTTTCTTGCAATTTGTGACACAACTTTGTTCAATTGAATTAGGAAAGTATATGAGGGTATTTTGGTCAACAAATTTGATAATAAAACTTTTAAGAGAGAGAAAAATATTATAAAAACTCACTTTGTCACATTACCAACGGTGACGACCCCAATTTCTATATACTTTCCATAGTGACATTCAAAAATATGCGTGCACTCATATCTATAGATGTCTAAAGGGAAAATATAAGAAATTAAGGTAGTCAACTAAAAACAGAGATTTAGCCAAGATCAAGTTCACATCATCATATAATGCCACACAAACATTCATTCAGATAGATAAAATAAAGTCATTACATATGGAGAGGAAATATTGTTCTAGACAAAGATAACTTTATTACATAGGATCTCAATCATCCTCAACATCACCTAGGGAAGAAATAAACTAACATCTAGCAAGAAATGAGATAAGAGTAATATATCTATCTAATATATCCTCCATGATTATTATTTGTGCCTTCAGGTACTTTGAGCATACATTTCACTTTGTTGTCAATTATTCCTTGTAACTAGAAAATATGAGAAACAAAAACATCAACAAAGTTGGTATGTGGTAAAGGTCACACTAATAAGGTTGCATAAAGGAAAATATTTGAATAAGAAGGAAAGAGAGATAAAACCATTTCTTAAGGCGAAAATTAAGTAAACACCACTTTTTATTGCATTCACTTTGATGCGGTTGTACTACACATATTTCACTTAACTTACATCTAGTATGGGCAATATAATGTTATCATACATCTAACATGGGCCAGGGAATCATACATCCATGTTAGGCAACATACATCCATACCAGGCTATGTGCTCTAGTAGCTACAACCCATCATAACCATTTATGTTCTATTAGGTTTGGCAAAGTATAACTCATACTAGTCAACCAAGAAATCATATTCAAATATGAGCATTCAAGGTATTACATACCATAGGCAACCAAAAATCTAGTCTTATACTTATAAGACCACGTACGTGCTTATTCAAGTCAGTTATCTAAGGATTTCAATTAATCAAGAAATGAGTCACCCTGCAAGGGAAAGCAAGGGTGCAACATAACAATTAGTCCATGTGACCAAGACTACGATATGTTCTTAATTATTATTCCATTTATGTTATCTAATTTAGATCAGGGATTTTCCATATTTTAATTGGGTTTAGAGATAGCATCAGGTCTGATCCATCATAAACTATTTTGATTAAAAGATAATATTTAATTAATCAATTAGAAGATTTCCATAAACTAGGGTTTCTAAAAAGGGGAAAGCGACCCTAAACATATTAATCGTACATAACATCAGAGTTCGTTTAAGGGTTCAGGACCAATCATGATCACTAATCATCATCTAGTTATATCAGATTTTTGTTATAATGATATACCTTTAATTTCATGCAGAAAGAGAAAACTAGATTTAGGGTTTCTTCTAGTCCTTTGATCATTTATCAACTTACAATAGTATTTCGATTAATTTAGAAATCAGGGTTTCATCTAGGGTTAACTACATTTTATACAGTCGTACATCATCAAGAAAAATCATTATCAATTATTAATCACAATTAAAGCGGTCATTTAGGCTTTAAGAAACCATTTTTGAAATTGGAAATGGATCCAGGTCTTGATAACATTTTATTTGGATAGAGAATATTTTTCTGATCAAAATGGTACATAGGTTCGATATTTTATGATAATCCTAGCCTTTACTATGATTTTTCTAAGTTAAGCTATTTTCTTGAATATATATAAAAAATATAAAAGAAAAGAAAAGTAAAACCTCGATCAATGGCCGGATCTGCCTGGATCTACGACTCAAATTGATCTACACTGATCGAGCATTCCTAGATTTGATCCACATTGATCAGACGTTCCGCTGGTGTCCTTTTGGCTTGCTGTTTGCTCGAGCGGTAAAGGAGGGACTCTGGCGAGGTCAATCTCACCCCTTGTTGCTTATCGCGAGTGGGAGAAGGTTGGGACAAATTCAGGGGATCGAACTGAAGCCAACGAGGGCCAAAACAGGGTGTAAGAACCTACGTGGCTCGTGGCCACCACGCGGGCAGGCAGGGTCACCGGAGTTGGGATCAAAATGAAGCAGGAGGCGCTCTGGGACCTCGGGGTTGTGACGGGGAGAAGTGTAGGGGTGAGACGAATGTGAGGGTGAGGTTGTAAAGGAGCGTAAGGTACTGTGGTGCTCAGTTGGTGGTGGTGGCTGGAGGTTGAAGATGGTGGATATGAGGTGTATACTCGGGGTATCTCGGGTGAAAATGAGGCTGCAGAAAGTTTAAAGGGGGAGAGGCGGAGCTAGTGGAGGCCTTATATAGGCGTGAGGAAGGCTAGGTGAGGAAGCCCTAAACTCAGTTGTCACTGGGCTGAGAAGAGCAGAGAAGCGGGGGTCTGTTCTCCCTTCTCCGAGAGTGACGGGGGTCAAGATAAGGGTGGTTGACCTCATTTTGGCGAGACAAAGATATTAGTTGGGCTCAAATTTTGAAAAGAGGCATGAGGTGGCGAGTTCGGCTGAGCCTCACCTCCTGCTACCTCCCCGCCCTTTGCGGGAGGTAGGAGAAGAGGTCTCCTCTGTTAGATCAGGTCATGATCCATGGATCACCCGATCCAACAGCTAGGAGAGGAGCCGGGATATCAAAAGGCAATGTGACATCTATATAAGCTCAATTAATCAGACACTTAGGTCTAGGCTATATAAAAGGTGATTTATTAAATTCACCATAACTCTTGATTGGTAAACCCAATTATAATGAAATTTTAGGATTAGCTTCATAAGGTCATTATGCTACTATGGTATAAATTTGAGATCCAAATTTGACTATTTGATGTATTCATTTACTAGATACATTGACACTTGTATTTTATCATTATAGCATACCAGGGTTTGCATTTTCTTGCAATTTGTGACACAACTTTGTTCAATTAAATGAGGAAAGTATATGAGGGTATTTTGGTCAACAAATTTGATAATAAAACTTTTAAGAGAGAGAAAAATATTATAAAAACTCACTTTGTCACATTCTCTCCTCCTTTTAAGAATTTTTCCCTCAAAATTCAAGCAGCCTGAAAAAGATGTGGATGTTTCCGCTGAACTTGGGACTTGAGCTCCCATGTGGCATTAGTCTGATCATGGTGGCTGCAGAGAACTTTCACCATATCTATATGCTGATTACTGCAAATCTCCTTTGTCTTGATATCAAGGATTTTGACTGGTGTCTCAGCATAAGACATATCATCTTTCAGCTCAAGAGGCTCATGATTTAGAATGTGACTGGGGTCCTTTACATAAGGCTTTAGATTGGATACATGAAAGACATTATGCATGGCACTATACTGAGGTGGCAAAGAAAGACGATAGGAACATTCTCCAACCCTTTCAAGGATCTCGAAGGGTCCCACATAACAAGGACTGAGCTTTCCCTTATTCTTGGCCAAAGCTCGAATAGGCCATATCTTCAGAAAGACATGATCACCTTCCTTGAACTGACATTCCTACCGGTGAGCATCTGCATATGATTTCTGCCTATCCTGTGCTCGCTTCATTCTCTGCCTGATCAATGAAACTTTATCTGGATACAGCTGCATCTCCTCAGATTTCATCAAAGTGTGTTCTCCGACATCGTCCCAATGTAAGGGAGATCTGCACGGTCGGCCATAAAGAGCTTCGTATGGTGGCATCCCAATACTAGCCTGATAGCTATTATTATAGGTGAACTCAGCTAAAGGCAAGTAATGGTCCCACGAGCCTTCCCAGTCAAGCACACAAGGTCGTAGAAGATCCTCCAGAATCTGCACTGTTCGATATGAATGTCCATCTGTCTGTGGATGATAAGTTGTACTAAAGTTCAACTTGGTGCCCAATTCTTCTTGAATCTGTTTCCATAGCTTTGAAGTGAACTTTGGGTCACGGTCCAAGACAATGGACGCTGGAACTCCATGCAGACGTACAATCTCCCATATATAAAGGTCGACCAATTCAGAAACTTTGACGGTAGTCTTCACAGGTAGAAAATGAGCTGACTTGGTGAGATGATCCACGATGACCCATGCAGTGTCGCATCCCTTCCTAGTCCTGGGTAATCCCACTATGAAGTCCATAGTGATATGTCCCCATTTCCATTCTGGGATCTTGAGGGGTTGCAGTAGACCACCTGGTCTTTGATGCTTGGCCTTGATTCTCTGGCATGTTAGACATCTGGACACAAAATCTGCAATGTCATGCTTCATGCCTCTCCACCAGAACTGACATTGTAGGTCTTTGTACATCTTCTTCGTGCTGGGATGAATTGTGTACTTGGACCCATGTGCCTCACTAAGAATTGTTGTCTTTACAGCTGACTGCTCAGGGACCCACATACATTTCTTGTATCGAAGACCACCATCAAGACCCACAGACAAATGTGTATGAGGTTTAGCCAGGAGAGAGGAGAGCTCTGGAAGCTCGGGACTAGCTTTCTGTGCCTCTAGAAGTTCAGAATGCAAGTTGTATGCGATAGAAATATTATTGACATGCATACGATCAGCCAGGAATTGTCGTCTCCAGCTTGCTAGATCCTCCATGTTCCTCCATTCGGGTACAGACAGGGATGCACAAATAGCTCTTTTCCTACTAACAACATCTGCAACCACATTGGCCTTACCTGGATGGTAGCCAATGGTGATGTCGTAGTCCTTCAGGTACTCGATCCACTGTCATTGTCGCATATTCAAATCCTTTTGCATCAGAATGTACTTGAGGCTTTTATGGTCGGTGAAGATATCAAACGTTGCCCCGTACAAGTAGTGCCTCCATATTTTGAGAGCATGGATGATAGCAGCTAACTCCAAATCATGCGTAGGGTAATTCAACTCATTGGGTTTTAGCTGTATGGAAGTGAAGGCCACTACTTTCCCGTTCTATTATAGGACACACCCTAGTCCATGTCGAGAAGCATTGGTGAATATCACAAATCCTTCATTGCCAGATGGTAGAACAAGGACATGTGTTGATGTCAACTTCTGCTTGAGCTCTTAGAAGATAGACTCACAAGCAGTTGACCAAAAGAAATGCTCGTCCTTCCGAGTAAGCTTAGTGAGAGGAAGTGCCACTTTGGAGAAATTCGAAATAAAACGACGATAATATCCAGCCAAACCTAAGAAACTCCGGATTTTAGAAGGATTCCTGGGAGGTTGCTAATCAAGTACAATAGAAACTTTGGCGAGATCGACAGATATATTGCCCCCAGAGATGACATGACCAAGAAACATAACTTTGTCAATCTAGAATTCACATTTAGAAAGCTTAGCATAGAATTTCTGGGCTCGAAGAATCTCAAGGGCAAACTTCAAATGCTCTTGGTGTTTCTCCATAGAGTCATAATATCATCAATGAAGAGGACCACAAACTCATCAAGATAAGGTTGGAAGACTTTATTCATCAAGTTCATGAATATGCTAGGTGTGTTGGTCAACCCGAACGACATCACCCTAAATTCATAGTGCTCGTAACAAGTTTGAAAAGCGGTCTTAGATATATCTGAATCCTTAACCTTAAGTTGATGGTAGCTAGAACAAAGATCAATTTTGGAGAAGACTTTAGCAGTATGAATTTGATCAAAAAGGTCATCAATACAAGGGAGAGGATACTTGTTTTTAATGGTAGCTTGATTCAACATGTGATAGTCAATATACATCCGCATTGAACCATCTTTCTTTTTAACAAAAAGGACAGGTGCACCCCAGGGGGAAATGCTTGGGCGGATAAAACCCTTATCAAGAAGTTCTTATAATTATTTCTTCAGATCCATAAGCTCAGCATGTGCCATCCTATACGGTGCCCTAGAAATCGGAGTGGTTCCAGGAAGAATATCTATGGAGAACTCAATGCCTCTATTTGGAGGCAGCCTAGGAAGCTCCTACGGAAATACATAAAGGAAATCACGTACCACCTCCAGTCTTTCTACAGACCCGTTGTCAGGACTGATCTCTGAGGCGAATGCAAGGAAGACTTTACATCCTTTAGATATGAGCTTTTTAGCTTTAAGAGAGGAAATTGTTACATTATTACAGAATCCGCTTCCCCGAGGGATCACTACAAGAGAGGAATGAGGTTGAGAGAGAACTACCGTCTTGTTTCTACAGTCAATGTGAGCATGATATGTGTATAGCCAATCCATGCTGAGAAATAAGATCAAAGTATTCCATGGTTAAGAGAATGAATTCAAAAGGCATATCATGATTTTTGAATTTTAGAGGGAGGACATCGATTTTCTGCAACGTAGTGAATATTTTTCCACTAGGAGTTGACACATCCAGAATGTATCCCAAGTCCCTTATATGTAGGTGTAACATTGAGGCCAAATTTCGAGAAATAAATGTATTTGTGGATCCAGAGTCAAATAATGCTTTAACAGGATGTCCATTCAAGAAAACAATGCCTACATATGATAATTACATTTTTAAATAATTGAAGGCATTGAACAAGATGTTAGATATATGAAAAAGATTTAAGGTTACCTTCGACAAGCTGGTTCGGATTTGCCCTAGCCTCCTCTGCTGTTACTGCGAACAACCTAGCATTGCGGTGTCCCTGAGGGGGTGGAGCACCCGCTGGAGGTTTGCCAAGGATAGACGCATTGGGACACTTGGCAAGGAAATGTCCCTCCTTCTTGTAGTTGTAGCAGACTGGCTTGGTGTAGCGACAAGGCCCATCATGTCCTCGTCCACAAGTCTTGCATTTATTGCGGTAATCCATCAACTTGCTATTCTTCTGTCCTTTCTTCCCTAAACCTCCTCCTTTTCCTGATACTTTATTATGGACGGGATGGAACTTCTTGAACTTCTCTTCCTCAGTGGTGGTCAACCCTATATCCCATGCTAGAAGGCTTCTGCAATCCCTGCTCCTTTTCCTGCTTAAGGGCCATGTCTAGGGCTTCATCAATGCTTTGGGTACGGGAGGCTATAACTAGGGTTTTCAGGTGTGCAGAGAGAAAATCTACATAATGCTCAGTGAGGCGGTCCTCAGTCCAGATAGGGGCATAGTGTTCCAGAAGCCTAAACTTCTGGTTATAATCGGCCACTGAGAGACTGCCCTGCCTAAGCTCCATGTACATCTTTTCTTTCCTCTTCCTCTTAGCTATGGGCATGGAACGGTCGGTGAAGAGGGTCTTGAAGGCTTCCCACCCCAAGTTATCTACTTCCTCCCCCCGGTTCCCACCATAGTTCTCCCACGAGATCTTCACCCCTACCTTAAGAAAATCGGTGGCGAATTTGACCTTCTTTTCCTTGGGTACTTCTAGGGTACGAAAGGCATTCTCTATGGAAAGGATCCAGGCTTCAGTCTTATCCATGACCTCAGGCTAATCTTCCCCCCAAAAGGAGTCAGGGTTGAGCTTAATGAAGTTTATCACTGTCACCTCCTTCTTTCTAGAGGAGCTAGGTTTAGGGGTTCCTTTTGTGGAAAGGGTCTCCATGAAGTCTAGTAGGATTTTCTTTTGTTCCTCCGACCTTTCTTTGGCCATAGTTTCGGTATCAGGTACTTCGGAGGTTTCAGTCTCTTTTCTCTTCTTAGAGGATGATTCCTCCAAGGCCTTAGAGTTACCTGTCTTAGGAGGCATCCTGAAATTAATTTGGACATATTATATTTATTACTTCAACAATTATTCTCATCATTATCATCACATGATATTTCATTATTCTCCTTTATCAATAATTAATGTTTTTAATGTTATGATTTAGGGAGGATATCCTAAAATCCTTATCAGTCAATCCTTAGGACTTTCTAAATAGAGAGACTCCTTCCTAACCTTATAACAGAGGTAAGAGGGAAAATTTATTTTAAAACATAGATGAGAGGGATTTTTTTTCCTATAGAAAGGATGAGAGGGAAAATCTGTAGATGAGAAGGTTCCTAAATTAAGGTAAGACCAAGAATAGGGGGCACTTAGGGTATTGTCCAGGTAGACTTATACTGCCATAAAGGTAGCCTCGTGATTGCCAAGCTAAGTGGCTTAGAAACTTTAGTCAGACCCATGGCAGATGCTATCCTAGACACCTCCACCCTTCACATCCCTAACTCAAGGACTACCCTAGACTCCAAATAGGGTGAATTTAGTTCATGTGACTTGATGTGTGAACATTGGCTCTGATACCAACTATGACAAACCCCAATTTCTATATACTTTCCATAGTGACATTCACAGTTATGCGTGCACTCATATCTATAGATGTCAAAAGGGAAAATATAAGAAATTAAGGTAGTCAACTAAAAATAGAGATTTAGCCAAGATCAAGTTCACATCATCATATAATACCACACGAACATTCATTCATATAGATAAAATAAAGTCATTACATATGGAGAGGAAATATTGTTCTAGAGAAAGATAACTTTATTACATAGGATCTCAATCATCCTCAACATCAACTAGGGAAGAAATAAACTAACATCTAGCAAGAAATGAGATAAGAGGAATAGATCTATCTAATATATCATCCGTGCTTATTATTTGTTCCTTCAGGTACTTTGAGCATACATTTCCTTTGTTGTCAATTATTCCTTGTACCTAGAAAATACGAGAAACAAAAACATCAACAAACTTGGTACGTGGTAAATGTTACACTAATAAGGTTGCACAAAGGAAAATATTTGAAAAAGAAGGAAAGAGAGATAAAACCATTTCTTAAGGCAAAAATCAAGCAAACACCCCTTTTTATTACATTCACTTTGATGCGGTTGTACTACACATATTGCACTTAACTTACATCTAGTGTGAGAAATATAATATTATCATACATCTAACAAGGGCCAAGGAATCATACATCCATGTTAGGCAACATACATCCACACCAGGCTATGTGCTCTAGTAGCTACAACCCATCATAACCATTTATGTTCTATTAGGTTTGGCGAAGTATAACTCATACTAGTCAACCAAGAAATTATATTCAAATATGAGCATTCAAGGTATTACATACTATAGGCAACCAGAAATCTAGTCTTATACTTATAAGACCCCGTACCTGCTTGTTCAAGTCAGTTATCCAAGGATTTGAATTAATCAAGAAATGAGTCACCCTGCAAGGGAAAGCAAGGGTACAACATCACAATTGGTCCATGTGACCAAGACTAAGATATGTTCTTAATTATTATTCCTTTTATGTTATCTAATTTAGATCAGGGATTTTCCATATTTTAATTGGGTTTAGAGATAGCATCATGTATGATCCATCATAAACTATTTTGATTAAAAGATAATATTTAATTAATCAATTAGAAGATTTCCATAAACTAGGGTTTCTAAAAAGGGGAAAGCAACCCTAAACATATTAATCATACATAACATCAGGGTTCCTTTAAGGGTTCAGGACCAATCATGGTCACTAATTATCATCTAGTTGTATCAGATTTTTGTTATAAAGATATACCTTTAATTTCATGCAGAAAGAGAAAACTAGATTTAGGGTTTCTTCTAATCCTTTGATCAATTATCAACTTAGAATAGTATTTCGATTAATTTCGAAATCAGGGTTTCATCTAGGGTTCACTACATTTTATACAGTCGTACATCATCAAGAAAAATCATTATCAATTATTAATCACAATTAAAGAGGTCATTTAGGCTTTAAGAAACCATTTTTGAAATAGGAAACGGATCCAGGTCATGATAGCATTTTATTTGGATAGATAATATTTTTTTGATCAATATGGTATATAGGTTCGATATTTTCTGATAATCCTAGCCTTTACTATGATTTTTCTAAGTTAAGCTATTTTCTTGAATATATAAAAAATATAAAATAAAAGAAAAGTAAAACCTCGATCAATGGCCGGATCTGCCTGGATCTATGGCTCAAATTGATCTACACTGATCGAGTGTTCCTAGATTTGATCCACACTGATCGGACGTTCTGTTGGTGTCCCTTTGGCTTGCTGCTTGCTCGAGCGGTGAAGGAGGGACTCCAGCGAGGTCAATCTCGCCCCTTGGTGCTGCTCGTGAGTGGGAGAAGGTTGGGACAGATTCAGGGGATCGAACCAAAGCCAAGAACGGTCAAAACAGGGTGCAAGACCCTACGTGTCTCATGGCCACTTCGCGGGCAGGCAGGGTTGCCAGAGTTGGGATCAAAATGGAGCGGGAGGCGCTCTGGGACCTCGGGGTTGTGACGGGGAGAAGCGTAGGGGCGAGGCGAATGTAAGGGTGAGGTTGGAAAGGAGCGGAAGGTACTATGGTGCTCGGTTGGTGGTGGTGGCTGGAGGTTGAAGACGGTGGATAGGAGGTGTATACTCGGGGTATCTTGGGTGAAAATGAGGTTGCAGAAAGGTTAAAGGGGAAGAGGTGGAGCTAGTGGAGGCCTTATATAGGTGTGAGGGAGGCTAGGCGAGGAAGCCCTAAACTCAGCCATCGCGGGGGTGAGAAGAGAGGAGAAGCGGGAGTCTGTTCTCCCTGCTCCGAGAGAGAGGGGGGTCAACATAAGGGTGGTGGACCTCATTTTGGTGAGACAAAGATATTAGTTGGGCTCAAATTTTGAAAAGAGGCATGAGGTGGCGAGTCCGGCCGAGCCTCACCTCCTGCTACCTCCCCACCCTTTGCGGGAGGTAGGAGATGAGGTCTCCTCTATTAGATCAGGGCCTGATCCATGGATCACCCGATCCAACGGCTAGGAGAGGGGCCGAGATATCAAAAGGCAACGTGACATCTATATAAGCTCAATTAATCAGAAACTTAGGTCTAGGCTATATAAAAGGTGATTTATTAAATTGGCCATAACTCTTGATTGGTAAACCCAATTCTAATGAAATTTTAGGGTTAGCTTCATAAGGTAATTATGCTACTATGGTATATATTTGAGATCGAAATTCTATTATTTGATATATTCATTTACTAGATACATTAACACTTGTATTTTATCATTATAGCATACTAGGGTTTGCATTTTCTTGCAATTTGTGACACAACTTTGTTCAATTGAATGAGGAAAGTATATGAGGGTATATTGGTCAACAAATTTGATAATAAAACTTTTAAGAGAGAGAAAAATATTATAAAAACTCACTTTGTCACAAATCCCATCTTCAAATATGAAGAACCATATGGACCATGTTGGATGTAGAAGGTGCATATGCCTCTGCCCTCACTGCCTAAAATTGTGGATCCATGGTATTCTCATAACTGGATATGGAGGGAACCAAATTTGATTGCCACTTCGGATGTTGCATCAACATGAGAATATGGACCACATGGTTCATTTCATATGTGGTTTTATGATGCATTTCTCTACTAGATGACTCTCTAAACATTTGAGACTCCTTGTATGATGGCACACAATAAGGCAATGTTCTTTTATTTTAAGTCAAAGTTACCTTTTCATATCTAAGATAAGGTTTCTTCTCCCTTTCTCCGACCTGCCTTTTGATGATATGCAACTAAGTATTCAACAATCTCAACAACCCAAAAAAGTTAAGAAATCCTACATGACTTATTTGGTGGATACATGCAAGTGTACATGGTGTGACTATTTCCCTAGAACACACGTAACAGAGTATTTGAAAAGGTATCCTTGTCTCAAAAATTGAAAACTAATGACTTGAACCACTAATTAGGACCATTGCAATTTAGTAGATAGAGGGGTTGTACTGTAATTGATATATGGTTGCAATGAAATTTAATCTTATATAAGAACTGAAAGAGAAACCTTGTTCAGAAATAGTTAAGAGTTTTATTATCGGAAGATCAAGTTGATTGCTAGAGGAAATTAAGAAAATCATGCAACATAAACCTAAACCTAGTCCATTTGTTGCGATGTCATCGTCACAAATAACATATAACAACAATTGACACCCACCATCACTTAGATTCACTATATTTTAGCATGTTCTATTTGGTTATTTAAGTATATAGCAATGCTTATTCTATCTATCTGAGATGCAACATCATCTATGTCCCATTTTTCATCCTCACTATTTTTCTTTCTTCAGGGATATTTGTTTATTCATAATATTTAAAAGAAAATTACATGTTGCTTAATAGGATCCATATTAATTTAATCAAGAATTTCTAAAAATACTAAGGTGACATTTAATGTAAGAACAAATTATGCAATAATGTTATACGGTTCAATCATACCTCCATGACATTGATTACACGATCACGGTTTTTTTTGGAAAATCTAGGTAAATATATTCCAAAACCCAAAGAATTGGGGCAAAGTTACAAATTGCAACATACGTGCAATTTACATGATAAAAGGAAGAACATTTAAACTAGGGATTAACTTAGTAGCTAAGAAATTAGCATAGATTCCAATTTCTAATTGATTATACTATCACTCATATATTAAACATGTCTTTATAGTACGAGTTGCAAAACAATGATGCACTAACATAACATACTCAAACATTGTTAGAATTTGGGCTTGGATTGTGTTGACATGTTATTTCCGATAGAAACATATTAATACAATAAGACATGAAATAGCTACAACACTTTTCATAATCCGGGTCTTATTATATTTCTAAATCTATATAATTATTGGCAATTTTATAAATAAAACAATTGCTTTTGTAATAATAAGAAAAATTAACTATACAGAGAATCCTCACTACAAAATATTCAACATGCATTTAGATATACTTGGAGTTTGACATGTTTATCCATGAAGAAGTTGTTCCATCATTTTTTGGGTAAAAGAGATACATTACTTTACAGATAGATATTTACCAGTTGATAGATTGATTCAAGTATTTGTTACAACTCCAATATTTGGGTTCATTTGGTGAGAAATGTAATTTCTCATATTAAAGATATTTGAACAAATAATGATATAATTTGGTTCGAATAAATGGATTTCGTTTACAATAGCCTTGATGTTTTTGTTGTGGGCTTTATTGGCTATTGGGCCCAAATAACAAGAAAATTCAATTAGTAAATGAATAATTGAATATTTTAGAAAAGGAAGAGGTAGAAACCTCTTGAAGGCAAAGAGATGTAATACAAGGATGGATTTCATGCCTATTGGGTTCCTTGGATTACAAGGTGTCCAAAGTTGAAAAAAGAAAGCAATAAGAAACAAAAAGATTAATTAAGTATTTCTTTAGTAAGAAAGAAATTAAAAATAATGTTAAAATGTTGGAAATAAGTGGAAAAAGGGATAATTGGGTTATCGTTGGTGGAATTTCATATCCCAAGGATTCCTAATGATAAAAAGAATACCAATGAGACAATAAAAGAGAAATAAAGAGAAAACCTCAAAAAGAGTTATTTTAATAAGAAATAAACAAGATAATGTGAAATAATGAATTTAGATGCATCTAGAAAGATAATAAGTATCCTTAAAAAGTAATTTCGAAATAATAGAGTTTCTTAGGGTACAAGGAGCCCCAATGAAGGAAGAGGAAAGTGAAAATATCGATAATGTCAAATAGGAAGATAATATGATACATTATTAATGTTTTTGGTGGCGTTGTGAAAAAGGAAGTAGTTTCTATTAAAAGAAAATAGAAATTCGTGCCAAAGAATTAAAAAGCAAGACTAAAGAGAATCAGGGAAAAGGTTTTCGAATTTATAAATATTCAAATAACATAATTATTTAAGGAGATAATGAAAGAGAGAGATGGTTGCTTCGCAACCAAGGAAGGTATGTTTCCTTTCAAGAATAGGACTTGAGTCCTCAAGGAGGCACGCCTTAGGGCTTCATACTCACCCCTATATAAGGGGTATAGTGTTTTGTCCGAGTTAAAGATAATCCCGAGGAAGCTTTTCTTTCCTTCTTCTTCTTCTTCTTCCTCGTTTTTGCCCTTAAAACGTAACTATAAGAAGCAACACGAGAAAGAGGTTGGAAAGGGCTAATACATGGTTTCGATGAAACCCAGGTGTGCCCCGGAGCTGAGGTGAAGCACATACATCGAGGCCGTGCCCTAGGGTGCACTCAAAGGTAGTCGTCGGGCTGCAGTGACGGCCGCAGAAAGTTGGCCAAGGAGCGGAGAACCAGCCACATTAGCCAAGGTTTGGGGGAGCTTCAGGTGCGCCCAGGTGCGACGGAGTTGGGGCGGCCCTTGGCGGCAACCCCCGGACCCTATGGAGGAGTGTAGGAGGACCACAAATAAGCTTGCAGGCAACGTAAAATAGATGCACGAGGTTGAAGATGAAGTCAGGAGGCTTTGGATGCTTTTACCCCTCCGCGGGTTGAAGCGCTATTTAATTGCATGGGGGCATTATCGACATTTGGTTATCTTTCCTTTATGGCAACGTTGCATGGACGGAGGTGATGGGGCGCAATCTGATTGGCCCAAGTAAGTGAAATCTTGCTAAATTCATATTTAAAGATTTGTAACTCTAATAACAGCAAATAATATATGTATTTTGTTCAGAAAAACGAGAGGAATCCAATAAAAATGTATATGGAAGATAATTCCTCTTGCTTATCGGAAAGTAGTGTAAATTATCATCTTTAATGAATTAAAGATTAAGAAACCCTATTTTGAAATGAATAAAGTGTTTAATAGGGTTTAATGGATCATTAAAGTTGATAATAACCTGTTAATTGTAAAAAGGTATTTTAAGATCATAAAGGATGATCTTTTCACATAATTAGTTTAATTTAGAGATTATGTGCATAAATATGCTTGAAATTTGAAAAGTACATAAAGCTATTATCTTTAATGATTTAATTAATGAAAAACCCTTAGATTTGATGATAGATGGATTTAATGTTGTTCAATGGATAATTCAAGCCAATATTAACCTGTTGTTGATAAATGTGAAGATAGAATCTAAAAAGATGATCTTTTTATATAATTGGCTTAATTTAGGGGTTTCGTGCATGAATATGCATTAATGAGCTTGAAAACCCTAATTTAGGTGAATATGTCTTTTAATTGTTTTAATTGTTCAAATCCATAAATAAATAGGGATATGATGATCCTAAGTCAATTTGGGTATAAAAGACTATTAAAATGGATAGTTGAGCAATTAAGGTTCATATAAGTAGAAAAGAGTATTTAGGGTTTCTTGACCTAAAAGGGATAAAGTTTGAGAAATTGATCTAAGAAACCCTAATGAATATTAATGAAACCTTAGTGCAGATTAGAAACCTGAGAAAGTGAATCCAAGTCAATAAAGTAGATTCTTGATAAAGTGTGTAATAAATAGAGTACATATTCTTTTTAGGAATTATGTGATTGTTGAATTGCTTGCTTGGATTGCATTCTTGGTTGGATTTGCTTAATGCTTGTGAAATCATCAAATCATGTATGTGGTTACACTTATGATTATCTCAACTAGTTTTTTGAGGATTTTATCGACGGTTCCCTCATGGCTTGAAATAACTATTGGATGCTTTTATTTCATGCAACTATACAGTGACTATGACTATCACTATGAATATAAATGTATAACTGGCTAGATATGGGTCCACCTCTGTGGCTTGTAAAGGCTAAAAAGGGGTAACCTAGAGTAAGGTCTAGGTTATCGTGGGTTAGAAATTGGGCTACCAAGTGTAGTGCCATGAGACCCATTAGCATGCCATGAGTTAAGGAGTGGGTACTTAGGAGTAGTGCCATGTGGCTCAACCCTAGAAACTAGTTCACCTATAGGTGGGACCATGAGGGGTTTAATGGGGATCAACCATAAGGAAGGTAGTATCCAGGACCACTACAGGGATAGCACAGAGGATAGGGTACTCATGGATCATGGTGGAGTTATATTTAAAATGTAATCTTAGTTGTGAAATGATTATGTTGTTATCATAGTTGCACATTTATTGTTTCCCCCACATACCAGCTTCGGCTGATCGACGTTTTGTTTGTCGACGTTTTAGGTACAAGACAAAAGGACAACCAGTAAATCGTCATATTGTGAAATACATGAAGTAAAATACAAGGAGGATTAGTTAGAATAGAATCCATAAGTGGATAGAAGTTTAGAGATCCAAGTTTTTAAAAAGGTATGCAAAAGTTTATTTTCTTACAGTTTTCTCATTTAGTCTATTAAAATTTGATAATTATTCTTGGTTAATTGCCGAACCTTTGATCCGTAGTTATGGGTGTGACTTCGACCTCTCGGTCTCCCTTAATTGGGGGTTATCGGGAGGTGGGGTCGTAACATTTGGTATAAGAGCATAGGTTCCTTACTTAACCATTAATAATTATTAAATTTTATGAGCTCCATAGAACCCAAGGGAGTTATTAGAGGATTATACGAAAGACGGAGGTGTCTAGAAAAGGATCACGACTGGGGGGCTAGCAATATTTTCCTCCGCACTGCTAGTCGAAATACGAGGACTTCAGGATCTGTGTGACTGCCTGGCCAAAGTCTTAGGGTATGAATCAAAAAATATACCTTTAGGACTTTCTTATCTTATTCATCCCTTCTCATCACAAATTCTATTAAGGACCTTAAGGATTGGGGTTTTCCTCTTCTCCTGACCCTCTTGAGGTATCGGTAAGATTAATAAGGTCTAAGGAATCCTCCATCAAATTAATGAAAATTATGTAAATAAGATGTCATGGACATAAGCTTAATAGAGTAAGTGTAAACTATAGAATAGATACATGCTTAGGTCGTATGACATAAGTTGTCATGCCCTCAGGAGATACCTAAGGATAGACCTCCTTGTTGGGAGGATGAGTGGAGGGAGTTAGTCTTGGAGGAAGAGGCCTCCATTAAATGAAGAGACCTAGCTCATCCTTTGGGGATGATGTTAACCCCAACCCTAAGTGAAGGTTAGAGAGAGAGATGACATGATGAGTTAGATGTCATGTAGACCGGGTGGTTGGATGGACATGCCTTGGATGATGTATGAGCCATGAGAGGTTGGATGACCTAGTACCTCAGGCGACCCAACCCTGGGAAGGGTCGTGCATGTTTGAGCGAAGGATAGCTCCTTCATTGATGAGGTTAAAGAAGAACCTATGGAAACCGCATGAGCTTATATAGGCATAGTAGGCACCCAGAATGTATCAGAAGTGCAAGCAATAGGTTGAAACCCTGGCCGGGAGAGTCGATAGATAGCTTATATGATAAGCCTAAGGGGCAATTTATAACCTTGAGCAAACATGAGTTGAACATAGGCTTCATCTAGGTAGGGGCGTGCTTTTGAAGTTGACCCTTCATGAAGAGAGGACCTCTAATGGTGGGGTTGGTTGTAGGGTTAGCTCTAGAAAGAGAGAGCAGGAACCAAGCAAGGAGGTTGGAATCCTAGACTCTGAGATATGAGGAAAAGTAGGGAGTTGAGGATGATGTGACCTAAGTGGATGATAGTGGTCGCCACGTGCTTGATCCCTAGAGGTTGATGATGTCTTGGTTTCCATGAGAGGAACCAAACCCTAGGGCGAGGATGAATCTACTGGTACCTCTATACTGATGGTATAGATGAGAAGAAGAGTTCCTTAAACCATGTAGAGGTTTAGTAACAGGTTGAAAGGCCTTGTACCTTGTTGATTGTCCTTGAGGAGGACTCAACTTTAAAGTGTCGATCAAGGAAAAAGGATGACAGGAAGTTTATGTCATACCCGTTACATGATTGGTTTGTAGTTAAGAGGTTGAGCAGACAGCTGGACATCAAAAACATGATCCTATGGTTCCTAGGCCTAAGAGGGGAAGTGGTATTCCTAATGCTCATGATGAGAATTAAGTTGCAATAGTTTTGAGCATGGTACTCCTCATGTATGGAGGAAAAGGGAAGCCCCTTAAGTTTAAGGTATGTTCGATGAACCCCTTACAACTAAGTTGATGACATGGGAAGGTATAATCTTGACCCAATGTTGATCACGAGAATAAGTGTGACCTAGCATGGTTTAGTAGGTGGTCAGTTTGTGGCTTAATGGATTGCTAGGGTCAAGCATGCTCATATGGATGTAAACCCTAAGGATGTTTGTGACCTTGTTTTCAAGAGTTTTAGTTTCCTCCCATCCAGGGAGAGGGACCCTTTGGTAGGGTGTATATCAGTTTTGTTGGTTTAAGTTAATCTAAAGAGGTCTCATAGGACCTTGAGAAGCTAAGTGAAAAGTACATGGTATGAGAATGAGCCTGTATACCCATTGATAATCATCTCTATGTTCATGTGGATGTGTTACCATGGAGGTAACCGATATGGGGCCTGGCCAAGGTAGGTAGGTCTCCATGACACCTATGAAAAGATGAAAGTCAACCCATGTATATAGATGGAGATGATACAAGCTTGGGAAAGGTTCTAAGTTGGACATGTACTATAATAGAATCCTAAAGTCTATCCTAGGGTCAGGTGGGGATAAGACCGATGAAAGTGGAAGTTGCCTAATTCCCTAGTTGCACATGACCATAGGGTCAGGAGGTAACAACTATCATTGTCTAAGGGTCATGGGTTAGGAGATTAATCACCTTCATGAACTCATGAGACCCAGAGGGCAGATGAGTAGGGCACTATCTGGATGCATAAGGGAAGAGGGATGACTTTAAAATTTGCCGGCACCCTATAAACCTAGAGGAGATTACCAAGGATTGTGAGGTGACCCAAGTAGGTTTGAAACCAATTTTCCCTGAAAGTAACTTTGATATCGAGATGATTGTGATAGAGAGACATAAGTTGCATGTTTTAACTTAGATTTGAAAGTGTACTGGCGATGTGGGATGTACCATCTCTACTCTTAGAACAGGAAGAACTCTGTATTTCGACTGTAGCCAAATGCTTATTTCCTCTTGTTATGGGAGTGAGAGATAGGACAGTATGCATGCCATACACCAAAGATAAAAGATGATGTGGTTTGGAACGTTGCCGGGAGATATGGGGATAGAGAAGATAACATGCCCTGGTAAAGTGAATGATACATGGATGTTTGCAAACGTTAAAGAGGAATAAGGTAGTCATCTTATAAGGATGTTTTTAGCATGATCTATGTGGAATTTGCAAGTGATGCAAGGTTGAGTTTGATCATTATGAGGATGAGCTCAGAGTTTTCTTGATGAAAGTAAAATTAGAGTTTGAGATGAGATGATAAGTGGAATACATGGAGGTGTATGTTCTCAACAACACCTAACACCTAAGGATAAGAAGTGGTAATGGATGCTCTGGTTGAGATGCATCTGACTAGTTTGGCTAGAAGAGGTTGTTAGGCTAACCCTAAGTTTGGAAAGGAGATGTGTTTGGCTAACACTTAGATGTAATGTTTTTTGTTGAACAAGTTAATGGTTGTTTGGTTGGCCAACCTAGGCCTTGATGCAATGAAAGAATGGTTGTAGAGCCTCAAATGCACTTCTTTGGAAAGGGAGGTGATGAAACCTAGACTAGAGTGGTTTAATTAGGGTTTATGAGGAATCTATCTTAAGGAATCATGACAATACAGGAGATCATGACTTAAGATCACCATATATCATGGTACTACCAAGATAATAAGTGATAGTGGTACTTTAGATACCAAAGATAACTTGCATGTAGTATATGGCCGTGCAAGCTGAGGGTGAAGGATGAACACCAGTAACCCCGTATATTGATATAAAGGATAAAGAGTCCCTGAAAGAGAAAGGGAGTTCATCACTATGGATGTTGTAAGTCTCCCCTGGATCAAGGAAGGTTGAGATGTAATATGGGTTATGGTAGATCGCCTTACCTAGATGACATGAGAAAGAAAGAGTACTGTCAAGGGACAATATCTGGTTGAACTACATATGAGACAGATGGTTCAACTACACCATGAGGTTGAGTATAAAAGTTCTTGAGTTTGACCTAAAGGTTCCCTTCCAAAAGGTGGAAGTAGGTACATGAAGAACTCGATGTTAGTACAGTTTATCACCCCTAACTAATGGTTAGTATGATCCAGACTAAAGGGTCTGATGAGAGCATATGTGCTCCTTCAGGGTGATAGTTAGAGACAATTCTTGTCCTATGAAAGATGTGAAGATAACCACCATAGCCAGTATCAGGATTTAAAGAAGCTCTGTAAGAGAGGTTGTGTCGGTCACCACTTCAGTAAGGTGATGTTGGTGAAAGGACCATGTGATAGTTAGAAAAGGACCACAGTGTGTGTAGATGAAATCACTTTGATCATGCAATGGCTGAAAGGAGCCTAGAGACGATAAGAGTCATGAGCAGATGCAAAGTAGACTGACATGCAGTTCACTGTGGGAGAATATGTGACATGAAAATCCAACCCTTCTAAGTTATAGATAAGAGAGATGAGTCCCTAATGCATGGGTTCTTTTAACATGGTTTGGTGGAGAAGGTTAAGTTTGACCTTACCCATTAGGATAAAGTAATGTGTGATGGGTTCCATGTGTCCAATTTAGAGTACTTTGAGAGGTACCCCGACCATGTGCTGAGCAATGAACCTAGTGAGCCCCAAAGGAGGCTGAAATGGCCTGAGTCACCTGTGCAGTTTATAGATGCCAGGATGAAAGAACTTAGAGAAAAGAATATGTGATGATAAAGGTTTTTTGGAAGTGCCATGAGTACGGTAAAGACACATAGGGGCCAATGCTGGACATGGAAAAGTCTTATCTTGAATTGTTTGTTTACTTGATAGAATTTTGAGGACAAAATTCCTATAAGAGGGGAAGGATGTTACAACCCCAATATTTGGGTTCATTTGGTGAGAAATGTTATTTCTCATATTAAAGATATTTGAACAAATAATGATATAATTTGGTTTGAATAAATGGATTTCGTTTACAATAGCCTTGATGTTTGTGTTATGGACTTTATTGGCTATTGGGCCCAAATAACTAGAAAATTCAATTAGTAAATGAATAATTGAATATTTGAGAAAAGGAAGGGGTAGAAACCTCTAGAAGGCAAAGAAATGTAATCCAAGGATGGATTTCATGTCTGTTGGGTTCCTTGGATTCCAAGGAGTCCAACGTTGCAAAACGAAAGCAATAAGAAAAGATTAATTAAGTATTTCTTTAGTAAGAAAGAAATTGAAAATAATGTTAAAATGTTGGAAATAAGTGGAAAAATAGATAATTGGGTTATCCTTGGTGGAATTTCGTATCCCAAGGATTCCTAATGATAAAAGGAATACCAATGAGGAAAATAAAAGAGAAATAAAAATAAAACCTCAAAAAGAGTTTTTTTAATAAGAAATAAACAAGATAATGTGAAATAATGAGTTTAGATGCATCTAGAAGGATAATAAGTATCCTTAAAAAGTAATTTCGAAATAATAGAGTTTCTTGGGGTACAAGGAGCCCCAATGAAGGAAGAGGAAAGAGAAAATATCAATCATGTCAAATAGGAAGATAATGTGATACATTATTAATGTTTTTGGTGGCATTATGAAAAGGGAAGTAGTTTCTATTAAAAGAAAATAGAAATTCGTGCCAAAGAATTAAAATGAAAGAATAAAGAGAATAAGGGAAAAGGTTTTTGAATTTATAAATAGTCATATAACATATTTATCGAAGGAGATAATGAAAGAGAGAGATGGTTGCTTCACAACCAAGGAAGGTATGTTTCCTTTCAAGAATAGGAATTGAGTCCTCAAGGAGGCACGCCTTAGAGCTTCGTACTCACCCCTATATAAGGGGTAGAGTGTTTGGTCTGAGTTAAAGATAATCCTGAGGAAAATTTTCTTTCCTTCTTCTTCTTCTTCCTCATTTTTGCCCTTAAACCCTAGCTATAAGAAGCAGCACGAGCAAGAGGTTGGAAAGGGCCAATGCATGGTTTCGATGAAACCCAGGAGTGCCCCGGAGCCGAGGTGAAGCACAACCATCGAGGTCGTGCCCTAGGGTGTTCTCAAAGGCAGCCGTCGGGCTGTAGTGACGGCCGCAGAAACTTGACTGAGGAGTGGAGAACTAGCCGCGTTAGCCACAGTTTGGGGGAGCTTCAGGTGCGCCCAGGTGCGGCGGAGTTGGGGCGGCCCTTGGTGGCAACCTCCAGACCATAGGGAGGAGTGTAGGAGGACCACAAATAAGCTTGCAGGCGGCGTATAGTAGTTGCACAAGGTTGAAGATGAAGTCAGGAGGCTTTGGATGCTTTTACCCCTCTGCGGGTTGAAGCAGTGTTCACTTGAGCGGGGGCATTATCGACATTCGATTATGTTTCCTTTATGGCAACGCTGCATGAACGGAGGTGATGTGGCACAATCTGATTGGCCCAAGTAAGTGAAATCTTGCTAAATTCATAATTAAAGATTCGTAACTCCGATAACAACAACTAATATATGTATTTTGCTCATAAAAATGAGAGGAATCCAATAAATATATAGTTAGAAGCTAATTCCTCTTGATATTCAAAAAGTAGTGTAAATTATCATCTTTAATGAATTAAAGATTAAGAAACCCTATTTTGAAATGAATAAAGTGTTTAATAGGGTTTAATGGATCATTAAAGTTGATAATAACATGCTAATTGTAAAAAGGTACTTTAAGATCGAAAAGGATGATCTTTGCACGTAATTAGTTTAATTTAGAGATTATGTGCATAAATATGCTTGAAATTTGAAAAGTACATAAAACTATCATCTTTAATGATTTAATTAATGAAAAACCCCTAGATTTGATGATAGATGGATTTAATGTTGTTTAATGGATAATTCAAGCCAATATTAACCTATTGTTGATAAATGTGAAGATAGAATCTAAAAAGATGATCTTTTTATATAATTGGCTTAATTTAGGGTTTCGTGCATGAATATACATTAATGAGCTTGAAAACCCTAATTTAGGTGAATATGTCTTTTAATTGTTTTAATTGTTCAAATCCATAAATAAATAGGGATACGATGATCCTAAGTCAATTTGGGTATAAAAGACTATTAAAATGGATAGTTGAGCAATTAAGGTTCATATAAGTAGAAAAGAGTATTTTAGGGTTTGTTGACCTAAAAGGGATAAAGTTTGAGAAATTGATCTAAGAGACCCTAATGGTGGTTCACCTATAGGTGGGACCATGAGGGGTTTAATGGGGATCTACCATAAGGAAGGTAGTATCTAGGACCACTGTAGGGATAACACAGAGGATAGGGTACTCATGGATCATGAAGTTATATTTAAAATGTAATCTTGGTTGTTAAATGATTCATTGAATGATTATGTTGTTATCATAGTTGCACATTTATTGTTTCCCCCTCATACCAGCTTCGGCTGACCGATGTTTTGTTTGTCGGTGTTTTAGGTACAAGCCAACTGGAAAAATAGTAAATCGTAATATTGTGAAATACATGAAGTAAAATACAAGGAAGATTAGTTAGAATAGAATCCATAAGTGGATAGAAGTTTAGAGATCCAAGTTTTCAAAAAGGTATGCAAAAGTTTATTTTCTTACAGTTTTCCCATTTATTATGTTAAAATTTGATAATTATTCTTGGTTAATTGTTGAACCTTTGATCCAGAAGTTATGGGTGCGACTTCGACCTCTCAGTCTCCATTAATTGGGGGTTATCGGGAGGTGGGGTCGTAACAATATTTCTTTTACTAAATGAAGTATACTCAATGTAAACATTATCCATATATTAAACATGTCTTGAAACTCAAATGTCTCTTAAATGATATTAACAATGTTTCCCTGGTGCATAAATTACTAAATGTAGGATTTGTAATGTTATGATACAAGGCTTTTTCTTTCTTGCAATCATAGCTTGAAGTAATAAATTTGAATCACTAACAATATTTTGTGTGTTTGTTTGGATAATGATAAATAAACTCATATTTAAACTTGAAAATGAAACAAAACAAAATCTCTAGGTATATGTAAAAATATGTAGCACTATCATCCTGTGTACGGTTTATCATTCATGTATGCAAAAAAATCATATTTATCATGTTTATTTGAAGTATTGAAATATGTATCTATAGAAAATTTCTGAATTCCATTTAGGTCATGCATAGGATTCATTTAAGATATAGGTATTTATTGAACAAAAGACATGGGGTACCAAAAAATAAAGTTGTTGCTCCATTTTAATAGCTTGTATATGGTTATAGTAATGCAGTTGGTTATACAATAAGTTGGTGTTGTTGTAATACAAAAGGTATGCTAAAATATTTATGCAGCATTAACTTACACATTCATTTTTATTTTAGGACATATTAATTTGTATCTTTCTATAATTTAGTAATGAAAAATAAGTGAAAAGTATTTGTTTTTGTCTCTGTTGATTCATAAGCTTTGGCTAAATATTACACAAGCGAAATCATCAATGAGACAAGCAAATTTTTCATATATTTCTTAAATTTAAGAAATAAATTATTCTCTATTTCATTAATCATTAATATCTAAATTTCTTTAAATATTGTTTATTAATCTCATTCTTCAACGGATCTTGATTTTTTACATTACTTTTCAATATATTGGAATCTTTTTGACACAATATTTATTTGAGAACTCTTCTCCTTGCTTCATTAATAGATAGTAAATAGTTAGTGATTTTATTATACAATATATAAGTTGGATTTATTATTATGACAACCATGTGATAAGAAATGTTCTCAATAAAACGTTTGTCATACTTTTAGTGAAAAAAGGGATCTATGCAATGTCATTAGAGGATTTCATTTTTTTGTATGTCACACAATTTAAAATTTGTTGTAAGACTACAATATAATCTTCTCTAACAAGTTATAATAAAATACACCATATAGATAAGAAGTTGTCTTCGTGTTGCTCCAGATTTCATCCCATAGGAGAAGATTCAGATGCAGGAGGACCATGTAGCATTTTGTTTTGAATATGATCGTCATCTTGTGCAGGATGCCACCAAAACACGGTGGTTCACCTTTGTTAGCCCTTTGAAACCGTAGTGCGGCAACAACTGAGTCTAAGATGATTTCTCTAACACTACATAGTTTACCCAGAAGAGCCAAAATAGTGGAGGTGGTGAAGGAACAACAGGGAACAGTGACACTGGAAATTGAAAACAACTTGATGAGAAAATTAGATGATATGTATGCGAAGAGGACCTTGATAATCTTTTGGCTGGTCGACTACAGTGGTGCCAGATTGGTGATGCACCATTCATGGATGAGCCCAGGCATCTACATATTAACGATCACTTGTTGGTGATGGTTGAGACAAGCAACACATGGGTGATGAAGCAGGTACAAACATCATAGGTGATCATTAGGAGATTGATTAGCTAGTTAGAATACATGTTGTGATGAATTTGTGAAAATTCATACAACATTGCCTTACAATCATATGAATGTGAGGTTATCATTGGAGCTAGTGATGCACCTGCTTAGTCTGGACATGATGATTGATTTCCAATACTTCAGTAACTTACTCCTCTTCACTTTTTTATTGAAATAGATTGTGTAGGTCCATTAGATATACTGGAAAATGCATGAGATTCTAAGAGGATGATTCCAACAAATGTACATGAAGTGTATGATGAAATGCTTGGGCCGCATGCTATACCCATTAATTCTCATGCAATTAACCACCAACTAACTAATGTTACAAAACCATGTAAATATTTTTTTATTTTTTTATGACACCCGAAAAAGTCACAATTGGACCTGACCTAGTCAAGGGTAAACCCCAAAATATACCGTGTACTTAGGGAGAATCGCGATGCTCTTAATCACATGGGGCCTTGTTGCACATCGAGGGAAACAGTCAGAGTCGAACCTGGGTCTGTTCATCAGGGATTGTTGTGCCACACTGTTGGGCTACTCCCTTGCCACATAAGAATCATGTAAATATCATCAAACTAATAGGTACAAACATCACAAAGGATGCATTAAAGTAACACAACCTAGAGAGGAGAAGATTGAGATGAAAGCTGTTCATGATGCATTGCCTTTTGACCACAATTGTCATCTTGTTCACGATGCCTGGTTGCATCGCCATACGATGATTTACCTTCTTTGGCACCAACAAAATCACAGTGCAGCATCGACGATGTCATCAACTGTGAGGTGCTCATTCTAGCTATAAAGTAACTATGTGTATTAAAAAGTAACTCTATGAACTGAAAAGTACCTATTTAAAATTTTAAGTTATTATGTGAAATGAAAAATAACTATGTGAACTGAAAAGTAACTATTGAACATGTAAAGTAACTTTGGGTCCACAAAAGTAACAAAAGGTTCCGAAATATAATTACAAGAAATTATTAATAAGAATACAAGTATCTAAGTATAAGGTCACACAATTGTTGTGCTATTGCGGCTAAAATAATAAAATGTGATCATTCAAAGTATAATGTAACTGTGTGAACTAAAAAGTAACTATGTAAATCAAAAAGTAATTATGTGAAGTTACAAGTAACTATGTGAACTCAAAAGTAGTTGTGCAAACTGAAAAGTAACTGTTAAACATATAAAGTAATTGTGGGTTTACAAAAATAATGTAGGGTTCCAGATTGTAAGTACAAGGGATGCTGAATAAGAATTAAACTATCTGGATATTACTTCATACAGTTGTTGTGTTACTGGTGCTAAATAACAAAGTATGATTTTCCTAACTATAAGTAACTTCCTGAACACAAAGGTAACTATATGAATTACAAAGTTGCTATTTAAACTGAATCGTAATTGTTGGACATATAATTTAACTGTTGGACATATAAAGTAATTGTTGGACATATAAAGTTGACTGTTGAGAAAATGCTATGGTCAACCTCGGTCAACAAGAGTGCACTAAAATCATCCCAACCAAAATCAGGTTGGGGAATAAAATAGCTTGGACCGTCTTGGTTTTGCTAATGTGGTGGAAGTGAAAACTAGCTGAAGTTCTCTTTTAATGATTCTCTTTGCAGAACAGATTGGCGAGATCTCTCCTCCGTCTTGAATGCTTTTATATCCCGATTAGTCAAAATGAAATATTTAGTTGTATTAATATACAATCATGTAAACATAATCAACATCATCATCATCATTAACTAAGCCTCAATCTCAACTATGTTGGGGTCGGCTACATGGATCCTTCTTTTCCATTCAGCTCTATCATTGGTCATATTCTGGTTGAGATGTAGAGATTCAAAGTATCTCGTTATAAGCTCTTCCCATGTTAATTTAGACCTTCCTCTTCTTCTATTAATTGTTCTTGCCTCAATAATATTGCTTCGTATAGGCAGATTAGTCGGTCTATGTTGCACATGTCTATACCATCATGTAATGATGCAAAAATTAATAAATTTTGAGGGATAAAACAATTTACATACTCTTAAATTGCCAACTTCATCGTGTGTCCCATACTGTCTAATTTATATCTGAAGGATAATGATAATACACAGACGTCATTTGAGGGACAATTACCAACAACTTCCAAATCTTATTATTGAGTGAAATGCAAGGCAAACAAAAAAAATTTGTAAGGAGTGGGACCCAGAGGGGATCCACTCCCTACTATAGATTTGAAGAATAGAACCTCCAGTCCAAACACACCCAAAATATATGTTGGAGTGGGTGTAAAATTTTTAAATCTTATTCATGGTATTCAAAACAACCAAAGTATAGCAGTGGAAGAAAATAATGACTATATTCAATTTCACATAAGGCTACAGAAGAACATCTTAAACTTACATGTAAGGGTACATTATAAGGATTCATGTAGAGGAAAATTTAAACCACATCAATATTGTCTCTAAGCTTTAACTCCTTAAGTTATGTCCATATCTTCATACTATGTCTCCATATCATTCACCTAGTGTTGGAAGCAAACCCCAGTAAGAAGAGAAAATAGATGACACCAACAAAGGCTGGTATGTGCATACTAAATAGAAAATTGAGCAATATATGGAATTAAAGGACATCAAAGTATAAAAGGCTTCCCATGAAAGAGAAAAGTATCACCCAAGTGGGTATCAAGAGAATTGATCCACAATAAAAGAGATACTTGACATCAAGTCAACATATAAAAGTGTTGCCACATAAGCACATATGGAAGTAGGGCACATAGCCCATAATCCATAAACATCATCAGGCATGCATGTGAGATAAACATAGCCCTAGAACAATATAAATAAAAAGTCGGAAAAGACTCATAAACTTTAAACCTGATAGAGAATGACACATAACCAAACTCCTAAATATATATATATATATATGTATATACATACATATATACATATATATATATATACATATATATATATATATATATATATAAAGTGGGCCAAACCACATAAATTTGAAACACGGGTATGGGGCCACCTCCACCCCAACAATAACAACGACACATAACCTAAAAACCAATGCAATTACACTACTCTAGTGCTACTGAATCACATAACATGTTTAATGTAGAGGCAAGTAGAAAGTATAATTAGATTATACCAAAGTAGTTGCCACATAAGTGACCAACATATACATCCACCTCAAAAGTGGGAAAAAGACATCACATGTCATCATAAAGTTTTCCATCATAAACAAAGCATATGAAAAGAATCTAAAAGAATATCCATGATAAAAAAATCAATATCAAACATGGTAGTTCACATGAACCATGATTGTCAAAAGAAAAGACATTATGCACAGTCTAATGCCCTTAGGACCAAGAGAAAGGAGAAAATAGGATAATTGCTCAACAAGAATAATTGGGGATGCAAGCATACATAAAGAGAGGAAATAGAAATTTCTCCATATAGAAATAATGTGGGATGCAATGATACATAAAGAGAGGAAATAGAAATTTCCCAATATAGAAATAATGTGGGATGCAATAATACATTAATGATGTGTATATGAGGTCAGGGTCCACACCCTAGATCCAAATAGAATATCTATTCCCCTAATTTCATATTAGATGCAAATCATTAATTGATGATTATATTGCAACCCTAGAAAATCACATTTTTATTAAATTTGAATTAGACTCTAAAAACATCACCAAGTGATTAGATTCTCTTGATTAAGAAAACATATCTTTTTATCCAATTTGGAGTTTATATGATTAAGTTAAATTTATTATGAGTTTTATACATGTATTTTATTCTCTAAAATTCATCCTTCGAAAAAATTGAAATCAGACTATGAAAGTATTTTTATTCGATAAAGAATATTTTTCTAATTCCAAACCATATTCACTTATAATTTTTAGACCAGTAGATTAAAAGATATGAATTTTGCAAGATGAACCAATCACAAAATTAGAAAAAGCCAAATCAGTAGGTAATTTGTGAGAGAGGAAGAGAGGTCAGATGGGCAAGGAGAAACTTATCTGAGATTTTGGGGAAAAACTCCGTTCATCATTCATTCATGAAACTAACTAACCAATCATGAAGAACAAGTACTAGAGTTATTTACCTGAGGTACAATTATGTTCCGTAAATAAACATGACGCCAGGGAGTGCGACAACAAACTCAAACCAAGAATCGTCTTTTTAGTGAAACGACGATGCAAGGAGGAGTCAAAGAATGACCACCACCAGCCACACACTCAAGAAAGGATGAAATTGGGATGAGAAGAGGTTCACAAAACAACTGAGAAAGATCGGAATAGAGGTATTTATAAGTGGGGGTGTGTGAGAAGTTGTTTTAGAAGACTTGAAGAGAAAGTTTAGGCATTTCTCAAATTCTTCATGTTAGGTCACAAATATGGTATGGATAGATACATAATTAAATTTTCAATCCAACACAGGTTATTTCATGAAATTTCATTAAAAAACTAGGGAGTTATGCCTAGAATACCGGACCTTAGTCCGTGGTTACTATTTTTGTGGGTTGGTGTTTCCTAATCCGAATTTTGTAAAGTGTTGATTAAATTATTTTCCTTTTTCTCTCTCTCTTCAATTGAAGATACAACAAGGTCCAAATTAAATGAAATTTGATACCTAGACTATTTAGACATGTAGAATCTGATTTTGACATTAGTTTTCCCTTTTGGAGACTTTTGTTATTTTATTTAATTCTTTTAAAGTAAATCAAATTTTCTCTTTCGTAATGCATTAGAGACGTCTAGAATTATCCAAAATTGATGAAACTTCACCCAAATATTATATTTGTCGAGTTGAATATGAATTTGTCTTTATGTCCATCTTCTAGAATTTATATATCACATTATTTATTACTTATGCCTTTTATTCGTTTTCTCTTTCCTCAACTTACCCTATTATTTCAAGGTGGTCCAAATTAGGTGAAAATTGACATGTAGGCTTATTTTGTAATATAGATTATGAATCCAAGATTATTTTCCTCTTTTGGATTCATTGAATATTTGATTTAATATTTTAAAAGAAAAACACCTTTTCTTTTCTAAATAAATTAGATGTGATCATTATTATCCTAAATTGGTGAAACTTGGACTCCAAGCCAAAACATATCCAAAGAAAATGAAGATGGGGTTATTCTTATCCAAAAAGTTCTCCTTTTAAAAAAATTAACCCATTATCCATGGTTTCTATTATTTCTCTTATTAAACAATTCAATATCACATTAACATGTTTTAAGCATTATTATTCATTCCTTTTTCTCTTACTTACACCATAAGGCAAAGGAATGATATAGAACAAATCTACTCTATCATTATCTCACTTAAGTTTATTTATTTCGTATTTTGTGGAATTATATATCATTATTCTCAAATATGGTCACCTTGTCTTTTATGCACATTATTACTTCATGTGACATATTTTATGTGTCTATTATTAGACCAAGACTAATGTGAGTACATTAGGTTACATTAGGGTGATTTATTCATGCATTAGCTCATTAGGTTTATTCCTAACATCCATTAGATCTAACCTTAATCTTGTTTGGCTAAGTCTAAGAGATCAAACTTCTAGGGTAGGGTTCAAGATCCGGTATATTACAACACTCCACTTGTTAAAAGGATTTCATCCTCAAAATCTATTGATCCAAGCATCAACAACCAACTACTCTCCACCCCTTAAAAGGTTTAACCTAACAAGTCAAACTAAACAACATTTGGGATTACCCACATATCTTTTAGTTGTGAAAGTTTTAGAAATTTATGTTATTCATGTATCCAACTAATAAGTTTGAACCATCTAGGGTTGATTTTTAGGTCCTCGTATCTCTAACCTAACAACCCTAAGATCCAAAAAGCAATAGGATACGAAGGGTAGGTTCACTACACCTTAACACTAGCTCACATATTCCTAGTCATTACTTCAAAACTAGGGTTAGGATTCTATGCCAGCTAATTCTAGGGTTTCTCAACTAAAACTTCACATATCTCTTCATTGTGACTTAGTTCAAGAAATCATCGAGCAAATCCAAGATTTTTTTTGTATATATAGTATTATAATGATTTTTTTCCGGTAAGAAACATTGTAAGGTAAAACCAACAACTTGGCTAAAATTCAATAAAAAAACCAAGTCACAATATATCCATAACAAGAACTTCTCATCCTACTACCTCATCAACCTAATTGCATCCTCAAGTCAAACCTCATAGCAACAAGTGATACAAATCATAATAAATCTATATGATGGGGTAAGATCACCTAAAACCTCATGAAATCGTTAGCATAGATCAATTCTAGGGTGAACTTTTCACCTAGAGGGTAACTATCTAAGGCATGGTTCTAGTTAGGGAGACAAAATTAAAATAGTCAGATTCCGACTACCATGGGATCTGATACCATGTTGTACGGAGTGGGATCCAAAGGGGATTTACTCCCTACTATAAATTTGACGAATAGAACCTCCAGTCCAAACACACCCAAAAGATATGTTGGAGTGGGTGTAAAATTTTCAAATCTTATGAATGGTATTCAAAATAACCAAAGTATAGCAACGGAAGAAAATAATGACTATATTCAATTTCACATAAGGTTACAGACGAACATCTTAAACTTACATGTAAGGGTACATAATAAGGATTCATGTAGAGGGAAATCTAAACCACATCAAGATTGTCTCCAAGCTTTATCTCCTTAAGCTAAGTCCATATCTTCATACTATGTCCTCCATATCATTCATCTAGGGTTGGAAGCATACCCCACCAAGAAGAGAAAATAGATGACATCAGCAAAGGATGGTATGTGCATACTAAATACAAAATTTAGCAATATATGGAAGTAAAGGACATCAAATTATAAAAGGATTTACATGAAAGAGAAAAGTATCACCCAAGTGGGTATCAAGAGAATTGATCCACAATAAAAGATATACTTGCCATTAAGTCAAAATATAAAAGTGGTGCCATATATGCACATATGGAATTAGGGAACATAACCCATAATCCATTAATATCAAACTGCATGCATGTGAGATAAACATATCCCTAGAACAATATGAATACAGTGTCAGCCAAGCCTCATAAACTTGAAACCTAATAGAGAATGGCACATAACCAACTCCCAATATATATATATATATATATATATATATATATATATATATATATATATATATATATATATATATATATATATATATATATAAAGTGGGCCAAACCTCATAAAATTGAAACCCAAGTATGGGGCCACCTCCATCCCAATAATAATAAGGGAACATAACCCAAAAACCAATGCAATTACACTACTCTAGTGCTACTGAATCACATAGCATGTTTAATGTACACGCAAGTAGAAAGTATAGTCAGATTATACCAAAGTAGTCACCACATAAGTGACCAAAATATACATCCACTTTGCAAGTGGGAAAAAGACATCACATGTAATCATAAAGAGTTCCATCATAAACAAAGAATATGAAAAGAATCGAAAAGAATATCCATGATAACAATATTAACATCAAACAAGGTTGTTCACATGAACCATGATTGTCAAAAGAAAAGACATTGTGTATAGGCTAATGTCCATAGGACCAAGAGAAAGGAGAAAATAGGATAATTTCTCAACAAGAATAATTGGATGTAAGCATACATAAAGAGAGGAAATAGAAATTGCTCAATATAGAAATAATGTGGGATGCAATCATACATAACGAGAGGAAATCGAAATTTCTCAATATAGAAATAATGTTGGATGCAATCATATCTTAATGATGTGTATATGAGGTTAGGGTCCACACCCTAGATCCCTACATAATATCTCTTCATCTAATTTCATATTAGATGTAAAGCATTAATTGGTCATTATGTTGCAACCCAAGAAAATCACCTTTTTATTAAATTTTAATTAAACTCTGAAAACATCAACAAGTGATTTATTAGATTCTCTTGATTAAGAAAACATACATTTTTATCCAATTTGGAGTTTAAATGATTAAGTTACATTTATTATGAGTTTTATACATGTATTTTATTCTCCAAAATTCACGCTTTGAAAAACGTCAAAATCAGACTATGAACGTATTTTTATTAGATAAAGAATATTTTTTTGATTCGAAAACATATTTATTTATAATTTTAGACCAGTAGATTAAAAGATATGAATTTTTCAATATGAACTAATCACAAAATTAGAAAAAGTCAAATCAGTAGGGAATTTGCGAGAGAGGAACAGAAGTCGGATGGGCAAGGAGAAACTTATCTAAGATTTTAGGGGAAAAACTTCGTTGATCATTTGTTGGTGAAACTAACTAATCGATCATGAAGAATAAGTGCTAGAGTTGTTTACCTATGGTCCAATTACATTCCTAAAATAAACATGACGTGGGGGAGTGTTTCCGCAAACTCAAACCAAGAACCGCATTCGGCTTTTGGGTGAACCAACGATGCATGGCGGAATCAAAGCACGACTACCACCAACCACACACTCAAGAAATGATGAAATTGGGATGGGAGGAGGTTCACAAAACAACTGAGAAAGATTGGGATAGAGGTATTTATAAGTGGGGGTGTGTGAAAAGTTGTTTCAGAAGACTTGAAGAAAAAGTTTAGGCGTTTCTCGAATTCGCCATGTTAGGCTATAAATATGGTATGGATAGATGCGGAATTAAATTTGCAATCCAAAGCAAGTTATTTTCATAAAATTTTGTTAAGAAATGAGGGAGTTATGTCCATAATATAGGACCTTCGTTTGTGGTTACTGTTTATGCGGGCTGGTGTTTCCTAATCCGAATTTTGTAAAGTGTTGATTAAATTATTTTTCTTTTTCTCTCTCTTCAATTGAGGGTACAAACAATGTATAAATTATATAAAATTTGATACCTAGACTATTTAAGATATGTAAAATCCGATTTTAACATTAGTTTTTCCTCTTGGAGACTTTTGCTATTTTATTTAATTATTTAAAGTAAATCAGATTTTCTCTTTCCTAATGGATTAGAGACGTCTAGAATTATCCAAAATTGATGAAACTTCACCCACAAGTTATATTTGATGAGTTGAATACTAATTTGGCTTTATTTCCATATGTTAGAATTATATATCACATTATATATTACTTATATCTTTTATTCATTTTCTCTCTCCTCAACTTACCCTATTATTTCAAGGCAGTCCAAATTAGGTGAAAATTGACATGTAGGGTTATTTTGATATATAGATTACGAACCCAAGATTATTTTCCTCTTTTAGAGTCATTTAATATTTTATTTAATATTTTATTTAATATTTTTAAGGAAAAACACCTTTTATTTTCTAAATAAATTAGATGTGATCATTATTATCCTAAATTGGTGAAACTTAGCCTCCAAGCCAAAGCATATCCAAAGAAAATGAAGATGGGGTTATTATTATCCAATAAGTTCTGCTTTTATAAATTTTAACCCATTATCCATGGTTTCTATTATTTCTCTTATTAAATAATTCAATATCACGTTAACATGTTTTAAGCATTATTATTCATTCTTTTTTCTCTTCCTTGCTCCATAAGGCAAAGGAAAGATCTAGAATGAATCTACTCTATTATTATCTCACATAAGTTTATTTATTTCATATTTTGTGGAATTATATATCATTATTCTCAAATATGGACACCTTGTCTTTTTATGCACATTATTACCTCATGTGACATATTTTATGTGTCTATTATTGGACCAAGACTTTTGTGAGAACATTATGTTACATTGGGGTGATTTATTCATGCATTAGCTCATTAGGTTTATTCTAAACATCCATTAGATCTAACCTCATCCTTGTTTGGCTAAGTCTAAGAGATCAAACTTCTAGGGTAGGGTTCAAGATCTGGTATGTTACAAACTTAAATTCCACAATAATTATAATTCATAAATTGAAACTATATGCAAATAGCCTAAAACTTACTTAATATTGAAATGAGATACAATCACATTGTAATCCACAATAGTAAAATATTTAAATATAGCAGATCAATAATCACATAATCACTTATAGAAAAATTGGTCTCTAACTACACAACTAATCAATGATGGAACTAGAAATACCACATTTCTTAATGCAAACAATGCACTCGCCGTATATAAGTAGTTGCAAAATATATGTATAAGTTAATATATTAGAAAAAAATCAATATATGTTTTCACATTTATAGAATGAGACATTTAGGCATAAGATCTTTCCATGTATAAATTTTAATCATAGTTGTATTTAGCCAATCATATATGAATAACTCCGCAATATCTGTCAGAATATACTAATATCTTTATCTTATCATGTGACATCCTCCTGAATATGAACAATCACAATTGACCATTTTTCTAGATTGTCTAACCATAGTGTCACCCCATGCACTTAAGACCTACAAAGTCAAATACGACATGAAAAATACAAGTAGATAACAAAGGCTTTAGAGGAAGAACTAAAGGGGTCTTCTTAGGTACAAGCACCTATATCTAATTTCATATCACTTGTAAAATATATAAGAAAATAGAAAAGAAGCACAAATACAAATGCAATATAAATCTATAATATATTCTCAATGAGAACTCCAACTTTGGGTCACACAACCGCGATAGCTTATGCTTCATCTATCATTTTGTGCTCGCAGTGGTCAAGTGGTAGTGATGTGTTTTTTCATTCTTGATAGACAAGTTGGATGCTCACACAAAGTGCATCCTCGGGCATTGGAGCACCATGAAACTTGTCACTTGGAAGGTGTGGATAAACCTCGCCCAATGCCATGACATAGAAGGCATGTTCTAGTAATGCAAGATGATATTTTTCTGATGCCTATAATATTATAGATTATGTTATATATACTGAAATACAACATATTATAAATTCACTTGGAATACTATTATATAAAATTTTATTTTATATTGGGTGTGCCAACTGGATGGCCCATAGGATTAATCCCTACCACCTCTATCTGAGGAGGATCCACCTCATAAGAAGAGCAGTGCAACCAAGGTATAATCTGAGGAGGCTGACAATGAGAAGCCTAAAATTGTCTCATTACTTCTTCTATTCTCTTTGCAATCATGTATTCTACCTCATTTTATGACAAGACACCTTTCATGAATAGATATACACTTTTTCTATGATCTACCAAAAAAAGACGTATCCCAACATCATCCGCAATGTTCCTGACATAGCCCGGATACTATGGAATATGCAAAAAAAACATCAATTCATCCCTTTGGTCCTCATGGATGAAGATACCTAATTTTATTTTCTCATAGAGATCTCTTTAAGCATCATAAATAGTAATTATTCAGAATCAAGGTAAAAAATGAGAGCACACTATGAGAGTTGAATTTTACCATTTTTGAAGTCCCCTCAATGGTTGTAGGGTTGGGTATTTCTCCAGAGTGGCTTGTCCTCACTTCTATCCACTCCTCGTGGTGAGGTAGAGATACATGAGTAGTAGAAAACTCAAAAAACCCAAGAGTAGGTTTCTCAAAAGAAGAAGAAGTTCGCTCTCGCTGTTGGTGACACCATGCATAACCACATGGATCAAACCTAGGGTTGTGCACATTCTTTACATGCCTTTCTTTTTTAGCATCATCTAAAGCTTATTTAACATAAAACATGTGTTAATTATGTAAAACACTGAATTCATTTGATTAATCATAAAAATGTATTTAAACATTGGCTTAATACCTTGAATTCATCAATTTGCTTTAAAGTAACAAACACTTCCCACACACTCTTATCAAGACATGTCCATTTCTCAATGGCTAGCTTCTTCCTCTTTTCATTCATTATGTAACCTATTGTCAGATTTGTCCTAAAATTCCTCAATATCCTCCCATAACGTTACAATATATGTTTATGATGTAATTTTTCATCAAGGTCAAATATGCCCTACAAAAGTTCATATACTTTATAACATATCTTTATAATGAAATTGTTCATATCTTGAAAATTAGAATATCTCACAACTACATCCTTCCACATGTGGTATTTAATGACATGATGAACTTTATGCCAAGATTCTACTATTAATTTTACTTTTTATGAACAAAAACACCTAAATATTTCCTGAAAGAACTATGATTCTTTCCAATAGGATTTCCTCCTGCATCAAAGTAAATGGCCAACTTTGGACCTTTGACCCTTGCACTGATAGCTTGTTCATCAAAGTGATGCCTCTTTTAAGTGCACGATCACATTGCTCCTCAACAGGCCCAACAAGATCCCCAAGGTCCACATCCCCAGTCTTCTACTCCTTAGGGTGACCATCTTATAATAGTCAATACACACACATAAGTGATAAAGAATGTAACTTATTTAACTGTGATAGAGAATGTAACGTATACATCTACATAACCAAATAATATAACTTACATTGGACTCATCCTCATAGTGCACATCCTAACATGCTCATCCTCACAGTCAGACACCATCTAAAAATGTTTTATTTGAAATAGACAAGAAACACATATAAGTGATAAAGAATGTAAAAATGCACACCTAACATATGAAACATATATAACTGTAATAGAGAAGAAAAATGCACAACTAGAATATAAAACATTTACGTGAAAAATAATTTGAGATACATGCCTTCAATATCGATTGGTCTGTTGACCAATTAATATTCCTTTCGTGTGATCTACACATATATATCCATCAATGTTATCTTCAACATTCATACTTCGAAAGACAACTGAGAATGTACTAAAGTCATCATACTTATCATAGCTCTTCTTCATCTCTAGAGTCTACAATGAATTGACTTATCCCATGAAGAACGACTAACTATTTTTATTTGTAGGATCATCGATATAGAATAATTACTTTAACTATGATGCCATGATGAATGTTTCATTCTTATTCCCAGTGTTTAAAAAATTCACTGGCATAAAACCCAATTTATCCACTATATCTCCTTTATTATTATCAACCCAATTACACCTAATGACGGTAACTCTAAATTATATGTTGTCAAACTCCCATATCTCTTTAGTGATACCATAGAGAGTATTTTAGATTCAAGTCAAATCTTATCCTTTTCAGTAGAAAACTTCAATGAAAGACACTTGAAGGGAGACTATAACATCCTCAATTTCATAGCTAATGTAATCCTTTAATGTGGGGTTTTCCAGTAAGTGTATGCCAAAGGACCTAATGAACCTAACATGGCTAGGTATGTAATTAAGTTTACAAAATTTGTAATACAAGCCATTTGGTAACCAATAGCGACATAATGGCTTAATTGTGTACTATTGTAGTCGGTTGTATATGAATATAAATGAAGTATTCCTATGAACAATAAGGTGATTAATATATAATATGATAAGTCTAGTTCATGACTTGAGCCTTAGACCTAGCTTAGGTCTTCATCTTATGTAACTAAAGAAATATTGATCACATGTGTCATACATGAGCTTCAATTGAGAAATTATATTGGTTGAAGACTTATTTTCATGGTTTGGAATACAATCAAGCTCATTGACCCTTTGAAATACTAAGGGATGGGCCATGTGCCCCAGAGCCCAATTCCAGCCCTATTGGACAAATAAAGTTCTACAAATAGGTCTTTGGAGTACAAATTGATAATTAAGTATTTTGTGGTCATAATAAATGCTAAATTTATTTTTAGTAGAATAGTAAATAATATGGTGGGAGAAATTTTAGGTGATTTTGATATATATAGTGGCCTAGGTAATTAAATTAGTAATTATAATGTTTTTATTTAAATGACAAGTTTGAAGTGTTTATCCAGTAAGTTTTAACTTGATATCTTGTTCATATATAAGTGATAATCATGGAGTGTTTCTCCCAAAATTTGGTATCAAACAAAGCTCAAATATGGAGTTTATAAATATTTGTCTAATATGGACTTTTATGCAAAAGAAAAAGAAAAAGAAAATAAAAAAGGGGCGACTCCAGCCAACACGAACTGGAGAGTGTCGCCTCCGTTAGAAAAGACCAAAATAGTGTCTGCCAAGGAGATGATCCCCCACATGATCCAGACTCTAATTTTCTATATTAACCATGGATCTGGGAAGCCTAGGGTTAGCCAAAGCTATGGCTAAGATTCGACTGGAAATAAAGGGATACAGAAGGAGATCAATGAAGATAAGGAAAAGGGGAGCCATGGCGGTGACAGTACAATGGAGGCTAAGGGTTTCCTATTTCGGTTTGCCTGTGATCAACGATGGTGCCGCCCATGCCATGGAGTCTGTGTCGGACTAGGAGGAGGCCCCATATTGCGAACCAGTGGCCCATCTAGCTGCCTTGTGGTCGTCTGAGGAGCTCTATTTGGAGGTGCCCTACTTTTGATGAGAAACAGGGGAGGCGCGATCCCCTTTCTACGTCCGTGACCCAGGAAGCAAGGGAAATAGGGGCCGCTCCCCACGGTCCTTAGATTTACAAACCAACGACTGGGATCAATTCAACTTCAGGTATATTCAAAAATTCATATCTTGAGATGTAGAGCTCAGTTTGGGACAAACAAGATACCTACAAAAAGTTCATGATGACTATTATCGCATAAAAATACTTGCAGATTACAATTTTAATATATGGTATTTATTAAAAATAGTGTATTCAAAACTATATGATTTTGATGTTTGGTGAATTAAAAATAGTAAACACCTTTAGAAATTCATACAAATTTTATTGAATGTGTATTTTGATATGTTTAACATTACTTCAGAGTCTGATCTTTCATATATGAAGTCTTAATGAGATTTTTAATGTAAACCCTAATAAGGGTATTTTGGGTATTTCACCCATGATTTGATTTTTAAATGACATGCTATTTTAATACATGATCTTACTAAATTGTATGATTACTTTTCTAAAAGTTTTGATGGAGTTTCATATATAATTGAATTCATATTTAGTTTTTTGCCTAAATGGCCATTATGAAAGATGATTCATGAGTATTTTTCAGGCAACATGTATTTTATGTGCCTATTTAGTATGGAAAATTATTACAATTATATTTTCATTTGATTTTTATAAATGAGTCAGTACGAGTAGTATATGTGAGTATGTATGGAGTTTACTCTTGGTCTATGAGGTATGTACTTATATATTGGTGTATATGCTATTTTTGGTATAATGAATATATTAGTATGTGTATGTCGTATAATGTGTGAATCAAGTTTTATTCAATGTTTAAACACGAAACATGCTTTAAATTAGAGTTATTTTTTTTAAATCACTCACAAAATGTTATTTTCGTATCTTAACATTAAGAAATCACTCACAAAATGTTATTTTCTTTTTTTTAGACAATGTGTAAGAATAATGTGGTAAATATGGTTTTCGATCAGTACTAACTTTTGTCGTTGATTCTTTCTTTATACCCATTCCATATAGGCCCATTCTGGATTTGATGCCATCTTTTGTGTTATGTGGTATATTCAATAGAGTACCAATGACACTATTACATACATTTTTCTCAACATACATGACATTGATACAATGCCTAATTGTCAAAGATATCGGATGAGGAAGATCCTAGAATATTGACCACTTCTTGAATAAAAATTTGACACTCCATGTAGGAATGATACATTGTGATCTCTTACCAAATGCATTGCCATTTCATCTTCCATGAATATCCTCCCCTGATGTAGGTTTAGAGGCACTCCATTCCTCGGTTGAGACATTTCATGCTTTGTGAAACCTTCGATAATGATGCACTTTTGTAAGAAACCTTCAATGAACAAGACATAAAATATTGCCACCATATTTTAGTTGTATTGAATCAGTGTTATCCTCACATATATGGCATAATTTGTATCCCTTTATACTATATCTAGACAAATTCCCATATGCTGGAAAGTTATTAATAGTGCAAAACAACCTAGCATGCAAACAAAATGTCTCGCTATGCGAAACATCACAGATCATCACACCTTCTTCTTAGAGTTTCTTTAAGTCACAAATTAGATGTTCAAGAAAAAAATAAATATCATTTCTAGGTTTCTTGGGACCCAATATCAACAAGGACAACATGAAACACTTAATTTGTCATATACAATTAGAGAGGAATATTGTATATAACAATCATAACACACCAAGTAAAATGTTGTCTGCTTAGTGTGCCATAAAATTAGTACAACCTAGGTATAATGGTCTTCTAGAATCATGCATAATGTTTTTAAATAAGGAACATGGACCAATAAGATCTACCCCACAACTATCTAGCATCACATCAACCATGTCTGTCAGAATCAATTTGTTCACATCGACATCATCGACAATTTCTTCTTCAACATATGTATCACTATAGACATCTACTGATCTCTTAGTAGGAATCTCTTCATGCTAGTACCATTATGGTATAGTCATGTACAATCCCATTGCACATGACATAACTTTTGATTTTGTCAACATTGTGTACTTTCAAGTTGTTATTGCAATTCCTACAGGGATAATAGAACCTATGTCTAGGTCATTCCTATGTTCTTCTGAGAATCTTATAAACTGAACAAGACCAATAATAAACTTCAATGTGTGACAATTTCGAATGGACATCCATGATTGATCTATTCTATGATCACACGGTAAATGAGTATTGATTTAAGTGTTAGCTATGCCAATTTAAAAAGGATTAGGGTTCAGAGACTAGGGTTTTGTGTTAGGAGTTTAGAGGCTAAAATTTAGGGAGTAGGTTTTTGTAACATCCCACTTTTTAAAACATATATATAACTAATCCGAAACATTCTACTCCCAAAACTTGTTCTTCATGAATCTAAATTTATGGGACAAAATATGGCTAACAAAACTAAGGCATGATATAAAATATTGAATCGGGTTGCTAAGTGGCACCCCATTAGGCTAATCCTAAAATCTCCTGGTACTTGATTGCCCTGTTTATTCTTCAATGTCTCTAACTCTCGTGGACATTGCATCCCCATCCATGCAAAACAAAGATCAACACATCAATAAGATATACATGGAGCTTTATAAGACAAAAAGTAAGATATGCTACCTCTCTTAATGCCCATAGGATCCCATGATTTATAGGAAGCCCATAATGCTAGGAAAGCCCATAAAGACCCAAAGGTCCATGATTGAGGTGCATATAAACACTTAGTGAATTCCTTTATTTTAGTCATTATCTTAGATCATTACTTAATCATTAAATGTCCTTATTCTTAATATTGACCATAACGGGATTGCTCCCTCTTAGTGACATGATGGGATTTGTCCCTCATAATGTATTAGTGAGGTTTATGCATCATAAAGTCTTAATGGGATTTCTACCTTCTTTGAACATGAATCATTATTCATAGATCATAGTCATAGTTGAAGTTTTACAATAGAACATAAGAAATTAGTATCACAATGATATCTATACTTGATGTTATCTTGAAATCATATTATAATTTCATGAAACATAATAATGTGCATAAGCATAAAACAAACATTCCATAAACCAAAATTTAAATGTGTCAAATATGCATGACCCACATACCTATAGTAAACCATCTTAGGTCAAATCCTGACTTGATTGAGTCTTTGAACATATGTAATTTGATTAAAATCATAATATGTACCTAAAAACCTAATTTTGTTCATTGAACTATTAAAGGGTCAATGTGGAAAACAAATCCTAAAAATAAGATAAATGGATAAAGAATAAAAAATCCTTTCCAGCATATACTTTCCATCATTTTGAGGTCGTATGCAATATTTATGAATTTTGCAAAATAGATCAATCAAAATTTAGGAAACCTTATGCATGACATTTATTTGAATGAAAATGAACCTGATGTAAATAAGACACAAAAAGACAATGAAACCATATGCGTGTTACACATCAAGTCAGAGTAACATGGGCAAACCATCATTTAGTTCAACATAAATCAGCCCCATTTAACAAAACAAAATGTGCATCTAAAATCTTAAGTGCCCTTGCAAAATCGATTCATATATTAAAATCATGGGTCTACCAAGGTATTAACATGACCTGGATTCGCCCCCCTTCACCATGGCACGGGGTACCTCTTATGGAAGTTCAACCTTCACTCAAAATTTTATGGGCAACAACCAATTATGCACAAGAATCGTCGAGAGCTTCCTCGTACAAGGATGAAGACAAAGAGACAAAGGCCAAGCTCAAGGGTGCATTGGAGCACCATGGACCGTACTATCAACATGGATAAGGCTACTTAGAGACAAGGACTCCTTAGCTCTAAGAAGAAGAGAGAACGAAGAGAATGAATCACTACATGCAATACAAGAGGATAAGATGAAGAATATGCAAGGTTCAAAGGACCTTCATAGTCATGTATCACCTTAGGATTACACAAAATAGGGGAGAGTGTCAAACTAGCAATGGGAGGAAAAAGACTGGAAAAACATTTGATGAAACATAGGAAATGATCCTAGAGGCCAGGAGAAGCCATGACACACACTTCTGTGGTCAGAGGGGCAATGAGTTGCCATGGTGACTAGAGTTGGCAAGGTCCCCTAACCCAACTATTGGGTACGATGACTTTGGTCATTTCAGAACTGAAAAACAATTGGGACACGAAGAAGGGGTATATGGAAAAATTATGGATCCGTCAACTAAACTAGAGGTGGCAAAGGGGACTGAAGTGGTGGTCATCAGAAAAAGAAAGTGAGCAGGTCCAGGAGTATGGGGACTAGTGAAGTCAATTGAAATTAGAGGAGGAAGTCTTTTGGGACAAAGATGCTTTTGTGACCACAATATATAGGTGGGATACATTGGTGTGATGTCTGTGACTCCACGACGGTGAGGGAGCCAGAACCAATTTGGGAATTTCATGCACAGACTGAAATGGAAAGAAAGTAAACCATTGATTAAAATGGGGAAGAGAGACCAATTTAAAGGCAATGGAATCTCATGATGTGATCTAGAGACGAGAGAGAACAAGGTCAAGAATGAAAACACTATGGAACTGACTTCACTCTACAAAAAAGTTGGAGGTAAAAGATGAATCACAATCCCTTAGTTCAAAAAAGAATGGTCAGATCAACAAGAGAGAAAACAAAAGCTAGAGAAGGGGCACATGATAGAAGAAATAACCTGATCTTATGTTAATCAATGCATTAAATGAATGTGATATTTGTTCTTGCTCAAACTATGTGGAAAACTTTTCCAAATAATTTGGAGGGTCAACCAAGGTCAAAAAATAACCAAACTCGAACCACATGCCTAAAAGTAGTGTAGATCCTTCAAGATTTAGGTTTTGCACAATTTTTGTCCATAGTTTCCAAATAGGTCATTTAACTTGATTTTGAAGTATTAGAAGTTTAAACAAAGTGCACAACTTTACTTAATTGGATTCTTGAGTCCAAATATGACATAATTAATTATTATCCACTCAATATTTATTTTATACATTCTTTATGCCTTATTGAGAAACTTTCTTGGAGGAAAGAGAAAAAGAGATTCATTATACTTTATTCTTATATTTAAAAGATATAAATGAAAAAAAGGGGAAATTTCTTTCTCAAATCATCTATTCCTATTTTTCAAAATTTAATTCTTTTACCTTCCTCTTTTATTTCATTAAAACGCCCTCAAGGATAGGAGAGTAAAAAAGTAAAAGGAAAATTAATATTCAACATTATAAGTTAATTGCAACACATTATGGCATATATAAAAGAGAAAAGTGTTTTAAGTTTTCTTTTTGTTTGTCTTACTTTGTTATTATATAAGAAACATCATTTTATGGTCTTCTACCTAAGTCCTTCAACTATTTTTATCTAATAAAATGATATTCTATGTTTTAAATTAATTTTTAAAATTGGGTTGGACAATACTACCCACCTTAAAATAAATTTCGTCCTCAACACTTTCCTTAGGTTATTACCCACCTTAGGGTTTTCCTAACATCTTCATTTAATGATAGTTAATATTCTGAGGTTCACTTAGGTTCGCGATTTTGAACTTATGGCGTCGAAATTTTATAAAATATATATGTGAGCATGGATTAACTATTACCTTGGTCTCCTACTTAACATATACTTTGGGTTTATGAAACCAAAGTTCTAACTACACTTAGGACATCTACATCAACATTTTCATGAATTTTTAGAATTAGGCGTAGATGACAATCTAACCTTAGGCCTTTAGGTACCTCCCACATTCTTGATATGTGCTGATCAGACACATACTTAGGGTTTATGAAACCAAACTTATAAGAACACTTAGGACATCTACCTCAACCTTGTCATGAATATCTAGCATTAGGGGTAGATGACAATCTAACCTTAGGCCTTTAGGTACCTCCCACATTCTTGATATGTGTTCATTAGGCACATACCCAAAGATGTGGGGTCTATGCTACCTATCACTAACCTACGTATACACGTGCCCCATACCACATGGACTAGTAAGAAAGAGGAAATGCATCAAAAATTATAATGCTTCTGACATCCATTTTCAGTTCTCAATTGATTGTCCCTGACCATTGAGAATGGAGAGGCTATATCATTATCTAGGTTTAGGTTGATATTTGAGATCTAAATAGCTAAACCTCTATCCTTATCATGTCTTATCACTTCTATGAATGTAGACTATAATCATTCTAGGGCATGATATCTTTCACTTGGAGTCCATTACTATACATAATCTCATATCATCATTCTAGGGGGACTATTAGAATCATTGTTACACCCCGATCTCACAACTACCACTAATCATGAGATTAGGGTATAAATTGAGGATTTAACGTAATACAAAAATCACCCTCAACTTTTTCTTCCTTTTCAAACTCTTTGTTTTCTCGCATTGAACCACATAAACTAACTTTACAAGAGAATTAAACTTTCATTTCTCTAATACAATCTCAGCATTGAATCTGAGGATGTTACATTCTGTCATCAACCAACACCACAATCTAGTCTTGTGTGTCATTGTTGTCTATCTACCTTCTACAATTACATCTGACTAGGGACATAATAAGAATGTACAAACTCTTAGCATCCATATGATCTCATCGTTCAGGTCCTCAACCTGAAAGCATACGTCATTGAGCACTGTCATTCTCTAGACATTCAATCTGTTCTATCATTATCTCATATGACTGAACCAGAAAGAATTGGAAGCTTGCCTTTGATGGTTATCAAATCAATCTTAATGTATCCCACCAATCATCCCATGATTGGCTCTCAGGGCATACATACCAACAACTAATACCATCATTAACAACATTCATATCATAGCTATTTTCTCATATATTTCAGGTTGAAGATCAACCTCTCAAAATCCTCCATCTTTGGGTTAAACACAACACAAGATAATATAAACAAGTACAAATTCCTCCTCTAATGTAAATTGGAGGATTTTCCCATCAACTATCTTGGGCTGCCTATAACCCCTATAAAAATAACCCACACAATCTGGACTCCCATCATAAACAAAATCAACACCAGATTAAACTTATGGACAAATAACTTCCTCAATCTTGCTGGATGCATCACCCTCCTTAACAGTGTCATCACTTCCATAACCACCCATTTCGTGAGTTGCATCCTTTTACCCACCAAAATCAAAAACATGATTGAAAAAATCAGAAGAAACTTTCATTAGAATAACCACAACCCTAACGGTTCAAACAACAAACACTTCCATCTGGACAACTAGAACACCATCACAACTCCAACTAAATTCAGAGGATGGGGCATCATTGATATCAAAACTCATGCTTTGTCTTATTGCAAATATTATCAACATTCTTGCAAATAAAGATAATAAGCTGTGGAGTCACTTAATAGTTCACAAATACTACCAAAATACTCCACCTTGGCATAAAACCAAACACAACATCTCTTCTCCACTTTGGAGGTATATCAACAACAACCTGCACATAATCAGAAACCTTATTTATACCCCTCCACATAGCCATTGCAAGATCGAATTCTGGGAATACCCCTGGTATCATCATAACTCCATCAGGATCTACACCATCACACATCTATTCCTAGGAATTTGGCTTCTATGAACATTGCTAAAGCCCTTAAGCTTCTCACCAGTAATATAACTCATGCTCTCAAGAGATACCTCTTTACCTTCATAAAAAACAACGACTTGAGAGACATCATCTACGAAATGGAGAACAACACCAGAAACAAAATCTCTTGGAGGTGGGGTCATGATTATACACCAAAAGAAGCATACACCTTTATGTCCTATAGAGGTCTTTTATCAAACCATACTCATATTTGGAAGACCAAATGGCAACAGAAACATAAAATATTCTTCTGGCTTACCTTACACAACAAACTGCTCACTGATCACAACATCTTTCAAAGAGGTTTCTTAGGACCTACTAGATGTTACCTTTGCAAAGTAGATGCAGCCACTACTGAACATATCTTCATACACTGCAGGTTTACAACAACCATCTTCAAAAACTTCTTTGTTGATTACTCAGATAATCATAACCTCTTGATAAAACCAAATAATATAAAAACTCTTACACAATTTGTGGATTTCAATACAGAAGATATCCACATCAATATCCTTTGGAACGTTTGGAGGGAAAGAAATAAGAGAAGATATAATAAATCCAATAGTCACACATAAAATGTTTTTTCTAACATTTTACTGGACCTTGCAACTCTCACTTCATGCAGGACAAGCCACAACTTCCACCAGGGCGAACCTAGCTGAAAACTACTCGGAGAACTTCTTTGCTAAGAATGGTGATGGAGGTATCTACACCTTGAAGGACATCCTCAAAGATGGATTATATTTCTGATGGAATGCACCTGATGCTTTTATCTTTTATTAGTTTGTTATTTTTGATGTTGAGGTTTGTTTAAGGGGTTCCTCCCCCCATGAACATATCTTAGATTCCCCATATGCATGTTTTCACAACTATATTTAGGTTGGGGTTGCTTATACCCAACAAGTAGATTATTTTTGTGCTTGCAGTTGTTGTTAGTCTGTAAGTTTTTTTAAACCTTCTTAATGCATGTACTTTCCTAAAAAAATAAATAAACCATACCAACAAATGGAAATAATGACAAATTCAAATGCAACACACTTAATATGACTTGCGGGTGAAGTTTCATCAAATTTGGAGAATCTAAGAGTCATTAATGAGAGAATAAAGAGGAAATAGTAATTGGGTTAATTGACTAATCTAACTTTCTCAAAAGGCAAATATAATTTTATATTCGGATTCCTCACTCCAAAATCAGTTAATGTACCAAATTTAGCTTTATTTGGATTTTGTTTGTACCCTTAAATAATCAAAGAAAATTTTATACATTAAATGCATCAAAAGATCAAGGTTAAAAAATTATATTAAAAGATCCAGTCATCTTCTACCTCAAACTCGTATGAACAGTAAAAGTGGACCAAAGGGCTTTGATATTTTAGTCATAACTCTCACATTTCTCAACGAAACTTAGCAAAATAACTTGCATTGCATTACAAATTGAATTTCGCATCCATCCATACCCTAATCAAACTCTTACATTTCGTATTCAAGAAACACCCAATATTTCTTTGGAAGCTTCTCAGAGCACTTTCTGCTTCTCCTACCCACACATTTCCATCTATATATAGAGGTACCCATCACTTCGTAAGCCCTTAAGAAATCATTTCCTTATCTTAATTTTATCGAAGCCTTTGTGTTCCACCACTGGAAACTCATCGACCTCCAGTTTGTTCCTCACGTTGTGGCTGCTTTTCATCTCTCCACCTTGCTCCTCGGTTCGATTCCTTACCGAGGTAGGTCTATTTTTCATTGTTCGATGTTGCGGTTCACTTAGTTTTGTGAATGATCAAGATTTATGATTTTGCCCGATTTTCTACATGGAGAAGCTACTCACGACTGCTTCCATGGTGTTGGGTTGGGGGGGAGACAATCCCTAATCCCCGTTTCCCATTTTGCCCTCTCGTTTTCTCGCCCAAAGGGTATTCCTGTCTTTTGCTTTTGTTTTACTTGCTTGGGTGTGCGGATGAGTTGGTGAGGACCTCTGACTTGGCACCCCATGGTTGGGCCAAGTCACCGGCCTTCCTCCTCTCCCTCTCTCTCGCTCGATCTGCTGATGTGTAAAATTCTGATTGGTAGATATTAGAAAATTCATATCTTTTGATCCGTATATCCAAATTTAACAAATAAATATGTTTTGGAATCATAAAAATGTCTTCTTCCAATACAAATAGTTTTGTTGTCTAGTTTTGAGTTTTATCAGAAGGTGTTTTCTAAAAATGATTTAATTAAGTGTAAAATCACTAAAAAATACCTCTAAAAGTCCATATCTTCAAAATACATAAAATTATATGTTATTTTGATCAAGAAAACCTAATAAAGAGAGTAGTGGTGGTTTCAGAACCTAAATTGATGATTTATAGAAAAACGTTGGTAACTTTGGGTTTTCAGTCCTTAATGAATGAATATAGTTCTAATACATGAACATGGTAATGATGTTAGGACAAGTCGACCATGATCTCATTGAAAGGTTCTAAAAAGTGGTTTCTAGGACTCTAAGGAAGAGTTATGTGCATGTAACACCTTAGTTGGGAAATTTGATGCCTTAAGCTACTTTTTCTTAATGAGGATTAATTGAATCTAACTCTCTATTCTTGAAAACCTAATTACTTGTACCTCAAACCAGATTATTGTTTCATATTGTTTGGGTCTTATACCCCACTTCCATGCTTGTTGATTATTCTAATTATTCTTGTGTTACCTACTTTTCTACCATGTGGATTTATATTGTATTTAATTTAAAGCAGCGGTACTTATCTACAACCACCCACAGAGGGCATGTAATTAATCGCCTTGGGTAATGTTTTATTCTCCCCATATTATTGTGTAGGTGACTGTGAATGTCTTATTCTCCCCTCACCTATAGGTTAGAGGTCTGGTAGGTGCCTCAACCCTACTTAGTTAGGTATACATAATTATCTTACATGCAAATCTTTTCTGATGTAATTATTAATGGAAATTTTCATTTGAATATAGCCTCATACTCTTGTTATCTTCATCTTATGATGAACCCTAGCATGCTTTTATTTTCTTTACTTATCTTTTTATCCTAGACTTATTTTGTGACACATACCTTTCTTCCCTTTCCCTTTTTTTGGGTGCCTTCCCAACCACCCAGGTATTGAGCAAGGTGATGGATAAGACAAGAAGATCTTAGCTTTTGGCTTGGACTTGGTTGATGGAGATGTTGCTTTGGAAACAAGATTGTAGTTGTCTAGACTTCCCTCTATCTAGATCCTATTTGTGTATCTTGATGTAAACCCTAAAGGGAGAATGATGTATTCTTGTATAATCTTTTATGAAATTAATTATAGTCAGTTATTCTTTATTCCACTTCTTTCCAATGGTCTTTTCTATACCATATAAATAAAGATTTGAAAATTTTACACTCTTTTCAACATACCTTATGAGTACATTGGGAATGGAGGTTTGATATTTCAATTTTTAGCAAAGAGGTGATTTCACTCTTTTACAACATGGTATCAGAGCCCATGGTAATCAAAATCTAACTATTTCAATTTTGTCTCCCTAATTAGAATCCTTGTTTTACATATTTCCCTTTAGGTGACATGTTTGCCCTAGATTTGATATATAGATGATGAAAGGTTGATTTAGGATTCTATGAGTTCCACAGTAGAATCATGATGAATAAACCCCTTAAATAATTATAATTGAAAGAAGCTTAAGAAATCCTAATAACTTGATGTTGTTTAGGTTTGCCTTTAGGCTACTATTAGGGCATGAAGTTGAAGCAAAGGTGTCTAGAAAGGATCAGGTTCTAGGGGCTGACAATATTTTCCTCCACACCACTAGCTTGGTTTATGAGGAATCCCATATCCATATGATACTAACCTGGCATGAGCTGATATGGATTGCCTAAAATAGTCTGCTTTTAGGCAATAATAACCTTAGACCTCTATGTTGAACATCTTTGGGAACCCTAAAGTGACGATGACTTGCTTAGGGATGTATACCCTATGTAGTTACCTTATGTCCCTTAGGACCACATGTTTGGATAGTATATCCTTAAGAACCTAGACTCTGGGGCTTGGTGTTAAGCAAGCTATCAGAGTGCGTAGTGGAAGTGTGATGGATCTTGTACATGGTGTATTAGACTGATCCTTTGAACCTAGTGTAGTTTGGCTTGATAGGTCTAACCCTGTAAGGGGTGGAGTATAGTTAGTTTGATGATGTTTGGGTAGATAGATTTTAAGGATGAAATCCTCTTTAAGGGGATGGAGCCCTATGACATCCCGATATCTAGCTACTCTATCTTTAGAAACCCTAACTCCATGAATAGGAGGTTAGTATGTGTGGATCCTTGGTCTTGACCAAACATGTAATAGTGGTAACCCTAACATGCTTGCTCATATGTTAATGAACATATAATGGTCATCTATGGTATACTTTATGTGTTCAAACCCTAATGAATATCTAATGCACATAATATGGGCCACTCACATATTAATACAAATTATGGATACACATGATGCTAATAATGTCATGAACTGATAAACCTTAATAATATGATGAGAAAGAAAAGTGTAACCTAATCTTGGCATTAATACGTGCTATATAATGATCAATTTGATCCTAAACCCTAAGTTGTAATCATATAACCTTAACATATACATCCTTAATGATATTCATGTCAAATTAGTGGCATTAGGTGTCATAATCAGATAACATACTTTGATACACATAAATGATATATATTCACCTAATCATAGATTACTCAAGTCATAAATATCAAATGTGTATCTCATGTTACCTAGTACACACCTAATTAATCATCTAATCATGACTTGGTATGTGAATCAATTCATTAATATGTAACATGTCCAACCTGGTTCAGTAAAATACAGATAACAACTTCATTATGGATAAGAAGTAATTGGATTCACACAAATGGACATAATCAACAATAATAAGTGAATAAATATGAGAAAGTGATTAATGATGACATTAATGTGAGAAAGAAAGGTAATGTGACAATGTTTAATATACACACAAGTAATCAATGTGACATAATTTGGATTAATTGTAGACTTAATAACAAATTGAATAAAATGTCTTATCACATGCAAGATAATTTATTATAATTAATATAATGATAATATGAGGATAATGAAGTATCAAATATATTGAGATAATTGAGTAGCCTCTAATTGTTCATAATAAAGAAATTTAACTCCTTTTGGAAACCAAGTGAATATAACATGACAAAATAAAAAGAATAATAATGATAATGTGATACCCTAATACATATAATGCCAATGCGCTAAAAATGTTAATAATGTTAAATCTCATAAAAAAAAATCTTAATAGTGGAACCCTAGGTGATCCTTGAGAGTATGACCTATGAGAAGTTGCTAGAGAAAGATTTGGTGCACGCTATGGTTGGTTGAACAAGCGAAATTTGGAGATGAGATGTTGCACCTCCACCCTTCCCTCCATGCTTGTGATTTTGGGGACAAAATCATCTTTAAGGGGTGGAGTGTTGTAACATACTGAATCTTGGATATTTTGTCTTTATTCCCTCTTTCTAAGATTTTCATTTCATTTCTATCCTTTTTGGCCTTGATATTCAATTTGTGGAATTATCAGTGGTTAGAGGTGATTTTGATCACCATTTATGCCAACATTTGGGTTTATGCACAAATAACTCAGTAAATATTTTTAATAAGGGTCTAATATGCAAATTTACCATATATATGAGATAATGATAAGATAATTTTTTCCAGACCAGTTCTTATCCTTTTGGAGCAAGGAAGAGAAAAAGGAATGAATAATGATGCTTTACACATGTTAATGTCATATGAAATTATTTAATAGGTTAAATATTGGTAATTTTGGATAATGGACTAAAATTCATAAAAGGAAAACTCAAAAGATAATTCTAAACCCAAATTCATTTTCCTTGATTTAAAGTTTCCATGAATGACAATTTCATAATTTTAGAAAATAATTGTTAGATTTGCATTAATTGGAATAGGAAAAAATGAGTTTTTCTTCAAATTATTAAATGACTTGAAAAGTGGAAACAAACCTCAAATTCATAATATATCCTGTTGAAATGAGTATGTGTGAATTTTCATCTAATTTGAACAATCTTTAAAAAAAATTATCTAGGTGAGGGAAAATAATTTAAAGACCAAAAATATTAAATAATATGTTGAAAAAAAATTAATTAATGTCAAAATTATGTTCCTCACATTTATGATTATTTATACTCTAAGTTTCATATTTTTAGAAAGTTTCTAAATGCCTCTAATTAAATAAAAGAATGAGATAAGTCATAATAATTAAATGTATTGAATAAAATAATAAAAGTCTTCAAAAAAAATAAAATGATACCAAATTCGTGTTCTACATGTTAAAATAGAACTTTGGGTGAATTTTCATCCAATGTAGAAAATATTTGATGAGAAGGTGAATTTAGGAGAGAGAAAGTGTGCAAAACTTCCAAATCATTAATTAAAAAAATAAACAATACCAACAAATGGAAATAATGGCAAATTCATATCTAACACACTTAATATGACTTGTGGGTGAAGTTTCATCAAATTTGGAGAATCAAATAGTCATTAATGAGAGAACAAAGAGGAAATAGTAATTAGGTTAATTGAATAATCTAACTTTCTCAAAAGGCAAATCTAATTTTATATTCGGATTCCTCACCCCTAAATCAGTTAACGTACCAAATTTAGATTTATTTGGACTTTTTTGTACCCTTAAATAATGGAAGAAACTTTTATACATTACATAATGCATCAAAATATCATAGTTAGAAAGTTGTATTAAATGACCAAGACATCTTCTACCTCAAACTCGTATGAATAGTAAACGTGGACCAAAGGGCTCCAATATTTTGGGCATAACTCTCTCGTTTCTCAACTCGTTTCTCAATGAAACTTCATGAAATAACTTGTATTGGATTGCAAATTGAATTTTGCATCCATCATACCTTAATCAAACCCTAACATTTCGTATTCAAGAAACACCCAATATTTCTCTCGAAACTTCTCGAAGCACTTTCCATTTCTCCTACCCACACATTTCCATCTATATATAGAGGTACCCATCTCTTCGTAAGACCTTAATAAATTGTTTCCTCGTCTTAATTTTATCTAAGCCTCTGTGTTCCGCCGCTGGAAGCTCGCCGACCTCTGGGTTGTTCCTCATGTTGCGACCACTTTTCCTCTCTCCACCTTGCTCCTCGGATTGATTCCTTACTGAGGTAGGTCTGTTTTTCATTGTTCTACGTTGCGGTGCTCTTAGTTTTGTGAATGGTCAAGATTTATGATTTCACACAATTTTTTGAATGGAGCACCAGCTCACGGCTGCTTCCATGGCGTTGTGTTGGTGGGGAGACAATCTCTAATCTCCGTTTCCTATTTTTCCCTCTAGTTTTCTTCCTTCCTTTCTTTCTCACCCAAAGGGTATTCCCGTCTTTTTCTTTCATTTTACTTGCTTGGGTGTGCGGGTGAGTTGCGAGGACCACTGACTTGGCACCTGTGGTTGGCCAAAGTCATTGGCCCGCCTCCTCTCCCTCTCTCTCCGTCTCTTTCTCACTCGATATGGTGATGTGTCAATTTCTGATTGGCAGATATTAGAAAATTCATATCTTTTGATCCATTTATCCAAATTTAACAAAGAAATATGGTTTGGAATAAAAAAAATGTGTTCTTTCCAACACAGTTTTGTGGTTTGGTTTTGAGTTTTATTGGAAGGTATTTTCTAAAAATGATTTAGTTAAGTAAAAAATCACTAAAAATACCTCTAAAAGTCCATATCTTCAAAATACATAAAATATATGTTATTTTGATCAGGAAAACCTAATAAAGACAATAGTGGTGGTTTCAGAACCTAAATCGATGGTTTATAGAAAAAGTTGGTAACTTTGGGGTTTTAAGTCCTTAATGAATGAATATAGTTCTAATACATGGACATGGTTATGATGTTAGGACAAGTGGACCCTGATCTCATTTAAAGGTACTAAAAAGTGATTTCTATGACTCTAAGGAAGAGGCATGTGCATATTACACCTAAGTTGGGAAATTTTATGGCTTAAGCTACTTTTCCCTTATGAGGCTTAATTGAATCTAACTCTCTATTCTTGAAAACCTAATTACTTGTGCCTCAAATCAAATTATTGTTTGGATCTTATACCCCACTACCATGCTTGTTGATTATTCTGATTACTCTTTCCATAACTACTTTTCTAGCATGCATATTTATGTTCTATTTAATTTAAAGTAGCAGTACTTATCTACAACCACCCATAGACGACATGTAATTAATCTCCCTGGGGAATGTTTTATTCTCCCCATAGTATAGATGATTGGGAATGTCTTATTCTCCCCTCACCTATAGGTTAGAGGTTTGGTAGGTGCCTCAAGCCTACTTATTTAGGTAGACATAATTATCTTACATGCAAATCTTTTCTAATGTAATTGGTAATGGCAAGTTTCTTTTGAATATAGCCTCATACTCTTGTTATCTTCATCTAATGATGAACCCTAGCCTATTTTATGTGCTTTACTTATCTTGTTATCCTAGACTTGTTTTGAGACACATACTTTTCTTCCCTTTCCCCTTTGCTGGGTGCCTTCCCAACCATCCATGTTCTGAGCAAGGCAATGGATAAGACAAGAAGATCTTATATTTTGACTTGGACTTGGTTGATTGAGATGTTTCTTTGGAGACAAGATTGTAGTAGTCTAGGCTTCCATCTATCTAGATCCTATTTGTGTATCTTGACGTAAAATTTAAAGGGAGAATGATGTATTCTTGTATAATCTTTTATGAAATAGATTATAGTTAGTTATTCTTTATGCCGCTGCTTTCCAATGGTCGTTTATATAGCATATAAATAAAGATTTCTAAATTTTACACCCTTTTCAACATACCTTTTGAGTATGTTGGGAACGGAGGTTAGATATTTCAAATTTTTATTAAAGGGATGATTTCACTCTTACAACATGGTATCAGAGCCCATGGTAGTTGAAATCTGACTATTTCAATTTTGTCTCCCAAATTAGAATCCTTGTCATACATAGTTCCACTTTAGGTGACATGTTTTCCATAGATTTGATCTATAGATGATGAAAGGTTGATTTAGGATCCTATGAGTTCTACATTAGAATCATGATGAATATATCCCTTAAATATTTACAATTGAAAGATGCTTAACAAATTCTAATAACTTGATGTTGTGTAGGTTCACCTTTAGGCTACTATTAGGGCATGAAGTTGAAGCAAAGGTGTCTAGAGAGGATCAAGTTCTGGTGATGGAAATATTTTTCTCCGCACCACTAGCTTGGTTTACGAGGACTCCCAGATCCATATGATACTGGCATGTCCTGAGCTGATATGGATTATATGAAATAGTCTGGTTTTAGGTAATAGTAACCTTAGACCTCTATGTTGAACATCTTTGGGAAACCTAGAGTGATGCTGACTTGTTTAGGAGTGGATACCCTATATAGTTACCTTATGGCCTTTAGGACCGCATGTTTGGATAGTATATCCTTAAGAACCTAGACTTTCAGGCTTGGTGTTAAGAAAGCTATCAGAGTGAGAAGTAGAAGTGTGATGGATCTTGTACATGGTGTATTAGACTCATCCTTTAACCCTAGTGTAGTTGGTCTTGATAGGTCGAACCATTTAAGGGGTGGAGTATAGTTAGTTTGATGATGTTTGGGTAGTTAGATTTCAAGGATCAAATCCTCTTTAAGGGGATGGAGCCCTATGACATCCCGATATCTAGCTACTCTATATTTAGAAACCCTAACTCCAAGAATAGGAGGTTAGTATGTGTGGATCCTTGGTCATTTCCAAACATGTAATAGTGGTAACCCTAACATGCTTGTTCATATGTTAATGAACATAAAATGGTCATCTAAGGTATAATTTATGTGTTCAAACCCTAATGAATATCCAATGCACATAATATGGGTCACTCACATATTAATACTAATTATGGATACACATGATGCTAATAATGTCATGAATTGATAAACCTTAATGATATGATGAGAAAGAAAATTGTAACCTAATCCTGGCATTAATGCATGCTATATAATAATAAAGTTGATCCTAAACCCTAATTTGTAATCATATAACCTTAACATATACTTCCTTAATGATATTCATGTGAAATTAATGGCATTAGGTGTCATAATCAGATAACATACTTTGATACACATAAATGATATATATCCACCTAATCATAGATTACTCAAGTCATAAATATGAAATGTGTATCACCTTGTTACGTAGTACACACCTAATTAATCACCTAACCATGACTTGGTATGTGAATCAATTCATCAATATGTAATATGTCCAACTTGGTTCATTAAAATACAAATAACGACTTATTATGGATAAGAAGTAATTGGATTCATGTAAATCGACATAATCAATAATAAGAAGTTAATAAATATGAGAAAGTGATTAATGATGACATTAATGTGAGCAAGAAAGGTAATGTGATAGTGTTTAATATACATACAAGAAATTAATGTGACATAATTTTGATTAATTATAGACTTAATAACAAATTGAATAAAATGTCCTATCACATGCAATATAATTTGTTATAGTTAATATAATTATAATGAGGATTATGAAGTATCAAATATATTGAGATAATTGAGTAACCTCTAATTGTGCATAATAATGAAATATAACTCCTTTTAGCAACCAAGTGAATATGACATGCCATAATTAAAAAAATAATAATGATAATGTGATACACTTATACATATAACGCAAATGAGCCAAAAATGTTAATAATGTTAAATCTCATAAAAGAAATCCTAATAGTGGAACCCTAGATGATCCTTGAGAGTCTGACCTATGAGAAGTTGCTAGTGAAAGTTTAGGTGGGAGTTATGGTTGGTGGAACAATAAAAGTTTGGTGATGAGATCTTGCACCTCACCCTTCCCTCCTTGCTTGTGATTTTTGATATGAAATCCTCTTTAAGGGGTGGAGTGATATAACATACCGAATCCTAAACATTTTGTCTTTTGTCCCTCTTTCTAAGCTTTTCATTTCATTTCTATCCTTTTTGGCATTGATATTCAGTTTGTGGAATTATTAGTGGTTTGGGGTGATTTTGATCACCTCTATGCCAACATTTGGGTTTATGCACAAATACCTCAGTAAATATTTTTAATAAGGGTATAATATGCGAAATTACCGCATATATGAGATAATGATAACATAATTCATTCTAGATCATTCCTTAAGCTTTGAAGCAAGGAAGAGAAAAAGGAATGAATAATGATGTTTGAAACATGTTAATGTGATATGAAATTATTTAATAGGTTAAATATTGGTAATTTTGGATAATGCACTAAAATTCATAAAAGGAAACTCAAAATATAATTCTAAACCCAAATTCATTTTCCTTGATTTAAAGTTTCCATGAATGACAAGTTTCACTATTTTGAAAAATTATTATTATCTTTGCATTAATTGGAATTGAAAAAATATGAGTTTTTCTTCCAATTATTAGATAAATTATTAAAGGACTTTAAAAGTGGAAACAAACCTCAAATTCGTAATATACATGTCAAAATGAGTCCATGTGTGGATTTTCATCTAATTTGAACAATCTTAAATATTTTATTTTATCTAGGAGAGAGAAAATAATTTAAAGACAAAAAATATTAAATAATATGTTCAAAAAATAAATTATTATCAAAATCATGTTCCTCACATTTATTATGGTTTATACACCTAGTTTCATATTTTTAGAAAGTTTCTAGATGCCTCTAATTAATTAAAAGAATGAAATAAGTGATAAGATTTATATGTATCAAATAAAATAATAAAGTCTTCAAAAATAAAATAATACCAAATTCGTATTCTACATGTTAAAATAGACATTTGGATGAATTTTCATCCAATTTGGAATATATTGATGAGAAGGTGAATTCAGGAGAGAAAAAGTGTGCAGAACCTTCAAATCATTAATTAAAATAATAAACAATACCAACAAATGGAAATAATGGTAAATTTGTATGTAGTACACTTATATGACTTTTGGGTGAAGTTTCATCAAATTTGGAGAATCTAATAGTCATTAATGAGAGAAGAAAGAGGAAATAGTAATTGGGTTAATTGACTAATCTAACTTTCTTAAAAGGTAAATCTAATTTTGTATTCAGATTCCTCACCCCAAAAGCAGTTAATGTACCAAATTTAGATTTATTTAGACTTTATTTGTACTATTAAATAATTAAAGAAACTTTTGAACATTACATGTATCAAAAGATCAAAGTTATAAAGTTGTATTAAATGATCCAGTCATCTTCTACCTCAAACTCGTATGAACAGTAAACGTGGACCAAAGGGCTCCAATATTTTGGGTATAACTCTCTCGTTTCTCAACTAAACTTCACAAAATAACTTGTATTGGATTGCTAATTGAATTCCCCATCCATACATACCCTAATCAAACCCTAACATTTTTTATTAAAGAAACGCCCAATATTTCTCTCGAAGCTTCTCAGGGCACTTTCTGTTTCTCCTACCCACACATTTCCATCTATATATAGAGGTACCCATCTCTTCATAAGCCCTTAAGAAATTATTTCCTCATTTTAATTTTATCTAGGCCTTTGTCTTCTACCACTGGAAGCTCGCCGACCTTCGCATTGTTCCTCACGTTGCGGCTACTTTTCCTCTCTCCACCTTGCTCCTCGATTCAATTCCTTACTGAGGTAGGTCCATTTTTCATTGTTCTACGTTGCGGTGCTCTTAGTTTTATGAATGGTCAAGATTTATAATTTCACCCAATTTTCCTCATGGCGCAGCAGCTCACGGCTTCTTCCATGGCATTGGGTTTGGGGGAGAGACAATCTCTAATCTCCATTTCCTGTTTTGCCTTATAGTTTTCTTCCTTCCTTTTTTTCTCACCCAAAGGGAATTCTAGTCTTTTGTTTTGATTTTACTTGCTTGGATGTGCGGGTGAGTTGGTGAGGATCATTGACTTGGTGCCCCAAGGTTGGGCCAAGTCACCGACCCACCTCCTCTCCCTCTCTCTCTGTCTCTCTCTCGCTCGATCTATTGATGTGTCAAATTCTGATTGGCAGATATTGGAAAATTCATATTTTTTGACCCGTTTATCCAAATTTAACAATTAAATATGATTTGGAATCAAAAAAATATGTTCTTTCCAATACAAATAGTTTTGTAGTTTGGTTTTGAGTTTTATAAGAAGATATTTTCTAAAAATGATTTAATTAAGTAAAAAATACTAAAAATACCTCTAAAAGTCCATATCTTCAAAATACATAAAGTTATATGTTATTTTGATTAGAAAAATCTAATAAAGACATTAGTGGTGGTTTCAGAGCCTAAATCAATGGTTTGTAGAAAAATTTGGTAACTTTGGGTTTTAAGTCCTTAATGAATGAATATAGTTCTAATACATGAACCTGGTAATGATGTTAGGACAAGTGGACCCTGATCTCATTTAAAGGTTCTAAAAGGTGGTTTCTAGAACTCTAAGGAGGATGTATGTGCATTTAACCCCTTAGTTGGGAAATTTTATGCTTAAACCCACTTTTCCCTAATGAGGCTTAATTGAATCTAACTCTCTATTCTTGAAAACCTAATTACTTGTGCCTCAAATAAGATTATTGTTTCATATTGTTTGGGTCTTATACCCCACTGACATTCTTGTTGATTATTCTAATTACTCTTGCCATAACTACTTTTCTAGCATATGGATTTATGTTCTATTTTATTTAAAGTAGTTGTACTTATGTACACCCACCCACAGAGGGCAAGTATTTAATCACCCTGTGGAATGTTTTATTCTCCCCATATTATTGTGTAGGTGACTGGGAATGTCTTATTCTCCCCTCACCTATAGGTTAGAGGCCCGGTAGGTGCCCCAACCCTACGTAGTTAGGTAGACATAATTATCTTACATGCAAATCTTTTCTAATGTAATTGTTAATGGTAAGTTTCTTTTGAATATAGCCTCATACTCTTGTTATCTTAATCTTATGATGAACCCTAGCCTATTTTTATTTTCTTTACTTATCTTGTTATCCTAGACTTGTTTTGTGACACATACGTTTCTTCCCTTTCCCTTTTGCTGGGTGCCTTCCCAACAACCCAGGTGCTGAGCAAGGTGATGGATAAGACAAGAAGATCTTAGCTTTTGGTTTGGACTTGATTGATGGAGATGTTGCTTTGGAGATAAGATTGTAGTAGTCTAGACTTCCCTCTATCTAGATCCTATTTGTGTATCTTGATGTAAACCTTAAAGGGAGAATGATTTATTCTTGTATAATCTTTTATGAAATTGATTATAGTTAGTTTTTCTATATTCTTCTACTTTCCAATGGCCTTTTGTATACCATATAAATAAAGATTTAAAAATTGTATACCCTTTTCAACATACCTTTTGAGTATGTTGGGAATGGAGGTTTGATATTTCAATTTTTTAGTAAAGGAGTGATTTCACTATTTTACAAATCGTAAGTATAGAAAATTCCTAATTTTGAAGAGGAAAGAGGAGAGATTAAGATCCACATCACATTTGGGGCTCAAACTAGACAAACAAGCCATGAGTGTCACATTGGGTCATCACTAGTGGACTTAGGATTTCGAACATCAACATGGGGCAAGGGGTTGATCATAGCATTAAAAGTCACTTAATTACAAGATTACAAATTTTAGAGGTATGATCGATTTGTATGATAGGAAGGCCAAAATTCCACCATCGATTAGAGTGTACTCATGCATCACCACAAAGTGGTCACTTTCATGAATTAGGTGTGATATGGGGTGAACAAATAAGAAGTAGTGCGATCTTGGATATTCACATTATATAGCATCAAAGGTTGCAAAATAGTGACATTACAATGACTTTCTTATATCAATGAAGCAAAATTAGCAAAAGATCAAAGTTATAGCGTTAAAATTCACATACATGTCACATTAGTGCATCAAAGTCAATTAAGGATAAAAAATGGTAACTACATCTTTCATAGTGTTCTATTTTCATTAAAGCACTTATTTGAGGTATAGGAAGTAGATTGGGCATCAAAGATCCAATATTTACCATAATAATGCACTTAAATGTACCCAATCATGACCAAAGTTAGTATTTTCATTAACCAGGGGAATAAACGTTGGGTTTAGGGTCTGCAACCAATCCCAAAGTGCATGTCTCGTCGAACTGATCGATTTAGTATATTCATTTGTCCAATTCGGCCAAGGGAAGAGAGATATATGATTTTTGTACATTTTACATCAAAACTGTAGGGATTATGATTAATGGCGGCCATGATATATTGACAAATCATGGACGTTAGCTGAGGATCCGATGGTCGATTGTGGCCTTCCTCTGCGACCAAGCCCCAACTACGTGGCTTGCATCCATTAGCGGCCCACCATCCCATCATCTTTCCAGCAGTCGCATGCATCCCTGTGGTCGCCCGCAACTTACAACCGTCGGCTGCCGCTCGAGCCCACCAGTGGCAAGAACTTCTCATGTGCCCCTCTAATTTTGTGAAACAACCCCATCCAAAATGAAAAATTGAGGTTGTCACAAGTCTTTAGTAGATTTATGGAGTTTAACTTTTCTTCTCTCCATTCTTTTGCTCCTTTTTGTACTATGAGTAGTTAACCTACTTTCAATGGGATGTTTGGGGGAAAATATGTAACTTCGATACCATGTTGGGGGAATAGTATTTCAAGATACTTTGATTTCACTGGAACGTTTTATGATCTTTCTTGTTATCATTTCCTATATCTTTCAATTGTGATTAATGTATGAAAATACCTAAGTAATAGAGATAAGGGGGAATAGAAGGCAAAGAGAGGAAAAACTCCCAACTCCAACTAGTGAATCTTTTGCTACTGCCCTCTCTTCCTATCTGTCAATATATTCCACTAGACGTAGATGTGAAATATAATTATGTACATATTAAGTTGTTGGATGGGAGGTAATAGGAGGTGAAACACCCTTCTCGTACACCTCATATCATTTCTTTCCATTGATTGCATTAGGAGAATCATTCCAAGAAACCTAGACTAAGGTGATCCTGATTAGGGCTTACCTATCCCCTAGTCAATTGAGCCTCATAAGGTTGGATAGGAGGCTTTCAAGACTAATTCCCATCCATACACCATATTCCAACCATGGTGAACTAGTAGGATATGATTCCCATTTCTCATTATCCCTTGTTGTTTGGTTTGGAAGCATGCTTGTTGGATGTGTTTGCATGGATATCACCCCTGGGAATGGTTGGTAGTTACCTACCCCTAAATAGCACACTACCAATAATTACTTATTAAAATACTAACTTGCTCTAAAGTTAAGTAGTTTTGCTTACACACTTGATTATTAGTTTTTTTCATGTTAGTTTACCCTTGCTAGAGTAATAGGTTCTTATTCTTATTTTCTTGATCTATGATATGTTATTTGGTTTCTTGGTGTAGTCTTTGCTTTCCTTGTTAGTGTAATTGCTAATTTAGTGTAGCTAATTGCTCCCTCTTGCTACTACTAGTCTAGTTTAATGAGATTTCTGACTTGTTTAGTGTAGAGCTAAGTTCCCTATTAGCCACTTAGAATTAATTGTTAGGCTTAATTTAAATTTTAGTATTGTTATTATATCTTGCATGAACCTTGGTGTAATCAATCAAACTAACCATATCCAACCCTAGAACCCCTAACTATCTACTCTAGGAACCTAAAAAGACAACATTGTGCTAGTTCCTTATCTGTTCCCTATGGATTCGACCTCTTACATGCTACCATTATATCTACATCCCGAGCCCGAGTGATTGTGACTCATGTTAAATTAAAGTGCACTACTAGGGTTACTTTTTGTAGAATGGGTGTACATGCATCAAAATTTTTGACATCACTACTAGGAGTGGTGTTTTGACCTCTTACATGCTACCATTATATCTACATCCCGAGCCTGAGTGATTGCGACTCATGTTAAATTAGAGTGTACTACTAGGGTTACTTTTTGTAGGATGGGTGTATATGCATCAAACTTTTTGACATCACTGCTAGGAGTGGTGTTTTAACCTAGATAGTTGTTTTCTTTTTAATTTATTCTAGTTGACCTCAACTATACTATTATTTATTCTTTTTCCTAATCATTCATTTGAAATATCTAACTTGTCTTCTTTTGCTTGGGTGTGCATCATGCAGGTGATAGTGCATGTTTGGCCTCCAATCTCTATCCTTGGACACCTATGAGAATCTCGAGATAGTTAGGAGGAACAAAATAAACTATCACAACAAAAAAAAGAGAAGAACAATAAAAGGCTAATAAAAATGCACCACATCCACCTACTTATGGAAATAATGAGGAACACCACCACAAAGAGAAGACAATTCCACCTCCTCCAAGGCCTCTACATGATTACTTCATGCTAAGCAACTTCACTTAACACATTTCTACATGGGTGGATCAAATGTTGGGACAAGCCTTCTATATCCCATTGGCTCCAATGGGACTGCTTCCCACTTTCTATAGGTTGGAGACTGAGAACCCTTATTGCATGTTAATGCCTAATTGGATTATAATATCATTAATGACTTTGGAGGGTATCTTGATTTAAACAACATACATGGTTTCATATAAGAATTGGGGAAAGTAAATCTTTATAAAACAAATCACATATACAATTGTGATAATTAAATATGTAGAGACATGTCAACTAAGATGATAATTGTTATACAATATTAACAAAGCCTAACATACATAAATCACCAAATATCAAGTTGGAATTGATGATAATGATTGGGAATAAGCTACAAGAATTTTTTTCATTGGAAGATAAAATAAAAAAGAGTTAATTCCATTGTAATAGGTGACATTATTAATAATGATAATGTATATGTAAACAATAGCATCAAACTCAATAGTATTAAATTATTAGATGGATGATCTTCAAAGAAAAATATAATTCATATTAGATTCTATATGCTAAATTTAGTCTAGATGACAAGTTTCATACTAATTGGATAATCCTAGATAGGTAAACCAAGTTTGGAAAGAATATATAAGTTTAATGCTCTACTTTGATGAATATTCAGATGGATATAACTGATTTTGCATATTTCTTATTTAAATCTTACCACTCTTCCCTTTCTTTTTCTTACCACGATCCAGTGATTATCATCTTCTTCACAATTTGTCTCTGCCCTGGGACTCATCCAACAATCTCCCTTAGTCTCTGCCACCAACAAGTTTTCCATTTCCAACACCATAGTGCACAATTACTTCTTCTTCTATTGGTCCCTCTCCTCTTCTTCTCGTGTTTTTTTCCTTAGCTATTTTTTTCTTTTCACCTTTGTACACAACTCGACCCTAAATATTCTAGAGTTTTATGATCCCAATTGTTCTAACCATTGACTCCCTTTCTTCCCCTATTTCCTTCCTTGTCTCCTCTTCCTACTACCCAACCCCTCAAATCCTTATAAAACCACACCCCTATTCTGATAAACCTTTTCAAAGTGATTTACATTTTCCCATTGATAATGATATCCCTCGTTCCTATCTCCCCATACCCCATCGACTACTCTAGCAAGGTCGAGTTAGTCACACTGTCCCTAACAATTATTAGAGAAGGCTTGGAACTTATTCTATTTTTGTGTGATGTTGTATGGAATGTCAATTAGAAAATTTCATAGGTAATCCATGTCTTATCTCTATTGGTCTAGGTCTATATTCAAGAATAATATTCTATTGAGCACATCTAATTTCATTACACTCAAGTTTTGGCTCGTCATCCTTATAGCAGTCTTGTGAGTTGTTCTACTCTGATGAGCTTGGATGAGTCCCAAGTTTTAATCAACATATAAAGTTCTAAGAATTTCATTCTCATCTTTCATTCGATGCAAAAGATTTTAATCCACCATTTTACTATTTGGCCCTTACACATATTCTCTTCATACCGCTAGCCTTAAGGGATTCATTTTTTTTATTTGATTTATTTTATTTATATCCAATACTTTAGTTTAGGTACCAATATATTAATTTAGATATAAAAGAGAAAAAGGATTTTTTTCAGATTAACCACATGAGTGTTGGGAAATATGGCTATAGAGAAGACATCTGAAACAAAAAGTTTCATGTACCATATTCCCCATGATCAGTAGATCACGTCAATTACTATAAGATATGAAGGATGGTTTTGAGGATATACCTGCACCTTGATCAAGTCTAATGTCAATCATCATCGTCAGTAGATGTGCAAATTCTAAATCCTTGTTGCATTCGAACTCATCTGACTGCTGCATCTCCTAGTCTACACCACACATTGCAGACACGAACCTTGTCTTCTTCATCAACTCCTCTTATCATGGACTGATGGTTGACGTTGTCCTCCTAGAGACAGACAAATGGGTGGATATAAATTATCTAATGAAGGCACATGTGATCTAAAAGGAGGGTGATATGATTCTCTATCATTTTAACTCCTTATATTATACTTTCACTTCCAAACTATTTTATCATACTTTTTTTCTATTAGAAAAGATTGGATCACACATGACTTGTTGGGAGAAATAACACACTATGAGTAGCAAAACCCCAAGAAGACTTTTGTGGTGTCATTAGCTTCTATGGTTTAGAGTTGAGTGTACTACCACCAAATCAACAATAGCATCCAAAGAGAGATACTCATTGGGTAAATAATGCAAGGAAGATACTAGATATGTGTAACTATACATTTAAAGAATTGCTTATGACATGTCTTTCATCATGTCATCCTTGAAGGGGATGTAGAAAAATAATAAGACATGTGGTCAGACCAGCTACAACTGCATCATCAAATAAACCACATGTACCATTAATAACATGCACATGTGCAAAGAAACTCCAAGTGGGGAATACTACTTGAGTGCATTACAAGGCTTCCCCAACACGTATATACTACCAATGTCCACTGTCACAGAGAGGTGCATCAGATCATCCACTAACCATCACCCTATCCTTCCAAGTCTAGTTTTGTGCTAAGGATAACATCATTCAAAATCTTGGGGTCAGGCGACAGACCCTCTTCACTTTATACCTGTATTCTTGTCATGGTAGCTTTTTCCTAACAAATTGATCATCTAACGATTGTCTAGATAGCTTTACATTTTACATGTTGAGTTTCCACCATATAGTCTATTTTCTTGCATTTTTGTGTAATTATTAAAAAAGTTAGCATTTTTACCCTTCCACCCACTCACATTATATTTCATGTAGCTTTATAATTTTCTTTGTGTGTGGTTAGCTAGATTTTCCATTTACATTTTACTGGTTATTGGTGTGAATTGGGGCAACTTGACACCATTTAACAAATCTCCCAAAGTTTTAAATACTTTTTCGTGTAATGTGTTCAAGCTTAATCTCTTTTGAATTTCTACATATATTACACCCCTGTTGTGAATGTTGAATTCATTTATTGATTGAAATCTTGGCAAGACACAAACACTAAGGTTTTATTTAAAACTCATGGATAAAATGTGGATTGTTACATTTGCTCATTCATTTTGATTTTCCATTGATTGGTGAAGAGTGATGAAGTAATTTTAAAATAGGAAGTCTTGTATGCATATCTACACTATTGACCCCTCTTCTGATATATCATTCTTCCAACATATATTACATCTTTGTCTCATAAAAAGATGCTAAAAACACATAAATAATAAGCATTAGCCACCCTCCAAAAGCATGGGGCGGAAAACTCTTCCTCCCCTCCATTTCTTCCCACCACCATATACTCTATAGACACACAAGGGACAATAGAAAAAGAAAAAGAAAACACAAAAGAAAATAAAGGTGCTCCTACATAATAGCACTAAAAGCAAAAAGAAAATAAATGATGCATGCTCTTATGTAATAGTACCTCAATATCTTTCCAAAACCACTAATAAATGTATATTTATCCATTTTATTCACATCTCTTGGATATCTGTTTAGTGTTTTGTTGATTATTTTCCTAGGTTTAGAATTAATTGTCTTAGATATCTCTTATCTATTATTAGATTGAATTTGTATAAAAACGGCCCAATCACTCCAAAGATCAAATACTCTGGGAATGTGTTTGCATAATTTCTAGCTGTGCATGATACACACACACACACAGATATATATATATATATATATATATATATATATATATATATATATATATATATGGTCGATCAAAAATCCTATTGCTATAATATTTCCAAAACACTTTGGGTACAAGTCATGTGGCCCATTACAAACAAGGATGAAGCATCCAAAAAATTTCAAAAAGAGGTCTTAAAAAGGACCTCCTAAAGGAAGGGAAAAAGAAGCTACATCTGCTCAAGAATATAGACCCCTACCAAATAATTATAGGGAAACATCCAACACAGCCAACACAAGACACTAACATTAGAACCACCTTCAAATTGTTCCATCCTGGTAGTCTAAAAGCTGACCATAGGTACTGGTGCATTCGGTATTGTCAAGAAGAGATGAGATTCATATTTCCACCACCAATCCTAAAGCAAGCTTCTGAGATGCAGAAGAATGATGCAACATGGCCCTTCCATGAACTGACCATCGATTAATGTCCTTGAATTAGACAACCACCTTTCCTCCACTAGCGTTTGAATCATTCCCTGAAAGACTGAAGTCCAGGTAGGTATCTAGTCCCTCTTCACCAGTCAGCAACCACCAAATTTCTAGGACCCTGTGAAGTTCAACTACACCAAGGAGGCGAACCAGAAAAAAGTCAGGTACCTAAAGTTGGGTGAGCATAACGCTCAACCCAACCTTTTCCTAGCAGGCTTCACCAGTCGCAAGTGATCCTCAAAGAGCCTATTTCCCCATAGAAGCAAATCCTCGAGCATCTGATGCTCATCTTGCGTACAACCACTGTACTGTGTCAAGAACGACACCTCAATCAACCTGTGAGGAATCATCCATCGACCAGCACTGAACACCATCTCCAAGCACCCACCCAAATTGGAGTGACTGGGGGTGAACCGCCTGTAGGGCGAGGAGGATGCCGCCAAAGCCTAGAGGATGAAACTCCATCGAGCCTGGAGGATGCCGCCAGAGCCCACCCACTGCCAGAGTCGCCAAGGTCGCATCCAAGCCGTAGTTGAGGGTCACATCACCCTGGATAAACCAGCAACTCGAGAGAGAGAGACAAGGCCGCCAGTGAAAGAGGCACGAAGCACCCCTCATCACCAACGATGACGGTGTAGTAGTGCGAGACCTAGATCTAGACTGGGATAACTTCTCTCCAACCATCACTCTTGAAAGGAGTGGAGTCGACCATGTCAAAATGCCACCGCAGCCCCAGATCTAGGCTGCATGCATCTAAAACATCAATCATCTCCCTAGACAGCCGAGGAGCACCCCAAAGATTTGGCTAGACAACTCCCTAACTCCAGAGATCAATTTCGACCTACAACCTGTAAGCCTCAACCATGGCCGTTGAAAGCCAGGGGGAGAAAGCCACCTAGGAGGCACACTCCCTCCCCCTAGAGGTGGCTGCGAGAGAATGCTAGAGAGAGGTGAGAACTAATCCTAGAGAGAGATCCAAGAATATATATATATATATATATATATATATATATATATATATATATATATATATATATATATATATATATATATATATATATATACCATCTACATTTGAAAAGATGGCGCGCTCTATTCGTTCCGCAGGAGGAGCGACTGGAGGGGCGATCACTAGGGTTACTGCTGTGGGATCCTCAAGGGTGACCACGGAGGCACCGAGGATGCTCGAGGAGTAGGGCGGGAACCAGTCGCGTCCTGTGGAAATTGTGAATGAGCCTGTACCAGTGGCAAGGAATACAAGACCTGGAGAAGCAAATGGAGGATCAGTCGCTAGGGTGAGTGCGGCGGAATCCTCAAGGGTGACGATGGAGGCATCGAGGACGGTCTGGGAGTCGGGTGTGAATCATTTGCGTCCAGAGGCAAATACGACCGCGTCTGTACCAGTGGTGAGGAATACTAGACCTAGTAATTTGAGGTCATCCTCCATCTCTGTTGCACCAGAGTCTAGGGCTTGGTCGGATCTCTTCGCCCCGAAGTCGACAGACAATTCGCCTAAATTGAAGAAACTAGATGTGAGTCAGGTAGATGGTAAGCTGGTTTATCCGAAGCAAATTGTTGAATGGAATGCTGAGAAATGGAGTTTAACATCAGCAGGGTATGTTATAGGTCTTAAACCGCACTTGCCAACACTAGTTAATCACCTGGCTCAAATCTGGAGTGTCAAAGGCTCAATTGACGTCCGTTCTCGGGGGAAGGGGTTTTTCCAGGTTTCTTTCTCTAATGCTGAAGATCTGAAGCAAGCGGTGGAGGGAGGCCCTTGGTTTGTAGCGGGCAAGCCCTTAATCATCAAAAAATGGGAGAGAGGGGATACCATGGAGAAGATGAAGCTTACCGAGATTCCAATCTGGATTAGGATTTTTGATCTCCCTATTGAACTATGGGATGAGGAGATGTTTAATCGTATTGGTTCAGTTTTAGGCAAACCGGTAGCTGTTGATATACCGACGACTTATTTTACCCGGCTGGAGTTTGCTAGAATTCAGATTCTGATCCCGATAGACTCGTCCTTTCCCAAAATCCTTCCTATTACTAGTGATGATGGTTTGGATGATGTGATTAGGTTTGAATATGAGTGGGAGCCTTCTCACGGTATCAAGTGTGGTAATTTCGGGCATGAATCCTTTCTGTGCTCTGATGACCAGGGTTTGGAGAAGAGAAGCCAGAACAAGAGGGCTAAGGCAGTAAGGAAAACCTGGATCCTGACTTCTGGGAAGGGGCCTCATGGACAGGAGTTGACTGCTAAGTCCTCTGTAGCTGATGCTGTTTCTTCTGACATTGAGGTACTGAATGTTCAGCCGTCTCAGAATCTAGTTCCTGCTCTCGAAGAGGATGGAATGTCTATCTCTACTCCTATTTTGAAAAATGATGATGGTTGGCAGGTGCAGGGGAAGAGTTCTAAATCACCGCCTAAATGTGCTTCGAAAAGTGCTAATCCTTGTATAAGAACAAGTGACTTCTCACCTCATAGGTTTTCTATTCTGGATTTGGACCGTGAGAATGATGATGTTATTCATCCTGAGGGGGATGAAGGTGATGCTCCTTCTTTCTTTATTTCTAATGGTTGAACCTTTTTCTATGGTATCCTAGAATGTAAGGGGTGTTGGTAATAAGGTCGCCCGTATCCAGGATACCATTGATAGGTTGGGAACAGACACTTTTATTATTCTTGAATCAAGGCTTCAGTCTGCTGATGTTCCTGGATATGTTGATTCTGTCTGGAAGGGTGCTAACTATGTTATGAATGATAGCTTCTATTCTTATGTTAGAATAATCATTCTGTGGAGAGATCATAATATTTCCATTACTCCACGTTTTGTTTCTGATCAAGTGATTCATTGTGAGGTTGGAATCAAGTCACATTTTTTCTTCTTGTCTGTTGTATATGGTTCTAATGGGGATTATGATAGCAAATCTCTGTGGAAGGACATTGATCTTGTTTCTAAATCTTGTTCTGTTCCTTGGTGCCTTATGGGGGACTTCAATGCGGTCTGCTTCCTTAGTGATAAGATTGGTAAGCATCCACCCTCTCATACTAGTATGAAGGATTTTAATGATTCCCTACAGTCTACTGGTCTTCTGGAGATGCCTACCAAAGGTCTTTTCTTCACCTGGAATAGCCGTAGTTAGAGTGGGATTAGTTCCTTTTCTAAGATTGATAGAATCTTGTGTAACCTGGAGTTCCTCTCTTCTTTTAGTGGTGCGTGGGGTGAGGTGGTGTCCTCGATCACTAGTGATCATAATTTGTTAAAACTGAACTTCTCTTCTAGGAAGAGATGTTGGATGCCCTTCAAGTTTATTAACTCTTGGATGTCTGTGGCTGGGTTTCGTGGGATTGTTAGTGATGCTTGGAATATGGATGTCCAGGGAGCGCCTATGTACAAACTTTACACTAAACTTAACAAGATGAGAACTGCTTTGTCCAAGTGGAATAGGGAGGTTGTTGGTAACATTCTTTCCAATGCTAGGATTCTTGTAGGTGTTGCTGATGTGTTGCAAAGTAAGGTTGATAAAAGGCCAGATGATTTAAATCTCCAGATGGAGTTAAGATTGGCTAGAACCAAAGCTAATGAGGCTCTCTTGAATGAGGAAAATCTCTATAAGCAGAAGTCAAGGGTACAATGGCTTAAAGAAGGGAATAAAAAATCAAAGTTCTTCTATACATCCTTGAAGACCAAAAGACTGAATAATAGTATTCATGTACTGAATGTTAATGGCTCTCCTTGCTCTGATCCAACTCTTATTTCGAATCACATTTCTGATTTCTATACTAGCTTGTTCAATTCTGATGTTTCTTCTTCAGTTTACTGGAAACCTGAGTGGAGGCTTCCTTCCCTTAGTGATGAGCATAAAATGTATCTTAAGAAGTGGGTAACTACAGAGGAGATTAGGAATGTTGTGTTTTCTATGAAGAAGGAGAAAGCCCCTAGACCAGACGGTTATAATGTTGAGTTCTTTGTCCAGTGCAGGGACATTGTTGGCCATGATGTCATGAATGTTGTCTTGAATTTATTCTGTAATAGTAAGCTTCTTAAGGATTGCAATAGGACGTTTATTACTCTCATTCCTAAGTCAAGGTCTTCTGACTCCTTAAAGGACTTTCGGCCTATTTCTTTGTGCAATTTCATCTATAAAGTGATTACGAAAGTCTTGGCAAATAGATTAAAGCCTATTCTTCCCGAGCTGATTGATCATAGTCAACATGCCTTCATTCATGGTCGAAGAATTGGGGATGCCATCCTCCTTGCGAATGATGTGTTGAGCACCTTCTCTAGGAACAATGGTAATTGCATGTGCATTAAAGCTGACTTGTCAAAGGCGTATGATACAGTCAGTAGGGAGTTTATCTTATTAATTATGAAAATCATGGGTTTCCCTGGTTGTTGGCTTGGATGGATTGATGCTTGTTTTTCCTCGGCTTCTTATCAGGTGTTGATTAACGATTCTCCTTCTACTCCTTTTACTGCCTCTAATGGGGTTAGGCAAGGTGACCCGATCGCACCTTATCTCTTTGTTATCGCTATGCAAGGATTATCCTCTATTATCAATAATGAAATCAAATGCAAGAATCTGGTACCTCTTGTCAGTAATGAATCAAGTGTGCCTCATATTGTGTTTGTGGATGATTTTCTTCTCTTTTTGAAGGCTGACACCAAGTATGTGAAGGCCTTTAAAGACATTCTGAATCTGTTTTCTTCCATTTCTGGTCTTAAACTTAATTCCACTAAGAGCCATCTCTTTCTAAGTCCAGGTTGTTGTGCTCAAGACATTTCAAATATTTTGGATATTGGGATTAGCTCTTTACCAGTTACTTACTTGGGTCTTCCATTATTTACTGGAAGATTAACTAAGGTCATGTGTGCTCCGATTCTTGATAAAGTATCTTTGAAGTTGGATTCCTAGAAGTGCAGATTGCTGTCTATGGCTAGAAGGGTGGAGCTAGTGATATCTACTATGTCTTCCTACCATATTTTATGGTCTGCGGCGTTCCCTCTCCCTGCCTTAGTAATCAACGAGCTAGAGAGAAAGTTCAGGAACTTTATTTGGGGTGATACTGAGGGAAAGAAGCACATTCATTTGATTTCTTGGTCCCAGATTTGTAAACCTAAAGCTGAAGGAGGACTAAGTGTTAGTTGTATCAAGGATTGGGCCATGGTTAGGGTTATTAAAAATCTCTGGACTGTTGCTTGTGATAAGAGCTCCCTGTGGGTTAAATGGCTGCATGGAAAGTATTTAAAGAATGACTCTATTTGGACAGTTAAGCCTAAGTACTTTGACTCATGGCTCTGGAAAAAATTTCTCAACCATAGGGATTTCCTCCTTAAGTATTTGACATTCTGTTTGGGTAATGGTGCTTGGTTCTGGTTGTGGAAGGACCCCTGGTGTGGGGAGGGGACTTACTTAGCTGATCATGTTAATATTCAGCTTAAGTATAGACTTAGAAAAGGGGATAACTGTCGTGTGGATGCATGTATGAAGGATGGTGTGTGGTTTATCCCTGAAAATGCTCGTGGGGGTAATGATGCTCTTCATATCCTAAGGAATTTATCTAGTCCTATTCCTGATGATGAGGATTGTATACTTATGAACGGGAGGAAATCTCTGTCTTTGAAGGATTGCTGGAATATGTGTAGGAACAAAAGCTCTGTGCTTCCTTGGACTGATGTGATTTGGAGTAATATGATTCTGAGGAATATCTCTATTTTCTTGTGGAAATGCTATCTTAATCGTATGCCTACTCATGACGTTTTGATGAAGTTCAATTTTTAGATCCCTTCTATATGTTTTCTTTGCTGGAATAATGTTAAGAACAGTTAACATCTCTTTTTCTCTTGTTGGTTTAGCGCTAAACTTTGGTCTCAGTTCAGCTTGAAGTTTGGCCGTGTTCCTTCATGTCTTACTGATATCATCTCGTTGAAGAAGGAAGCTAGAGTTGCTGCTTTTTTTCCAAGTCTACATCATTTGGAATGAAAGGAATAGGCGAATCTTTTTGCATAATTCCTGTGATCCCAAAGGGGTTTGGACTATGTGCTTCCATGATGTTAATACCATGTACAAATAGTTTATAGTTTTGTTTTGTTCTCTTTTGTACAATTTTTAGCTCTATAGAATTATAAAGAGACTTCTCTCTGTTTGGTTCAATAAAGAAGGAGGCACACATTGTTCAGCAATATATATATATATATATATATATATATATATATATATATATATATATATATATATATATTTATATATTGACACATACATATATGCATAAACATATATATCATGTACTAAAATGGTTATATCTTTTTCATATAAACTCCAAATTTTTTGTTCAAATATTATTTTTATAATTTTGGCTACTTTGGACCATACAATGGGATTGAAAATATGCACTAAATTCTTATAATAGAAATCTACAACAAAGAGAGTCAATTGGTCAAATTGTTGAAGGAAGGCAATTCAATAAATTTATCCATTGCCTATTAGAACAAGTAATTCAATTTATCAAACATTACTCTACTGATCCGATCCAAAAAGTTCCAACCACTGCCAAGAGCATATTTTAGGACTTCATCTATGATTCTCCTCCTATAAAAGGAAGGGGTTTCCAAGAACAAAGACATCTCATTTTCTAGGGGATCACATCTCTCTCTTTTAGGGAATTTTTGTATCTAAGATCCTTTATTTTAATTTACAACCTTATAATCCTAGTGATTTTCTTATATACTTGGGTAATAACTGAAGAAGGACTGACATTTCATTGTCACTAGATCATAGTCCTATTCAGATTCTTCTTTCATTACTGATAACACCCAAATTAGCGTATATTTTCTATGCATTTTATCTATAGTTTTATGCCACTTTAGTCTTAATATGCACTCTTTTGTTCATGTTTTATGCTTTCTGTCTCGCATTAGATAAAAGTAGTAAAAATAGCCAATAATGTAGCTAATTAGCCAATTTTTGACTTGTAGGCGCCGAAACTAGCCAATTTTAGGACTCTCAAGTACCGAACCTGAAAAGACAAGAATTCCAGCAGCTGGCCGATACGGCTGCCTGATATGGCTGCCCGATACAGCATGGCCGATACAGTTTGGCCGATATGGCTGCCCGATATGGTTTGGCCGATATGGCTGCCTGATACAGCCTGGCAGATACGGCTGTCCGATACGGTCTGCCCGATACGGCCTACCCGATATGGATGCCTGATACGGCCTGCCCGATACATTTGTCTGACACTCCCCCTGCCCGACATGGTCTTCGGGCGACAGTCGTATTCGCCCACATGATGCCTCAAGATCGAAGCCACAGATCAAGGACACGTGGAACAATAAAAGCTACAAGTCTCATCAGCTCGCTGCCTATAAATAGCAGCTGCCAACCTACAGAGCAAAAGAGACGGAGGGAGGACTCTGTAAGAGCTAGTTCCTAGACCAAGGAGCTAGTGTGTCGAGTTCCCCAAAAGTCTACTACCCGATACGGTTGCCCGATACGGCTGCCCGATACGGACTGCCCGATACAGACTGCCCGATACAGACTGTCGATATGGTTGCCTGATACGGTCTGTCCGATACGGTTGCCCGATACGGTCTGCCCGATACACTCTAGAGAGAGAGAGAACCGTGGAGTCCAGAGGGACGAAGAGAAGACCCAAGGGGCGAGATCCAGCCTGCACATAGGCTGAGGAGCGAGAGCCACCTCTTTTTTACGGGCTATATCTCTTTCCTCTTCTCTTTCATTCTACTGCATTCCTTTGTTTCTTGTACAAACGATGTTTATCCATCTTTGTTCGGTCCCAGCTATGCTTGTCTATGGCTAGTTAGCTCCTTCTTAGCTATGTAGCCCGATCTGGGCATGTTTATATATTTTTTCCTTAAGCAAGTAGATTCATATCAGATCTAGTATGTTGAATGTTCTATTTTCTCTTTCTAAGTTATGATTGCTAGTTTGGTTGATCTCTTACTCGCTTGAACTGCTATTTCTGCCTGTATCGAGAGATCCATTGTAGGAATAGCTAAGAGATGATAGTTTGGATCTGAATCTGAGAGGAGGACGATCTAAGATATTCTGTTCCTAACACACTGGAGTATCCTAAGACTCGAGAGGGAACTTAGTGTATTCTGAGGTGTTGATATGTCATTCCTCGAGAGAGAATCATTAACATATTGTTGATGGTTTTAGTCACGCATCGCGAGAGTGAGTGGGACGACCCCACATGATAGATGCCACTGTGCGTACTAGATGATTGCTTGGGTGTTCAAGGGTTGTCTACGCCCGAGGACGAGTACATAGACTGCCCCATTTCTGGTTACATAGCCAAGAACTCTCATTCTCTATTTAGTAGAATCACAAGCTCTGTTTTTTTGTTTTGTTTTGTTTTCTTTGTTTTGTTTTATATCGTGACAACCTGCTATACTAGTTCTAACACTTACTTTTATCGACTATCGTCTTGGCTTATCTGACTAAAGAACGAGATCTGTGGCATCCTAAACGTCACCACGTCCCTGTGTTCGAGCCCATATATCTACTTCGACCCCGTAATAAAGTTGCGGAGGCCTAGAAGGTTTCGGGTTATAAATTTAAAGCTTGATTCCTTCCTTTGTCCCACGTTCATTTTCGGAAGTGAGAAAAAGGCCGATCAACTTTTGTCTTCATTGTCGGGGACGTTGTTTTCCACATTTACAAGCCTAGTAGATTTTTGTTCTATCACTATAAGTCTGTATATACATGCATAGTTTTCCTCTTGCTTTACATATACTTGTTCATATATACTAAATCACTTTTCTTTTTCTCATACCTTTTTCAGCCATGGACCATGCTTCTGCAAGACAAGTCATCTTGTCCACCTATACTCCCGAGTTTTTACGCAGTTCCGACTGCTGGCAAATAATTGAAGGTCGTTCTCTACAGCTAGTCGAGTTATACTTACCTCCACCATCGTCATATGTCAAGATTCCAACAATGGAGACTGCCAGTCAACCCTCGACCCCCATGCTATCATGGGATCAAGAACTGATTAAGGAAGTGGAGTTGGCTAGGGAAAGTATTCAAGAACTCACCTCCTTAGCCCCTCATCTCCAAGAAGATGTCGATCCAATGCAACAACTACTAGAAGAGCAGGATCGTCATCTCAAAGTAGCCACCGAGGCTACAGACCGCAGTAGTAGTATACTTTAAACTGTTGAACAAGGATCCATCCTAAAGCATCAGTTTGATACAGTGGGTTCCCCTTATATGTGCATGGCAGAATCAACGGGTCTCGAAAGCATTGCTGCTCAAGTACAACAACTTCATGATAAAGATGTTGAACAAGGCAGGAGGCTCCAAGAGCTCATCGATTTAGTTACAATTCGGTTACAACTGCCATCACAAGACAATAAAGACGTTAGTCATCAAGACCATCCCATTGGGTATGAAGTGGTGTATGAATCACCATCCTATTCAGACCATCAACTAGATTCACAAGGATTTTACTGTTAAGACCAACCCACTTGGGAAATCCCTTCATTCTATCCAGATGACCCAGCTGATGAACCAATGGAAGAAATGAGTCATACACATGAATGGGTCCATGATGACGATAATGAAGACTCAAAAAGCCAATCGACCTCACAACTAGAAGGTTGGTTTGAGGAACTAGAGTCAGATATTGAACCAGACCAGAGTGACATTTCTCATATTGAGACTTGTCATTTCACTTTGAGCAGTATGCCAACCATGGTTTGGAACAATTTATTCGACGACGACGACGACAGCTGCTCGACATGGAGTTGTGAGTATAGTAACGAAGACGAGTTGGAGCAGCACGAGCCATCATTCACCACCATACCTTTACAAGGCTTGGTGGACATCAAAGGGGTAGGATGGATGGTTCACTACAACATGGCTGCTGAGCATGAAGACACCCCTGACTCCACGCCACGTGATAAGCTTGGGGTGGTAGAACCAGAAATAGATTCTTCAGGGGGTACTTTTTGCTCAGAAGATCATTGGATGACTCAGACAATACATGAAGATTTATCTGAGCATCCAACCTCAAGTACAAAGATGGAGAGAGAAGATATGAGACCTCAAGATGATGTCCAACCTCTCTCATCTATCTCATCTTGTGTCGACATCCTAGGACCTTCGTTTTTAGAATCATATAATGAAAGGTACCCTGAGGATGATATGCTAAAGAATTCATCCCAGTGCAGTTCAAGCCACTTCCAGCACAAAGATGACTTCATCAAGTCACCGAATTTCACTTCGCTTCTTCAGACTCGGTAGGGCCAACACATCCACCAATTCTACTCCTACTATGTTGTGGAACTCGTTGGCAAGACAGAGGTGACACTGGTCCCAAAACTTAGGATTTGGGATCCCAATGTCGGTATCGTGGGGCAACCACCCCCTTTTCTATTACCCACCCTCCCGACCTTTTATTACAATAAATTTTGCTTTTCATGTTCATGTTAGTTTCTTTCCTCTAAGTATTTTATATCCTTGCATCCATGCATCATCTTTAGAACTTCAATAATCGCCATTAACAATCATGCATTCCTACCTCACTATTTCAAGTTTAAGTCTTGCTCGAGGACGAGAAAACTCTTAAGCTTGGAGTGGTAGGCTTCACCCTTCTTTCTCTTCACCCTTCTTGCATGCACGTTTATTTCTTGCATATAGCATAAGCTTGTAAGCTTTGCAATTATGGCTATGTGGTGTACCTCTATTAGATAAATGCTTGACTTTATGCCTAGATGCACAGTTTTCATCTTAAAAATTGCTTGACCTTTTGCTTGACTTTCTCTTTGACTCTTTCCTTGAGTTTGGTAATAAATCTAAGGTTATGTCCCTTTTTCATAACTTAAAGCTGAATTCCCTTGATCTGTGTCGTGAATGGCAAATCCATGGTAAAGGACCGTTGGAATGAGCTAAAACACGATCAAAGAACCTAGTTGTTGATTCACAAGTTTGCCTCTATTCTATGGATTCTTGAATCATAATTTCTATCTTTTCACACAGGTATCAAGTGGATCATGATGAGTTTTGAGCCATGATCAAGGTGAAGTGTTTTTCCTTGATGGACTACATGCCTTCTCACATTAGATCGAGTCAAAAAGATGAAAAATATAAAAATGTGCAAAAGAGGCTTGGCCGCCCACAAAATCCCAAAATTATCTATATAGTTCTCACCCAAGCCTAAAAATAGAATGCATATGATAAAAGCCTGAGTGTGAACAATAAATGAGCGCTTATTTTCTCTTTTTGGAGAGTTGAGGATGGTGCCCAGCCGGTGTATGACTGTGCTCATGAACGTGGGTATGTCGCGCCTGGTAGTATCACTCCAAATGCTCATTAGAGAGTCACTAGGAACCCCTAGGAGACCTATCAGACTGTCTCAGTAGCAGGGTTGGTTCGAGCGCAGTACGAGGAGTTCGTCTCACTGCTCTGGGCCAACTGCCTCGTACTGCAGGGACTGTTGCTCATTACATGGACCAACCTGACGTAGATCAGGATTCTCAGAAGTCATTAGAGTCTTTTTACTTTGTTTCTTAGGATATGAATAAGTGAGAGGTGTGGTATTCCTGATTGGTTTGCATGGATTCATGGTGATGGATCATTGCTCATCACCCTCGTGATCACCTGTGTGATAGCTCTATCATGTTTAAATAATTATGATTCAAACCCTCATGAGTATCGACAGGTTGTAGTTAATTCGCTTAATCTTGCCTGGACACTCTTTGATCTTGCTTTGGCAGGATTGTGCTTGTTTGGTGGGGGCTTGTTCTGAAATGACATGGATCAAGAGTATTGATGCTTTAAACTGTTTTTCTTAAACTTAGAATTTATTGCCAAGCTTAATTTGGATGTTATCTTTTTGTTCTTTAAGCATAGACTTGCTTGAGGACAAGCAAGTTTTAAGCTTGGGGTAGTTGATAACACCCAAATTAGCGCATATTTTCTATGCATTTTATCTATAGTTTTGTGCCACTTTAGTCTTAATATGCACTCTTTTGTTCATGTTTTATGCTTTCTATCTCGCATTAGATAAAAGTAGTAAAAATAGCCAATAATGTAGCTAATTAGCCAATTTTTGACTTGTAGGCGCTGAAACTAGCCAATTTGAGGACTCTCAAGTACTGAACCTGAAAAGACAAGAATTCCAGCAGCTGTCCAATACAGCTGCCCGATATGGCTACCCGATACAACATGGCCGATACAGTCTGGCCGATATGGCTGCCCGATATGGTCTGGCCGATATGGCTGCCTGATACATCCTGGCTGATACGGATGGACGATACGGCTGCCCGATACAGTCTTCCCGATACGGCCTGCCTGATATCATTTCCTGATACGACATGCCCGATACAGCTGCCTGACACTCCCCCTGCCTGACACGGTCTTCAGGTGACAATCATATTTGCCCACCTGATGCCTAATGATCGAAGCCACAGATGAAGGATATGTGGACCAATAAAAGCTACAACTCTCATCAACTCACTGCCTATAAATAGTAGCTGCCAACCTACAGAGTAAAAGAGTCGGAGGGAGGACCCTGTAAGAGCTAGTTCCTAGACCAAGGAGCTAGTGTGTCGAGTTCCCCAAAAGTTTACTGCCTGATACGGTTGCCCGATACAGCTGCTTGATACAGACTACCCGATACGGACTGCCTGATACGGACCGTCGATACAGTTTCCCGATACGGTTGCCCAATATGGTCTGCCCGATATGGTAGAGAGAGAGAGCCGAGGAGTCCAGAGGGATGAAGAGAAGACCCAAGGGGCGAGATCCAGCCTGCACAGAGGCTGAGGAGCGAGACCCACCTCTCATTTACAAGCTATATCTCTTTCCTCTTCTCTTTCATTCTACTGCATTCCTTTGTTTCTTGTACAGACGATGTTTATCCATCTTTGTTGGGTGCCAGTTATGCTTTTCTATGGCTAGTTAGCTCCTTCTTGTCTATGTAGCCCGATCTGGGCATATTTATATACTTTTGCCTTAAGCAAGTAGATTCATATCAGATCTAGTATGTTGAATGTTCTATTTTCCCTTTCTAAGTTATGATTGCTAGTTTGGTTGATCTCTTACTCGCTTGAACTGCTATTTCTGCTTGTATCGAGAGATCTGTTGTAGGAATAGCTAAGAGATGATAGTTTGGATCTGAACCCGAGAGGAGGACGATCCAAGGTATTCTGTTCCTAACACACTGGAATATCCTAAGACCCGAGAGGGAACTTAGTGTATTCTGAGGTGTTGATATGTCATTCCTTGGGAGAGGTTCATTGACATATTGTTGATGGTTTTAGTCATGCATCGCGAGAGCGAGTGGGACGACCCCACAAGACAGATTCCACTGTGCGTACTAGATGATTGCTTGGGTGTTCAAGGGTTGTCTATGCCCGAGGACGAGTACATAGACTGCCCCATTTGTGGCTACATAGCCAAGAACTCTCTTTCTCTATTTACTAGAATCACAAGCTCTGTTTTGTTTTGTTCTTTGTTTTGTTTTATATCGTGACAACCCGCTAGACTAGTTCTAGCACTTACTTTTATCGACCATCGCCTTGGCTTATCTGACTAAAGAACGAGATCTGTGGCATCCTAAAAGTCATCACGTCCCTGTGTTCGACCCCGTAATAAAGTTGTGGGGGCCTAGAAGGTTTCGGGTTATAAATTTAAAGCTTGATTCCTTCCTTTGTCCCGCGTTCATTTCCAGAAGTGAGAAAAAGGCCGATCAATTACTAACCCATGGCTCTTCCCTTCTTCTTTCTTCCATTCTTCTGTTACTTTCTATAATTTCTGAGTACTTCTCTCACTAATTTATGGGGAGTAGTCCCATAGTCTATGCTTATTTGGTTGTACCTGAATCTAATATTTTAGCAAATGAATGTTTTGTAATCTATTTTGCTTGATCATTGGTTATTTGATTATATTCTTGTAGAGGTAGCGAGATATCAGATCCCAAAAGAATGCATGTATAATATCTTGAAGAGATTTTTTGATATTCTTTACCCATCTGATCCATACTCATTTCTAGTTAAATAGATTATTTTCTATTGAAGCAATCACACGATTGAGATTTCAACATGTTTACTAGCTATCTTATTTGTTTTAGCTTATAGATGACGTGATCATCTGACCCAGATGTTTGAACCCCAGAATGGAAATCACATGTTCCTCAATGAGATCTCAGACATGAATTTGTTTAAGGAAAGTCCAACTCTTGTGGAATCATGCTCTGAAAGGAAACAACTACAAGGACCTTATTTGATCATTGAGATTTTGGTATTGGATCGATCAATATAAGAACATGATCTATTGTGGTGATTCCCCAGACCCCCAATATCTTTTATCTTTTAATCAACTAGTTTTATTTATACACTTTTACTTTCTTTTCTTAGATTTCAATCAACCACACTCAAGTGAAATTGAATTTTTGTTCACCACAATTGGTTTAGATTCTAATGCTTTAAAATGTCATCTCATTGGATTGATACCTTATTATACAAGAAGTTGACTGTTGCTTGCATCAAGTGAACAACTAGTTTAGAAGGTTAAATGCTAGGATTTCTCCTAGTGAATTTTTTGTGTTGGTGATGAAACATCAAATTTTAGAGCATTGCTGGGGATGCCGGTGTTGATTTGAAGCCGATTTTCTTTTTTCAATTTTCTTTTATTTTTAGTTTGTTTTGTAATTTTACTTTGGATTTGTAATTTTCAGTCTTGTTTTATAATTTCTTAGTTTTTTTAATTTCTAATTTTATATAAATATTTAGTTCTTTCTGTAACTTCAAGTTGTAATTAACTTATTTGATTGTTTTTATATTTTTTAGTTTCTTTTCATAATTTTAGATTTGTTCAATAATCTCTTCTAGCTTAGATTTTTTCTTTCTATCTCAGATTTTTTTTTCTTCTGAAATTTATTTCTTTGAAAAAACATTTTCTCTTTTTTTTTGTCCTACCAAGCTCATTTTGTAGTGATTCTCCTCTTTTGACTGAGTTTCCATTCCAACATTATTGTATTCTGGTTTATTTTGTAATTTTAGTTTGTTTTATAATTTTTCATTTCGTTTATACTTTTTCGTTATCTTTGTATTTTTCCTTAGTTTACATTCATAATTTTTAATCTTGTTTCATATTTCATTTATATAAGATTTCTTATCTTCAATTTTTATGATTTGTTTTCCTACCAAGTGCCATTCTACTCCTGCTACCGAATTTCCATTCTAGTAGTACTATTTTTTGGTTTGATTTTTTGACTTTTAGTCTTATTTCACAATTTCCTAGTTTACTTTTGTAATCTGATGTTTTGAATAAATCTATAGTCCTTTTCATAATTTTGAATTTTATTAAACTCCTTAGATTATTCTGGTAACTTATTTTCATAGTGTTTAGTTTGGTTCTATAAGTTTTGTTAGCTGAAATTCCTTTCTTTCTATGTTAGATTTTTATAATTTCTTCAAAAAGGAAAAAATATCTGTTCAGATGGAGTGGTAAACACATATTGTTCACAATGCAAATTGTGTGGTTACTACAACCACCCATCACTAGACTGTCCAAATGTGTCCCCTCAGATTATGGTAGCACCTTGTCATATCGAGTCTTCCTACCATGATGGATATGATGAAAATTTTAATCTATAAATTTCTTAATGTCATTATGAGGAACAATGTTACACATATCAATATGAAGGATGATATAACCAAGAATGTTATGGGAGGCATGATCAGGACGACCAACAAAATTTGATGGGTATGCACCTTATTGTGAGAACCAATGTACACCTCAACAAGAGGAGTGACTTAGGGCCCTAAAAAAGATGGTAGCACAACAACAAGAAATACTAGAAAATCAAAAAGCCTTAATAGCTACTTTACTAGAGGCCCAATCAAAATTGTCCCCTAGGAATATAGAACAACCTAGGATGATTTTTCCAGACAATGATAATGGTGACTCAATCCTTATGTAATTTATGTCATATCCAACCAAAATAACACTAACGAAAGGGTTTCAACCATTATGTGACAAGTATACTGGTATTCTGACCCTTCAGATAGAGGCTTTATTACTAGAGTATGAAAAATCACCACATGAGAGTCAATGTTGTTCGACTATAGATCCTGAAGCTTCAACAACTCCTTCTATCATAGACATATATCCATACATCATCAATGATCAATCAACTTTGGTTGAACCCTTTTGGATAATGAAACGTTGCCCCATCATGATGAATTGATGGATATCTTAGGAGAAAGACTTCCTCATCAAGATCCTTACACTCTACCACACCCAGTTTCTATTTCACATACAACTGGTCTAGATGAGGAGCCACCACCACTAGAAGGAATTCACATGCCCCCACTCTTCAATGGTTATAATGATATTCGTCCTAAACCACATGCCACTTTGGTACATCTTGCATTGAGGAACTCGAACCACATGTTTTATCGACAATGGAGCCCACTGATCTCATTAACAACAATGTTGATTGCATAATTTTTTAGGAGAATAAAAATATTTATGATACTGATATAATTGTAATTTTTCATTTCATATCAACACCACTTATCCTATTTAAAGATCTATATGATAGGGGGAAACCAGAGCCAAATCCTCTACCTGATCTTGCACAACTGGCGCTACATGTGCTACCGAAATGATACCTTCCAATCTTCCCCACATCAAAATATTTCTTCAATTGATGAAGGAAGACATGTGGATCCTACTAGAGGGACTGTGAGACAAAAGGAAGCATCGACTAGGCACTCCATTTGAGCTTCCACAATCATCCAATCATTGGGTGCACCACGAAGCTCCATTAATCAATATTCTAGCCCTCATCAACATCCATTTAGTTAGATGTTCTTTGAGATACTAATACTGCCTGATGATTTCTACACTTCCCCCCCTCCATTTTGGATTTAAATTTTGCTCAGGATGAGCAAAATTTTAAATTCAGGATGGAGATGGGTGGTACATTTTTATCACCCACTCTATCTTATATTTCTAGTATGTTGAATTACATTATGTAGTTTAATTTTTTTAAAAAATTTACTTGTTTCTTTAATTTTGGCCTTTATCTAGTCTTCCATTTATGCATCCTAATCAAGAATTCCCCTTGAATTAGTAATTTTTTACACCATTTTGAAAAATTGTTGCCTTTAAAATAATTTGGTCCTGTATGACCTCCAATAGTACTACCCTTGGAAAAGTTAGCAAGCTGTAATGGATAGATAGGAATCAAACATAATGTGTCCCTATTTAAAAATGTGCAAATAACTTATAAAATTAGTAGATTATTGCAAGTTATCGAGAATATTTGAATTAATGCCAAGATACTCCCAATGCAGTCAATTTCAAAACACAAGCTGCTCAAGTCCACCTTTTTCCCTACACTTCTTCCACCACCCTCTTATCTCTCCATATGGCGAAAGAAAAAGAAATTAAAATCCATAAAAAATTATGCCAAACTCCAAATTCGAGGGATACCCTCCTTCACCCTCTACTACTTCTTCCAAACCCCTCGTAAATTTAATAGGGGCGTACCACCAAGAAAAGATGGAAAAAGTGCACGCCAAAAAATGCAATCAATGTGATTGTAGACAAATAAATAAAAAGGTCTCAAGTCAAATAGAGGAGAAACCACCTTCTTTCGTAACTCCCTTCACTCTACTTTTATACCCAGGGAAATCTATATAACCTCAAACCATCAATCCTTGAATCCTATTCTTGTGCATACGTGTTGAGAATTTGTGGGAGTAAAAAAGGTAAAAAGGATAGGAAATATATTTATTTTGTGGTCCTAAAATGGAAGCAATTCACAAGAAATTTTGAGTATGGAATTGAAAAATTGTTTTTTATGATTCCAGGATATCGATGTCTCTTGGCCATACAAGGTGGTAAGGATTCAAGTAGTATTAAGAAAGTGAGAAAGATTAGATGATATTATTATTAGGCACTATTTTTGTTTCAATATTTCTCAAGGACGAGCAATGTTTAAGTTCATGGTAGTTGCTTGCATATTTATCCATTTTATTTACATCTTTTAGATAATTATTTAGGATTGTTTTGTTGATTATTTTCCTAGTTTTATAATTTATTGTCTTAGTTTATCTTTTCTCCCTCTAATTGGAGTTTTAATTATATTTGACTAAATTTTGTAGGAAATAACCTTATCACTCCAAAGATCAAATACTCTTGGAATGTGTTTGCTCTATTTCCCACAATGGCTGATTTATATATATACCTGGCACCAAAATTGCTATAGGATTTGCATATGAACTCGAAATTTAATGTTTGATTATGGATTGGAAAGAGAATTTAGTTTCCTACAGGAAAAATATAATTTTAGCATGTTTTAGAACACATGATGAGATTAAAATATACTCAAATTCCTATAATGAAAATCAACAACAAAGAGAGTTAAATAGTCAAATTGTTGAAGGAAGACAATTCAATAAATTTCTCCATTGCCAATTGGGACAAGAAATTAATTTTGTCAAACACTACTCAATTCACCAGATCCAAAATGTTCAAGCTACCAAGAGCCTATTTTAGGGCTTCAACCCTCATTCCCCTTCTGTAAAAGGAGGGGGCATCCAAGCACAAAGGCATCTCATTTTTAGGGGGATCACATCTCTTTGTTATAGAAAATTCTTGTATCTTAGATCTTTGATTTTACTTTCCAACCTTTTAATCCTAGTGGTTTTATTATATACTTGGGAAAGGATTGAAGAAGGATTTTCATTTCATTGTCTCTAGATAAACGTGCTATTTAGACTCTTCTATCATTTCTAGCCTATGGCTCTTCCCTTCTTCTTTATTTTTCCCTTGTGTGGCTTTCTATAATATTTGAGTAGTTCTCTCACTAAGGCAGTGGGACTAGGCCCATAGCCTGTTCTTATTTTGTTGTATTTGAATCCAATATTTTAGTGAATGAATGTTTTCCAATCTGTTTTTGCTTGATGGTTGGTTATCTAATTATATTCTTGTAGGGGTACCGAAATCTCAGATCCGACAAGAATGAATTTATAATTTCTTCACGAGATTTTTGACACCCTTTACCCATCTTATATGCACCTGTTTATCATTATATAGATTAATTTCTCTTGATGTGATCACCTGAATGAGATTTCAACCATTCTACCTTGTTGTCTTAATTGTTATAGCTTGCGGTGATGTGATCATCTAACTCATAAGCTTGAACCTTGAAATGGAAATCATATGTTTCTCAATAAGATCTTGGACACAAATTTGTTGGATGATGGGACAAGGATCCTCAAACAACAAAACAACGGGTTTGAGGGAAGTCCAACTCTTGTAAAATCATGCTCTGAAAGGACACAACTACATGGTTCTAATTTGATCATTAGCATTTAGGAGTTGAATCAATCAATGTAAGATGCCATCGATGGTGGTGACTCTCGATACCCCAATGTATTTTATCTTTTGATCAACTAGTTTTATTTCTGCACTTTTACTTTCTTTTATTAGTTTTTAATCAACCACACTCAATTGGAATTTACTTTCTATTCACCACAATTGGTTTGGATTCTAACATTTAAAAATGTCATCTATTGGGATCGATACTATATTAGAAGTGGATTTGTTGCTTGCAACAAGTTAACAACCAATTTAGAAGGTTAAACTCTAGGATTTCTTCCAGTGAATATTTTGTGATTGTGATGACACATCAACCAACTTATTCTATTTTCATTCCCATTAGGCTAGCAAACATCAACCCTAGAATTTCATGCCCCATTGCATATCCAAGTGGTAATTTAGGGTGGATTGCAATGTAGGATAGAAGGCATGTAAGTGAAATAATACTCCTAGGTGCTTTGGTCTTTCCTACTATAAAGTAGTTAACCAGACACATATGACTTCTGTGTTGCTTGATTGAGATTTGATTACCTGTATGGGAAGTTTGTATGCTTTGTTCATTGAGTGCAGTAGGTGTGTTAAAGTAGAGAGTAGAGGAGTTGAATGTATCTATATAGTCAGAATGGATCCCATCTAGTTGTTAACTATCCCTTTGAATGTATTTCCCACTTTATAATTTCTTTGAGATGAAAAAAGTATTTAGTTACATAATATTTGATGACACATATGTTTTAAGATCAGGGAGGTGATGAATCCCTTTACTAGTTCTTCATCTGGTGTCATTTTTCTCTTCATTTTCATCAAAATACTTAGAATGCATGCTAATTCCCAAATAAATCATTTTTTTTTGTAAAATGCATTTATGGATGTTGTTTGCATATTTTTCTTGAACTTTGGATGATACTTGATGGAAGGAACAAGTAGAGTTGATTCAAAAGACTTCACCCTTAATGAAGAAGCCCAATAAGTCACTAAAGCTGAGTCCACCATGCCCCAAGCTCCAAAAAAAAGTTCAAAGCATACAACTCTTTGTTTGATCAAGATCGTACTCAAGTCACAGGGTTAACCATGATCAAGGTAGCCTACTCAAGGCTAGTGATTGTAGCTTGTTAATCATTAATCCACTAGAGTTTTTTGTTTGAGGGGTCCATGTTTATTTAGGAGATTCAACATCATCTTGGGCACTTAAGTTCTTACTTAATTTGATTAAATATTTCTTGAATGACATTCCCCTTGGAGTTTGATAGTGAAACCATATGTATGAAAATGTTGATCCTCTTTAAGGTTTTAAGTTAGAATCGATGGATATAATTTAAGATCGTAAATAGAGACCATAAAGATAAGCAAGTTAAAGCGGGTTGTGGTCTAGTTTGAGGTCATAGTCTATGACTGTATACATGTGATAAAGAATGTAGGTGGTGGTTCATTTTTAGTTCACAATTCAAGATCGTATAGACTTGATAGAGAATGTAGTTTTTGATTCATTTTAAGTTCATAGCCCAGGACTAACAAAACATGTAAGTGAAAGTGGGTAATGACCCAATTTTAAGTCAATGTCCAAGGTTATGGTGTGGGATAGGCAAAGATGGGAAGACCATGTGCTACTAGGTGACATCTTAGTCAAGTTTGAAGATCCTTTAGATCCTATAGAATTGATATGCATAGAGAATGCATTGACAATTGATTATAGTTTGAAGGTTATTTGTAATGTCAATCATTGAGTAGCATTATAGTGCAATCATGAAGCCTCATCTTGAAAGAATAAGATGAGTTGGAAGGCCCAGCAAGTAGGTATATGTTGTTTAAACATTGGTATGAGTAATTTAATGCTAAATCATGTGTTTATATAAAGCTAGAAGTACATTGTTCATGAAAAGCACACAACTTGGAGGTGAACTAGGCAACCTTTCTATAAAAGGCTATAGGTTTAAAAGTTTTTCAGAAGTTCAAGGTTTCTTAGAAAGTTTTCTTGAATTTGTTAGCCTTCAGAAATTTATGATCAAGGGTGCAACTTGAAGGGAATTCAAAATTTCAAATGAATTTTAGAAGCCTTTTGGCAGGTACCAAAGAGTTTAGTTGGCTCATGAGAAGAGGCCAAAATTAGGCAGCCTTTCAGGAGAGATTAAGTAAAAAGATCTTGGAAATGTTTACAAAGTGTAAGATGTCTTGAGTGTCAATTATAAGCATCCTTTTAATGCAATGTAGATCACCTAAAAGATGGAGGTCAACCACTCCAGGTGAATTGGGGTGAATGGGTACATTTCGGCATCCTAAAGGTAGCGGTGTAGCTACAAGATTTTGTTAAGATGATCTAATGGATTCTTGGAAGCATAGGGCCCTAGGGTAATCTATTTCAAAAGGCTTGTTTGATGAGTTGATTTCATTGAAAAGGCTATTCCATGAGATCCCTTGTTTTAACAAGATTGTTGCTTCATTGAGATTGTTTTATCAAAGTGTTTGAGAATATTGCTTACTTGAAAAGGCTATTTGAGTTTTGAAGATTGTTTGGAATTGTAAATTTGTTTTAGATTGTAGTTCTACGCATGAATATGTTAGTAAAGCATGAAGAATCAATGCTATATGATAAAAATCCTAAATCTTGACATATATAACGACCTTATAATCTAGAAAGCAAGCAACAATCTTAGGAACCTTTTTAGAAAATAACAATCTTAAGATGCATCTTTAAAAGATAGAACACTTCTGTTGTTCAACCCATTAAGTTAGATGTTTGTTGCAACTTGACTCAAGCATGACATGTATGGGAGGAATTGGTCCTTAACTTCTCTATGACATGATGTCACTCATTATGAGTGGAGGAGGTTCATGAGATTTGTGTACTGCTCCACTATTTCATGGCTACAAAGACCACAATTAGTTGTTAGTGCCAAGAGAGGGTGTATCCTCTAGTCATTTGGATGTACAAAATTCTTTTGTGACGATACCTTTACTAACATCTCACACCTCATTATGGGATCAAACATAAGTGTTTTGGCACCCAGTTCCATAGATGCATGGGTTTATAGGCATGTGAAGTGCAAGTGTAGGGATTCTATTACTTTATAAAGCAAGCTGATGATGAATAGGAGAAAACAGCTAAAAGAAAGAAGGAAACCCCATTTGGGCATGCAATCTTTGTTGGGTTTTAGGGGAGACAAAGAAGGCAGAGGAAACAAAAATTTTCTTCTCCCAAACCCAGAATAAAGGAATCGCATCAACGTCTATACAATAGAAAGGATGGTTTGTGGAGGTGTACCTTGTCCCGAGGCTTGCTCGACGATGTTACCTCGTGGCTTGTGCGGTCTTCACCTTAGGTCTTGGACGGTGTATGTGTAGCTCCTGGTCTCACCGGGACTGTCAGGATTGACAACTGTCCTCCGAGCGGTAGAAGTCTCCCACCTCTGAAGTAGTCCACACTGACCACCTGGAACTCCGATTTCCTTGTCCCACAAGGAATCAGAAGGATTTGCACCCTCCTGTCGGCATACTAGTCACCGACACACTCTCCTGCAACTAGTTGCTTTTCTGCAATTGTCTTTCCCTTGTTGTGCCTCCCTTATCGGGTAGCACTTGCTCGGTCTCTCTCGGTTATCACAACCAGAGAGAATGACAACTTTACAGAGCAACTGGTGTTCTGACTTGTTGTTTTCTGAGAAGCCCCCACTACCCCTATATATATAGGAGGGTCATGGGATAGGGTTCTCTATCCTGGGCAATGCGGGATTAAAGAAGGAGTAGAAGGGTTCAAGATTTTCCACAAAAACAACCAACTGCGCCAGCTGAACCAATTGGTTCACACCCTAAAATGATTATTTCAGGTCCTGAGCTGATCGTTTGGGACCTGAGCCGATCGTCTGGTGCTCTGAGCTGATCGGTTCATGTTCATGATCCAACTCAAATTGACTTTCATATTTGTTTCCGATTAATCAAATATTAATCCTTATCCAAATCGCATTTGTACAAGTGAAACAAATTGTATTTGCAAAATAGTCTTCTGACTTTCCAAATGATTTTGGTTAGACCAGTTGAGCCGATCGATTCAACTCTTGAACCGGTCGGTTCAACTTGTATTGAGCCGATCGGTTCATCGCATGAGCCGATCAGTTCACCAACCTGAGCCGATCGGTTCATCACATGAGTTGATCGGTTGGGGTAGTAGACTGTGCAAAATCAGTCAATTGCAATTTCAATCAATCTGATACTCTAATCAATCGGTCTAACGCCTTGAACACTATGATATTTAGATATCAATTGATTGGGCTTTAATTGAACTACTAAGTAATCAATCTAAACATCATTTGTGGATAAACTCCTTTTCTAGGTTAAATCCTATGTGTGTGACCCTACAAGTCCATTTCATGTTGACAGTGAAAGTCCATAACACTTATGACTTCACAAGCAAAGAGTGGTGCCTAGTCGCACATCAGTGCTACCCAAGTGAAATAGAAAGTTGGAGAACAACTTTCAATCCTACAATTCGTGAATGGTGTTACAGTGAATGTATAATTCCTTTGTCACTGATATCCCGAAGCACCACAGTGGTAAAAGTAAAGATGTAAGACCGAGAGGTCATGAGTTCGAACCCAGGAGACAGGATGAATGAATCACCAATTTAAAAAAAAAAGATATCCCGAATGAACTCAAGGCATGGAATAGTCATCCTGTCAACATTAATTCACTTTGTTGATCTTAGAGTAGATTGGAGGAGATATGTATGACATCAATATCACATACTAATTCACACATGCGTGCGCACGCCTATCTCAATCGTACTCATCAAGTGGCCATGGATATCAAACTCCCTCAGGATGGACAAATCCCATATCATTAACTCACCCCTCAAAAGCCTCATGTGTCAAAGCCACCCAATCATTACCTTTATAACAACCCATGTTTCAGGACTGCGTTTGATGATGTCAAAGTGTACCCAACAACATGTGTTGAGTGTAGTGATTTCAGGTCAAAGAATCACACTCACCACCATCACTGTGAGAACTGTCTGTGACTACCATGTAATGATTATATGTGGCAAACTCACGGTGGGTCTGTACGGTAAACTTGTTCTCTAACAAGTACCTATGTGTTTGGTTTGATATCTCCATATCATGACTAATGAGATTCTGTCATCAACCAACATCACAATCTAGTCTTGTGTGTCATTGTTGTCTATCTACCTTCCACAATGACATCCGACTAGGGACATAATAAGAATGTACAAACTCTTAGCATCCATATGATCTCATCGTTCAGGTCCTCAACTTGAAAGCATATGTCATTGAGTAATGTCATTCTCTAGACATTCAATCTGTTCTATCATTATCTCATATGACTAAACCAGATAGAATTGGAAGCATGCCTTTGATACTTATCAAATCAATCTTAATGTATCCCACCAATCATCCCATGATTGGCTCTCAAGGCATACATACCAACAGACTCCAACTTGCACTACGAGCCAATCACCATTGAATCATATTCATAGTGATCTTCAAACATGTCCCACATGTTACTGTGATCTAGTGCTGACATAGTGAGTTATGGAAACACCTTGCCAAAGTCGGTATTAACTTCATGTCTCTCATCTCTTCACTGTACGTCACACGTATGAGATGGAGTTTCTATAATATGCGATCTAGTATTCCTTTGCTAACCTTTAGCCAAATTGCATGACCAAGTACTCCTTACTTGTCATCAATGACCAAAATATCAATAAGTTCATCTCTATGAACTTCCAGATCCATATAGCATCCACTAATGTTCTCTAACACACAAATACTCATCTTTTCCTTTTAAACGGCTTTCTTGGAACATTTCCATTAACAAACATTCACTTTTGTATATATCTCATATATATTGCGATTAATTTTCTGTCCCTTTTGGAAAGTTTGCATCAGTGTAACTCTTTACAGTGAACCCTTCCTTATTTCCATAGAACTAGTACTTCTCACACTACTACAGAAACAACATTCAGTGTCGCTTTTCTGGGCGTCGGTTATTTACATACACCGACGCCTATAACATTCCACGTTGGTTATTTAGTAAGTCTGACGTCTATATTCAAAGACCAGCCAGACACGGGTACCACTTTCTATTCAGCGTCGGCTAGGTAAAACACACCGACGCCTAAAATCACCCGCGAAATCCAATTTTCAAGCGAAAAGAAAAAGTGTCACATACAACGTCGGTTATTTAGATAGAAACTGACGCCTATGTATGATGAGAATTTGCGTGAAAAGTGTCACATTCAGTGTCGGTTATTCGTCGATAACCGACGATGATAGTGGTTCCTGCCAAATAATTTCGGGCAATATATTGTCCAATTGGACGTCGGTTTTTACGATCCACCGACGCTGAAGAGGTTTAGGTGTCAGTTTTATAAACAACTGACGCCGTTTATGAACTTAATATCCCACGATCACCCGACTCTTCCCCTTTCTTCTGTTTCATTGTGAGAATCTCCCCCACTGCTGCTACCGCCCGACCCTCTGCTGCTGCTGCTTGTACTTGTGCGCCGCCCTCCGCTGCTGCTGCTTGTGCACCGCTGCCGCTTCCTGCTCCTTCTGCACCGCCGCCGCTCCCTGCTTTCCGGTGTCGCCGCCGCCTGCCTACCCTGTGGCTACCTGCCTGCCTTGCGCCGGCGGTCCTGGAGCTCGCCGGTATCGCCACCGTCGCCCACCTGCTCGACCTGCTCGACCTCACCTCGCCTCGACCTCGCCCTACTCGCTTGCCCAGGTACCTGCCGACCTACCCAGGCGGCACCCAGGCGCGCCTAGGTGGCCAGGCGTTCACCAAGGGTCCCAAACCCAAGCGCCCAGCCTAGTTAGGCCTCTGGGATGCCTGGGCGATCCCTGTACTGATTTGTATTGCATACCTTCTACAATTATTGAGTCCAATCATTCTAATGGCCAGCTATTTTCAGCTTCTAATCAAATTAATTAGTTTAGATTCATTCAAACATCTTTATATGGTAATTGCATATGTGATTAAACAATAGAGAAATCAACAGACCTTGCAACAACCAACGAAAATCATTTTACAATTTTTCCTTTGACTTTGTTCCATTTAATTGAGCTAAATTAACTTAGTCTTATTGTTTGTTCTTAATTAGATGTCTAGTCACATAGTCACAAATTGATATAACAATCATAATTTTTGTCTTTTCTTATATATACCAACCTTGGATATGTCCCTGCACACATAGATGGATAGTAATGGAATTTCAACATCTAAGGAATTGATTACCTATAACTATTACTAGTAGCTTTATTAATTTACTAGTAGCTAGAAATTTTGAACGCCTATTTCAATTGTAAAAGAAGGAACTAGTTAGAGCCTTTGTTCATTAACCTTTTTTCTATAAAATTCTTTTATCAAATCAACATTGCTGGGTTTCCTGGGTTTTATCTTTAGGAGGATCTGTATAGATCAACATTGCAAATGTTAAACCGTATTGGATATCTATAGAAAATAATAACTTTATTTTGTTTTAAAGATGGTTAAAATTTAACTTATTTTGTTCAATGTCTGATATGATGGTATTGGATGCATATATAGATGTGATTCAATCAGGATATCAATTTGTGTTTATTTATGTACTGAATTGTATTTATTTATGTATTGTTTTAGGAATTAATTGATCATCTACTGTTGCCCGTCGTCTCCCTGCCCGTCGCCTGCTCACCTGCCTACTTGCCTGCCTACTCAACTACCCTTCGTCACGCCCTCTCTCCCTGCTGACGCCCGACTAGGCTCAAACAGAGGTAAACCCTGTTTTATTACACTCCTTGATCTCTAATCACATAGACTTAATCAACATTGCTACTTGTACACTCTAGAATCAAGATCTAATACTCTTATGCTATTTTAACACCATGAGACATTTTTTGCTCATTCTAGTGGATTATTATGACCTATGATGACCTAACATGAAACCATGCTCTTAATGATATGATTTACATATCTATTATTGTGTTTGTTGGCCTAGAAACCCGTCCAAGATTTACTCATTAGGAGTAAATCTTGGATAGTCCCCGGTTTGGGACTGTTCTTGAACACCTAATCTCACTTAGGATGTAAGTGTATAATGTGTATTGGGTTTTCGAGAAAATTTTGGTAGCATTTCCCCATTTGTTCTCTAAGTACATATGTACTTAGAGAATAGCGGGGAAATGATGCCAAATTTTTCTTGAAAACCCAATACACATTATACACTTACTAGTGAGATTAGGTGTTCAAGGATGGGATAGGTGGTACACATTTATTATATATAAGAATGACATCACATGTGTTTGTTGGCCTAGAAACCCATCCAAGATTTACTCATTAGGAGTAAATCTTGGATAGTCCCCGGTATGGGACTATTCTTGAACACCTAATCTCACTAAATTATATATTGTTTGTATGGAGTCCGGCTTTATTGTAGATAATAGGAGTAAATCTTGGATAGGATGTAAGTGTATACCCTAATCTTATCCTAATATATACTTGTTTTCTCTTTGATCATAGAGTGGATAGATCATGGATGTCCATTCGCAATCGCTACATCCCAGAGTTTATATCTGGTCTTGATCAGTTTATTAAATTTGCCGAGGAACATAGGAAAAAACCTACACATAGGTTCTACTGTCCATGTAGGCATTGCGGTAACAACTTGAAAGTCAGCACTGCTCAGGAAATCAAAAGTCATGTCATGTGCAACGGGATTGTACAAGGCTATACAGAATGGCACTGGCATGGAGAGATTTCAAACTTAGAACCAGTAGATGTCGATAGCAGTTCTTGGGTGGAAGAAGAAATTGCCTCCGATGACGTAGATGTGAACGAACCAGTTCCAGTAGACATCGTTGATGCGATGCTGGATAGTTGTAAGGTAGAGCACACCGATCCACCTCCTATCTTTAGAAACATTGTGCATGATGCTGAGATACCGTTATACACAGGCTGTGCTAAGTTTACGAAGCTTAGGGCTGTGTTGATATTGTATAAGTTGAAAGCTAACAATAGATGGAGAGACAAAAGATTCACTTCATTGTTGACTTTGTTGAAAGAAATGCTTCCTGAAGGAGACGAGATGCCAATCTCAACATACCAGGTAAAGAAAATGTTTTGCCCAATGGGAATGGAGGCCAAGAAGATACATGCATGCCCGAATGATTGTGTATTATTTCAAAAGGAATATGTAGATTTGAAAGATTGTCCAATATGTGGTGCGTCACAGTATAAATTGACGACTTCGGGGGAGTCCAAAACTGGTTCTCCTACCAAGGTGTTGTGGTATCTACCTATAATATCACAGTTTCAACGCTTGTTTGCAAATCCGAAAGATGCGAAGAATTTGAGGTGGCATGCAGATGTTAAGAAAAATAATGATGGGATCCTACGACATGTGTCTGATTCCCCACAGTGGAAGAAGATTGATCTATTGTACCCCAAATTTGGTGAAGAAGATAGGAATCTAAGACTTGGGCTTTGTACAGATGGGATGAATCCGTACGGGACATTGAGTAGCCAACATAGCACTTGGCCAGTCATGCTTGTTGTATACAATCTGCATGCTGAGGCAGAAGGCGGGGTGATATTGTGGCCCAAAGCAGATGTCGTCTACACTACTGAAATTGTAAGATAAATTTATATTACTTTAGATTGTTAATGTGTATATATGAGGTCAACTGATCTGAAATTATATATACAGGTTAAAAAGAAGACACCCGGAGCACCTAGGCCTCCACCTCCACTTCCTGCATTACCAAGTTGGGTTCCAACTGACCTAAAATACCCGTTAGGTCCTGCTTGTAGGGGAATGGCATGTTGGCTATGGGCACATAATATACATTGCCCTATAATTGTTTCTTTAGAAGCAGATTATGCAGGTCAATCATACGATAGCTCTTTATTTATATAAGATATTATTGAGCTGTTTATGTATGATTGGCTGAATACATCAATGATAGAGACATGGATAATGTGAGATCTTGTTTATACATCCTTATTCCTTGTGTAAGATCCGGTGATCTGGTTTCTTATATATTAATGCATCTGTAATACATGTTTTGCAGCTACTTAGTCGAAGATCAATGCAAACAATTTGCATTTGATCATGTGGGATTTTTGATTCCATCATTGATTAGTATGGTAGCTAAAGACCCTGATAGTATTCAACAATACTGTATAGATGTTTTTACAATTTTCGGTCAACAACAGAAGACGATAATAATAGCTCCATTCAATGTCAAGTAAGTTTACTTTATTTATAATTTGGACTTCACAAAATTCCATTTTTATTGTGTATTTTGAGTTATTAATTTTGAACTTTTTTACCTCTAGCGGTAGACATTGGGAGTTACTAGTTATTGTCCCTGGGACGTTCACTGTTTATTATCTAGATCCTGCGGGAAGTACATTGAACACTAAAATTGGACACGTAATGAGAATGCCATTATTCTGGTGAGAAATATTTCATTTTTATATCTGTTAACATCTGTTATTACATTACTATTTAATTATGTAATTTACTATTTTACATTAACATGTAGGGGTTTAGATGCATTCAAAAATGCTGGAGCAAATGTCCCAAGGAGAATGAACCAGCCAATAATTTGGGAGAACGTAAAAGTAAGTTCCCGACTCCAATGTATATATTATTTATGTGAACTGTGCTTAGTTGTATTTTTTAATATTTTGTATATTTCAATTTATAGTGCACCACATAAGACAACGGCTGGGCATGTGCATACTATGTGATGCGATTTATGCAGATGATTATCCGACATGCCGCATTGGATATTAATACCATACATGAGGTATTATATATAGTCTCATTAGTTAGTATGAAATATATCAATCTTATTTTTATATTATTACTTATATATACATCATTCTCTTTGTAGGTGTTTAAAACTGACCACACTATAGGTAAACGCTTAAAAAATGTACATGATCCATATACGATGGAAGCATTAAATGAAGTAAGAGAACAATGGGCAAAAGCCATACAAGCAGTGGCGATTGTAAGATATAATTGGGATGTTGATAGCTATGCTGAATGATATTTTGTAAATGAATATTTCTGACTGTTTCTACATGTATTTGAATATTTCTACATGTGTGAATGTGAGAATTGTATTGATGTCTGAATGTATCTATTTGTGTGAAAAAATATTTGTTGATTTTGTAGGCTTGTGGTCTGTTTCTAGGCCGATATCAATGGATGTCGTAAACCTACAGTTTAGAAAACTGAACTGTAGGTTCTCATCCTGCTGACCAGCCACAATAGGCCTGCAAACTGATAAGAAAAAAAAATTAAAATATAGGCGTCAGTTATTTATAGAACATCATCATCAAAGGCCTACAACGTCAGTTATTGGATAAAAACCGACGCCTAATATGACAAACAACCCGACCGCACGACCGTGGTGGAAAAGGCGTCACTTATTCGTATAAAACCGACGCCTATATACAACCCTATAGACGTCGGCCAACTATATATAACCGATGCCTATATGGTCTTTAGGCGTCGGTTGTTCAGTTGTTAATCGACGCAGAAAGTGTCCTAGGTGTTTCCCTTTTTTGTGGCGCGAACCCTATAGACGTCGGCCGACTATATATAACCGACGCCTATAGATCATATAGGCGTCGGTTAGAAAACCGACGCCGAAGAGTTCGACCTTTAGCGGAGCCCACATAGGCGTCGCTCGAAAACCATCACCAAAGGGGGTTAAACAACCAATGCCAAAGGCGTGTTCTGTAGTAGTGTCAAGTACTTATCAAGTTCTTATGGTATTCCAATAACCCTTACTGGAACTAGACAAACATCCACTCGTCATGTCCCACATATGAGTTATCAAGATGAGCACATCATATTGTCATGTCCTACATACAAGATGATAAATGCATTTTTTTCTTGCCATGTCCAGACATGCAAGATAATGGGATGATTGCATACCTGATAGATCCACATCTATTCTTAGTGTTTCCATTCTTCATAAGAATTGGACACTTGACCTTGGGATACCAACTCCATGTAACATGGAAAAGTTTTCTCCCAATGAATCTATGCACACTGAACCCTTCAGTATAGATTACCAATGTATGCTCTCTCTTTTCAACTCAAGAGGTTTTTGAGAACTATCTCTATAGATCTCTATTCCTATCTCATAGGAAACATCTCTATCTTCCCTAAAGATAATTTCCACTTTGTATTTCCATTCTAGAACATTTCCATTTCACATCGACATGTGGAATGCAAATATTCTCCCACTGAATCACATATCCCTTCTTTATCTTTGACATATCAGTCAAACCCTTTGACTATATTATCAAAGTAAAGATCACAGTTCTGAGTTGTTTGTACTCAATCAATCACATTGATGAGTCGATTATAACTTATAGACTTCATTTGCATTAATGGATTCATAAACCTTATAGGTTGTGTCACGTACACATCCTTTTTTATTCCTTATAGGAATGTGGTTTTAGTATCCATATGCCAAATCTCTTAGTCATTCAGTTGCAATCAATAAGCATCATCCTTCTCAAAATTTTATCCATGTGTCTTAATGCATAAGACTCATTCACACTTATGGATTTCATCCCAACGGGTGCTACCAGCAAGGTCATACCTTATGGTTCACATGGAAGTTATTTAGGATGTAATGGTCATAAACCATAACTCAAAATCCGATTTCTCATATTCATCCAGATAGTTGATTCATCACATGACCAACTCATCACATAGATAATTGAGGTGTATCTGTCAAGGATATAAGAACTCACAACTCCTTGTGATTCTTAATGTCCTTTATTTGTGTGGGGTATTCTTTATTTAAGAAGAAATTAGTTATTTGATAATCATCCTCTAACTCCTTAGAGTATGAATCCTTATTGATTTAGACATCACCATGCCTTAATCATGAGTTCACTATGATATACTATCATAATCACTCACAAGGTTCTCAAACATTTGGTTCAAGTATTTCATTCCTTGATCTCATCAAGAATTAACACTTTACCAAATTCGTACTTCATCTATGATATTCTTGAACACTTCAATATAGTCATATTGGTATTTCTCTAAACACCATTTGTAGTACTAGCATTAACTCTAATAGGTATGTAAATACATCACATGTATTATACCTAATAAGATAATCATTCTCCCACTACCATTAGTGAAGATTGATTAATCATGTTCAAGAGATTCATGTCTCTTACTAGTTCTCTAACGAAAAGACTCTAGATTTATCCATCGTATGGAAACTAGAGATGAATTTCTCATGATAATGCTAATTTGATTGTTTGAGTTATGAATAACGTTTAGGTATCATTTTATCTTATGCATACCAAGTACTATAAGATAAACAAGGCATTGCCATAAAGATCATATCTTTTGAAATTGGAACATCAACTTTATTAATTGCTATCATTGTCATACAATATGAAAAAAAATGATGTGTTTCTATCCATTGGCAAATATGAAATAGCAGTTCATAACTCTATTACATGCCTTCCAGGATGAAAATAAACTAAAGTACTCCTATTTATGGAGGCAACACTTGCCCCATGTATTGGATGCTTTACACTTTATATCTTAGTATCATATACCTCAAAAAGTGTTACAAGTTTATTTCATGACACCTTCAGGTGGAGAAGTCTGTCGCCTCCTTATTCTTTAGTTCTTCTAGATAGAGTGGACAATTCCTTTTCCAATGTCCTGGATTTTGACAATGGTGGCAATTGCCTCTCTTGGTCACGCCTCCCTTGGCCTTGAGAGTTGAAGACGTCTTGGACTACTGGCTAGCATCAGAACCTTTCTTAGACTTGCCCTTGCCCTTGTGCTTGGACTTGCCTTTGTTGTTGATCATCATCACAGACTTAGGCCTGTCCTTCTTCGTCTGTGTCTCGACTGTCCTCAACATGCCCAACAACTCTGTCAATGGCTTGTCAAAGTTGTTCATATTGTAGTTCATCACAAACTGACTGTAGGATTCTGGCAACGATTGTAGTATCACGTCAGTAGCCAACTCTTAGCTCAAGGGAAATCCCAGTCTCATCAGGTTCTCCACATACCCAATCATCTTGAGTGTGTGAGGACCAACTGGATCTCCTTCTGTCATGACACACTTAAACAAGGCCCTAGAGACATCATATCTCTCTTGCCATGCTTGATCTTCATACATGTTCTTGAGATGCTGAATCATCTCAATGACACCCATGTTCTCATGTTGTCTCTACAACTTGTGGTTCATGGAGCACAACATCAAGCACTTTGTATCAATGGCATCATTAGAATGCTTCTTATAAGCATCTCTTTCTGCCATTGGTGCGGTAGGAGCTAGTTCCTCTGGAACTGGAGTATCCATGACATAGAGCTTTTTCTCTTGCGTGACAACAATTCTCAATGTCCTAAACCAGTCATGGAAGTTAGTCCCATTCAGCTTGTCCTTCTCAAGGACCGATCGCAACGAAAAGTGATTGTTGCTTGTTGTCATTTGTACTACAAAAGGAAATACATGCAATTTTATCCAAAACTCAATTTTGACTTATTTGATTGATTTGAAAGGTTGACGATATAATTAGGTCTTTAATTAATTATCGCTCCCACTATTTTTATTCAAATTTATAGCCCTCACCATCAATTCAGAAGATTGCAATGTACAATCTTCTAGTGGGTCAAGATCTTAAAATCATCTGAGTCATGGACCAGCTAGGGCTGTCACCCATAACTTAGATCTTCCAGGTAGACATATTTTTCCAATTGTATCATATGCAACTCTTGAAAGATGTCATATGCAACTCCTTGCCATGATCACCTCCATGCCTCAAGGTGCTAGATCCTATCTAGGTCACCTTGTTAAGTATGACCCAAAGCCAACACGATCAATCTGCACCCTGCTAGGGCAGACCCACATATTCATCCTTCACGCTTCCATGAGATAGACGGTGCTCCACGCTAGGGCATGCCCACACTTGGCCGATCAAGCTTTTCACATGTGTCACATTTGTAAGGCATCTAAAACTTTAATATTTAATGAGGGATTTGATTTTTATAGGTACATATACATATCCAATCACCATAATATATAGTACGTATCATATACATGTTGTATCCCACAGAAAACATGCGAAATGATAAAAGTGATGATTATGTCCATCCTAATGTGATTCCTTGAGCCAAGAGGAATCACTGTCATCTAGGTCTACATCACATGCAACCGCTACAAGATGAACTATGTGCTTTTCCTTTACTGGGTTTGATCAACTCATCTCCATGATTGATTGGCTCACCATCAGGTCGGTCGGTTGGGTGCCACCAGCCGATCGGTTGAATCCTCCAACCGATCAGTTCATCTTGGTCATCGTGCATCTCCTTATGGCCACCACCTAATCATCTCGCTCCTCGAACCGGTCATATGGATTGCCAACCGATCGGTTCACACCTTGAACCGATCGTCTTAGTCATCATCAGATTGTCCTCTGTTCTTTGACATAATAGGAAATAAAATATATATCCTATTTTACATTTGTATTAAGAAACCCCGAGTTACATTCTGGGGGAGCAAAGGTAGGAAATAAATCTCGAGTTATCTCGAGTTACATTAGGAATAAGGAGGTAGTGAATTAGTGCGCAGACTGAGATGCAAGCAACCACATACAACCAAGCACACATACATAGGGTTTATTGGCCATAACTACACTATACATCCACCATAAAACTTGTTTAAGGGCGACGCTTATCAAGTGCATTCATATCATATATGTATATTGGGATTTGTGGATTTAGGATTGGACATGCATAAAACTAATTTTATTCACATCGTATGCAATAAATAAAGGTGACAAACCAAAATCAATCATATCAATAATCCTTAAGTATAGAGCAAATGATGTGGCTCTGATACCACTGTTGGGTTTTAGGGGAGACAGAGAAGGCAACGGAAACAAAAAATTTCTTCTCCCAAACCCATAATAAAGGAATCACGTCAACGTCTATACAATAGGAAGGATGGTTTGTGGAGGCATACCTTCTCCCGAGGCTTACTCGGTGATGTTACCTCGCAGCTTATGCGGTCTTCACCTCTGGTCTTGGATGGTGTCTTTGCAGCTCCTGGTCTCACTAGGACTGTCGGGATTGATAACTGTCCACTGAGCGGCAGAAGTCTCCCGCATCTGAAGGAGTCCACACGGACCACCTACAACTGTGATCTCCTTATCCCACATGGAATTGGAACGAGTCACACCCTCCTATCAGTGTACTAGTCACCAAAACACTCTCCTGCAACCAGTTGCTTTTCTGCAGTTGTCTTTCCCTTGTTGTGCCTCCCTTATCGGGTAGCACTTGCTCGGGCTCTCTCGGTTACCACAACCAGAGAGGACGAAAACTTTGCAGAGCAACTGGTGTTCTAAGTTGTTGTTTTCTGAGAAGCCCCCACTACCCCTATATATATAGGAGGGTCATGGGATAGGGTTCTCTATCCTGTGCAATGCGGGATTAAAGCAAGAGTAGAAGGGTTCGAGATTTTACACAAAAACAACCAATTGCGCCAGCTGAACCGATCGGTTCACACCCTAAAACGATTGTTTCAGGCCCTGAGCCGATCGTTTGGGACCTGAGCCGATCGTCTGGTGCTCTGAGCCGATCGGCTGGTGCTCTGAGCCGATCAGTTCATGGTCCTGATCCAACTCAAATTGACTTTCATATTTGTTTCCGATTAATCAAATATTAATCCTTATCCAAATTGAATTTGTACAAGTGAAACAAATTGTATTTGCAAAATAGTCTTCTGACTTTCAAACGATCTCAGTTAGACTAGTTGAGCTGATCAGTTCAACTCTTGAACCAGTCAGTTCAGCTTATATTGAGCCGATCAGTTCATTACATGAGCTGATCGGTTCACCAACCTGAGCCGATCGGTTCATCACATGAGCTGATCGGTTGGGGCAGTAGACTGTGCAAAATCAGTCAATTGCAGTTTCAATCAATCTGATACTCTAATCAATTGGTCCAACGCCTTGAACACTATGATATTGAGCTATCAATTGATTGAGTGTTTAATTGAACTACTAAACTCCTTTAGTAATCAATCTAAACATCGTTTGTGGATAAACTCCTCTTCTAGGTTAAATCCTATGTGTGTGACCCTGCAGGTCCATTTCACATTGGCAGTGAAAGTCCATAACACTTATGACTTCACAAGCAAAGAGCAGTGCCTAGTCACACATCAGTGCTACCAAAGTGAAATAGAAAGTTGGAGAACAACTTCCAATCCTAAAAATTGTGAATGGTGTTACAGTGAATGTATAATTCCTTTGTCACTGATATCCCAAATGAACTCAAGGCATGGAACAGTCATCCTGTCAACGTTCATTCACTTTGTTGATCTCATAGTAGATTGGAGGAGAAATGTATGACATCAATATCACATACTAATTCACACATGCGTGTGTATGCCTATCTCAATCCTACTCATCAAGTGGCCATGGATATCAAACTCCCTCAGGAGGGAAAAATCCCATATCTATCACTCACCCATCAAAAGCCTCATGTGTCAAAGCCACCCAATCATCACCTTTATAACAACCCATGTTTCAGGACTACGTTTCATGATGTCAAAGTGTACCCAACGACATGTGTTGAGTGTAGTGATTTTAGGTCAAAGAATCACACTCACCACCATCACTGTGAGATCTGACTGTGACTACCATGTCATGGTTCCATGTGTCAAACTCACAGTGGGTCTGTCCGGTAAACTTGTTCTCTAACAAGTACCTATGTGTTTGGTTTGATATCTCCATATCATGACTAGCAAGATTCTGTCATGAACCAACACCACAATCTAGTCTTGTGTGTCATTTTTTTCTATCTACCTTCCATAATGACATCCGACTAGGTACATAATAAGAATGTACAAACTCTTAGCATTCGTATGATCTCATCGTTCATGTCCTCAACCTGAAAGCATACGTCATTGAGTACTGTCATTCTCTAGACATTCAATACGTTCTATCATTATCTCATATTACTAAACCATAAAGAATTGGAAGCATGCCTTTGATGCTTATCAAATCAATCTTAATGTATCCCACCAATCATCCCATGATTGGCTCTCAGGGCATACATTCCAACAATCTTTATGCATTTCCCAACACCAAATCACACATGCAAGCACGTAATCTTACAAATGTTAGTAAAGAAGAATATTGGTCATGATGGAAGAATTCTCTTATCCTTCTCTCTTCCATTCTTTTATGTCTTTTTTTAACCCAATTAATAAGCAAACGAAAAAGAGAAGGAAGCAGAAATCAAACCCTAAAAGGAAAGTAGATGCAAAATCCTAAACATGAAACATAGGCAAATCCTAAAAGGAAAGTAGGAATAAAACCCTATATTTCAAGAGAAAACATTACCCTAAATGGGAAGAGGAAAACAAATCCTAAACGTGAAGCAGAGGCAAGCCTAAAATGGAATAAGAAACAAAATCCTAAATGGGAAGTAGAAACTAAAGCCTAATTGGGAAGCGGAAGCTAATCACAAAAAATACAGCAGATTCACTAGAAAAATGATAATCATGAGAAACCCTAATGGAAATCTATATGATATAAAATCTCAGAACGAGGAAAAATTATAGAAGAAACTAAGCTTGGAGGCATATTATATTCTTCTACATCAAAGATTTTGTGGAATATTTCATTCTACAAACTAGAAATAAAAGTAATAAAAAGAAAAAAAAACCCAACCAAAACAGGAACTCAAGAAAATAGAAAGATAACAACTTAGACCATCTAGTAATCTCCAACAGAGTTTCCAAATTGTTTTACCTACTAGAAAATATGTATGAGAAGCTAGACTTGGCAGCCACTATAAAATAAAAATAAAATAAAAAGAATAAATCTCAGAGTCGCCACTGTATTTTATAGAAAAGAAAGAAGAATGGGGATTATTGTTTAAGTCAGTCTACAAAAATGAAAAGACCAAAATGATGACTCCAGCAAGAGGCACCGTATAGAAATTGTAAAGTGTATCCAAAGAAAACGCATGATAGTCCTATTATGACTGCAAATGGTATTAGACACCCCCATGTTGCTCGTGAAAATGGTATTGTATCTTCATAAATTATGAGTTTGAAAAAAGCAATGGCTTGGGTTTAATAAATGAAAACAAAATGATAAAATAATTAAAAGAGAAGTTTTTAATTTTTTATTTATAGGGGATAGAGATGACAATGGTTTCCTCACCATCGCCATAAAGATCCTATCTCACACAATGGAGGTATATCTAGGTAATTATGATAAAGTGTATGGTGAAAAATGATAGAGAAATAATGAGAAGTCTAAATGAGCAAGATATAAGTTTCAAATCAATTGAATTCAACAAGATTAGGAAAGATTAGATTAAATAGAAATGGATATATATCATGCAGCTGTGATGGATAATACATTAAAAGAGTGCTTCTAGCCTAATTATGAAGAACATTTGATTGTGTATAAGAAGCGTAGGAGAAATTGAATAAATAACTAAGAAAATGAAGTAGTTATGGTGCATTTTAGAATCTAACATTTTAAGTTAATCTTTACATCCTTTTCATGTTTCAAAAGTAGTTGCGTTAGAGGAAGGAACAGAAAGTAAATAGGGAGATAGTTGGCTCTCTAGCTTTTGAAGAGTCAAAAGGGGCAGCTTGAACATTGGGTATTGGGGATATTAATATCAAGGAATTAGGGTTCATGGGTCCGTGGAAGATTATGGAACATGGACAGCAGAATGTTGCAATCTGTGGGGCCAACCACATGGTGGAACACATAATTCTGCCTCATGACACCTAGTAGAATGTAAGATTCTGTCGGGTGTCCCCTAGGTAGGGAAAAAAAGGAAAATATGTTATCTAAGTTTTTGGATTTTATCAAAATCTTCTGGAGATATCTCAGATGAAAAATAGTTTGCGTCATGAGATTGAGTCATATGATGAATAAAATCTAATTAAAAAGGAAGCAAGATAAGAGATAAAACTTGGCGGCCAAGTCTTCATTTTCAACATAAGATATGAATTTTCATGAAGATAGTTGAATTTGAATATCCCATGGAATTTGAAATTGAATATTATTTTCATGCCAACTAATTTGGGAAATTCATTGAAAAAGGCTTGTAAATGACTCTACTAAATGACAAATTGTGCTTTAGTCTAGAAGAAGATGATTGTTGTATGTTAATCCATAAAGTGTGGCAAATGGGTGAAGTAAGTGGATTATACAGAAGAAAAAAAATGAAAAAAGGATGTAAATGGGATGAACTCTATCACTAGCCAAAGAGAAGATCTGATCTTGATAGTTGAAAAAATATTTGTAAAATGGGGTTTCAATCAAAGTGTTACCACATTTTCTAAAAAACTAGCTTTTTAAAGAGTTACATATTCCTTTGGGAAGTCAATAATAGGGGTAACAAATACCTTCTTTGATGAGCCGGTCCAACTCTTAAATCCCTTTTCTCATGGTAGAAAGCATCTTGACAAATACAATCCAACTTTTATTGAGTATTTGAAGTATTTCTTGGAATCTTCTTTGTTTTTAATAGCAAAGCATAGGTGACAACTCCCTTGTGCTTCACATTATTCGTTACCCAGTTTTCCCTTCTTGCCTCTTCACTATCTATCAATCTACTTAGTAGTTCAATAGAGATGTAACAAGACATAAACAATTATCGGGTTGTTGAGATTCATTGTCTTATAATTATAAATGTGCTTTTAGGGTGTTCCATGGTTGGAACAAACCAGACTTCATATAGGCAGCCTTTGTGATTTTTTCCATGCTCGTGTTGGGTTCTTGAATGTGATTAGACCCCAAACCAACTCATTTTTGGTGTACAAGCACATCTATTATTTGCATTGTGGTATACATGCAACATCCTCTTCTCTTCTCTATGATATTATGAACAGGTCCACCTCATTTCGTATGTCAATATAGCATTCACTTGGTAAGCCTAAGCGGGTTATTAGCCATAGGTTGCAGGTTCCATATCCAGTTGGAGCGCTCGGAGAAAAGGTTTATATCAACAAGTAAAGGCTTTCTTTGACAATTGTGATAGAATTGGACCTCTCTTAATTATAATAAAAATTATAAAAAAATGTAGACAATATATATTCCTACAAAAGTATTTGAAACAACATAATGAGATTAGTCTATTAGTAGAATTATGCTAATTTGTTGCACGTACCTACTGCAAATTTATGGTGGCTGCTAGTAGAATTAAAACTACGGCTCTACTGATTGTTCATGTGATAATAAGACGTCCTAATCATTCCAATGATAAACCATTATTCTTATAGGATTAAACCCATTTAACAATTACTTTGTCTAATTTTGAAAATGTTCATGTGCTATATATCATTATATGTGTAGTATAAATGTCATTGAGACTCCAAATGATGACAAGCTTTAGCTTTTTTATCTTTCATACTTCGCTCTTTCTGCTTTGTATGTAAAATATTTATAATTTTCAACTCTTATCGATAATTACATTTCCAAAATTACTTTGTGATTTCGGTAAGTGCAAACACTGATGCAATGTTCCTAGTTCCGTAAACACGTGTATATAGACGTGTATTACTGGTACTATATATGTATATGAAGTAAATAATACGGTACATTATATATTAGTGCAAACTGCACTTACACATGACATATTGTCTGTCTGCTAACTGCTTCATACGACCACACCCAGCACTCAAATGCAAGACAAATGAACTGTTGAATCCTAATGACCACCGACGCACTAGAGCATATCGCACAACACGATACCGAACTACGTATTGGCAAGCAGACCGCCGCCGTTTCAGCCACGCGTTTTCATTCAAGATATCAACTAGTTCTTCACCTTGTTCTTGCGCGGAGGCATGTACTCATCGTTGCATCCATCCCCGCCTTCCTCGCTGCAGTCATCGTCGCCACCATCATCAGCACCCCCGTCGCAGTCATCATCACCATCGTCTCCTCCGGTTTCACAACCTTCATCATCCCCGTCACAATCACCGCTGACGACCTCGTCGTCTTCAAAGTGGTCAATTTTCTTATCGCCCTGTTCGCTGTTTTCGCCCAGTCTGCCATGTACAGCACTTGGTATATGCTCACCTGTCGCTACCACAGAATGGTTTACTAGCTTCCGGTGGGCCATGGTCACTGCCGAATTGCTTTGTTGTTGGGAGAGCTCCTCTTTGGCCACAGCGGCCGCCAGGAAGAGGAGACAGAACAACAGGGAGACTGTGTGTAGCAACTTCATTCTTGCCAAATTATTCACGGGAAATTAAGAAGTGATGCGGATAAGAAAGCTCGCTTGAGATTGATGCAGAATCACATGCGAGGAGCCTTTATATAAGCATCGGAGTGAAGTGAAGAGGAGAAACAGGCTGCACCATGCATATCCTCATGTTGATGATTAGTTGGAAGTAGTCGTGACCTGGTGTTTTCTTTCAAAATGGTGACCTGTTTCATATGGTGCGCGCGGCCGAGAGTGGCGAAAGGAGTCAAGGATGGTAGATGCACAGTAGGAAGAAAATTGATATTGGCGAGACAATGGATGGTCGGCCTGAAAATAAGTTTGTGTTATCGCAATTTAACTATTAAGATCAACCCTTTGGTTCGAAAGTGACCGGAAAAGACAAACGTATAAGTGGTTTTGGTGAGAAAGCCGACTGCCTATTTAGAAAGAGAAATGCAGCATTCCTTCCATAAGTCTGCATGAAGATTATCTTCAAATTCAGCACCAAGTAATAGTCCAGTATGATCTCAAGAGGTCAAGGAGAGAGCACCATCTCCATTAGTTAGTACAAGCAAATCTGTCATGCATTCTTGCCCGAGCGGTTATCTATTTTGAGTCCGATGCTTGCTGCTCCTGCTTTTGCCAGGAGTACGCTACACCTGTTATGTTCTTGCTTCACACGGGAGCAACAAATCCTAAGGCAATGCCAGCCCCTTACTGTCGTAGCTTCAGTCTTCAAGCTGACGCCCCCCATGGGCCCGGGATCGATTAAACCTCAATTGACCCCCCCACACAAATACGAATGGAAGTAATATGGTGCAAAGTCCTACATGATCAATCATCCATTTAATGTGATGAATGTCCTCTTTCAATGTGATATTATGTCACATACACCTTTTTATTTCCTTCCTTTTTCTCGGAGCTGTTCTTACGGCTGGTATGCCCTTTACCATTTTCTTTTGACCAATGTTCAATCCTCTCTCACACTTAAATCCAATCTAGTGGGGACTAGGAGTTGGATTAACCCAAAAGAGTAGCCTTTCTTCCCCACCTAGACTGCCCAAGAGTCAGAGACTCTACAATCCCTGTTGATATCGCCTCAATATTCCACTCCCTAGTGAATCTTGCCTTGATTTATGATTATGATGGTTTCACCTAATCATGACAAAGACCTTGATCCCAACCTTGGATTGGTAAGTTTCTTATTAATCCCGAACGAACCCTAAATCCATGTTCCTAAGTATTTTGAACTTTTTAATAATGTAATGTTTCCCAGACCATTACCCAAATACTAGACCTCTGTAATATTTAACACATCATCTGGAACCCAACAACAATATACAATCACCCTCATTTTCCCTACAACCCAACCCCAGTTGACGTTGTACCCATGGCATGCATTGTGCTACATCATAGCCGCTTCCGATCCCTCAAGACAAGGTGGGGTGTATCAACAAAGCATCATGGTGGTCTTTGTGGAGCCAAATGGGCAAATTCACAAGTAAATCTCATTTCCCTAATTTTATTCTTCTATACCATTTCATTGACCCGATGATGATTCCTATGATGAAACCTTGTTCGCCTATGTTTAATGTTCTTTTCCCCTAATAGGGTTTGCAAACTCCATAGAAGATTTAGTTTTCCTCACATTTAGTTGAGGGACATGTTCTAGTCAAGGTCAAAGTTTCTCTCAACTATCATGATGGGAGAGCCTCATCCAGCTTCTGGTCATCTTCGCATACTACTAGAGGTTATTAGGACTAGAGTGTGATGGTGAGAATGATTCATGTGTTATTTTAGACAATTGCTCATCAAATTCCCATCTTGATCAAGAGTTTTTTCATTGTCCAAAGCTTCATTCATCTCTATATTGAGTACGCTTACGTAGAAGAAACATTATAGTAATATCATGTCATTTTGTGCTCATCAAGGTTTTTAAGTCATGAATTTGTTTTAAACCACACGATTATTGCAGCAAGGATGGGCCAAGTGGTTGTACTTGTTTGCTCTAGTTGGTCAACAACCCTCTCCTTTGGATATTCCTCCAATGTGATTTATTGATTTCTCAAGCTTGTGATTGGCTAGCAGTCAACAATTAATAAAAATTTCATATAATGTCCAATAGTTACACAGAAATATGTTTTGAAAAGGTTTTTGGATAAGGAAGAAAATTTTATAGTTTTCACATCCAAGTTCATTCATCTTAGAACTTGTCTTCAACAAAGACCTACATTAGGGTTTATGTGATATTAAGATAAAAAATTAATGAATGAAACCCATATGAATGTTAGGAAATTAAGGTTTCCATCATCGTTGGGAAAATTGATAGAACTTCTTCTCTCATTGGTACATTGATCATGCATGATGAGTATCAAGTAGGGTAAAGGTGCTTTTATTTGCTTATATAAATGTATTCAGCTCCAATGATATCAAGTAGATGCTTTGAATAAATACTTACAAGATAATTGATTGTAAAACTGATTTTAGTTTTCCATTGTATTTTTCTCATCTATTATTATGATCATTACATGTACATATTTCTTAAGTAAATTTAACGTTTCAAGTTAGTATGCTCTAGATTGAAGTAAATAAATAATTGTTGATTTATGTTATTTCTTCCTAGTTATTTGACTTTTGGCACATATTCAAGATCTTGAGATCAATGAGCACTTAGGTGCATTTAACTACAAGCTTTGTGAGAGCAATGAGCTCTCACAAATATTTAGCATTCATGGCATATGAGATCTTTGGAGAAATTGTGGATGAAGGACAATGCAATCAACATAAGATAATAATAATAATGATTAAGAGAAACTAAGATAAAGATAAATGATATGAAATTTTATGCTTATATTCTATTTTCCAAAACTATATTGTACTTTATATTCATATAAAGTACTCAGTTCCTCTTGCTCCATCATATTTTTCATTTTGTCTTGCATTGTGGGGGAGACAATATATGTAGGAGACAAGAATTTGGAAACTTAAATGAGTAGCATACATCTTGAGCAAAAGCTAGGAATTCAGCCCCCATGGGGTGCAACTATCTTAAGGCAACAAGTTTAGATTTCCATCCAATAATGAGGATCATGTATTAGTTTATCTTGTTTTAATGTTTCAGTGATAAAATAGGGCATCTACGCTCGGAGCTTAAACTGATAGCCCCTAGATTTTAGAGTTATCTTCCATAACATTATAGCAAACTTCAACTAATAAAATAGGCCATAAATATTAACAACAAATACTTTTTCTTCACTATTACTTTCTTCATGTCCTTGGTAGTATATGCACAAATGAAAATATAATTCCCTAGTCTTCAATATCAATATCGTAGAACCCCAAGGGTACATGCTAGGGTGTATAAACCCTTATCAAACAACTCATTAAGTTGTGTCTCCAATTAATTCAATGCCATCCTATATGGTTCTTGTGGTATGGTTTGTGTGTTGTGTATCATGTTGATATCAAAATCAATATCTCTAGGAGGTGAGACACCTATAAATTCATCAAGAAACACGTCCATAAACCCCTACACCAAAAGAAATTCCTCTATCCTTGGTCTCTTATCCTTGGTATCTAAAAATGTGCCAAGAACGTTGCACAACCCTGCCTCATCATCCTTTCTATTATAACAGCTGACACCAAATACACATGAAGGATATGCCTATCTCCTTGGAAAGACCAACATACCTCACCATCCATAACATATACCACCCTGGAACCGTAATACAAGACAACCTTATACTTTTCTAAGATATCTATTCTCTGGATCAAATCAAATCCATGCATGACAAGTGTGATGACATCCATTTGAATTTTAACTTCAAAAAAATGAAGGATATAATGGACACACCTCTTACAAAATAGCAAAACCATCCAAAGAGGTTCCTAACAAGATAGTTATAAGAAATTATCCCCTCTCTCATTTTAAAAGAGTGTGTTACACCTGAGTCAACCAAAACAAGTATGTAGAATGAAGTAGATAAGTCAGAATGGGAAAATTCCTTCCGACCTTTCATGTCCCAAAAGTTGATGAATCCTTCATGATGAGTTGTATTGAAAACCCTAGTCATTTCCTACTAATATCCATGACCCTGAATCTTCCCACTAGTCCCGATGACACTGATTATGAAGTATGACCATGTCCTCTTCCACTATTGTTGTATAGTTGCAAGTATGTTGGCTCTGCCTCTATAGTTGTGTCACCTCTCGATACAACTACATGTAGAACATCTTCACATGCCCAAAAATGCACGTACTAAAACATAGCCTCATCTCAATAAAAATGTATTAGTTTGGTTGTTGTTGTAGAGGTTGCACATTCTCTAATACTATATCCTAGATGACCCTTTAAATGACATTGGAACTAAACTTTTTTCCAAGTAGACTAAAAAGTTCAGCCTTTTCCCATCTAGGAGATCATTGTGACCATAGAGGTTCCCTTGTCTTAGACAACAACTGCCTCTACTATGTCTATTGATATTATCATTGCTGATGTCACACTGGAAACCACAACTTCTTATAACTCCATGAATATTGACCTTGGGATTGAGCTAGACGGTTCCTCGACTCTGCACTAAGAAGAACCACATTTGTCTTCTCAAGATATCCTCTACAAAGGATGTTAACTTCACATGAGTCTCCAAAGTTTAATCCAACTGAGCTAGATCTATGTTTAAACCTTTCTCAAACCATCATTTCCTCTCATCCTCTATATCAGGTAGGTTATAGAAAAACCTCCACAACTCCTTAAAATGTGTGTCATAATCATTCACTGACAACTTCCTCACGCTCAAATGGGTTCATCTTTTCTTCTTGGTACAACTAAGAAAAGTAACTTTCCTCAAACTCCTTATGAAATCAAACCCATGTAATTACCTCTCTAGACTACTTCTCCTACTCCATGGCTCACCAACGTCTAGCACTACCCTTCAATAGGTAGATAGCATTATTGATCATGTCTTCTTCTGTGACAATATCTAAAAAATCCTTTTGAACTCTTTGACAATAGATTTTCATCAATTACATTAGTCATGTTAGCATGATATATGGAACCAAAACTATTTAACCTCTCAATGGTTTCCTCATACCCTAGGAAGAGTTAGCTTGTGAGAGTGGCACACTAGGTGGAGGAACATTCACCTCATCTGCATGTGAACTATTATCTCCATCATATGTTGTGTTCTTCCTACCTCGGGTACTCTCATCTTTGGTACTCCCTACCATTCTCCATATCATTTAAAAACAAAGATAATGTATGCATTCTCTTAAAGGTTCTCAACCATATCTACATAACCATAAGACGTTATTAATATGAAGAGTTCACCATAATAGATACAACATTTGATGTTCTTCTAAATTGTAGGAACCTAGGCTATGATACCACCAAACTATGATGACCTACCACTACAAAATAGAGATACTAAAAACAAAACACTAATCAACTTTGCTAACTTAAATACATAAAAGAAAGATTTTAAATTCCAACCACATCTCAAAAAATCCCACATAAAATGTGTAATTTCTTTCATTATTAACATGTAATTGTACATGACATCATTTAGTGACCGCTTTCAAAACTTGTATATAATATATATATGTATCCATATATGTATATATATGTATATGTATATATGTGTATATATATACATATGTATATATATGTTAAAGTTTATCACATGAGCACTTATATACAAGGCATACAAACATAAAACCAAGTTGGTAATATGTATCAATATAAATCATCCTTCCTAGATCCAAATTATAGGTACAACATATGGTGCCACAAAAGGACCATCTACTTACGTCCATCAAAAGGAGAGTCCTCTCCACTAAAACCATGTGAACAATGTTGTCCACATATAATATGTGAATAACCATGAGGATAAAACCCATCGCTAGCAACATTATATAGAATTAGAATGTAATTCTATGCTACATGCCTACTATTATGATCATAATTAAGGCAGCTTAAATGATAAGAAGTAATCTTTACAAGATTACAAACAATAGGAGATGCAATATAAATAATATTGGCAATATATTAAAGGCACAAAAGAGAAATAGACATCCAAGTGTACAGTCAAGATACTTGAATAGTAAATATCTCCACATATTATCTACTTCTTTAATTATTAAGCCCTAGTAGTATGAGGTGTACCACTCAAACCACTAGCTAGTGACTGCAAAGGCCCCTAGATCACCCTATAAGATCATAGGATTATTTGTCTACATAGGATCTCACCATGCCTCATTCGGCCTGAGTATACAAAGTAGGGGATCAACTGCTAGAAAACTACTAGTAGGACTAAAAACAAAGCCAACAATATTCAGTTCATCCTAGGTACATAGGTAGCAATACCTCATCACATTTGGTATAAAAACTCCATCATCACATATCATGTATTCATTCATATTGCCACCTATCATTGGAGATACATCCTCGACTACACTCACATACATATCCACATTAGGGTGCCAAATAATATAAGTGTCGCACATATAAACTCAAAAGTATGCTACTACCACAATCGAAGATTACTACAAGGTTTTACCTATTTCACCATCCCAATTTCTAAACATTAGGACAATTATCACAATCACAAGGCACTATATGAATACGGCTTCATTTGACTTACTATACATTTTACTTATCCTTTATAATGAAACCAAGGTGCAAACAAAGAAAGAATAGGTATTACGACATAAAAGTAACTATACAAAAACCTAAATTCCATGCAAGGCTCACATTATATATCAAGGTACCCATACATAGCACAACTTACCATTTTCAACCAAAACAAGGCCACAACTTCATAAATGTTCCAGCTTTACTTCAAGTGATATATTTAGTTTCACATATCAATAATTAAACACCTGAAATTTTTATGAATAAAGCAAGATATGACTAGATTAAGAATATGCATGAAAATGTCACTTTTAGGCCTAAATATGTCATTTTTGGTATGAAACCAATCACAACCTTTGCATTTTAAAACTTAGGAAAACATTTTGTTCTCACATTGTATATCATTCAATTAGAAATTGATATTCTAGACAATATTTTACTCAACATGGTATCAAACATCCCATAAAAGAAGAATTTTTAGGGTAAAAGCATGTCTTTTTAAATAATGTAGCCTTATGACTTGAAAAGAGTTAATGTTTCCCCATCATAGTTCATGATTAAGTTAATGTTAACAAAATAAAATTGATAAATATTTTTTCACACCACTAGACAAACCATAAAACTGTACTTTTAGGCATGTTCAACAACTTTTGACCATATCGTTGTTTTGCACATTGAGAATTCAAAGAAGTCTAAAAAAACTTATCACTCACCTTTATAAGAAGAAACATTTTCCAAGAAAGATTTATGCAAACCAAAAACTACAATATACCAAAATCATTGAAAATATCCACAAAGGCTCCTTGGAGAAAGATATGTTCTTAAATATGTCAAGGAAAGATAAAAGGAGATGTGTTTTAGCATATGAAGAAAGATCTACCAAGGTTTACCATGGATCTCGACTAATAACACGATAAGAGAGGGAAAATAGAAATTTAATAGAACAAGTAAGGACGATCTTACATGATTTATATTTAAAACTAATCTACATTTCTTTATATTTATTAAAGGAAGTATGATCACCTTCTTCCATGCATATGAAAGCTCCAAGATCTAGCTTGTTGACTTCTTTGTCTATCCCTTGACCTCATTTGCCCATCCTCCAATTTTTTGCTACTCATGAGTTGTCAGACCATTCTTAATATTGAAGGGCATGAGGTTCTTGTTGGATAAAAGGAACGGAAAACCCAAAAGGTCTATGTAGAAAACCCATCAACCTTGACCTATCAAACATATCACTTTCCAACCTATCAGGTGCATCACTACTTGACTATAAACATCCTCTTCTCTTGACCTGTAGACCTCCTCAACACTTGAACTGTAACATCCTTGACTGGGTTATGTCTTAACCCTAGATGTTTTTCTAAATAAAGTTAATTATATTCTTTCTTTTATTTCTTGAAAATTAATTAAGGTTCAAGAGGAACTTATGTTTCAATTTCAGTCCTTTTCGAATAATGTTGAAACATTGTTTTGTTTGTTTTGGACTAAAGTGCAAATTACCCAAGTTGAGGGGTTAACTTGCAAATTTTGCATGATAAGATGTTCCTCAAGTGTTGAAGCATCATAAGGATGAAAATTATGTAGTGGTATCGCTTGTGGTAGCCTGAATAACAAGAAAGAGCATGTTGAGCAATGTTTGTGCATTAAAACCTAGTTTTGGTGTAATGTGCAATTTACCCAAAACCCAGGGTTCAATATGAAAATTAACACTACATAATAGTCCCATATGTTTCTTGTCATCATGTAGAGTAAAGAAAGTGATAGGGGTGTCTCATTTGAATCAGTTTGGAGGAGAGAGAAACTTGATATTTAAATAATCAAGATTTAAGCACAATTGGAACTTTACTTCAATTAAATGCAAAAATAATTATATTAATTGAAGAGACCTTCAACCAAAACGGTGAGGGATGATTTTTCAAAGGAATGGACGACCAATTGCTTTGCAAAGGCACGAAAATATCTAAAGGAAGTGGATAACTCTCTCACATTATTAAAAGAAAAAGAAATATCCACTCACTTATGGATATTATTATAATATGATTTAAGATGCTTAATTTGCTTTTCTTTAAATCATGGATAATTGAGAGTAATAAGAGGCAAGTAAGATAGCCTCGTATCTAAGGAAGAGAATGGGGCAAATGGCAAGGGAATGGATGAGTTATCCCCTACTTTCTCTCTCTTAAAATGAATTTAATAAAAATGCATATAAGCTCATTTATCCATGAGTTGAAAGGGTAATTTCGAAACCACTTTCACTTCTTGCTTGAAAAAACGACCAAGGGAGCTTGGAGCAACAGGAGGATGACCCCCAACCTGTTGGTAAGCTTCTTGACCTTCTTTCACCATGATTTCATGGTGGAAATCGAAAATAAATGATTGATTTCTTCTTCTCTCCATGCAATCTTCTATCCTAGGCATTTCTTTTCACTCAAAAGCTTGAGGACGAGCTTGGGATAGTTGAGAAATCTTCTTCCACCATTAAAGACGTAGATCTTGGAGCTTTGAATCTCAATTGGAGGTGGGTTTTATAACTTGAACACTTAATATTGTTATTGCATTCAATTCCTTATCAATTGTTGATCCTTTCTTCATTCTCGAAATTTTATTTGGTTGATTGATGCAATCACCATGAAAATCACAACAAGTTTCGTGGGTTTACAGCTCGATGATGATGGCATCATCGTAAGCACAAACCTCCCCAAATATCTTTTGCAAACGGTTTCAATAAAATGGTCCAATCGGTTTCATCAAACTGTTTGGAGGTTTGGATCCCAAACTGTTTGGAAGGGTTAACCGTTTGGATGGGTTGACCATTTGAGGTCAGGACCCTAGTACATGTTGGATGATGATCCAATGGATCCAATTTATTAATTCAATGTATGAACAATCCTCCAATTACAAACCCTAATCGGGTTAAGTGCTGAAATTTCAAGTGGTTGATTTAATATTTTGGATTGTTTAACCCAAACAGTCTCAAGACCATTTGGAGGTCACCCAAATGGTCTCAAGACCGTTTGGAGGTAAACCAAGACCATTTGGAAGTCTAAGATGAAGTATGATTGGATGGTTGAAGATCCATAGATATCAAATTGAAATACAATCAATAGCTAATTTGATGATCAACTCAATGATGCAAACCCTAATTGATTTTCACAAATTTCAATAAAGGTTTGAGTCAAATGGTCCCAAGAACGTTTGGAGGTCATCCAAACAACCTCAAGACCGTTTGAGGTCAGGTCATGTCATGGTTTTATGATGATCCAATGATTTCAATTGGATTAGTTCCACAATGTCAACCATTGATGGTTCCTCAATTTCAAAACCCTAATTGATGGTTTCTTGATTATAAACCCTAGTTAAATTGGGTTAAAACCCTAATTGAAGGTCTAATTTTAGGGTGATTCAATGGTACAATTGAAGAATAAATCAGTAGTTCAATTGATAGATGGTTTAATGATTGAAATCCTGAATTGATAAAGTGATGAAAGACCTTTTTGGTCCATTCGATTTTGAGAGATTTGGACCAAACTGTCTTAAGACCATTTTAGTCCAAACGGTCTCAAAACCGTTTGGGATCAAATGGTATCAAGACCATTTGAAACCAAACGGTCTCAAACCATTTGGAGACGCAAGTGGTTTCAAGTGTAAATTGTCCATATGGTTTCATTATTGTTTGGCTTAAACAGTTTCAAACCGTTTGGAGCATCAAGGGTCAAGAATGTTTGTATGTTTCAATATGATTAAGTCAATTGGAAACCTAAGGTGATGAAAGATTAAATGACCCTATGGTTGTTATAAATGTATCTCAAAGATAATCACTAGGGTTGTACCTTTAAGGTACTAAGTGATTGATAATCTTTAGATGAGTTAATCCTTGAAGCTTAAGTAGGCAATAACTCAGTACACTATGTCCATCATAGATGTATGTACTTGATTGAAGGGTTGATGTAAACCTACTCAAGTTTAAAGGATGATAGAAAGGAATTCATACATGAGTATTAATCATGTGGTAATTAGGTTATGATCCTTAGAAAAGAGATCATGAAACCCTAATCCAGAAGGTTAATGAACCCTAAACCTAATTCAGTGTAACATAATGTAAAACCCCAATTATGGGAATGGAGAGTGAAACCCTAGTTGGGATGAATAGTAAACCCTAATTATGGGCAATGTCATGTGAAACCCTAATTGAGGGTGATGCCATGTGAAACCCTAATTGAGGGTGATGCCATGTGAAACCATAATTTAGGGTGATGCCATGTGAAACCCTAATTGAGGGTGATGCCATGTGAAACTCTAATTGAGGGTGATGCCATGTGAAACCCTAATTGAGGGTGATGCCATGTGAAGCCCTATGCAATGGTATGATGAGGAGCCCTAACACAGGGTAAAGGTATGAGAAACTCTAATTTTGAGTTATAATACATGAAGCCCTAATCTTGGGCAATATGATGACAAACCAAGATCCCTAATAATAAAATAGTAGGTAAAGCCTTATAAAGGTGAAATATCTCAAATGGTTGATTATAGGCAACCTTATAGTAAGCAATGCCTTAACCTGAAATGAGTCCATATCATTAAAGTAGTTGGACCATTCTTGTGTGTGACCTATGCACTTCATGGTAAGAGTGATACGTTGGTGGATGAAAGTATTAAGATGGGAAATACATTAATCCAAGATAAGCTGGTAACTCAAGAAAGCTGGAAGTAATGAGGAAATTGATACATCAAGATATGATAGATATCGCCTTTAGCATTCCAGGGTTGATATACCTTGATGCACCTCAAATCCAATATACTTGGACAAGAAACACATAAAGTGTGTTATGTATATTGTTACAATGAAATGTAATGAGTTCGATATACTTTGATAAGAATAGGCTAATATACCTTGAGAATGGGATTAAGCCAAACTAATGAGTATGATGTAGTCATACCATGAGAAGGATGGGAAATGAACTCATACCTTGTATTGATAATCATTTAATGATAAATGTTAAGAGTAATAAACATGATTGTATACTCGAGGTGTATAATTGCCTTGTGAGCCATATGGTTAGATGTTACCTAGTGAGAGGTGACAAGATGTTTCATGGGCCTTATGAGCCATGAGAACAATTGTGGCATAGTGAGAGGTACCAAGATGATTGTAAAAGCATACTGTAAGAAATGATAATAATAAACCTAATAAAAGGAACAATTGTATTTAATAAAGAATATGAACATCTATGAAGGCTAACCTTAGGGTTCATAGCCTAGAGAAGGATGTGATGATCAATGATTAGTTAAAGGAATTTATATTATCCATTATCTATGTAATAAGGATTGGTTAAAGTCCAATACCTGGCAGAGGTATAATGCCTATAATCAGGATTGGTACTGTCCAATGCCTGGCGGTGTAATCAGGATTGGTTAGAGTCCAATGCCTTGTGGTATAATTAGGATTGGTTATATTCCAATGCCTGGTGGTGTAATTAGGATTGGTCAAAGTCCAAGGCCTATGGTATAATGTTTTCGGCAGAGAGTTATATCTCTCACTGTGGCAATTACAATTGTCTCACCCCTGTGGGATCCAAAATTATTTAGTGGACAAGCATGGAGGAGATTGAGAATATCTTATAGAGGAAGAACATCAGCAGCAGCAGAGACAATAGTGACAGCTCAGGTTGAGTGTACTATCTGTCGTGTCTTATAGATAGAAGTCTTATGTGTCGTCTTTGTACTCTCAAGTCCTCGAAGTTAGTAGTTAGTATTTGTTTTACATCGATCTGAGTTTTTGGCTTGATGCCTCGAGGTTCTTATATTGTCTGTGTTTAGCTTTTAACAATATAGTGGATATTATAACTCTCGAGAAGATATGGTAAAAGATATGTACTTATGAACTAGGATGTAAATGTAATACATTGGTTCTTGTTGAAAGAGTTTTCCTATGATTGGATCTCTTTGAAAAAGGTTTTAATTTTTAGTGATTTTCAGTAATCCACTGTTAATGATCACTTTCACAAATGTAATTATTCTATGTTTGGGATTTGTCGTTACAATTAGTGGTATCAAAGCTCTAGGTTCGCTGAGTTTACAGAGACATAGGACTAAGGTATCGAATCCGTTCTAAGTGTATCTTATAGTACCTTCTGCTTATACAGAAGAAGACATATAACTCCAAGATGTCTGGAGAACACGAAGAATATGTTGCTGAGAACAATGTTGCTACACCAGTAGAAGGTGCTAGGGATCAGGCAAGAGAAGAAATAGTGCCTGAGAATCCCCATGTTGATGAAGTCATGATGGGAAACCCAGTTGTTTCTACACTTTTTGGGCAATTCATGACTACAGTGATGCATATGACAGACCGTATGCCAGCACCGGTACCTAGGGCACCAACTCCCAATGAGGGATATGGATCTGGAAAGACTTTTGAATGATTACGTTGTGTAGGAGCCATAGAATTTGCTGGTACATCTGACCCAACAGATGCTGATCTCTGGCTCACTGAGTTATAAAAGGCCTTTAAGATCCTTAGTATCCCAGATGTTGACAAAATTAAACATGATGTATACCTTTTGAAGGGTAGTGTTGGACATTGGTGGGCTATAGAGTAAATAAAAAGGAATGACGAAGAGGTTAGTTGGGAGGAATTTCATCGAGAATTCATCAATAAGTATTTTCCAAGGACATACTTAGATGAAAAGATCTCACAGTTTGAGAAGATTTGACAAGGAGCCATGTCGATAAGTGAATATGAGGTTAAGTTCATGGAATTTTTATGATTTTTTCCTCAAATGGTTGCTACTAAGGAGGAAAAGATTTGACATTTTGAGAAGGGACTGAATGCCAAAATGTCTATTCCAGCATCTACCCTAGAAAGTAGAGAGAGGTTTACCACATTTGTGAAGTCAATTCATAGGATAGAAGGGTCTATGACAAGGAAACATGAGACATACCTTAAAAGGAAATCTAAATAGTCACAGGAACAAGAAATTGGTGGTACTAAATAATCAAAGATTTCAGTAGTACTGACTCAACCACTATGTAGTGCACCTAAGTAGAAGTTACCTAAAAGGCTCCGAGCCTACTATAGATGTGCACAGAGAGGACATCTGAGGTGGCAATGTCCAAATAGAAAGTGATGGGGTGACCCAACATACAAGATACTAGGTATCTTGTAAAAGGTAGACTTGTCAAGATAGAACTTTCTATTTTGAATTATCTTCTGTTCCCTACTATAAGAAACGTAGTTGTTGTTTAGTTCATCTATATAATCCTTTGAGGATATGAAGAAGAGATAAGTAGAATGAAAACTTTTGTTTAGTTTAATATTCTTTTATATGTTTTGAAATTTCTCTTTCTTCATTAAGGAAGGGAAAAGATGAAAAAGGAACTCAGAGAAAAATCTGAGATATTAAGAATATCAAAATTTAAAGAGATAAAAACACAAAATAAAATAAATACATACTACCTAATTTTAGTTCTTGAATACCCTAGCCAGGTATTCATTTATTGAAAGCAAGGTAAGTATGACATACCTAGATTGTTATCTTTCTTATTACTCTGATCAAGTAATCATTCTAAAATAATCCAAAGAAGCCTAATCAAGAAGGAGATGTGGCATGGATATTTCTACCACATTCTTATTTATATACGGAGGAATTTGATTTAATTATAAATCAACTTATAAACAAAAAGGAAGATGAGGATGTGATGTGTTATCAACGCATGTGTTAGATACCAAGGTAAGGAATTTTGGTATCTGAGAAATATCAGGTTATTTTATGATGGTTACTTGGAATGGGTAACTATGGAATCAGTCCAATTACCTAATGTAGTATGGACATCATATGTTAGGGGTTTATGCTTCGCATAAACATAACATTGATGAGAATTTTGTGTGGAACAACTTTGTATTGATAAAAGTTCCATGGTATCTCCATGACAATCAGATGTTATGGGGAGACTCGATGATATAACGAATGAATAATATCTATCTCCTTTTATCTGGGATTTCAGGGACGAAATCCTGGTTAGGGGTTTATGATTTGTAACATCCCTGACCTGGGTTATGTCTTAACCCTAGATGTTTTGAATAAAGTTAATTTTATGCTTTATTTTATTTCTTGAAAAGTAATTAAGGTTCAAGAGGAACTTATGTTTCAATTTTAGTCCTTTTCGAATAATGTTGAAACATTATTTTGTTTGTTTTGGACTAAAGTGCAAATTACCCAAGTTGAGGGGTTAACTTGCAAATGTTGCATGAAAAGATGTTTCTCAAGTGTTGAAGCATCATAAGGATGAAAATGATGCATTGGTATGGCTTGTGGTAGCCTGGATAACAAGAAAGAGCTTGTTGAGCAATGTTTGTGCATTAAAACCTAGTTTTGGTGTAATGTGCAATTTACCCAAAACCCAGGGTTCAATATGCAAATTACCACATAAAAAATTGTCCCTAATGTTTCTTGGCATCATGTATAGCAAATAAATGAGAGGGGTGTCTCATTTGAATCACTTTGGAGGAGAGAGAATCTTGATATTAAAATAATCAAGATTTAAGCACAATTGGAACTTTACTTCAATTAAATGCAAAAATAAATATATTCATTGAAGAGCCCTTCAACCAAAAAGGTGAGGGATGATTTTGAAAAGGAATGGACGACCAAGTTCCTTGCAAAGGGACCAATATATCTAAAGGAAGTGGATAACTCTCTCACATTATTAAAAGAAAAAGAAATATCCACTCACTTATGGATATTATTATAATATGATTTAAGGTGCTTAATTTTCTTTTCTTTAAATCATGGATAATTGAGAGGAATAAGAGGCAAGGAAGATAGCATCATATCTAAGGAAGAGAAGGGGAAAAATGGTAAGGGAATGGAGGAGTTATCCCCTACTTTCTCTCTCTTGAAATGAATTTAATAAAAATGCATATAAGCTCATTTATCCATGACTTGAAAGGGTAATTTCGAAACCACTTTCACTTCTTGCTTGAAAAAACGACCAAGGGAGCTTGGAGAAACAGGAGGACGACCCCCAACCTGTTGTTAAGCTTCTTTACCCTCTTTCACTATGATTTCATGGTGGAAATCAAAAATAAATGATGGATTTCTTCTTTTCTCCATGCAATCTTCTATCCTAGCCATTTCTTTTCACTCAAAAGCTTGAGGATGATCTTGGGATAGTTGAGAAAGCTTCTTCCACCATTAAAGAAGTGGAGATTGGAGCTTTGAAGCTCAATTGGAGGCGGGTTTTATAACTTGAACCCTTAATATTGTTATTGCATTCAATTCCTTATCAATTGTTGATCCTTTCTTCATTCTCGAAATTTTATTTGGTTGATTGATGCAATCACCATGAAAATCATAGAAAGTTTCATGGTTTTACAGATTGATGATGATGACATCATCATAAGAACACACCTCCCCAAATATCTTTTTCAAACGGTTTCAACAAAATGGTCCAATCAGTTTCATCAAACCATTTGGTGACCTAACGGTTTGCAAACCATTTGGAGGTTTGGATCCCAAACCATTTAGAAGGGTTGACCGTTTGGATGGGTTGACCATTTGAGGTCAGGACCCTAGTAGATGTTGGATGATGATCCAATGGATCCAGTTGATTAATTCAATTTATGAACAATCCTCGAACTAGAAACCCTAATCGGGTTAAGTGCTGAAATTTCAAGTGGTTAATTTAATATTTTGGGTTGTTTAACCCAAACGGTCTCAAGACCATTTGGAGGTCACCCAAACGGTCTCAAGACCGTTTGGAGGTCAACCAAGACCGTTTGTAAGTGTATGATGAAGTATGATTGGATGGTTGAAGATCCAGAGATATCAAATTGAAATACAATCAATAGCTAATTTGATGATCAACTCAATGATGCAAACCCTAATTGATTTTCACAAATTTCAATAATTGTTTGAGTCAAACAATCTCAAGACCATTTGGAGGTCATCCAAACAACCTCAAGATTGTTTGAGGTCAGGTCATTTCATGGCTTGATGATGATCCAATGATTTCAATTGGACTAGTTCCACAATGTCAACCATTGATGCTTCCTCGATTTCAAAACGCTAATTGATGGTTTCTTTATTATAAACCCTAGTTCAATTGGGTTCAAAACCCTAATTGAAGGTCTAATTGAAGGGTGATTCAATGGTACAATTGAAGAATAAATCAGTGGTTCAATTGATAGATGGTTTAATGATTGAAATCCTGAATTGATAAAGTGATGAAAGACCTTTTTGGTCCATTCGGTTTTGAGAGAGTTTGGACCAAACGATCTTAAGACCGTTTGAGTCCAAACAGTTTCAATACCATTTGGGATAAAACGGTCTCAAGACCATTTGAAACCAAATGGTCTCAAACAGTTTGGAGACCCAAGTGGTTTCAATTGTAAATTGTCCATACGGTTTCATTATTGTTTTGCTGAAACGATTTCGAACTATTTGTAGCATCAATGGTCAAGAACGTTTGGATGTTTCAATGTGATTAAGTCAATTGGAAACCTAAGGTGATGAAAGATTAAATGACCCTATGGTTGTTACTGATGTATCTCAAAGATAATCACTTGGGTTGTACCTTTAAGGTACTAAGTGACTGCTAATCCTTAGATGAGTTAATCCTTGAAGCTTAAGTAAGCAATAACTCAGTACACTATGTCAATCATAGATGTATGTACTGGATTGAAGGGTTGATGTAAACCTAATCAAGTTGAAAGAATGATAGAAAGGAATTCATACATGAGTATTAATCATGTGGTGATTAGGTTATGATCCTTAGTAAAGAGATCATGAAACCCTAATCCAGAAGGTTAATGAACCCTAACCCTAATTCACTGTAACATAATGTAAAACCCCAATTATGGGAATGGAGAGTGAAACCCTAGTTGGGATGAATAGTAAACCCTAAGTATGGGCAATGTATTGTGAAACCCTAATTGAGGGTGATGCCATGTGAAACCCTAATTGAGGGTGATGCCATGTGAAACCCTAATTGAGGGTGATGCCATGTGAAACCCTATGCAATGGTATGATGAGGAGCCCTAACACAGAGTGAAGGTATGAGAAACTCTAATTTTGAGTTATAATACATGAAGCCCTAATCTTGGGCAATATGATGACAAACCAAGAACCCTAATAATAAAATAGTGGGTAAAGCCTTATAAAGGTGAAATATCTCAAATGGTTGATTATAGGCAACCTTATAGTAAGCAATGTCTTAACCTGAAATGAGTCCATATCATTAAATATAGTTGGACCATTCTTTTGTGTGACCTATGCACTTCATGGTAAGAGTGATATGTTGGTGGATGAAAGCATTAAGATTGGAAATACCTTAATCCAAGATAAGCTGGTAACTCAAGAAAGCTGGAAGTAATGAGGAAAGTGATACATCAAGATATGATAGATATCACCTTTAGCATTCCAGGGTTGATATACCTTGATGCACCTCAAATCCAATATACTTGGACAAGAAACACATAAAGTGTGTTATGTAGATTGTTACAATGAAATGTAATGAGTTCCATATACTTTGATAAGCATAGGCTAATACACCTTGAGAATGGGGTTAAGCCAAACTAATGAGTATGATGTAGTCATACCATGAGAAGGATGGGAAATGAACTCATACCTTGTATTGATAATCATTTAATGATAAATGTTAAGAGTAATAAGAATGATTGTATACTCGAGATGTATAATGGCCTTGTGAGCCATATGGTTAGATGTTACGTAGTGAGAGGTGACAAGATGTTTCATGGGCCTTATGAGCCATGAGAACAATTGTGGCATAGTGAGAGGTACCAAGATGATTGTAAAAGCATACTGTAAGAAATGATAATAATAAACCTAATAAAAGGAACAATTGTATTTAATAAAGAATATGAACATCTATGAAGGATAACCTTAGGGTTCAGAGCCTAGAGAAGGATGTGATGATCAATGATTAGTTAAAGGAATTTATATTCCATTATCTATGTAATCAGGATTGGTTAAAGTCCAATACCTGGTAGAGGTATAATGCATGTAATTAGAATTGGTAGTGTTCAATGTCTGGCGGTGTAATCAGGATTGGTTAGAGTCCAATGCCTAGCGGTGTAATCAGGATTGGTTAGAGTCCAATGCCTAGCGGTGTAATCAGGATTGGTTAAAGTCCAAATCCTGGCGGTGAAATCAATATTGGTTAAAGTCCAATCCTTGGCGGTGAAATCAGGATTGGTTAGAGTCTAATGCCTGACTGTGTAATCAGGATTGGTTAGAGTCCAATGCCTGGCTGTGAAATCTGGATTGGTTAGATTCCAATTCCTAGCGGTGTAATCTGGATTGGTTAAAGTCCAATGCATGGTTGTGTAATCAAGATTGGTTAGAGTCCAATGCCTAGCTGTGTAATCAGGATTGGTTAGAGTCCAATGCCTGGCTGTGTAATCAGGTTTGGTTAGAGTCCAAAGCCTGGCTGTGTAATTAGGATTGGTTAAAGTCCAATATCTGGTAGAGGTATAATGCTTGTAATCAGGGTTGGTTAAAGTACAATGCCTATCTATGAAATCATGATTGGTAGTGTCCAATTCCTAGCGGTGTAATCAGGTTTGGAAGAGTCCAATACCTGGCAGAGGCTCAATGCCTGTAATGATGACATAGGATTGGTAGTAACCCAATACCTATAATGATGACACATGATTGGTAATAACCCAATGCCTGTATTAATGATATATGAGTACATTGTAGATATAATTCCATATCTATTTAGTAGGTTGGCTAAGGCCAATAGATTGAAACAAGAATGTCTCATGAGTGACATATCAAGATAATGAGTGTCATAAGAGAAGTTTGACATTATAGTACAATATGATAGACAACTGATATACATGTTCTTCCTATTCCATATTAAGAGAATAGATGATTTACTGTTCTACAATAAATAGTTGCAATACTTTAAAAGTTAAGAATGCTTTAAGCTGCTTATCCTCTGCCCAGTTTTATATCATTAAACTGCAATAATAATGTTTTTGGCAGAGAGTTATATGTTTCACTGGGGCAATTACAATTGTCTCACCCCCATGGGATCCAACATGTTTAGGTAGACAAGCACAGAGGAGACTAAGAATATCTTGCTGAGGAAGAACATCAGCAGCAGTAGAGACAACAGTGACAGCTCAGGTTGAGTGTACTATCAGTCGTGTCTTATAGATAGAATTCCTATGTGTCATGTCTATACTCTCAGGTCCTCAGAGTTAGTAGTTAGTATTTTTTTACATCGATCTGAGTTTTTGGCTTGATGCCTCGAGGTTCTTATACTCTCTGTGTTTAGCTTTTAACAAGACAGTGGATATTGTAACTCTCGAGAAAGATGGTACAAGATATGTACTTATGAACCAGGATGTAAATGTAATACATTGGTTCTTGTTGAAAGAGTTTTCCTATGATTCTATCTCTTTGAAAAAGGTTTTAATTTTTAGTGATTTTCAGTAATCCGTTGTAAATGATCTCTTCCGCAAATGTAATTATTCTATGTTTGGGATTTGTCATTACATGAATGATTGAGGTGCTTGACTCTTGATCCATTAAGTTCACCTCTACTAATCCCATCAAGTTCACCTCAATTGACCCCATCGAAGTCTACTATCTAATCCCATCGATCTCACCTCTATTGAACCCATTAAGGTCACCATCTCTATCTGACTAAGGTCACCATCCATAGAACCATCAAGGTCTCTTCTATTGACCCATCAAGGTTAACCAACCTTCAACCCATCGACCTCCAAGCTTCCAACCTTCACTTGTTAACCTCCAAGCCTCTAACCTTCAACTCATTGACCTCCAAGCCTCTAAAGTTCAACCCATTGACAATCTAGACCTAGGTGATGAGGGGTTCTAAACTATTGACCATCCAAGGGTTACGTGTTGACCTTCACTTAGCCACCACCAAACCCTAGGGTAGGGTTACAACAAGAACACAAGGGTGAAACAACATACAACCATAAGATAAACTCATAAAATCATGAACATATTGAGTGCATATGTAGAGCAAATCATGGTCTTAGATATTTGTACCGTATTTGAAAGTAAATCCTCATACTCAAAATTAATCAAACATTAGGGCAAAGAAGGTGCATTTCTGAATAAATTAGGATTTTATCTTAAAAAAATTATTCAAGTCCTTACAACAAACATTTAATTATGATAAAAAGTAAAGGATTAGGATTAATCTAGATCACATGCCATAAAATATTCCATTACCAACATGATATCATATAAGAGGTTTTATGAACTTTTTCATTTTGAAGAAGTTAATTCTACACCCAAAAAGGATTTGATAAATATTTACATTTCAAAATAGAAAATCATTTGATATATTTTCCATGACGATACACACTCTATTTTTCTTGTTAGATATGTTTAGGATACTGTTTATAAGACCAAAAACATAGAGATCAATTATCAATTTTATACTCAATCTTCCTTCCTTAAAGGGTGTATCGACCTTCTCCCATGAAATCACTAGAAGTGGAGTTGTTATGTTGCATGATTTGTCCTGGATTTATATAATAAACATATTTAGTATACATGGAGATATTGTGTTTGTTGGTTTGTCCTTAGTTAATATCAAATATATTACCTTTTTAGTTACTTACCTGATCATTTATGTATAATTCCCTTGTCGATGTTGTTTAATTTATAATTCTACTAAAAACCAAGTGTGTGTTGGAGCGATCTTTTCCATCATGTATTCAAGTTTTTTATCACTCTGTTATCGACTTAGAACCAATAATCACACCCTTCTTCTTCATCATTTGATAAGGATAAACATGTCTAAGCTTCATTGGAGGCCAACAATGACCATTCAATTATGGAGAATCTTTTCAAACAATCTTTGTGACTTCCATCTTCATTAACAAGACAAAACTCATAGCTTATGGCAAGCTTCACTAAAACCTCATGATGTAATCAAACCCATAATTACCCATGCAATCTTCTCTCCTTTCTCTCCTCTCTCTTTCTCCAGTAATGAAAATTGTCACAAACTAACTAGAAGGAATAATTATTTCTCCACAAAGTCCTCTACCCTAGTGACTTGAGAGGTGAATTGTAACCTAAAATAATAATCATTCCATATTTTGAAGGTAAAGAAGTGTGAATCAATCATCACTTCAGGTGGCACATCATACACTATCTTAGGATAAAAGAAATTTGCATAAATCACCACATGGGGCGATACTTTGATCAACTACATTGACCTATACATCCGAAAATCGGTTAGCCTTTGCATCAAAGAGTGAGCTATATTGTTGCACTTGAAAACACATAAGGATGCATTTGCTATATAACTAGCTTGCTCATCGCATCATGATATTCAATCCAATAATAAAATAATTAATCCTGATTCAGACCAATTGAAGGCAACCAATGAATAGAAACAAAGGAGTTTCAAATTCAAGGCCTATCAACTATTAAGATACATCAATGAGGCTATAAGAAGCACACATTAGGGCTAACTCCATGAGTAGGTCTCTCCCCTACCTATTTTAATTGAATATCTTGGGTCTCCTTTGAATTTTGAGTGCATCCCTCCAATCAGGTTCTTATAGAAAAGAAAAGATCTATCAAGAACCCTACTCCAACCAGACCAAGAAGGGATATGATGATAATATCATAGAGGATAGAGAAATCCCTTGACGTTAAAGCTACATGAGCTATTTATAACTCAATAAGAAATTGTTGTCGTAAAAAGTGTAGAGACACAGTGAGTAGTGCCCAAACTTTTCCCATCATGCGCAACCACTCCATGTGTAGTTTGATCTCTTTAAAATTTCTTAGGCCACAAAATGACTCTCAAAAAACTAATTATGAAAAAATTAGCAAAAAAGAATTATGAGAAACTCACTTTGTTTATAAGAAAATTTTAAAAGAAATTGATATCCTCACTCATGTAGAGAAGATGATGAATGCATCCAGCATTTAATATGTATGTTTTGCTCATGGAAATGCATAGAAAGAAGATACAATAGAATTTAACTCTTCTTTAGTGAAAGTCCCTGGGAAAAAAACTAAAGAATATGAATGTGGTGAGCATTCAATCTTATTATGTGGCTCTTCAATTATGACCATTACTTGACCTGGAATATGTTGAGATAATTTTTCTAAAAAATACTATGATAACCTAGATTTTCTCTCTCATATAATTATGTACATGTTGACTTAATAGAATATCAATTATATTCAGCAACATACATCACCCTTAATTAGATGTTCTTGACTCACATTATGCTCAATTTACGAATTGAGTTTGATTAAATTTCTCATTTGACAAAAGGTGAGTGCATTATTAAATTTTTGAACATGAATTTGGATTATCGAGTGCCATTAACATCATCGTCTTGGATCTAAACTTTAATATAAGAGGTATCTGATATTTTGAACCAATAATGAAAGTTTCACCTCAATCAGAATTTTAGTTTGGGATATTTGTATTTTAAGTATTACCAAAGACACACAATTTTGATTTGACTTAAATAAGTCAATAGTCTGTGAGAGATCCTCTCAAACAATGAAAGTGCTTGATTTTGCAACCACAGATCAACGGTGGTCTGCACCTAGTCCATCATGGACCCTCATCTAATGGCACCAAGTCTTCTTCTACCTTGTGTGAGGACTATACAATAGCTTATTTGGGCTACATATTCCATGGGCACTCTGAAGATTCGAGCTCCTATGGGATAAATTATCAACATCGCCCTCTTTATTTCTTCTTCCCTTCATTTCTTTTCTATTTCCATCTTTTTTTTGCACCTTAAAACCCCTACCCCCTCTTCATATTTCCTTCTTCCCATGGTAGTCACTCCTCTCCTATGACACATCACGATGACTCTAAGCCACAAAACCACCAGATGATCCCCTATGTCAGTTTTCAAGGAATATTTACACCCTCGTGGCACCTTCTGCATGGATTGCTCCCTCACACTAGACAATTGGTTTGAGCTCTAGCAGTTCACATCGTTGCACTTGGAAAGATCAGGCTTGCAACATCAAAGGAAGGGGGTGGATGAGGAGGTTGGGTGCATGGGGAGGATCTCCCTCGACTAGTCAAAGTAGGCCTTTGACTTGTGGCCCACAAATTACTAGTAGCCATCACCCATGTGTGTTCCCATGAGAGGAGGGAACCTAACCACTAAATCAATGATCGATGATGCATGTTGATCAATGTATATGTGGTAACATCATGTTTTTGTTAGTTTTTCTATCAAATTTTGTAAAGTACATTTATCCTATCTCTATTGACTAAAAATAGGCTTCAAATAAACCAAATAGATCATAAAAAGTAGATATATCCAATAAAGGTAGTTTCACAACCTAGAAATATTCTTGGTTCTACCGTGTTCTGTAAAAATATTTTCTTTATGTAATTTAAGGATGATTAATACTAATAAATACTCAACCTTGATCTTATATTTCTAAAATATGATGATATATATTTTTCATTAACTTTACTCCTTTTTTACTGGATTAATGCCTCATATCATCTTTATGTAACATTAATTGTCACTTTGATCCTAAAAGAACACTTTTATGTAAATGTATGATGTAGCTTAATCAAAGACGGAACCTTGGCCTATTTTACCATTATATGATCATCTACTGCGAAATTAAAATAACTAATAATGACTTATCCCATGATTGGCTAAGAACTTATGCTATTTTACCATGTATCACACTCACATACTCTTTTAATAACATGTGACATATATGTGAGACCTAACATTATCTAAGTTTACATGTTAGATTTTTGGACTCTAATTTTATAAGATCTCTGCTCTAATGTTACATATGTTATTTTAATACTTCAAATTATAATATTTATTAAGCTTGTACCACTAAGTCCTACGTTGAACTATATTATGTGCTTTTATGATCGTATGACTTGTGTATATGACAATGTTACATGAAATTGATCTAATATGACTAGTTACGATCTTGTATGATTTAAACTTGATGGTAATCCAAATCTCATGCTTTTTTATCCTAAATTTATAGTTTTATTTCCTCTTATTACTCTTATAATGTGGATGTTCAACCTAGACCTAAGGAATACTTGACACTTATATTATTTGGATTTAATGTATGTATGTTTAGAGCTTTGGAAATAAGAAAGAACTATTTGAAACCTAGGCCTAAGAGAACATCCACATGACATAAGTGATGTTCATCTAATTAAAACTCTACTTATCTAACACCCCATGTTATCTATTTTCATATCTTAGAGTCCACTTCGATGGAGCTTCCTTGGGAATCATGGTAAAGAATCATGACCTTTTCACTTCTCACAAGGTATGCTTAATCTTGACCCTACAATGATATTGATTTGCTTTCATGTATGAACTTATGAATTATTAGCTACTTAATTACTTGTTTGGGATATTGTTCCTATGAATACTTTTTCCATTATTGATCAAACTATGCTAACAAACCTTGAACATAATATAGAAATTAATTATATAACCCTTGTGCACCTCCCTAAATTCTCGGGGTAAGGGCACAAGGCATGTTGAAATAGGGTTAGCTCATTGACTAAGTCTTAAGGTCCCTCACATTGAAACAAGGTGACATTTAGGATTTTATCCTAATATGCTTCTACTGGATCATTCCTTTTGAATTTGATCAACATGCTAGTTTTGATATAATGGAAAATGCAATTAAAAATATGTTTTGTATATAATGAATCCATTGAAGGTTTTCTAGCCTAATTTTTGCTAAGTATGATGTTCTAGCCAAAACATTTATTATACTCTTAAGTTGTGTTTACATGTCTCATCATAGGTTGCTCAGTTCTTTAAAATTAAGATATCTTGTGTATACAATTTTTAGATGCTTCTCAATGAAGATCTGCTACACATATCATCAAGACAACTTAACTATAAAGTGTAACCTTTATGGTAAACTTAGTAATAGAAATGGGTATCTGACTTTGTCTATGTAGTGTAACTTATGTAATATCTTTGATTATATCTTATCTCTTAATGTTGTATTAGGAATTTTGATGTACTTAAAACCTTATGGTTCATTATGATGAATGTCATGGTTTTTCCTTATATACATACACGCACAGAGATAAAATCACACACATATTATATATATATATATATATATATATATATATATATACTATGTGTGTGTATCTCTATATATTGCTTGTACAATATTTTGTTCCATTATAGGAATGTATGCATGGGTCCTCCAACCTTTGAATGAATAGACATTAGAAGTGGGGATTTGGATAATAAGAAGATCCATGACAATTACTAGCATTACAGAAGCATAAAGAAATAGGTATCATCTTAGTATGAAAAGGGATTTAGTGTTAAAAAAATATGGAAACAGATAGTAACTGAAACAAGTCACCACACTGGTCATTTCAAAAAATCTCAAACATACATTTCATAATCATGCATGTCATGCAAAACATACTTTCCAACATTCTCTTTTCTAGTTTTTGACATTTAGAATGTAAATCATATGAATTGCATGTAATATGATGTAATCTCAATTGGAAGGCCTACAATATTGTATATATTATAATACAAAAATGGGTCACTGGTAGTGCCTAAGATGGATTGAGAGATCTATTATGAAACCTCATCAACAAGATGGGACACTCCTTAGGGTAACCTAAGATGACAACTCTCTGTAAAAGGAACTCCTAAATTTTGAACCAAAGCATCTTATCTTGACTAGTTACTTATCATAGAAAGAAGGGAAAATATTATACAAATGAAGAAGTTACATCTCCTTCTAACCCTTCCAAATATAAGCATGTACAATGAAAAGAAGATCATGTTTAGAACTAGAGATCTACAATTTATAGTGAACCAAATACCTAATTAAGACCTAAAGAGCTTTGATTACCTCTTGCAGGGGCAAAGCACCATCACAATAATCCAATAAGACACACCACAAGACAAGATAGCCTCGTCTCTATAGAAAATGACTTCCCCAACATCCAAGAAGTAGGAGGCTAGCTCCAATAATGCAACATCTGGAAAAGAGGAAATATTCGATAATACATGTCATGCAACAAATAGAAGCATGGTAGTGGAAGTAGGCCAAAGTGGTCCAACTTGCACTTCAAATATGAATAGGAGGAAAAATTGAGGTTTTAAATCAACATAAGTAGGATCCACATCCCAACTCCTCCTAATTGCAGCTCATGCATCCCAAACACCTATCAACTGTGTTCACAACAGCCCATCATAACACATAGGGATGCAGATTGGATGAGACTTCAACAAAATATGATAGGTAACTTCCATTATATCTTCTATTGATCTGATGTGTACTCACATATACAAATTCTGGTAGTGCATGTACAAGTGTTCCCTACAAAAGTGGAAGCACAAATCCACTTCACTTAAAAAATCAAAGGAGTCATGCTTGAGACGCATCAGATATATGAGTACTTTATAGACATTGTGATTGAAAAATGGGAGATAAAAAATAAACACGAGGAGAAGCAATAGAGGTCCTAGGAGAAGTTGGTGAAATGATAGCAATAGAAACAAGTGCACTCATCACTATCTTTGGTGTCCCTCCTCCATGGTGCTAATAATGTCAAAAGAGAAGAGGAGGAGAAAGAAGTCATCAATAAGCAAGACCCTACATGTCAAAAGATCAAAGTTTTCTCTCTAGTCTCTCATATCAACACCAACAATCAATAGGTGGTTATAGAAGTGGTTGTCAATGACCCACTTGAATCAAACAAGGAACCAACTGCAATTGTACAACTAGAAGCTAGTAAAAAAGGGCAAGCTAACAACATCAACATTGTAGCCTAAAGGAATTGTGAACAAGTGAGTGAATTAGAGATGACTTTTTCAATGCTTGAAGAGGAAGTGACTTTAGTTGGACATAAACCAATCACAATATATGAACCTGAGTAAAAAAAGGAGAAGGTTGAAAAATTCCCTAAGCCTTGACACCATAAAATTAGTAGGGTCACAATAGTAGGAAGCCAAGACACAAACAATTGTAACTAAAAAAGAAAACATTGAGCAGAACTATGTACTATGTATGGTACTAAATATTATTGAACAACAAACATCACTGGAAAATAATGGTGGAAATATTTGTAGAAGTAGTAGAAAAGGTTCTAGATCGACATGTCAATTATGAAGTAATGATTGTTGTACAAAAATTTGATTACAACATATTCTTAAAATAAATTTTCTATTATCCCTTCCCAACTTGATCTGAAGAGGTAGGAGAGTAGGCATATAAAAGATTATAACCAACAACAAATAACACACATCATCGAACTCTATTCAACTCAATCAATCCCATAGGAAGGAGGATGTCACCTATGGTAGTTCATGACCGACATCAAGGAGTCCCATACATAGATAATCACCTAGAGGCTACCCTAGATTTGACGATTACGATGAAGGTCTTCAATTTTTTTTATAATACACAAAATGACTGTTGAATGTTGTATTCAAAAAATCGAAACCTTAAGAAACACAGTCAAGTGGACGTCCTAGACCTCCACCCCTTCCATATGAAATAAGGAGTGGATATGAAATGGATCTATTGCATATATACATTCTCGTGGATAATCTAGATGATGTCAAGCCTGTAAGACCATTGACCTTGCTTTATGGTTAAACATGCTTTATTATCATAATTGGATGCTTAAAACCTTAATCAAACCATAATATGTTCTTTTATATCATGTGACAAATCTAATTTTCAAGTTTGGTCTACATTGGACATTGTTTGAAAAAGTTTTGATGTATATTTGCTTTTAAGGGCTTTTATTCAATTTCTCTATATCTAGGGTTATTCTTGTAAAATTTTACATGCTTCTTGTGCCTCATGAGTTTTCATATCATATTTGATATAGTAGTACCTTTGGGCACCTTTTTGCACTGTCAAATTAGTGGTGACATATACCTTAGGGTTGGGATCTAGGATTTCATCACCTAGATGCCTTGATTTGATGGTTTGCCCTTGAGGTGTTGGGATCTGATGGTCTACCTTGAGGTGGTGGGATCCTATGGTGGTCTATTGGGGTGGTCAAGATTTTATGGTCTTCCTCTTGAGGCACCATGGTCAATGGTTCACCAAGTAAGGTGCAACAACCGATGGTGATGCTAGGACTTTCTCTTTTGACCAAGGGATGGCATGAACCAATGGGCCACCTATTGTTGAAGGATGATGGTCCTTCTGGGGTTGACATCTATGCCCCCCTAGTGTTAATAAATGATGGTTGACATGGTTTACATGGATGAAATATTTTTACCTTGGACACATGGCATGCATGGCTTGACACATCTACCTTCTCTTCTTTTTCACCCCAAGCTAAATATACCTCTCTCCTTCCATGCAAATAAGATCTTTAGACAATCTCGTCATCTTCTTTCTACATGGAGCTCGTCCCTCTTTGTTTATGGAGAAGAAGGAGCTCAAGGAATAAGAATCTTGGTCGATCTTGCTTGCATGTGCACCTAGGGTTGGATGTACCCTCATCTTGGTCGTTTGGAGCTTCCTAGTTTTATTTCTTAGCCTAAGCAAGTAAGATCTCCTTCCTTTTTTTCCTTGCTTCCCTACCTTCATCTCTCTCACCTCTTGGGAAAATACATGGTATTCTTGGTAGAGATTGTCCTAGAGGTTGAATATCACCTTCCTTCTTGGTTCCTTGGCCTAGGGTTCACTTGTTCTTGGAGAAAGGAGCTAGCTTGGATGTATGGAGTGCTCAAGCTAGGTTTTCTTCTCACTATATCTCTCTCTATTCAAACTACCGATCTGCTTATACCTTTATCTTAGGCATTGAGGTGAGTTATATAAATTTATCCACATTTATTGCTTACTCTTAACTTTCATGTATAATATCTTAATTCAAAATGTGGTACTAAGTAGAAAGATGCTATCTTTGCCTAGGGTTTGAGCTTATGTGATGGATCTTGAGTAGACAATATTCCTTGATGTACCCCTTACCCTTATACATGTTTCTTACTTGCAATTGGAATTTCTAAGGCTTGCATGTCTGTGAACCGATGGTGTCCTTTTGGAGTGAATCGATGGCTTTTCCTTGGGTATACAAACTGATTTCTCACTTGTGTTGAGATTCAATAGTTTGTCTTTTTGTGTCAATCGATGGTGTGTACTTAGTTGACTATTTAGATGGATTTTTCTTATGCTTAGAACCAATGGATATCTTCCTCTAGAACCATTGGTCTTGATGATCTCATCAAGTGGATTCAATTGATGGTTTTCCTCACCCTATAAACAATGGTTTTCTCCTTAAGAACAAGTTTTGTTTTCCACCTAGTGATGACAAATGATGGATTCATTGGGTTCACAACTAATGTATTTAATGGTTATATAATTCGATGGTTCATAATTAATGGTCTCACTATTTCATGATTCGATTGTCTTTCTATTTGTCAACAAAATGATGGTACACCTGGTTGCTCTCAAACAATGGTTCAGCTAGGTAAGGATCTGATGGGCTCTCTAGGTTAAGATCTTATGGTACATTTGGGTCCAAGATCTAATGTCCCTTCTAGGTCTATGATTTGATGTCTTTCATAGATGTATGATCCTCTGGATATTCTAGCCTTATCAAATGATGATTTATTTAGTTTTTCATCCAATGGTTTTGGTTTGATGATACAACCAGAGGGTGATGCTTTGAGTTATGTATATGCCTACATTTGTGTATAGTGTGTAAGATGATGGTTTGGGTTTGTAACATGGGATTTGATGGTAGTGCACTATCTTGAGTGCATCAATGATCTGATCGATATTTTAGGTGTTAGGGTTTGTTCTTTGTCTATGTAAAAGTATGAACTAATGGTTTAGTTTTTGGTGTTGATTTGTAACATCAGTTCAACTTACCTTATTAAACCTAACTAATGCAATTAAATGATTATGGTTAATTATATTTAGCTTCCTTGTATTCTGTTAAACTGAAGGAATACTCTTACAATGTTAGTGGTAACACTAAAATGTTACTAGTGAATATCATAGCTCTTATAATTATGCAATCTTAAGCTAAACCAATATACCACAAGTATGAGGATGGTTTGTTGAACCTGTTCATTGAATGGATAGATAATGATGTTTTTGCTGGATATATGTGAGTGGTCTTAATGACCTTTGGGCATGGTTTCTAACCTTATGGAGGTGTGATCCTCTACATGTATAATAAGGGTTGGTATCATGTGATGATGTGATAAGAATTATATCTCACATGTTTTATATCTTCTCGAGTTGTAACATTGATGCACTATATATTTGTCATTTTTATAGGCTATTTTATATTGCTTTTTGTACACTTACTATTCATTTTCATATTAATTTGAGCATGATTTATCAATATTATCCTATTTTACTCAATTGCATCAAATAAGAATAATTTTAGTATGTTTGAATGATTTATTATATTTCTAGTATTTACTTACATTTTTTTGCAATGTTTGGACCATAAGTGTCACAGAGTTGGTACTACCGACTCCAAAAGTCGGTTCCACTGACTTTGCATCAGAGACGGGGTAGATTTTACTGCCAGACTCGGTACTATCGAGTTCTAAAGTCGGTACCATTGAGTCTGCCTGATCTGGCAGTTTGGAAATCAAGTTATAATCCAACGGTTGAGGATTTACTTCACCCTAAGTCACTTCTATGACTTAAGGGGAGTTCGTCTACACCTAATATATCATGTTCTATTCCATTGCAAGACAGCTACAACATGGGAAAGGAGAACAAGAATGAGAACCACACGTATGGGAGGTTCTGGGCATGTTCGACGGGCAAAAATTGCGGATTGCATATTCATTCGTCGGCGTGGAGCATCTTAACCACGTTTCTCCAGGGGGTTCATTGATTTTTCTTTGTTCTGCACATTTTTCCATTTTCCTAGCATGTTTTTTCCATGAAAACCATGAGGGGCTAATCCCCGTGTTCTTTAGGACTGGGGAGTAGCCCGATTGTAGACTGTATATGGAACTTTTGCATTAGTATATTGTTTTCTCCTTGTTCTTGGTTATGTTGCTATGAAGTCATATTGAATTGTCTATGTTGCACACCATAGGTGATTAATTAGATCCTTAGTAACTTTGAGAGGAGGATTAAGGATTAAAAATCCATGGTAACACATGTTTTATATCTTCCTTTGGGAAAAGTGTCTTACGAACGTGAGGAGATTATCTATGACAACCTCGATTTTCTCTCTCATCAAGTGACTTATACTCAATTGAATATCAATTGCATAGTGTGAGTGTTGTTATACTTCATTTTAGTCACACCAGTGATCAATTGAGATGGTTGACATTAATTTGCCTTTTTGAACTAAGTTCCACACTTCCATGTCACCATCTTAATATATATGTTGGACCTCATTTCAATAAATTATTTCCAATATAAATCATGATGTTGAGTTTTCAATAATGAGTCCAATGGCGCAAATTTTACCCTATTTGGACATTTGTAGCGCAAGTTGTGCCTTTAAAAAAATGACTAGTTTCTCACTTGAATTAGTTATTTTTGCTTGAATTTGACCCTTAGTGGGCCCCAAATATACAATTAGGGCCCAGTTGCTTGCCCTCCTCCCCTCTTTCATTTTGGGAAGGATCGCAGGACTGGGAAGAACACCCGCCACCTTTAGCCAAATTGGGCAACAAGGAAAGCTCTTAACTGCTTGGAATCTAAACCCTAGTGCTCTTGATCTGTTTATAAACCCCCCTCCTTGTATAACACTAGACCCCCCTTCTCCCTTCTTGTTCCTCCTTGCATCGGTTTTCCCAGGCGGTAAGTTGGCCAAAGTTGACGGATAAGGCAGCCAACCAACCCCCTTTGCACGCCACAACAATGACAATCACGACTGGAAAAACCCACCTGCCGGCATGCCTTACATATCTACCCACCGACCTGCTTCTTTTAGGGCTTTTGCGGGCGCAGCAACCACAAGAGGTGATGGGGCACAGGACCCTTCTTTCTCCCCTATCCCTACGTGAGAAACATAGGATGTGCGATCAGGCCAGCTTCGGAGCGGCGAGCGGAGGTAGTCGGACGCTGGGAGCATAGGGTGGGTGAACTAACAAACATCTTGGCAAAAGATCTAGGGCCCAAACCTGAGATCCAGCGGCAACGACCGGTTGACCATCGCCCAGGTTGGCAGGCAGGCTGATATGGCTTGGGAACAGAGTATGTAGGCTGCTCCATGGCACCGCCCCTTGATCAGGTGGGGACGGCTGAGATGGACCACATGATATTAGGTAATGCCTCCAAAACCCTATAGTTTTCATTAAATAACTTCTAAAATGCATAACTCCCTCACCTGTTGGCCAAAACTAATGAACCAATATCCCATTTTGATTGGATTGACGAATCCTACATTATGAATACACTTTTAGACCTTAATTATTCTTATAGTTCTCCTGATTAGCTGAGATATGAAGTTTTACCTTGTTGACCCATATAATACATCCTCATGAAAAATCTTGAATCTTCAGTACACTTATACCCCCTTGCTCATCAAACCAGTAAATGTTGTGCACCTATGAACTACATGGGATCCCTAATTACCCATATTGCTCTTTTTTTTTAAACCCCAATTCCTCATATGTGACTCATTTTGTTTGTTTTCCTAGCTTGTTCCCTAATATTCACATGGATCTTAATCTTACTTTTTAACCTCTCAAATCAGAGGTGGTTTATCCTGTATGACCCCCTTGATATGGGTGTTCCATCTATCCATATGTTGTCCCTATCACCATATGTGAACTATGTTGATGCGTGTATGTATGTAAGGTATGTTGATACCAATGTTGGACTACAATGCCTTGACCTTTGGGGGCATCTATCTATATTTGATCATGATATATATATGTCTATATCTTTCGTATCTAAACCAAATTCTTGTGATTGGACCCCTTGACTTGATGATCCTTAACCATGCATGCCCTATTGTGAGTCTTTTGACCTTAAAATGCATGTAAGTGACCTAAATCTTGATATGATCATTGAAAGTGCATGGAACGTCATAATGGCATGAAACTCGACCCATACCATCATGATGATCTCTAGATCAGTACAAGATTATATAATGAACCAATAAGCAACTTGGAACACATCTTGGTCAAAACCCTAAAATGCATCTAATTAGGGTTAATGATGAGAATCTAATGGATATATGTAATCTTGTTCTTAATCAGGTTTGGCTTATGATCTAGATGGTAATGGATTTGTTAAGTTAAGAATCTCTGAATCAGGTATGGGCCTTGTCTAGTTATATGACTACCGCTTTCTTGCTTGAAAAGACACATATTGTATGCTTGTTTGTCTATTTTCTCAAATATTGCCATGTAATATTGCTATGTCTTACTCGATGTTTGCCTCATCAGTTTTATAACTTGAAAACATATATAGATAGAACTCCATTATAATATTGTTGATAAAGGGTTAACTCTTGATTACGTCCATGAGGTCCCTCTCGTATAAAAGGGTTAGCTAAGCTTGAGCACCCTTACAGACCCTTCCGACGGGAAGATGGTCAAAGGCCTTAAACATGCTTGATATTGTTGGTATAATGGAGTGAAATGACATAAAATATGATTTCACATTTGTTAAACAGTTAACATGATTATTCTTGTTCGTTTAGTGTTGAAATCTTTTCAAATTATGCAAAGCTTATACATATATGTATCTTTCAGCCCCATACTCAACACCTCGTGTGTTGATCCATTTCTCATATGTTGTTTTTAGGTTCAGAGATGGCTAGAAAGATTAAGGGCTTGGTGAGATATGCTAGGTGTACTTGTTGTAAGATCCAGATATAGTATACATGAGCAGACTTGTACAAAGTGACTCTGGAAATATGTAACTGAATTCATGAATATAACACATTTTGTATAATTTATATTTGTTGAATGTTGAGACTGTGTTGGTGCCTTTATCTTGTTATATGTTCATGTGTGCTGAGCTTTACGCTTCAGCATTTTTCCTTTGGTATACATTTGGTTCATGGGACTGTGATTCTGGTTCTGTGACATTATCCAAAGAATTCGTTAAAGAACCTAACTAATTAACCAATTACTATGGGAATAGGATTGGTATTAGAATAGATAGTGAACTACACTGTGAGAGTAGGTAGTTCTTGCTATAGGCTCTTTGTCCAGGAGTGGGAGGAATATATATTAATCTTAGGTAAAATTGTAGTGTCAATCGTGTTGAAACTGCAGTCCTAAAGAATTTCTTCTCATTGTGATCAAAACCCATTAAATTAGTTTTCTTTATTGCAATTAGTTTAATAACTCTTAAATCAAAGTTTTCTTTGGCTTAGGTGATCGAAAGAAGTTAGTAGTGTTTCTTGAATTACATTTTCCCATGTTCGATATCTGGGCATGTTTGTCCTATATTACTTCAACACATACGCTTACCTTTTACACATAGTTTTGTCATGTCAAGTTTTTGGCACCGTTGTTGGGGAAACGACATATTCAGGCACTGTGAGTGTTGTGATCGGCCACTCTAAGCCACCCTCTTTATTTTTCTTTTCATTCTTTCAAAATATGAATTGCAAATATTTTCTTAATTCAATCACTAGTATCTCGTTCTCACAATAAATTTACAAATTTTAGGTACTAGTGCATGGTTCATACACGAACCACTGATTACACTCCCATAAAAAATCCACAATCAGAAGGTATGGGTGACACATTAGATAAACTGACTATCTGGGAGAAGATTAAGTCATCATTCGTAACAATCCAGCTTGGGCCAATCAAGCGACAAGCGATAGATGTGGAAAGCTACAAGATTGATCTTGGGCTAGTGGCGTTAGTCAAGCAATAAGATTTTCAAGGCCACAGTACTAAAGATCCAATGACACACATTAACAATTTTGTTGAAATTTGTGACATGGTGAAGATAGACAAGGTTCCTGGTATTGTGATATATATGAAGTTGTTTCCATCATCCCTGGCAGACAATGCTAAGTCTTGTTTCTATAACCTTAAGTTGTAATCTATAGAGACATGGGACCAGATGATAGACACTTTCTTTGAGCATTATTTTCCTCCCCAGGAGACAAATGCATTGACACAAAAGATTTACAAATTCAAGCAATAGGCTGGAGAGTCATACTCAGAGGCTTGGGTGCATTTTCAGATCATGTTGGGGAAGGTGCCTCACCATGGTATATATCTATATGGCCAAGCAAATATCTTCTATTATGGCTTACATTAGGGTGAGAGGACCACCCTATACAGTACATGATCTGGATTTTTCTTGAACAACAAACCTTTTAGATGCCATGAGATCCTAAAGAACATGTATAAACATTAGTCATGGGGTGAAGAAAGAGAACGCCCAACAACCATTAAAAGTGCTGAAGAATCTAAAGTCATCTTGGTATTGAATGAGAATCTTGATCTCATCACTACAAAATTGTGCTAGAAGGATATGGAAAATCTATAGGTGAAGAAGAGGATTGCATGTACATGCACCAGCAGTACCACCAGGACAGGGGCCCTAGCAAGATTGACAAAATCGAGACTTTGTTAGGAAATCTTGTGAGCCAAAATGAAGCACTTGTGAGTCAGACACAGAGGGAGCTGCAAAACCAAGGTGCCTAAATCCACAACATTGAATATCAATTTTCTCAGTTAGCAACAGAAGTAGCTTCTTGAAATATGTCCATTCAGCAAGGAAATGTAGCTGTAGCCCATCAACATCACCAAGCAAAATTCATTTCTATTTGGATTACTAGGAGGAACCCAAGAAACACATTCAAGAGTCTAATTGGGAGTGTGTGAATAAAGTCCCATTTCCTCCCATCTATTTGGATTACTAGGAGGATGTAGAATGCCAATGGATAGTGAACTTCAAGGCCCCATTCATGTAAAATCACTAACTACAGTTCCTGATAGGGTACCTATTCAACAAGAGTAGGTGAAGGTTTTACTACATAGTGGAACAATCACAGTCAATAAAGGGGCACCCACAATTCATAAGGAACAACCACTGGTAACACCACCCACAGAGGATGTGCCTATTTCTACTCTAGGCAGTGGTGATAAAGCAAGCTTAGGGGGAAAGATCATAAAGTGCCATATATTCTCCCAAAAAAGTGAGTAGAGAAGTCAGATGTTCCATACCCAGATAGTTTGAAGCCGAGGAAAAAGGAAGAACAGTTCAAAAAGATTCTAGAAATCTTCCGAAAGCTCCACATCAATTTTCCATTGGTGGAGGGGATAGAGCAAATTCCTTCTTAGGGGATATTTTTGAAAGATATCATCAACAAAAAGTGGCAGATTAAAGACAATGATATTGTACAGGTTCATGAGGTGATGAGTGCACTGATCAAGGGGAAGCTACCAAGGAAAAGGAAGGATCCAAGATGTTTCTACATCCCATGTTCTATAGGTGTGAAACACTTTGAGCAGGTACTATGTGATTCAGGAGAGAGTATAAATCTCATGCCTCTTACCACCTTCCAAAAGTTAGGATTGAAAGAACCAACAAGAACATCCATGGAAATCGAGTTGGTAGATGGCTCTATTGTGAGTCCATACGGGATATGCGAGGACGTCTTGGTTGAAGTCGACAAGTTCATCTACCTGGTTAACTTTGTAGTGTTTGATATAAAGGAATTGAAGGGGTCTAAGATGTTGCTAGGGAGGCCATTCCAAGCTACGGTAGATGTGATCACTGCCATTGGTAGAGGCTATTTGACACTTGGGATACATGATGATATAGTGGAGTTCAAACTTACGGATGAATCTCCACCACCATCTCAAGACAACCTGTGCTTCTTGGGAGGCAACACAATTTCATTTTAGTCATTTACATTTTGTTAGGACTTTTTGTTACAAGGACGCTCTTGTTGCATTGCATATCATAGTAGGTGACATGATAGTTAGTTTTCTTTTATTGAATTCGTTACAAAAAAAATACCAAGTTGTGTACATCAAAAATTTATGTGCACATCATTCTAGTTGCATAAACAATTACATGTAGATTGCATGAACTTTTTCATCATTCATTTCTTTATCATGTAGATATTGTTTTCCTTCAAATTTTGAGTGCAAGGATATACATCCACACCCTTAGATAAAAAAAAATGAATGATATGTAGTAAAGCCCAATCATAATGTTACATCATGCTAAAATAATGGGCCAAAAAGAAATGAAAAAAAAGAGTTTGTTTATGTTTTAAAGTTAAGAGGGAGAAAGGATGCCCTCAACTCTTTACAATAATGAGGGAAACATACAGATGATGCATTCGTTTCTTTAAATTTTTTTCTGTCAAATTGACAACATCTTTTGACTCATGCATCATTCAATCAAGAAATTAGGCATTAGGACTCATGCATTTCTCATTCTTGTCACCATATAGGTTCATCATGTTTTATTTTTGCATAAATGATTCAGATGTACTTGTGATTCTTCAATTTCCACCCATTTCATACAATTCATTGCTCTTATCGATAGGCCACTCCAATGATTATTCTCCTCATTCATTTTTATATGGAGAACTTCTTTTAAGTATATTGGTAGTTAGGAAAGAGCAATGTAGAATAGGGAATAGCATAATGCACCAAATGAATGGATGATTGATTATGATGTTAAATGCTCTCTTGATAGTGTTCATTTATCTAAGGGTGGATAAACTCTATGGAAATTTTTGGTCGCTATATAGTAGTTGATTGTTCAGTGATTAGTGAATGCTGGTTTGGGACTGCCAAGTGGGAGTAGTTGAGAAATGAAGTTCATGTTCCTTGTCCTTTTGCTGACTTGTCTCAAATAGATCTGAGAGTGAGTTGCTCGAGGATGAGCAATTGTTAAGCCGAGGGGATTTTGATACACTGTATATTTGTCATTTTTATAGGCTATTTTATATTGCTTTTTGTGCACTTGCTATTCATTTTCAAATGAATTTGTGCATGATTTATAAATATTAGCCTGTATTACTCAATTGCATAAAATAAGCATAATTTTAATGTTTTTGAATGATTTATTATATTTCTAGTACTTATTTACATTTTTGTGCGATTTCAGACCACAAGAGTGTCAAAGAGCTGGTACTACCGACTCCAAAAGTCAGTACCACCGACTTTGCATCATAGACGAGGCATATTTGACTCCCAGACTCGGTACTACCGAGTTCTAAAGTCGGTACTATCAAGTCTACCCGATCAGGCAATCCGGAAATCAAGTTTTAATCTGACATTTGAGGATTTACTTTGCTTAAAGTCACTTCTATGACTTAGGGGGAGTTCGGCCAGACCTAATCTATCACATTCTATTCCAATGAAAGATAGCTACGACACAAGAGAGGAGAATGAGAAGGAGAACCACACGTACGGGAGGTTCCAGGCACGTTCGACAGGCAGAAATTGCAGATTGTGGATCTATTCATCGGCGTGGAGCGTCCTTACCATGTTTCTCTAGGGGGTTTATTGGTTTTTCTATGTTCTCTACATTTTTCTTCTTCCTAGCATGTTTTAGTCCATGAAAACCATGAGGGGCTAATCCCTGTGTTCTTTAGGACCCAGAAGTAGCCCATTTGTACACTGTATATGGATTTTTTGCATTAGTATATTGTTTTCTCCTTGTTCTTGGACATGTTGCTATGAAATCATATTGAATTGTCTATGTTGCGCACCATAGGTGATTAATTATATCCTTAATAACTTTAGAAGGAGGATTAAGGATTGGAAATCCATAGTAACACACATTTTATATCACCCTTTGGTAAAAGTGGCTTACGAACGTGAATAGATTACCCAGTGAATTTGTTAAAGAACCTAACTAATTAACCAATTACTATGGGAATAGGATTTGTAGTAGAATAGGTAGTAAACTACACTCTCGGGAGTTGGTAGTTCTTGCTACATGCTCTTTGTACAGGAGTGGGAGGAATATATATTAATCTTAGGTAAAATTATAATGTCAATCGTGGTGAAACTGCAGTCCTAAAGAATTTCTTCTCATTGTGATCACAACTCATTAAATTAGTTTTTTTTCTTGGAATTAGTTGAATAACTCTTAAAACAATGTTTTATTTGGCTTAGCTAATCGAAAGTAGTTAGTAGTAGTTTCTTGAATTACGTTTCCCCGTGTTCGATATCCGGGCCTCTTTGGCCTATACTACTTTGATGTGTACACTTGCGTTTTACACATATAGTTTAGTCGTGTCAAACATACCATTGCATTTTGTTGAATTCTTTTAGGGTTTGTATGTAACTTGACTGATGCAGTTTTAACTCACCTAATTGACATTAAATAATCGAGTGAAACCCTAATCATGTAGTTCCATGTTCTGTAGAACCATTCTGGTGACAGGACTTGCTAGATGGTTGACATGGTTTTTATTGCACTAACAAACTCATTTTGGGATGAAATCCCTAAGTTCTTACCAAAACCTTGTACAATAGTACCACCTGCAAGTGGATGGGTCGTATGGCAGTATAGTTAAGGATCAAATCCCAAGCGACAATTTTTTTAAGAATCTTGCTAGCTTAATCCAGATCGACAAATACTAAAATTTAGAACAAGAGTTGATTTGGGTTTAGTTAACTAATTGGAAGGAAAGTAAAAGAGCAGGATTAAAACTGAGTTTAGATTAATAATGGGAATCATTGGGGTGGAATCGAGTTTCGCCACCACTACACATACAAACACATCCAAAACACATCCAGACAGGATACAACTATCCAAATGGAGTAGTAAACCATCCGTTAGGAAATTAAGTTTGCGTAAGCATCTCCATGGGCTCGATGTCTCGTTACCCACTGGTCACACAACTACTACTCAAGAGATATCCCTTCAGAAGTTCTCATCCGGGAATCAACCATATTAATTGATATTCAAATCCTGAGTATTGAAGTTCTTACAACAAAAGAATATAATAGATCATGTAAGGTAGGTGATCAATCCACAAAGCATGCATTAAACGATTAACAATGAAATGGAAAGTTATATACATGCAATGGAATGTTATAAGATGAACATGTAAGCACAGGCAGTGGGGCTAGTATCTACACCCCAGCAAAATGGAATACTCGCTCCTTATGATAGAAACAAAAGAAAAAAGAGAGAGAGATGATTCCGCCATGGTCATGGTGAAGAAGATGATCACAGCTCGGTGGAGAAACAATCTTCTACACGATGGCGGGGTAGATCTGAATGAGGAGGGGAAGAACACCAAGATAGAAAATGATGAGGTTCTCTCTCCTTCTTCCTTCTTTTCTCGTACTCCTACTCGTAGGAGAAGGAGCGGTAGATGGATGGTGGACGAAGGTGCTATAGATCTAAAATTCCACCACTTTTGTGGCTAGAAGATAGATCATGATGGAGCGGAGATGGTGAAGTAGCAAGGACACCACAGAGGTAGTCTTTGGCAGCGGGGATCATCTTCCTTGGCTGGGCACAGAGCGGAATCCTGTCGACATCGCGGGGTGGAAGAGATGCCTCAAATGGATGGGGAGGTCATCTATTTTTAGGTGCATATCACTGACTTAACGTCACGGTCGAGGTCAGCACTGACTTAACTCTGTGGTCGAGGTATTGACTGCGGTCGCAGTCGAGGTCGAGCAGGTATCCACAATCGAGGGCTTGTGTGTAGTTGAGGTGTTTTTCCTCAGGGGGTTATTTCTATGGGGTCGATGGGCCATTGTCGATGAATCCTCTGGATGATGAGGATGCTTTCTGAGTTCAAAAAGGATCCAAATTATTGAAAGTTTCTTGGACCCGCTAGTCAGTTAGTGGGACCACTGCTTCCTACACTTGTGCACATAGCGTGATGCTTAATCCTACAATGGAGGTGGATGGATCAAAATTCAAAATAATCCATTGAAACTGAGGAAAATCATACAGATTCAGGGGGCAAAAGAGAGCTTTCAGTGCAAAACTGGGCCAAAAATGGTGACTGAAACTAAGATGAATATGCATTTATAAAACACCCCAAACTTAAATGTTGCTCATCCTTGAGTAACACAAAATCTGAAATAGTCACCAATTGAATACTTTCAACTCTTGTGAATGCCTCATCTTCACATCACATTTGTTTCTTTTCTACTTTGTATGGATGGGCATCTCAACTTTCTGAGACCACTGAACACATCTTACAATATCTTCGGTCTCGAGTTCGTTTCCCAAAAATGCTTCCTCCCTACTTTCTCTAGCATCAAGAATGTCTAAGGGCTTTGTAAGAGTCCATAGATACCCGCAGAACAACAAGTGTGCATCTGATCTGACACTGGTGTTTTTCAAGAGAGTGGAAAAAAGGAGGCATACGTTGTGCCTGTAGGTGGAAAGAGAGTGAAGGGGGGAATGGAAGGAAGTAGTAAATCTCTCCTCTATTCGACTCAAGATTTTTATTGTGTGGTTGCAATTTCATTGATTGCAACCTTTCTTTATATGTGAATCTCTCCTCTATTCGACTCAAGATTGCATTTTTTTGTGTGTGCACATTGGTATCTTTTCTTTTTCATTTTGGTGATACGTCGCTATTAAATAGAGAGGGGTATGGAAGAAGAGAATAAATAGAGGAGTGGTGTGCCATCCCAAACTTAGGGTTTGGCACTATTTTTATGGTTTTTTGTTTCCTTTTGATGGATGGAGGGGTAAGAACATGGTAGAAGAAGTGTAGAAGAGAGTTCAGATCATAATGCAACCTGGTTTACAATTTAGTGTTCCGTGTTGTTCTCCTTATCAGACTATGCTCAAATAATGACTTGATGGGGATCCAGTGGAGATTCCATTCTATTGTTCCACTAGTCAGTTAGGAAGCATGATGTGTTTGATCCCTCTCAGTTCGACAAATACTTGCCATCTTTACTAAAGGATGATGATGTTAGGATTCATAAGCTACAAATGGTGATTTCTAACCATTGGCTAGTTTCAAAAGTTGTCCCTCTCGAGGCTTTACTTCAAATAAGGAGGGTATAATCATTCAAAGTTGCATGGAAAAAGAAATAGTCAGCTAGGTAAAGGTTTTGATTGAAATAAAAGCATTAAAACTTCATCAAGTTTCTATACAAAACTACTTTGAAAACATTTTTTTAAAATTTTCCTCAAAATTGCAATGATGGAATCTTAAGTCTGAAACAGATAGGTGTGGGTGGAAATTAAAGTATGTACCCTCCACCCTGAACTTAGAAATTTTCTCATCCTGAGCAAACTCTAAATCTAAGATTGATGGGAAAAACCATGCTGGTTGGCTCACCAGATGTGGTTGTGTTCCTCTCAGCAACATGTCATCCATCTAAAATCTCAAAAATGAAAACTATCAGAACCTTAAGATTGCATCTTGTGATGCATTAACAACTGGGTGAAAAATTTTCTAATTCAAAACTAAAAGAAAAAGCTAAGATAAGGATTGGGTTGCCTCCCGACAAGCGCCTTTGTTTTATGTCGTTGGCTCGACATGCTTCTTTCAATTTTCTAATTGATATGTTGGTTTGGAAAGATTCAGCGATGCCTCAATGCTCATGTCAGCAGTGGCAAAATATCTCTTCAAGCGTTGTCCATTAGCCACAAATGCTCCTAATGTTTCACTCCATAAAATGAAGGCACCATGTGGGTAGATGCTCTTGACAGTGTACGGTCCAGACCAGTAAGAACAAAGTTTCCCTGGGAACAGTCACATTCTTGAGTTGAACAGTAGAACTTGGTCTCCCGCTTGTATGTCTTTCCTTTTCAGATGACCATAATGCCACCATTTTGTGCGTTCTTTGTAGTTTCTTGCATTTTCGTAGGCTGTCATCTGAAGTTCTTCCAGCTCCTAAAGTTGTAGAATCATGGCTTGGCCAACTTTCTTCATGTCAAAATTTAGTTGTTTGATTTCCCACCAAGATTTGTGTTCAAGTTCTACATGCAGGTGATATGATTTTCCATAGATTAATCTAAAGGGTGTCGTTCCAAGAGGAGTCTTGAAAGTAGTTCTGTAGGCCCACAAGACGTAATTGATTTTTACTGAACAATCCTTTAGGTAGCGGCCAACTACCTTTTCCAGGATATCTTTGAGTTGATGGTTTGACACATCTACCTGTCCACTTGTTTGCAGATGGTAGGGGGAAGCTACCTTGTGTGTCACACCATATTTTCTCAATAGTGCCTCAGAACTTCTTTCTAGAAAATGAGAACCTCTGTCGGATATCACAGTACGTGGAACTCCAAAATAGGGAAAAATAATATCTCTAAACATTTTGATGACATGTTTTGAATCACTAGTGACAGTTGGTATGGCCTCCACCTATTTAGAAACATAATCCACAACAATTAGAATGTAGCAAAATCCATAGGAGGATGGGAATGGGTCCATGTAGTCCACTCCCCAAATGTCAAAAATCTCGACTTCCTACCAGAGCTTAAGGGGCATATCATCTCTTTTTGTTATGTTACCCAACCTCTAGCATTTTTCACAAGACGAGACAATGTTGTACGCATCCTTGGATATGGTTGACCAAAAGAAGCCACATTGTAGAACTTTCAAAACAATCTTCTTGGAACTCATATGGCCTCCAACGGTGCCCAAGTGACATTGCTCTAGAACAAGCTAAGATTCTCCCTCATCGATACATCATCTATAGAGACCACCAACAAAGAGCTTGAAGAGGTACAACTCATCCCAATGATATTGCTTCACATCATGCATGCATTTCTTCAGTGCAATGTCAGTGCATTTAGGATGGATGACACCATCTACAAGGTAGTTCATATAGTCCATGTACCAAGGAATGGCTTCTGAGGCTTTCATGAGTTGGTCGTCTGGAAGAGAGTTATTAATTGGGATCTTTTTAGTATCTAGTGTGGATACAAATCAATTGGTCTGCCATGACATTCTCCATTCCTTTCTAATCTCTTATCCCAAGATCAAATTCTTGCAAGAGGAGAATCCATCTAATTAGCCTAGGTTTTGCATCTTTCTTTGCTAGGAGGTAATGAATTGTAGCTTGATCAGTGTAGACGATTACATTCAAACCGATTAGGTAGGATCTAAACTTGTCAAAGGTATACACAACTGCTAAAAGTTCCTTCTCAGTGGTTGCATAGTTCATTTGAGCTTCATCAAGGTTCTTAGATGCATAGTAGATGATATGATGTTTCTTTTCTATATATTGGCCCAAAATAGCTCTGACTACGTAATCACTGGAATCACACATTATTTGAAATGGGTGTCCCCAATATGTAGCTCTGATGATAGGGGTTGATGTAAGGGAATGCTTAAGATTGTTGAAACTCTTGATGCATTCTTCACCAAAGTGGAAATCAACGTCCTTTAGTAATAAAATTGTCGTAGGCTTGGATATCTTGGAGAAATCCTTGATAAACCTTCTATAAAATCATGCATGATCGAGAAATGCATAGACCTCTCTTACATTAGTAGGGAGATTGAATTTATAAATCACTTCAATATTTTCCTTGTCTACTTCGATCCCTTGATTGCTGACTCTGTTGTCGAGGACAATGCCTTCTTTTACCATGAAATGACATTTCTCCCAATTCAACACTGTATGTGCTTCCTCGCATCATTTGAGGACCAATGAGAGGTTCTTCAGGCATGAGTCATATGAATCTCCATATATATAGAAATCATCCATGGAAACTTCCATAATAGTTTTAGTGAGTCCAACAAATATGACTACCATGCAACGCTGGAAAGTGGCAGGTGCGTTGCAAAGCCCGAAAGGAAACCTTCTAAAGGCATATGTTCCAAAGGGGCAAGTGAATTTTGTCTTCTCTTGGTCATCTGTATGTATGGGAATTTGATAGAATCCAGAGTAACCATCGAGATTGCAAAAATATTCTTGGTGATCCAATCGCTCTAAGACTTGGTCTACGAAAGGCATCGGGAAATGATCCTTACACATGGCTTTATTCAATTTTCTATAATCGATACACATCCTCCAGCCAATGGTTGTTTGAGTGGGGATGAGTTCATTGTTTTCATTCCGTATCATAGTAGTTCCACCTTTATTTGGGATAATATGTAAAGGACTTACCCACGACGAGTCAGATATAGGATAGTTGATTCTTGTAGTGAGCAATTTAATGACTTCAAGGCAGACTGCTTCTTTCATATTTGGATTCAGCTTCCATTGATGTTTGATAGTCGGCCTGTGGTATTACTCCATGGGGATTCTATGCATGCAAAGCTCTTGACTAACCCCAGTGAGGTTGCTCATTTTGTAGCCGAGGGCCTTTCCTCTTTCCCTTAATTCTGTTAGGAGTTTATCTTCTTGTTTGGATGTTAGGTCAGAATTTATAATAACTTGGCAAACCTTGAGATCATCTAGAAACACATACTTCAGTCCCTTAGGCAGGGGCTTCATTTTAGGGGCCTCTGGTTTCTCACATAGGTCTTCAGCTATGTTCACAACCTTGAGTTCCTCAAATTTAGCTTCAAGATCTTCTTCTGCAGTGTTGAGGTGGAGAACACAATTCTTTACTTATTCATCAATGCAATCATCAGTAGATGGGTTTGTTAAAGCTACTTCTAAGGGACCGTCAGATTCATGATTATCTTACGTGAGGAATGACATTTTCTCTATGTAATCAATCAAATATACTTCTTCTTTCATTCTTGATCTTCGTGTACTTTCAAAAACTCTGAACTCGAGTATTTCTTTGCCTAGTCTGAGGAGTAGGGTTCCTTCTTCAACATTAATCAAAGCTCTCACAATGGCGAGGAATGGAAGACCAAAGATAAGAGGGTATCAGGAGTCCTTTTTTGTGTCCATGATTACAAATTCACATAGGATATAATAATCTTTGCCTACCTTGACTGGAACATCCTCAATGATTCCCAAAGGAAGAGTCATAGAATTGGCTGCAAGCTATATGGTCATGCCAGTTGGGAGCAGTTATGCAAATCCTAGGCTCTTGAAAAGGCAATGTGGCATGATAGAGATGCTAGCACCAAGTTGGATAACCCCTTATTAAATGTGGAGTCACCGATATGGTATGAAATCCCAAAAGATCCTAGATCTTTTTGCTTCTTGGGCATTTTGCTCTAAATAATATCAGAGGTGGTTGTTGCTAATTTGAGTGTCTCATATTCCTTGGTTATATACTTCCTTGTTAGGAGAGATTTTAAGTACTTTGACCAGGCTGGTATCTCATCCATCACATCTAGAAAGGGTATATCAACATGAAGCTTCTTCATTGCTTCCTTGAACTTTATGAAATGAGTGTCGAGCTTTGTCTTCTTTAGTCAAGCTTGAAAAGGAGGAAGAGGCTTGTATATTGGTATAACTAGCTTAGGCATGTCTTCTACTTCTGCAATGACAAGTTTCTCAAAACTTGCTTTGTCTTCCTTATCAGTGGTCAATATTTCTTTCAGTTGAGATTCAGGTACTTCAGTGTCTTGAACAATCACCAAGTCACCCTAGTCTGTAACTACCACATGTGTTTTGACAGGAGGATCTAAATAGTCTTTTCTAGATCGATTGGAAATATCTTTCCATTGCTCAGGATGTTTAGGATTGTACTCTAGTTGGCCAGCGAAAGCTCCAGTAGGTGGCTTGAGGCTAGCTAAAAGTTGAGCTAGTTGGGATTCAATAACCTTCTGATGGGCTTCCTGATTTGCTATCATAGTCTGTTGTGACTGTAGCATCATCTCAATGGATGATGGGACCAGACTATTGTCCTTGTTGTAGTTGTTGATGCGAGACTTGGTTGAGATTCTGGAACTGAGGGGTGTTTTGATACTAGTTGGAATTTCTATTCTAAAAGTTACCGATGAAGTTCCCTTGATTCCTGAAATTTTGTTGTTGATTATACTGGAATCCCGACATACCTTGTTGTTGATTATCTAAACTGAGTTGTTGTGAGTTTTCTGCTCCTGAAGGATTTCTGTACTGAAAGCCTAGATGGTTCCTATTCTGATTTGGCATATAATACCCTTGACTAGGGATAGTGTGGATAGCATTTAGATTTTCTATCTGGCCATTACCTCCTTGGGTACAACCATTGCCCAGAATGATATCATAGAGAATATTATAGGCTAGAGTAGAATGAACAGTGCCTTTACATGCCTCACAAAATAGAGAAGCTGACTTGACTTGTTCTAGTTGTCGAGGGGGCGAGTGCCTCCTCTCATAAGCATTACATGATGATTTGAGATTCTCTTACTTGACAACTAGTAGCCTTAAGGATTCGGTGATAGACTTGTACTCAAGACTACTTTCTTCCACAACTACCTTTAACACTCCTTTGCCCACAAATCTACCCCAATTGGCTTGATTTTCAGCTCCAAGGGTGACAACCTTCCATGCGCTATCATAACTTTGACGCATGAAGTTTCCTCTAGACGAGGAGTCTAAAATTTCTTGATATCATCATCCACACCCATATAAAAGATTTCTATGAGTTGATTCTTTGGTATTCCATGGTTTGGATACTTGCGTAGTAACTCATTGTATCTTTCCCATGCTTCTTCTAGGGTTTCACTAGGGACTTGAACAAATTAAGTTATTTGGCTCCTAATATCATAGGTGAGGGAAGGAGGGTATAATTTTTCCACGAAAGCATTTTGAAGTTGTTCCCAAGTTGTGATGGGGTCACATTGCAAAGAGGTATACCAACTTATGGCTCTATCTACAAGGGAATATTTGAAGACATGAAGTCTAATGGCATCATCTATAACTCCATTATGCTTTTCCACAACACATAAATATATAAACCTTAGAAGATGTTCTTGACTATCCTCGCTTTGCTTGCCATAAAAAGGGTTGTTTTGAAGTAGTGTAATCCAATGTGACTTGATCTCAAAGCTTGGATTAGTGATTGGAGGAGGTTACACTAGGTGTAGAACATCAACAGCCTTAGGGATTGAGAACTCTCTAAGTTTCTTTTATAACTCATCTTGTTGGGTTACTGCTTGAGCCTCTTGGATTTCCTCTTGAACCGTAGCTTGAGCTTCTTACATAAGCCTTTCTCTTTATGCATTAAGGGCTTGAGTTACCCTTCGGGAAATTTCCTCCTCTTGTTCCATCCTATCTTGGTTCTCTGTACTCTAATGATGAAAGGTTCATTCTATCTCAGGGTCAAAACTAGCTGCAAGGCCGGTGCTGTTGGAGTGTGGCATGCACTAGTCTTTGGCGGTACCTGGGTTGGAAAGGTCTTTCATGATTTAGATGGACGAAGTAGAACCAAATTCAAGTAGATGTTCAATAGTATTAAAAATGAAAATAAAATCCTAGATTAGTCTCAATCGAACTAGATTTGACTAGATGATTCCGTTGTCCCCAACAACGGTGCCAAAATTTGATGTGGTTTTTACTCCACTAACAAACTCACTCAGGGCTAAAATCCCTAAGTTCTTACCAAAACCTTGTGCAATAGTACCACCCACAAGCAGACGAGTCTTATCGCAATATAGTTAAGGATGGAATCCCAAGGGGAAACATTTTTAAGAATCTTTCTAGCTTAATCCAGATCAACTAATACTAATATTTAGAATAAGAGTTGATTTGGGTTTAGTTAATCTAATTGGAAGGAAAGTAAAAGAGCAGGATTAAAACTGAGTTTAGAATAATAATGGGAATCACTGGAGTGGAATTGGATTTCACCACCACTACACATGAAAACACATACCAAACACATCCAGGAAGGATACAACTATCCAAATGGAGTAGCAAACCATCCTTTAGGAAATTAAGTTTGCGTAAGCATCTCCATGGGCTCAATGTCTCGTTAACCACATGTCACACACCTACTACTCCAGAGATATCCCTTTGAAAGTTCTCGTCTGGGCATTAACCATGTTAATCAATATCCAAATCCTAAGTATTGAAGTTCTCACAATAAAGGAATATAATAGATCATGCAAGGTAGGTGTTCAATCCACAAAGAATGCATTAAACGATTAAATGAAATGGAAAGTTATATACAAGCCATGGAATGTTATAAGATGAACATGTAAGCACGGACAACGGGGATAGTCCCCACACCACAGAAAAATGGAATACTCGCTCCTCATGATAGAAATAAAAGAAACAAGAGAGAGGGAAGATTTCTCCATGGTCATGGTGAAGAAGATGATCACAGCTTGGTGGAGAAATAGTCTTATACATGATGGCAGGGCAGATCTGGATGAGGAGGGGAAGAACACCAAGACAGACGAGGATGATATTCTCTCTCCTTATTCCTTCTCTTCTCATGCTCACACTTGTAGGAGAAGGAGCGGTAGATGGCTAGTGCACAGAGGTGCTACATATCTGAAATCCCACCACTTTCGTGGCTAGGAGATAGATCTTGAGGGAAAGAAGATGGTAGAGTAGCAAGGACACCATAGGTGTAGTCTTTGGAAGTGGGGATTGTCTTCCTTGGCTGGGAACAGAGCAGCATCATGTTGGTGTCGTGAAGTGGAAGAGATGCCTCAAATTGATGGGTAGGTTGTCTATTTATAGGTGCAGATCACTGACTTAACACCACGGTTGAGGTCAGCACCGACTTAACTCTATGGTCGAGGTACTGACCGAGGTCACGGTCGAGGTCAAGCTGGTGTCCGCGGTCGAGGGCTTGTGTGCGGTCGAGGTGTTTTTCCTTGGCGAGCTATTTCTATGGGGTCGATGGGCCTGTGTCGATCAATCCTCTGGCTGATGAGGATTCTTTCTGATGAAGGAATCGACCATCAAAAAAGGGTTCAAATTATCAAAAGTTTCTTGGGCCTAGTAGTCAGTTAACGGGACCACCGCCTCCTACACTCGTGCACATAGTATGATGCTTAATCCTGTAATGGAGGCGAATGGATCAATATTCTTAATAATCAACTGAAAATGAGGAAAATCATATATGAGAAAATTCTGGGGGCTAAAGAAAGCTTTTAGTGCAAAACTGGGCCAAAAATGGCGACTGAAACTAAGATGAATATGGATTCATCAATGGTGAAATAGGTTTTCCAGAAGGGAAGCCTGACTTCATATACTGTTGAGTATATGTGGGTGTAAAAGATTGTGTGTCCTTGTCATCCTGATCCCAATGTTTTGGAGGATGGTTGCGGTTATGCCTCAGATTGAGAGTGGTCAAGGTCGTGTCTTAGGTATTTGTATATGTGATGTGATTAAAGATAGCTTCTCTTGTGCCTCGTATTATATGGTTTTGTATACCCTAGTTTCTAGTGCCATTACCTATATGCCAAGGGCGTACTAGGTATTGCAACTTGACTATACATTGATACAGACAACTTGACTGATATGTCTCTATGGTGATTCATACTAACTGAAGAGAAGAGATCTTAGGATTTTAACTCTCCTAGATCTTTTATTGAACTGATTGCAACTTTGTATTGGTCAGTTGGAAGTTTGAGTGATATATATCAAACTCCCTAGGGCTTAATAAAAGATGTGATCCAATCGTATAATATATCTGCTGGGTTAAATACATTTCACATCCGTTGATAACCCTTGCCTTGTTTCTTATAGTGTCTAGTTGTTATATAATGCGGTAAAAGAAGTCAACTTTTCAGACAGTGATAGACATATATGTTCCTCAAAATATCATGTTAATCAAGCTTGTTATAAAGTAAACTATTCTATTTGATTAATCTATTTAATATATTTAATTAAATAACTTTCTATAATCAATAAGTGTTATTGAGAGTTATATCTCTCATTGGGATTTGGGTCTCACCTCTTTGTGGTCACCACATCTTTTTAGGTGATTGTTAGTGATGTCGTCATGCTCGTGGTGTTGAGGAAGAGAAACTCGGAGATCAGTAGGAGAAGATGGTTGTCTAGTGTTAGTCTGTCCTAAAGTCATGCCTGTACTCTCAGGTTTAGGCAAGGTATGTTTTGTAGATGATATGTATATCGACTTGAGTTTTTGGTAGAAAGTCAATATTGTATATGGCATGTATATATGTAGGACATATCATTTTTATATAGGTCATGGCTAAGGACACTAGATGGACATATCATTTGTAGGTTGTTGGACCTATCAGTATATGTTCATGAACATGTTGGTGATGTTTAATCCGGTTTCAATTATCCCCCTTTTCTTCTTCTATGTGGTTAATTAGAAATCGATCACATGTTTTGGTTTTGAGTGATCTCGTTTATCGTATCATGGTCTTACAAGTTGGTATTAGAGCTTTAAGTTCACTGAGTCTACATGGACATAAGACTTAGGTTTTGTTTATGTAACATCCCAACTTTTTTAATAGAGTAAACTTAAGGTTTTAAATGAAACGTCTCACCAATTAAATTCAAAAGTGGATTTCAAAGCAAATAGCCCAAGTAGATAACCTTTCCTTTAGGTATTATAAAATATGAGTAACAAAACTTTCACTATATTTCCATTTTATGATGTTAGTTAATTCAATTATGATACATAATGTATTTTCTCTCTCCAAATTGCAAGTCTCCTGATCATCAACAAGTATATGAATCTATTGAACTATTTTTGTCTAAAATATTCCATTGAAACAAGATGTACCCTAAGTAACCATAAATGGAAACATAAATCATTTAGGGACCAATCACAATCCTTTTAATGTACAAAGGTGATACTAACCACATTATAGTAATGACTCATCTTTGGGTCATGAAAATGGGAAAGTGACTTAAATAATGATCTAGGCCCTAAAGTACACACATGGTCCAAATTTTAAGTCAAATGGACCTTGTTTGCCCCTTCAAATTATTTTAGAAAGATTTTATATAGTTTTGATGCTTGAATTCAATTTAATGCTAATATAACCCAAAGTATGGTTGTCATCGGGCCCCTATAACCTGTCTGGGTTGGTCTCAGGCACTCAGATCCATCCGCTGAAGGAAGTGTTGCCTTCTTCACCCGAGTCTAGCACACTCAAGACTCCACTATGCTTTTTTCCTCCCTGATAACAACCTCTCTCTCTATTAGTTGCATCTCACAAGCAAGTGAGACTGGTTTCACGCTCCCAAGGCATTCATGATCTGCACAATCCCATATGTATTAGGATTTCATGCCCCTTTCACCGCAGATGACGAGATCTTCTGAGTTCTACTAAAACTCAGACTCCACCAAATGCTAGATGCTACTCAAACCTCCACCTATATTTTCCGCCCTCCTCAATGCTTCTTGGCACCACAAAGACCAGAAGAAAACCATGTGGAAGTTTTTGTCCTTTTGTAACCTTGCATTTGTGAAAATCATCACTACATTGGCATCAGAGACTGCACTTCTGGGAATGTGGCCTTCGCGGTGTGATCTGAAGCTTCAACCTATGTAGTCATCACGACAAGAAGGTCTTTGATTCACCGATTGGGAAAGAAGACTTGTAATCATTGTGTTCCCAGTTTTCCCCCCTTTTTTGTTAGTTATGTTGTGATTTGGCAATTTGTGCCAATGGTTTATCTTTATCCCAATATTTCTTCACTGTGGTCTTTGCCTAGGATGCACAAACTCATCCTGATCCTCAGTTTTGCACCTAGTCATCTTCTTTGAGCTTTTTGGTTCTAACTTCTTAAATAGGCAGTTTCGCACCTAGTCATCTTCTTTGTGTTTTTTGGTTCTAACTTCTTAAACTGGTTCTAGCGAAGATGGTTTTGGGTCTTCCGGCCATCCCTCAACCTCTGGTTGGGCTCGTCAGGTTCGTCAGGCCATAATAGAGGTGCCCAACACCTCAGATCTCAATGAAACATTTTAGATCTGAGTTTTCTATTCTTCAAATTGTGTTGTTCATCTTGTTCGTTGATGAATCAATGTAAGAACAAGCTCAGTTGTGTTCTTCCAGTTTAGCCCATAGAGGATTAACTTTATATATCACCTACTCATGAGTGCTTTTGGGTTTTCAATGCTCCGTACCTCTCTAATGCACACACTGACTAGGTTGGCCTTTGTGTCAGATGGGCTATGCCCATTGGCCCAACTCAGAGAGGGTTTCACCTCCTTTGTGGATAACGCTGCCTACTTGGTTTTTTCCCAAATTTCTATTGGTATGTGCTTCCAAAATTCACATCTAATTAATGCTTGGTCAAAACATTTCCCAAAAATATATGTTGTAAAGGCTTTTTCAAGATCTAGATAATGGACTACGTTCCAAAGCCTATTTTGACAATGATTTTTCCTATTTTAATCAAGAACCCCAAAACCTATAAATTAGGTTGAATGTAAATTATTAATGAGTAACAGTTACTTTAACATGGTAATTAGAGTTTCAAGCAATCCCAAGAGAAAGATTAGGGTTTAATTAACCTAAATAAGAAACTAGGATCTTCTTTAAGAGAGAAGTAAGTCGGTCCATGCACTTTGAGTATTAAATAAGGGTTTTCAATCATCATATGACTATTATGATGATCAAGATTAATTATATGCATATATGTGTACTTCAATTTGAATATTACTCAAATCAATGTTATTAAATGTTTCTTATGCTTTCAAAATTTATTTTCAAGAGTTATTGTCTTGTTCAACTGAAGTTCAGTTAAAGTAAGGAATTGTCGAGTTAATGATAAATCATGTAATGAGTTGTATTATTTTGTCCTCATCATTTTAATGTTGAGCCATCAGGCCTTATGAGTTTAAATGCAACATAGTGGCAAATATGTGAAATCATGAGCTCAAGTGGAGCATTATTAATGGCACTCAGGTGCAAATCATGATCTCAAATGATGCATAGTTAATGGCATGTATGTGAAAATCATGATCTCAAGTGCAGCATACTTATTGGCACTAATGAGAAAATCATGAGTTTAAGTGGAACATCAGTTGATCCTACGGGCCTTATGAGCACAAGTGGTGCATAAGAGTAGATGACATTATAATTAATGACTAAGAGCATATTATGTGAATCCAATATTTACTTTTCAATTAATTTCATGTTATTCCTTATTGCCAAGTTACTATATTATTATAACAATACTCAATGTCACTTATTCTAACATGTTTTCCATTTTGAATGCATGGCTGGGGATGTGATGTACACAGAAAAGGAGTAAGGAACTTAGACAAGGATCATACCTCTCAAGGCCAAATTAGGAGCTTAAATTGGTGTGGTGCCATCTACACCTTAGAAGATTCGACATCAAGATTTTGAATGAGATTTATGCCATAGATTTGTTCTAACTTTCATATAGTATATTTTAGTTCAAGGATGAAGTAACTTGTATTATATGCTTTCTCTTCCAAAGAATAATGTATGAATCTATATTTCTGGATAATGCATGGTGTTCCATTTATCTTGTTTCTATGTATGTCATGTTTTGTAATGTTCCACCAAGCCAAGTGACCTATGTTATAAAAAACATATGGTTTGCTTTCATAGTCATGTATGTACTTGGAGGGACGTTACAATATGATATTATAGAAAATAAGTAGATGACCACCAGGAAAAAGCCAAATTCATATGTTCTAAGCCCTTAGTATATAAGATTAAGTTAAATAATATTAGAAAATAAAGTAGAGGTCTAGTTTGGAGACATAAGTTAATATAAGGATAAGGGTTATGTGCCTAGAATTTTTGGATTTTTGTGTTAATTCTAAAATTGTATATAACATTCTCTCTCTTTTTCCTACGTATTTTTGTTATGCAACACATTCTTATGGTATTATGTGAAGAGAATGTTATGTGCATAATCATGTTTATCTTATCCTTTCAAGTACATGTGGTATGGGACATGTGCATGAGGGAGGTGCTAAGATAAGTGTGATAAAATATGTCACTTTTGCATATATGAGCCACCGACATGTGTCCAAAGGAAACAAAGAAATAAGAGTTGACATTAAAAGTTTGAGACATAAAGTCAACTAAACCTAATTAGAAACATAGTAAGACCAAGGATGCATACAAAGGGTGGATTATTTGTTGTAGGAAAGTTAGATCCAGGGTAGAACCAGAACCCCTATAGTAGAGGTAGTGAGGTCCTTTGTCATATCGCTGATGATGTGAAATGAATTATCCACATGTTGGTTTTAATAATGAGTTCTATATAGTGTTTGACCATGTGGATGAGTCTTTAAGATGACATTAGAAAGTAGTATACATAGAATATGTAAAACCCTAAGGTGGGTAGTATGAGAAAAGTTTGAGGAAAAATTTTATTAAGGTGGGTAGAATTGTAACATCCTAACTTTTTGAATAGAGTGAACTTAGAGTTTTAAATGAAATGTCTCACAAATTAAATTCAAAAGTGGACTTCAATGCAAATAGACCATGTAGATAACCTTTCCTTTAGGTATTATAAAATAAGAGTATCAAAATTTTTGATCTCTTTCTCTTTTATGATGGTAGTTAATTCAATGATGATACATAATTTTTTTCTCTCTCCAAATTGCAAGTCTCCTGATAATCAACAAGTATATGAACCTATTAAACTATTTTTGTATAAAATATTCCCCAGAAACAAAATGTACCCTAAGTAACCATAAATGGAACATAAATCATTTAGGTATCAATAACAATCCTTTTAATGATGAAGGTGATACTAACCACATTATAGTAATGACTAATCTTTGGGTCATTCAAAGTGGGAAAGTGACTATGGAATGATGATCTAGGTCCTAAACTACACACATAGTTCAAATTTTAAGTCAAATGGATCTTGTTTGAACCCTCAAATGTATTTAGAAAGATTTTATATTGTTTTGATGCTTTAATTCAATTTAATCCTAACATAACCCAAAGTATGGTTGTCACCCGGCCCCTATAACCAGTGTGAGTCAGTCTCGAGCACTCTGATCCATCCGTTGAAGGAAGTGTTGCCTTCTTCACCCAAGTGCAGCATGCTCGAGACTCCAATTAGCTTCTTTCCTCCTTTGATCAATACCTCTATCTCTGAATACTTGCATCCTGTGAGAAAGTGAGACTGGTTTCACACTCCCAAGTCTTTCATGATCTTCCTGATCCCATATGCACTAGGATTTCATGCCCCTTTCACCTCAAACAATGATATCTTTCAAGTTCCACCCAAACTCAGACTCCACTGAATGCTAGACACTGCTTAGACCTCTGCCTATATTTTCTTCCCTCCTCAATGCTTCTTGGCACCACAAAGACCAGAAGAAAACCTTGCAGAAGTTTTTGTCCCTCTATAACCCAACCTTTCTAAAAATCATCTCTGCATTGCCATCAGAGACTGTGCTTATGGGCTTGTGGCCTTCATGACATGCTTTGAAGCTTCGAACTATGTAGTCATCACCACACAAAGGTTTTTGAGCTACCAATTCAGCAAGAAGACTGGTAATCACTCTGTTTTGAATATTTTCCCCTTTTCTACTAATGTTGACGTGCTTTAACAATTTGCACCAATGGTTTATCTTTAGCCCAGTCTTTCTTCATTGTGGTCTTTGCTTGGGATGCATGAACTAATCATTATCCTCAGTTTCACACTGAGTCATCTTATTTGAACTTTCTCATTCTGACTTCTTAAACTAGTTCTGGCGTAGATGGTTCTCGGTCTTCTGACCATCCCTCAGCTTCCGGTCGGGCTCGTCAGATTCGTCAGGCCATAGCGGAGGTGCTCAACTCGTCATATCTCAATGACATGTTTTAGATACAAGTTTTCAATTCTTTGAATCATGTTCTCCATCTTGTACATTGATGAATCAATGGAAGAACAAGCTCAATGGTGTTCTTCTAGTTTAGCCCATCGAGGGTTTATTTTATATATCACCTAATCATGGCATTTTTTGGGTTTTCAACGCTCCCTACCTCTCTGACGCACATGTTGACTAGGTTGTCCTTTGTGCCAGGCGGGCTATGCCCATTGGCCTAGCTTAGAGAGGGTTTCACCTCATTTGTAGATAATGTTGCCTACTTGTCTTTTTCCCAAATTTTTATTGGTCTGTGCTTCCAAAATTCACATCTAATGAATGCTTTGTCAGAAAATTTCAGAAACATATGTGTTGCAAAGGCTTTTTCAAGATCTAGATGATGGACTATGTTTCAAAGACTATTTTTACATTGATTTTCCCTATTTTAATTAAGAACCCCAAACCCTACAAATTAGGTTGAATATAAATTATTCATGAGTAAAAATGACTTTAATAGGGTAATTAGGGTTTTAAGAAATACCAAGAGAGAGATTAGGGTTTCATCAACCTAAAGAGGAAAATAGGATCTTATCTAAGTGAGTTCATGCACTTTGAGTATTAAATAAGGGTTTTCAATCACCTTATGACTATTATGATGAAGAATATTAATTACATGGATATCTATGTACTTCAATTTGAATGTTTCTCACATCAATGCTATTAAATGTTTCTTATGATTTCAAGATTTTATTTTTAAGAGTTATTGTCATGATCAAATGAAATTCAGTTAAAGTAAGGAATTGTCTAGATCAAATGAAATTTAGTTAAAGTAAGGAATTGTCAAGTTAATAATTAATCATGTAATGGGTTGTATTATTTTATCCTCATCATGTTAATGTTGAGCCCTCATGCCTTATGAGTTTAAATGGAACATAGTGGCACTTATGTGCAGTTATGAGCTCAAGTGGAGCATTATTAATGGCATTCATGTGTAACTCAATAGCACAAGTGGATCACAGTTAATGGCACTTATGTGCAAATCATGCTCTCAAGTGGAGCATAGATAATGGAACTTATGTGAAAATCATGAGTTCAAGTGGAACATCAGTTGAGCATACGGGCCTTATGAGAATAGTTGGTGCATAAGAGTAGAGGACATTATAATATCTCACTAACATCATATTATGTGAATCCAAGATTTATTGTTCAATTAATTTCATGTTTTTTCTTATTGTCGAGTTACTGTGTTATTATAACAATACTCAATGCCGCTTAATCTAATGTGTTTTCCATTTTGAATGCATGGCTGAGGATGCAATGTCCATAGGAAAGAAGGAGTAATGAGCTTAGACAACGATCATACCTCTCAAGGAAAAATTAGGAGCTTAGCTTGGTGGGGTGCCACCTACACCTTGGAAGATTCGATATCAAGCATTTGAAGGAGATTTGTGCCATAGATTTGTTCTACTTTTCATGTAGTAGATTTTAGTTCAAGGATGAAATTGGTTACGTTATATGTTTTCTCTTCCAAAGAAAAATTGTTTCCAGATAATGCATGGTGCTTCATTTATCTTGTTGCTAAGTATATCATGTTTTGTAATGTTCCTCCAAGACAAGTGGCCTATGTTATGGACATCATATGGTTTTCTTCTATTATCATGTATGTACTTAGAGGGATGTTATAGTTTTCATTCTTATATAATCCAATATATGTAATCATAGCTTATGCTTATGCAGTTATATCTGGAGAATGTGAAGAGCATGTGGAGAGTAGCTATGTCACTTTCAGAGGTGGTGGTAGGATGTCAGTAGCTGATGGTGGAGTACCTGTGATGAGGCCTACTCATCCTACACTACCTCTATTCGACACTACAACCATGGCAAAACCATCTTTCCAGCGAGACAACTCATGGTGACAATTACACACTTAGTGAATAGGGTGCCTACACCTCAACCTAGAGAAGGCATCCATTATGTAGGATCTTAGGGTCTCATGAAGATGTTGGAGAGGTTGAAGAACATTGGAGCTACTGAGTATGCATGTACAATAGACTTGAGAGGCACTGACATGTGGTTAGCTGAGCTGGAGAAGGCGTTCAAGATCTTAAACATCCTGGAAGAGGATAAGTTGAAGCATGTTGTTTACCTGTTGAAGGGAAATGCTGGCCACTGGTGGTCCATTAAAGAGAAGAAGAGACTGGGAGTTGCTATGATTTGGAAGAGTTTTGGTGGGAGGTCATGAGCTGCTTCTTCCGTGAGACATATCTAGACGAGAAGACAACTCAGTTTGAGAAGTTGTGCTAAGGGTCGATGTCCATCAAGGTGAAGTTCCTACCTTCATGGAGTTGTCTGAGCTTGGAGCCATCTACGACAACATATGCCTCGCAGAATAAGGAGAAGTTCTCTAACTTCATGGAGTCCATAAGGAGGACTGAGAGAAGAGAATGCTAAGATTAAGCCAAATCAATTTTAGGGACAATCATCTGGTGGATTCAAGAAGACAATGTTCTCATTGTCACGATACCTACAGTCAAAGCAGAGGTCAACTTTTTCTGAATGAAGATCACGAGTACAGTCACAGTGGTCCCCTAGTAAAGGGAGAGGTTGCAACTTTTTGCCAATAGGAGCACCCAATACATCATCACTCTCAGTGATAGGGATGTCTAGGCCACAATACGATATCAGAACCTATTTTAGGTGTGGACAAGTTGGGAATATGAAGCATTTTTGCCCAATGAAGGATGATTAAGTTACACAACAATTGAGGTAGAGTCAGTAGGGATCACATCAGTAGTAGTATAGAAGTGGTGGTAGTAAAGCACATGGACATGCATTGCAGGAGGGGTCATCTAGACCAGTTGGCAGAGGATGAGGATGACAACATGCGACAACTAGATTCTATGTCATGATTCAGTCTGAGGGAGTGGTCAATCCATGGCTCATGATAGGTCAGATGGAACTTCTTCTTTCTGACTTATCTACTTCTTCTTTCGTATTTGTTTTGGTTGGCCCATGTATGACACATTCATTTATCACAAAAAAGGTAATATGTAGTTGTTATCTACCTATTTGTAGTAGATCTGATAGCCTTTTGTTAAAAACTCCTTTAGTTAGTTCCACTAAGTTGTGGGATGTGTGTCTATCTTGCGTTCTTTCTTTCTCGGGACACAACATCCAAGTGGACCTTATGCCACTTGACATGCATAGATTTGATGTTATCCTAGGGATGGATACCTTGGAGAAGTACAAGGTTATTTTAGATTGTAGTTCCAATGTGGTGATGTTCTATGATGGAGATGTCTCTTGGACTTTCCAAGGAGATACGAAGATTCTTCCTACATGTTTGGTGTTAGGTGTGATAGGAGATAATCTGATGCGGCAAGGGTGTGAAGTTTTCTTGGCACATGTTGTGAATACCAAGGTGAGTAGTCCTAATATCCATGAGGTATCTGTAGTGAGTGAGTTTGAGGATGTATTTTGATAACATCTCATTTTGTGTACTTTTTGTGCATGATTAATGCCTCCCCTATCATATCTTTTATGGATTTCTCTATTTATTTTAGTTCCTTAGTGTCAAAATCTTAAATTCATATATATCTTTTATTTTTTCATGGTCATGCTACGCCACGACCGCAGTCAACTCCACGACTGCGGCCATATAGCGCACTAGTGACCCTACCGTGGTTGATGCCTCCATTCATACTTCTTCACACTACAACCGTGACCCTTCCACCAAAGAAATGCTCTGTGTTAAGATCATATTGTGATTGAGGCTCCCCCTCGACCAAAACAAAAAACCAGTACACTATGACCGCGATGGAGGTCACGACTGAGGCCATACTGCGACCACATGCCAGAGGTTAAGTTGGTGGACAATGTTTATAAATAGACCCCTCGACAGTCAAATCATTATATCATCAAGGACAACAAAGTGCTACCAAACTTGAGAGTCACCCACGTCCATACCCATCAGTCTTGGATCTTTAAAGACAGAAGTAGGAGGAGAGAGAAGGTCGATCACCCTCTTTGATGGAGTTGAGACTTACACCAAAAGATTTTACTCTTCCAATGGGAGTCCCAAAATTTGCACCAAAAACCCTAGAGAGGATTTATATCTTCCCTAGGTTTACCTAGAACTGGTGCTTAGATAACAACTCCAACCCCATAAGAGTATGGAAGCCTTATCATAGTACAGATTTAGGATCGAACCCAAAAGACAACGGTCTTGTTGCAAGCAACAAGATGGAAAACGTACAACACTTCACTTAGTTATTTTACTAATTGGCACTTATATCGAAAAGTTGGATTTTGATTGGTTTTTAGACTAAGCATGAAAAGTAAATAAAGCAAGTAAAACTAAGATTTAACAAATGATGATGAATCACTGGGGTTAAGCAGGTATTTACCACCGCTACACATGCATTGTATATGTACTAAGCAAGCAAGACTTATAAGCTAGATACATGGATGTTCCACAAGACCGATGCCTTATAAGACAAGAGCGATGCATTGCATCCAAGGATGTTCCACAAGACCGATGCCTTTGTAAGACAAGAGTGATGCATTGCATCCTTCGATGTTCCACAAGACCGATGCCTTATAAGACAAGAGCAATGCATCACATCCTTCAAGGGTTAAGTAGCTCTCATTCGGTACATTTCTACGTGTCAATGAAGATATGTAGTCTCCAAAGAGAGAATCTTACTCCACCTCATGAAACGTGCATCTAAAACTAACAAGCGAGCGATAATTATCAAATCAGATAGTATCTTTATAGGCCTAGTCTCCTATTCGGATAACCTAGCTACGAGAAGTGCGGGAATGTTGCAACGCCAGCCATTCCCGATCAAATGGTCACATGCTTTACATCATTCCCCTCGCAAAGTGTGTTCCTCAACTTACCAAGGTTACTTCCATACAGATGAAAGTGCAACGGATGATAGTGAGTTTACTCCACTCTTTGAGATACACTCCTAGACACCGAAACGGATGCGTGGTGGATACACACACCAGAAACCAACACTAAATCGGTATTCGAGTCTCGAGAGCGGTCGTAGACAAACCACAACAAAAGACAATAGATGCATACAAGAACGTGGCCATCATTCAAGCATGTATGAAACGATTTAGTATTAAAACGAAAGGATAACATCTTTTTAGTACAAAGTACAAAACATGGGAAGCGGGGCTAGTCCCCGCGCCCCAGTGGATGGAACTACTCGCTTCTCATAGAGGGAACAACAAAGGAGGAGGCAAGAAGAGATAGAAAGAACATCATCTCCACTGAGGAGAGAAGGTTGAACCCTTGGTGGAGAGAGCAAAGATCTTCACCCTTCGTGGCTTGCTTGACGACGGATCTTCTCCTCTCACCTTCTTTGTTGATGAGAGAGAAGGTAGCTTTGCAATGGAACGTGAGTCTCAGACCGGTAGCCTCGGGCGGTGGATGGAGTTGTTCTGGTAGTAGAGAGACAACCTCTGGACGTCTGGACTCTTCTCAGGGATGGCCCTTGAGGTCTTATTTATAGGCCTTGAGTGAGGTCCAAACGGTCTGGAGACCGTTTGGGTTCAAACGGTCTTGAGACCGTTTGGCGTCAAACGGTCTTGTGATTGTTTGGCGTCAAACGGTCTTGAGACCGTTTGGCTTCAAACGGTTTTGAGATCGTTTGGCGTCAAACGGTCTGGGGACCGTTTGAACTCCATGCGGTCTTGGGACCGTTTGAACTCCATGCGGTCTTGGGACCGTTTGGCTTCATGCGGTCTTGGGACCGTTTGAACTCCATGCGGTCTTGGGACCGTTTGGCTTCATGCGGTCTCGAGACCGTTTGAACTCCATGCGGTCTTGGGACCGTTTGGCTCCATGCGGTCTTGGGACCGTTTGGCTTCATGTGGTCTCAGGACCGTTTGAACTCCATGCGATCTTGGGACCGTTTGACTTCATGCGGTCTTGGGACCGTTTGAACTCCATGCGGTCTTGGGACCGTTTGGCTTCATGCGGTCTCGGGACCGTTTGAACTCCATGCGGTCTTGGGACCGTTTGGCTTCATGCGGTCTTGGGACCGTTTGAACTCGATGCGGTCTTGGGACCGTTTGACTTCACTCGGCCTTGAGGCTGGTTTATTCTTTTATGATTTTTTTGTGCTTTTTCTGCAAGTATAAAAGGAAAAAGTTAGTTTGATGATGTATTTACAAAAAGGGATAAAATTAGGTTTATGTACAGTATAAACGTAAAAAGAGTATGGAAAACTAAAGAAAAAGACTAAGATAAACTACTAAAATAGGAGGTTATCACCCCCCCTAACTTAGAGTCTAGCTTGTCCTCAAGTTAGATAGAGCTGAGACATGAAATGGCGAGGCGATCTTAATTAGGATCTCCATACTCTTGCTTCAATTCTTGACCTGAGTTCCCCAGGGGTCATATCGAGGCTTATTGCATGCCTTGATTCCTTTGGATTTCGAGAGTTGCTTGGATCTCAGGTTTTTCCATATCTCAAAGTTTGCCTTGGGACCACATTTATTTTGTGCATGCCGTTGACTCTAATCAACTTTATACCTCTCTGGAAACCTACTGGAAGCTAGAGAGGGTATGAGGGTTGGCTAAAGGCTTTGAAGTGTAGCTCCCTTTCAAGCGGGGGAGGGGTTGTCTATGCTTTTTAGGATCTCACTACCGGGCACGACACATCTGCCTTCATGAGGGCAGCTGAATGTACCAGCCGGGCAAGTCCTTTATGAGCCTTTTCATATACTTGGAACTTTTAGGGTTTCACTACCGGACGCGACACATCTGCCTTTGTGAGGGCAGCGGAATGTGCCGGCCGGGTGAGCCCTTTATCAGTTCTTCATATAGGTCCTTATGCGTGGCACAACTCTCATGATTTTATTCATCTCTCTGGCTTTTATTCAAAAACTCACAGGCTTGGGTTTTGGAATGAGGATTTATTTTGGGCGGCCAAGCCTCTTTTATTTTGAAGAGAGGAAAGTTGTTCTTAAAGTTTTTTCAGCATGCACTTATTTGGTTTGCGGTCCACTTGCAGAACTTTTTGATTTGGAAGTTGCCTAATTTCCCTCTCATCCTCGAGATCTCGGCTTATTTCTGCCCTGATTTTGACCTGTGGAGAGTCAGATAAAGAATTGAAGCAAAAATATGGGATTCATAGTAGGTGGAAATTGATAAATCGCCATTTGATGTCTGAGTGCTATTTACTTGTAGAGACTAACATGATTCTAGGGTTAGTTGAGGTGACTATTTTTGAAAGAGAATTGTGAAAAGAATTAAGACTTAAAGAATTGTAAAAGATTTTAAGAATGAAGAAATGTATGGAAAGTGTTAAAGAAAAAGGGAGTATAGAAGTTGATACCTAGCCCTTGTCTAATGTATCCCCCCCCTAACTTATCACACACTCTGTCCCCAGAGTGGCAAAGTGATAGGTTGAGAAATCATTAGAACAAGGGCTCCAGGTTAAGGTAGATTTTCGTTTGCCCCTGGAGAACGGAGTAGTGTAGATGCGAACTGCCCACGTAAGGCATGGTAGTCCACGTCAGTCATTTCCTCCACTGGTCTTTGGAGAACGATTATGGTGTACATCCAGTAGAGGACGTGGAAGCCGCAGTCGTTGGATTGTCGTATTTGTTGGGGGCATTTGTGGTAGAAGGCGGGGTGATTGAAGTGTTCCTTGCTGTATGCCTTAGTGTGCTGACTCAGAAGCTCTATTAATTTCGCAGCACACTCTTTTGCCATTTCTTCTGTTGGCATCTTAGGCGTTACGACGTAGTGTCGTTGTCGGGCATTGAACTGCCTGTCGGAACTGTTGTATATTGTAGTTGTTCCGTCTTGGAGGTTAGTTGCCAGAAGAATCCAGTGCTCTTGATGCAGGATTGGTAACATGATGAACTTCGGCGTTGTATGTTGGAGATATGCGATCAACGCTTCCGTTGTGCCGAAGTTTTTGAGTTTGAGTAGATCATCCTTCATGTATGGGGACGCCATGTATGTATCTGGATTATGTTGGCCAATCTGAGACTGGTAAGCTGTCATGAGGCTGACAGAAAGTTGCCCCTTATCTTGTAAAGTCTCTCGCAGTGAATCGGCCATCACGATAATGTCTTGAGACATGAATACTATGCCATCTTTTTCTGCGGAGAGATTCGCCATGATGATGTGCATTTCAAGGTCGGTGAGACCTTTGCAAGAATCGCGATCAAAATCAGGAAAAGTTGGTTTAGTGGTGTAAGCAGGATCGTTCTTGCTGGTATCTTCTTCTGGCGACTTGTGTTGTTTAGACTCTTTTAGAATTTGGCAGAAGGGTCGCCGTTGTCGACGTTGTACAGCTGAGTAGAGATACCTTGGAACATCATCTGGTGACATAGTAGGATCGTTGAAATATCTTCTGTCACAGATGAGCTCCATGGCGTAGCGTCCTCGTAACGAATGGAAGTCTTCAGCTGCCAAGTCGGTGAAAGGGATTTCTTGGTTCAGCGCTTGGATATGTCGGATGGTGTAGAAAGCGTTGTCCCCAGATCCCGTGGTGGCTTGAACTGGAGGGTTAATGATTCTGAACCAGGGTTGGCTCCAGTCTTGACGAAGAGAAGGGCATACGGCCCAGATTACTTTGAGCAGCCGGAAGGGTATACACCGGGCTTCACCTGCTGCGTCTCCGACGAAGTTTATTATGCCGGCTGGTAGCTCGGCGCTATTGAAGTTGTAAACTTTAGCGTCCCTTGCTTCGGTATCCACTATCATAAAAAGCCAGTGGTCTGAGACTTGGAAAGGCATTGTGATATAGCGTGCCCGACGCGCTAAACCGGCACGCAGCCGATCAATCGACCTCGCGCGCAAGCTTTTGTGTAAAAGGCCAAAAGACAATGCGGGTGAAGCGTTGAAGGCTGGTTGTATCCGCTGTTTACTTCTATAGATTTCTATACAGTTGGCGAGGAGGACACGGAAGATTGGCATTGGCATCGTAGACCGGGGTCGGAGGATGCAACGAAAATTTTCACGTGTCAACGTACGCCTGGTTTTTGTATTGTTGTAAACTATGTCGTCCCCCGCTTTTGTATCGTCTACTATAGTGTTCAGGATGAAGATGTCCTGAGCATCTAAAGTAGAGATGGCTGTCGTATCAAGATCGTGCATTTTTTGTGGGAGAGGAGGTGGCGGGGGGAGGTCTTGTGGTGGAGGGGAGGCGTACTGTTCGGGGGCCTCTTCATGGCCTTTGAGGTTGTCGTCTAGATCGGAGGCGGAGTCAAGATCTGCGTCAGTATCTAGACTCACTCGGTCTGCCTCGTCTAGGTAAGGGGGAGAAGGTGTTGAGGAGGGGGGAGAAGGTTTTGGCGAGGTAGCGCTGGCTCCTAGTATGCATTGTTGGAGCTCAGCGAAGGCCGCATCCTTGGCAGCTTCCCCCATTGATAGCGGAGTAATCAAAGAATTGGTCCCCGTAAGAAATGTTTACGTTGTCATGCTGTGGGGACTTGGGGTGGTAGTCACTTTCCTGGTGACCTTTATCAGACCCTTTATGGGAGGGTCATGCTGCGTTCCCGGGGTCTTCACCGTCATCGTGCTTGTCTCCTGAAGATGTGTCTTTATTGGAGTCAGCAGATGAATCGGATTCGTCTTCTTTTTCATCATCATCGTCGTTGTCGGCCGCAGCTTCGTCGGTTGTCTTCTTGTTAGTCGACTTTTTACACCGCCGGTGAGTGGCTTGTAGCTCATCGAAAGCCACTTGCAGATGTTCGTGTTTCTCGAGCAGTGCGTCGTGGGCTTCTTTGAGATCTGTGTATCTGCCCTCGGCGGAGAGGAGGTGTGCTGTCAGATCTGTGACTTGGGCACGTAGTTGTTATGTTTCATTGATATTTGCTTCCTCTTGATGATGATGGAGCTGCGTGATTGTTTCGTCGATGGTAGCTAGGCGCGTGCTTAGCTCTTCTTGATTCTGCTCAAGCTTGCGGAGATTCTCTTGCAGAGGGTAGGTCTGGTTAGAGATCTCATCGACTTTTCTTGTCATAGATTCTTGCTGGCGCATTGCCTCAAGGATCAGGTTTGGCAGGTTGTTGGTGTGGCTGTTGATATGCTCAACTTGCTTAGCCACTTCATCCTGTCGTTGCTGGATGCCTTGTAGGACGACAGGCAGAGCTCGGTGTTGGTTGTCGATCCTGGTTACCTGTTTAGATAAGTCCTGTACACAAGAAAAAATAGAATGTAATAGGTTAGAAGGATCGGTGAGGAGGTTTCGGACAGCGTCAAATTGACGGCCGAATTCCTCACTGATGTTAGTTATGGGGACCCCAGAGGCGGAAGGGTGATGTGGCTGGGGCCTATGTGGGATGGTGGTAGTGTCTTGCGGAGGAGACACTGATGATGTCCCAAACTGCGTAGTGACTGTTGATGAAGTCACCAGCGGTGTCGGGGTGGTGGCGGATGTGAAGAGCGGTGGTATTTGTGGCGAAAAAGGTGGCACTGATGATGAAGGGGTGGGAACTGTGGATGTGAATGGAAAGGTGGTGAAGTCGGGCATGGAGGTGGGGAAAGGGAAGCCCGATGTTAGGGTGGGTGTGAATGCTAGCGTGGATGTGGGGAGGAAAGTAGTGGTGGGGGCAGCGGAGAGCTGCTCATTTAGACTCTGGATGAAAGAGTCAAATGAGGAAGTTGTTAAGATTTCATCGTTGAACCGCTCGTCCTCCGGTTTTGGGCGGGACGTTGGTGTCCCCGACAGCTGTTGGGCCTGCAGCAACCTTCTAGAAGGTCGTTTGACAGGGACTTTTGTAGGTCGAGCTGTCGGAGCTGTGATGCTCATTTCAGTTGGGCCCGCAGTTTGTTTCTTTTCAGCGGGTGTGACCGAAGCTAGTAGATGAGTAAGCTCCTTGTCAGAAAAGAGGAGCTGTGTCATATCATAGTGTGCTAGCTCCGGTAATGGAAGGAGGGTTCTTGATGACTTAACCATCGGGCAGAATACATAGTGTAACTTTCCATCCTTTTCTTTGATTATAAACGAATTTTTCAAAGATTGTTCGTTTGTAAGGATGTCGCCCTTTATTTGCGTGCATTGGGGTAATAGCCTGTCCATCTTAAAAAATTTAATTATGGATGTGACATGGCCCCCCAAACAGATCTCTTTCCCTATGAAGGTGGCGGATAATTTCTGGACCATCAACTGTCCGATGTTGACTGGCCTTCCGTTGAGGATAGACCAGAGGACAAAGAGGTCTGATATTGTAACGTTTCCTCCTTTCGTTCTTGGAAAAAGTGCGCCAGCTAGGATTTTGTGCAGAGTGCGCACAAATCCGGAGTGTATGTTGGACGCTTTGCATGTTTTGGCGTCGTATGTGGGAATCCCAGTTAAGCTTTTCCAGAATGTGTGGCGGTTGAATTCTGGATGATCAGTTCCCACTGATTTGGCCTTTTGTAGCTGCTCCAGGTCGTCAATGAATATTGAATTTAGCATATTCTCTGTTAAGACGACATTGCTACCAAAGATTTGGGTGACAATCCTTCTATCACCCCCATCCCGTAACCTATCTGCAATGTCGACGGGCTCCTTTGTCAGGTAGGAGAAGAATTCCGCTGTGGGCTCAATGTAGGATAATTCAGGTATTAAGCACAACCTGGTAAGGTTGGCTTTTTGTAGCGCTTTGAAGATGCGCTCGTGAATTCCCATTTTAGCTAGTATGCTGGAGCAAACATACTTGGTTGGTTTAAGGGTTTTATCGGTGGTGATGGAGGTTTGGATGGATAGGTGCTCTGGTGGTGGTATTGGGGCGGTAATGGGAATGAAGGTGGTAGGGATGGTAGCTGCAGGGGTGGTAGTGGTAGCAGCAAAGGTGGATGGTTTGGCGAAGGGTTGGTCCATGGCAGATAGAGGGTGGACTTGTTTTCTTGCCCTCTTGGGGGGCTGCCCAGATGCAACCTTTGCAGCTTTGCGTTTTCCCTCTGTCTCTTGAGCAGAGGAGTCTTCATCGGGATTCAGTATGTAGTCTGATCCTTCATCATCGTCAGAAGAGATGTGCTCGATGTCCTCTTCAGGGGCCTCACCCAAGCATTTGGTGAGGCGGGTTATCTCACACAGGACGTCGATGATCTTGGTCTTGGGAGGGACGGCTCTGGTGGTGTTGTAAGTGTCCCTGATCTGTATGAGCATGTCTCGCTCTTCCATCATCTGCTCCCTTGTCAGAGCAGGGGCAGTTCCTGAGCCGGAAGTTTTGTTCGCTGGTGACGCCATTTCTGAAAAAAATAAGAGTTTCATAATTAGAGAAGATTTGAAACAATGTAAATTTGATTTGTAGTTATATCTTTTATATTTTGTGAAAGCAAAAGGGAAACGAAGACCAAACGGTTTCAGGACCGTTTGGTTCCAAACGGTTTCAGGACCGTTTGGTTCCAAACGATTTGAGGACCGTTTGGTTCCAAACGGTTTCAGGACCGTTTGGTTCCAAACGGTTTCAAGACCGTTTGGTCCCAAACGGTTTGAGGACCGTTTGGTCCCAAACGGTTTGAGGACCGTTTGGTCCCAAACGGTTTCGAGACCGTTTGGTCCCAAACGGTTTGAGGACCGTTTGGTCCCAAACGGTTTCAAGACCGTTTGGTCCCAAACGATTTGAGGACCGTTTGGAAAGCGAAGAGTCGCAGGTCGCCGACGCGGGAGAAGGTGGAACGGCGCAAAGGTGAAGAACGCACCGACGCCTTCGAAAACGATGAGAAGAACGACGACAGCGATGAAAGCGGTGGGAGAGTCGGTGAAATCTTTCGACAGCGACGGCGATGGCGGAGCAAGAGACGTCATGCGATGGTAAAGGAAATGGCAACTGGCGCCATGATGGTGGCGACAGAACGGCGCGGCGACGAAGGCGATACAGGAGTCGGTGAACTCGTTCGATGAAGACTGTGATGGCGGCGAAAGAGACGTCGGAGTGAGCAGCGTGCTTGTAGTCGCCGGACTACCTTGCGGAAGGTGGATGGACGAACGGGTGAGAAGCTTGTGCGGATGCAACAGGAGCAAGAACGAGATTCTTCGCACGAAAGCTCTTGAGAATTCGAAGTTTCGAGGAGAGAAAGACGGAGGGGTAGGGTTGATATTTATAGTGATTGGTTGGTGACCTTTTGTATTCTAAACGGTTTGAAGACCGCTTGGTCCCAAGCGGTCTCAAGACCGTTTGGTCCCAAACGGTTTCAAGACCGTTTGGTCTCAACGGTTTGAGGACCGTTTGGGCTCCAAACGGTTTGGAGACCGTTTGGCTCCAAACGGTTTGGAGACCGTTTGGAGTCCAAACGGTTTCAGGACCATTTGGCTCCAAACGGTTTGAAGACCGTTTGGAGTCCAAACGGTTTCAAGACCGTTTGGCTCCAAACGGTTTGGAGACCGTTTGGAGGGGCACAAAGGGTTTATATGTTTGTTTTTGAGTATGTATATATATATATTTTTTGTGTATTTTGGTTTATGAATTTTTATGTTGTTTGTATTATGTATTGTTTTTGTAGTTTTGATTATGTAGATTTTTTTTGTATTTATTTATTTTTTTTAATTAAATATGAAAGAACTTAGAGAAAGCAAGAAAATAAAAGACTAGAAATAGAAAAGATGATACTCAGGTCTTGGGTTGCCTCCCAAGAAGCGCCTTGGTTTTATGTCGCTGGCTCGACGAAGTTAAAACATCGTTATGCTGCTGGCATAGTATTTGATTGCTCATGTCCATTCGGCCCATGTTTAGGGTTCGATTCGGGCTGCCCAGCGAAAGTGCCTGTTGGGGGTTTCAATTGTGCAGCAATCTGGGCAAGCTGTGCTTCAACTGCCTTCTGTTGAGCTTGTTGGTTGGCCAGCATGGTTTGCTGAGATTGCAGCATCTGTCTTATTGAAGATAGCTCATCTTCCGGTTGCGCGGTAGCATTTTTCTGAGGGTTTTGTTGTTGGGACTGTTGAGTATGCAACTGTGGGTGAAGCGGGGAATGAGTGTACTGATAGTAGGCTGATTGATTTCTAGGGTAGTTAGCCCTAGGGAAATTGTTCCTTGGGTTCCCTTGATTTTGGTTAAAATTGTTTGGAAACCCAGGAGGCAGCCTACTGTCAAATCCCCCTTGTGTCTAATGTTGCGAATTCACAGTTCCAGAAGGATTTCCATACTGGAACCCAGGATGGTTCCTTGGTTGACTGGGATTATAATAAACTTGTCCGGGAATAGTGTGGATGGTGTTGACTTGCTCCGAAATCTGATCTTCAGCCTGATTAGTGATGGCCTCATAGGATTGTGGTGGTGGATGTAGATCCATCATCACATTATAGAGTATTCCGCAGGAAAGAGTCGGATGATCCGAAGAATGACAAGCCTCACAGGATCCTATGACGGCTTTGACTTGATGAACCAGCGGGGTTTTCTTCTTATCAATTTCCCCTAGAGTTGTTTCAAGGGTTTGCTGTTTATGAGCGATTATCTTCAAAGCCTCGGCTATTGACTTTAGTTCCATAGATTCTTCAGCTTTAAAAACTTTTAAGACGCCTTTTCCGGCTGACCGCCCCCAATTGGACTGGTTTTCGGCTCCTAAGGTAACGATCTTCCAGGCATCTTCATAGTTTTTCCTCATGAAATTTCCTCCAGATGAGGAATCTAGGAACTGTTTAATGTCATCGCTTACCCCCCGATAAAAAGTTTCAATCAATTGATTCTGTGAAATTCCATGATGAGGGCATTTGCGTAGAAGTTCCTTGAATCTTTCCCATGCCTCAGCGAGGGTTTCTCCAGGTAGCTGGGAGAAATGGTTGATCTGCCCTCTGATTTCATAGGTAAGCGAGGGTGGAAAGAACTTCTCCAAGAATTTTTCCTCTAGAGGGGCCCAAGTGGTTATGATGGGTTCTCTGTCCAATGAGTTGTACCAACTCAAAGCCCTTCCAGATAAGGTGAAATGAAACAGGTGGAGCATTATTGCGTCGAAAGCAATGCCAGCTTGCGGGACCAGGCGGCATAATGCCTTAAACCGTTTCAAATGGTCCATGCAATCGTCTCCTGAACCTCCAGAGAAGGAAATTCCTTGCATAATCTGGATCCACTGGGTCCAGATCTCAAAGTTTGGGATATTGATGATCGGAGGCCGGACCGGGTGGTTGTCTTCGTAATTCTTCGGGATAGCATAATCCCTCAGTTGCATATTTCGTAATTCGAGCTGAGCAGCCTCGGTCTCTGCTCTTATGCGGGCTTGCTCTTCTGCTCGTATCTCCGCTTGTATTTGGGCACGGGTGTCTGCAATGAGTTGTGCCCGTTGTGCGGCTATAGCAGCATTGACTCTCTCCATCACCAAAGCGGCTTGATGCTGTTCGTCAGCCATTTGACTAGCGCGTTGGCGATTGAGACGGATTCTGCGGTGGAAACTTATCTCTACCTCGGAGTCGAACTCCGGATCAGGGGAGAATCCTCGATTATGCGGTGATTGCATATACGGGTTCTACCTGAGTAAAGAAAAGAGAACACCTTTAGATAATAGAAACAATATGAAAGCTTCAAGAAGATGGTGAATTATGATTCAAAAAGAAAGTGTAAAATCCTAACCAACTAGAAAAATAAACTAAGTGAAATACTAATGTTCCGTTGTCCCCGGCAACGACGCCATTTTTTGATGGAGTTGAGACTTACACCAAAAGATTTTACTCTTCCAATGGGAGTCCCAAAATTTGCACCAAAAACCCTAGAGAGGATTTATATCTTCCCTAGGTTTACCTAGAACTGGTGCTTAGATAACAACTCCAACCCCATAAGAATATGGAAGCCTTATCATAGTACAGATTTAGGATCGAACCCAAAAGACAACGGTCTTGTTGCAAGCAACAAGATGGAAAACGTACAGCACTTCACTTAGTTATTTTACTAATTGGCACTTATATCGAAAAGTTGGATTTTGATTGGTTTTTAGACTAAGCATGAAAAGTAAATAAAGCAAGTAAAACTAAGATTTAACAAATGATGATGAATCACTGGGGTTAAGCAGGTATTTACCACCGCTACACATGCATTGTATATGTACTAAGCAAGCAAGACTTATAAGCTAGATACATGGATGTTCCACAAGACCGATGCCTTATAAGACAAGAGTGATGCATTGCATCCAAGGATGTTCCACAACACTGATGCCTTTGTAAGACAAGAGCGATGCATTGCATCCTTCGATGTTCCACAAGACCGATGCCTTATCAGACAAGAGCAATGCATCGCATCCTTCAAGGGTTAAGTAGCTCTCATTCGGTACATTTCTACGTGTCAATGAAGATATGTAGTCTCCAAAGAGAGAATCTTACTCCACCTCATGAAACGTGCATCTAAAACTAACAAGTGAGCGATAATTATCAAATCGAATAGTATCTTTGTAGGCCTAGTCTCCTATTCGGATAACCTAGCTACGAGAAGTGTGGGAATGTTGCAACGCCAGCCATTCCCGATCTAATGGTCACATGCTTTACATCATTCCCCTCGCAAAGTGTGTTCCTCGACTTACCAAGGTTACTTCCATATAGATGAAAGTGCAACGGATGATAGTGAGTTTACTCCACTCTTTGAGATACACTCCTAGACACCGAAATGGATGCGTGGTGGATACACACACCATAAACCAACACTAAATTGGTATTCGAGTCTCGAGAGCGGTCGTAGACAAACCACAACAAAAGACAATAGATGCATACAAGAACGTGGCCATCATTCAAGCATGTATGAAATGATTTAGTATTAAAACGAAAGGATAACATCTTTTTAGTACAAAGTACAAAACATGGGCAGCGGGGCTAGTCCCCGCGCCCCAGTGGATGGAACTACTCGCTTCTCATAGAGGGAACAACAAAGGAGGAGGCAAGAAGAGATAGAAAGAACATCATCTCCACTAAGGAGAGAAGGTTGAACCCTTGGTGGAGAGAGCAACGATCTTCACCCTTCGTGGCTTGCTTGACGACGGATCTTCTCCTCTCACCTTCTTTGTTGATGAGAGAGAAGGTAGCTTTGCAATGGAACGTGAGTCTCAGACCGGCAACCTCGGGCGGTGGATGGAGTTGTTCTGGTAGTAGAGAGACAACCTCTGGACGTCTGGACTCTTCTCAGGGATGGCCCTTGAGGTCTTATTTATAGGCCTTGAGTGAGGTCCAAACGGTCTGGAGACCGTTTGGGTTCAAACGGTCTTGAGACCGTTTGGCGTCAAACGGTCTTGAGACCGTTTGGCGTTAAACGGTCTTGAGATCGTTTGGCGTCAAACGGTCTTGAGACCGTTTGGCGTCAAACGGTTTTGAGATCGTTTGGCATCAAACGGTCTTGGGACCGTTTGAACTCCATGCGGTCTTGGGACCGTTTGAACTCCATGCGGTCTTGGGACCGTTTGGCTTCATGCGGTCTTGGGACCGTTTGAACTCCATGCGGTCTTGGGACCGTTTGGCTTCATGCGGTCTCGGGACCGTTTGAACTCCATGCGGTCTTGGGACCGTTTGGCTCCATGCGGTCTTGGGACCGTTTGGCTTCATGCGGTCTCGGGACCGTTTGAACTCCATGCGGTCTTGGGACCGTTTGACTTCATGCGGTCTTGGGACCATTTGAACTCCATGCGGTCTTGGGACCGTTTGGCTTCATGCGGTCTCGGGACCGTTTGAACTCCATGCGGTCTTGGGACCGTTTGGCTTCATGCGGTCTTGGGACCGTTTGAACTCCATGCGGTCTTGGGACCGTTTGACTTCACTCGGCCTTGAGGCTGGTTTATTCTTTTATGATTTTTTTGTGCTTTTTCTGCAAGTATAAAAGGAAAAAGTTAGTTTGATGATGTATTTACAAAAAGGGATAAAATTAGGTTTATGTACAGTATAAACGTAAAAAGAGTATGGAAAACTAAAGAAAAAGACTAAGATAAACTACTAAAATAGGAGGTTATCACTCTTCTTTGTAGGAAGAAGTTGCCGCAACTGCGCCTACTCTAGATCTAGATCTAAAGAAGTATAGTTGGTGTATCACCATCTTCTTTCTCTATCTATATCTACCATCTTCATCACGTTGTACTCCCCCTCTTCGTGGTTAATGATGTATCTAGCATTTTGTGACGCCATTATGATGCCTGTAAACATGTGTAGCTAAACATCTAACTTGAGTTGGGAGTACCTACTAAGTCTCTCCCAACATGTATATTCTTTCTCCCTTTTGAATATATATATATATATATGCTCTTATCAAGATTATCTCCATACTCTTTTTTTTAATGCTTCACTTGTATGCTTAGCTACCATCTTGTGATGTTTGATTGATTGGTACCTCAAAAGAATAGTACCAACCTTATCTAGTGTTATGGAGTAGTATGAATCCATGAAAGTGTTGGACTACTAATGCTAACGATCATATTGTTTATTTTGCGGTTGTTAGGCGGTCATCTTGAGAGAGAGGCTTCCTTGAAACCCATTTTTATCCTAATCTCAAGAGAGGAGGGAATAGACATCTTGATGATCGCTTGTAATCTTGATAGGAGTATACGAAGGGGTGTGAGTTTTGCATGTTTGTGAGAGACCTTAGTAGGTGAAACCTGATCCAAGTTTCCTTCCATACCTTTGTTTCTCATTGCTTGGTTAATGTTTTTCTCTTGCTTAATTTTCTCTTTTTACCTTTCTTTGTTTTGTCTGGTGCATCATCGTTCCTTAGGGAACACTCCTTTTAACCCACCTATTTGTTTGGAGTGTAAGAGCGTGAGACTCCACTTACTTTACTTAACACTTACCGACCCTGTGGTTCAACCTTGAATACTAAATTAGGCACGATATAATAGTTGTGGGGGTATTAGTGGCTGATTATAATCTTAAATGTCTGAATACTCTAGATCCACTCCATTTTGGACATGAGATTTAGGCCGACCAACTTTTTGGCGCCGTTGCAGGGGATAAAGAAAAACGATATTGTTAAGAACTTTATTCCACTCACTATACTCCCCTGCCTCAAGCTTAGCAATAAGCTTGATTGCGCAAAAATTTTAAATATGCTACCCTACGATTACGTAGAATAGTTTGCTTCAACACACCTAGATTTCTAACTGGGTTGTGCGGACTATTCAGGGAACCTGGAGGGAAGAAAATCTACTTAATTCTTCACCTTAACTTCAAGTCACCATGTCGCCTCGTGTGGACGACAATCGTACTGGGGACGATCGAAATGCAAGGGTTCAACACAGCCCAATGCCACATGAGATGGATGAAGAAAGAGAAGACCATCACTCAGATGGTCATCGCCATGAGGAAGAGCAACATGAGGAAGAATGACATCATCACCATCACCATCACCATCACCATCACCGTAGAAGGCATCATAGGAATCACCATGAACATGAACGCAATAATGAACATGAATGTGATGACCAGAACTGTGAGAGTGAAGATGATGAGGAAGGAAAAACTCTTAGAGAGCTAGTCGCGACTAGAGACAATGAGTAAAGATGCACAATTATCATACCACACTTCAATGAAGCTAATTTTGAGTTGAAACTAGTTGTAATCTCGATGATCCAAAACAAGCCCTTTCATGGGAACTTAAGGAGAGAAAATCCATACCATCATCTTGATGCCTTGAAAAACATTTGTGATACCATCAAGATGAGGGGAGTGCCCCAAGATCTCATATATTGCAAAGGATTCAATTTCTCTCTTGAAGATAAAACTCTATCCTGGTACCTTAACTTACCCCACCAGTCCATAGATGGATGGAGAACCCTTGCAGATGCTTTTGTCACTAAATTTTATCCCACTGAAAGAACTATCTGTAATATGCAAAAGATCACTTCCTTCACACAAAAACCATGGGAGAACCTTCACGAGGCATGGGAACATTTTTAAGTATGCCAGAGATATTTCCCCCACCATAACTACCGTAAAGGATTTTTGGTACACACTTTTTACAACGGGCTAACTCCCACAGAAAGAACTTCACTGAATGCAGTCACCGAAAGTGACTTCTTGGTAAGAAACTGAGTAGAACAATGAAGATCATTAATAACATGGTTACACTACAAGAAGGCATGGACTATGACAGAAACAATAGAGGATCAGACAAGAAGGAGGGTTCTAAAGGACCATCAATTGAAGCTAAGGCTTTGGAAACCATTACAGCTCAGATTCAGTAAATCACTACTGATGTCAAACAATTAAAGGACAATGGGGCAAGGGCAAGAAACACAAAGAGAAAGTCCTGAAATGTGTCACATGCGATGAAGGAGGGCATGGAGTTGAAAATTGTATCTATACACAACCATAAGAGAGTGAAGAAAGTAAAAGTGAAGAAGAAATTGAAAATGTCTCATGCCAATTTTAAATGTCCATATCATCTTGGATTTAAGTACGACAACAAAGAAGTTGCTGAAAAAACTCATAAACTAAGTAATTCATCTAAACCACCTCCAATATTTGAGAAGAAAGGAGGACCGACTCAATATACTAGAACTACTAGTTATCAGACAAAAAATAGCTATCATAGTCAAAATAAAAATATGAGTTGGCATGGTCAAGGATAGGGCCAAGGATCGAGCCAGGCCAAGGATAGCAGCCAAACTGACATGATTGCTCAATTGTTTGACTTTGCAAAGAGGTAAGCTTCAGTAAACGACCAACTTTCTCAAAGTTCCATTATCAATTCATGAGTGTTAATTACAATGCAAACTCAGATGGCAGACATGCAAAACCATAAGAGGCAGATTGATCAACAACTTGCTCAACTAGCAAAACTTATGTAAAACCCTTCAGGGAAGATCTCGTCAAATACAAAGACTGCAATGATGACCACTATCCAATCAAGGAGGATGTTGGAAGACCCAAGTACTAACAACACTAAAGAAGAAAGAAGTCGTGGTGAGAAACAATCTGATAAGGTGATTACACTAAAAGAGTCCAAGGGACGAGGATCAGCTGAAGACAGCCGAGAAGAAGAAAATGGTGAAAAGAAGAAGGATGAAGAGGTCAAGAAATCGAATCCTATAGGAGAAGTTATTACAAAGAGAAATCCTTATGCCCAAGAGTTCCCTTTCCCTATAAACTGATCAAGGCACATCTAAAGAAGAGGTACAAGAAATTTATAGAAGCAATAAAGAAACTCCACTTGGATGTCCCATTTCTTGATGCAATTGAAGAGATGCCAACATATGCAAAATTCTTTAAAGACCTAATAATAAAGAGAAGGAGAGGAGACCATGTTGAGACCGTACAATTGGAAAAAATGTCAAGGGCCTTTGTTCAAGCTGAGTTACCAACCAAAAAGAGAGATCTAGGGGCATTCAACATACTCTTATGTGTCAGAGACAATGTGGAAAGGAAGGGATTAGCCAGTTTGGGAGTGAGAATTAGTTTTATGCCCTTGCTTCTAGCGTAAAGTCTCAGATTAACGAATATGGTAAAGATGGGCATGAGAATCAAATTAGCTGATCATACCTTTATGAGACCCGTGGGAATAGTAGAGGATGTTCTGATATGGGTTAGGTGAGTTTTCATACTATGTGACATAGTGGTGATCAACACAATCAAGGATTCTAAGTGCCCAATGATATTTGGGAGACCTTTCCTCGCAACTAGAAGGGCTCTAATAGATGTAGTGGAAGAAATTATTACTTTGCACGTTGGAAAAGTTTACATTGACTTCTGAGGCCATGATGCTATAATAGAACCATCTCTGTTTGAGACAGTTTACTTTATGGATAGCTAAAATCAATACTGTGAAGAGGTGCATGAGGACAAGGTGATCGTTGATCCCCTTATGTGAGCCTTGCATAGTCCTAACCCTATAGTGGAAGACCCAAAAGTCATAGAGATCCTGGATTACTGATGAATGTATATTCATCATGAAATTCAATTACCATCTTGAGTCAAATTTGATTCAATGTTTTTAATTTCACTTATTAAAATAACAAAATGTGCAAAATTACTTAATTGTTCCAATTATCATGATTTTAATGAAATTTACATTGATTTGATGCAGGTGTTGATGAAGTCAAACAACCATTCGGTCACACCATTCCATTTGAGCCCATTCAGTCTCAAGACCGTTTGAGCCCATTCGGTCTCAAGACTATTTGAGCCCATTCAGTCTCAAGACCATTTGATCCATTCAGTCTCAAGACCGATAGGCCAGCAGAGACCGATTGAAAGCATGACGCAGACCTTCTAGATGATTAATTCAATACCATGAAGCACCGTCCTTGCCACAGCCATTTTGAACCGCCACGACCGTGTTCCACCACCCTGACCACGATCGTGTGGTGAGGCCAAGACCGTGGTGAACCTTCCTCAGGCCTGGCCTTTCTCACCTACCACGCCCGTGCAAGATAGCACAGCCGTGCGACAGTTGCCTCACACTGTGGTGTCACGCCACGGTCGTGGCACACTACCATCAAAGCTCAAGTCTTCCTCCACCACGCCCATGCAGGGAAACACAACCATGGGACAACAACCTCACCACGACCGTGTTACCCCCCATACACATTGTGCTCTCTGTACTGATCATGCAGACCGTTTGGCGATGCTAAAAAGTCTCAGACCATTTGGGATGGTCAGCGGAAACCGAATGGAGGAAGCCACCTCGAGATCATTTGGTCATTTAGTTCACCTGCAAACCGAATAAGTAGCAGATCGAATGACCAAAGCTGCATGAGCAAAACCATTTGCCAAAGTAGGCTTGTGGACAGTGTGGAGGCTAGGGATGCAAACTGTTTGCTCCAGCAGCCGTGAAACACAGGACCGAATGGAAAAGGAAAATCAGCAAGACTAGTTGCCTCTTACTCGAAGACTGTTTGGAGGTCTGTCAGTTTCCAAACCGAATGAGCAACATAATACAAAGACCGTTTAAGTAAACTGTATGGAAAAGTCAAGGCATCGAAGACCGTTTGGAATAGATTTTTGCCAGACCGTTTGTCCATAATATTAGTAAACCGTTTGAGAAAGAAAATATCTCCTAAACCATTTGGGGCAGTCATGTGCCTATAAATAGGACCCCAAGGGTCCTCATTTGGGGGATCGGGTTTTGGGACACCGAAAGACTACCTGTACACATGTCTGATCCAAATCTAGTGTCGTCCATGCGAGTTTCATTCCACCTACTGCCCGTGTTGCAACCAAGGAGGCTGAGGAGAGAAAGAAGACGGAGCAAGGAAGACTGTCTGGTCTGTCTTGGCATCTCACATTTGCATCCAGATCAACTCCAACATGACGTAGAAGGTCGTATCTTCTTCACCGAGTTGCGACTACCTTTTGCACTGAGTTCATGGAGGATTTCTCTCTCTTTCTCATTCTTCTTGTTTCTTGCATCATGAGCGAGTAGTACCTTTCTGCTGGGGTGCGGGGACTAGCCCCACTGCCCATGCAAATCATGTTCTTTTGTTAAACTCTCCATGGCAGGGTATATAACTTCCCATTTCGTTGTTAGTTGGTACGTTCGTAGTTGATAATCTACTTGGTTTCATCTTGTTCTTTCCTTTATTGTGATATCTTATATATATGGGATGGAATGGTGATCTATAAGTTTGACTCCTTGATGAGAAATTTTGTTAGGATTCCTTGAGGTTGTAAGTGTATGATCTGTGAGGGGACGAGACATCTGGCCTACGGTGATGCTTCTGTGGTCTAAACATCCCTCTGGGAGGACCAAAACCTTAGTTGGATTTTGTATCGTCTTTGTTTATCGTCGATGTTAGTTTGTAGATCTATCACATGCTTTCTTATCGATTAATGCAGTTGACTCCCAAACTAGAAATAGAATGGGATTTCCTCAAGGTCGTAAGTGTATGATCCGCGAGGGGATGAGCCATCTAGCCTTTAGTGATGCTTATGTGTGCCTAACGCCTATATAGGGGGCTCACAACCTTTGTTGGATTTTTGTATCTTCGGAGCTGTAAGTAAGTGATCCGGTTGGTGACGAGACATCTGATGCCTAAGGTGATGCTTACGTGAACCTTATGCCCGTATGGGGGGTTCTGCAACAACTCTATTTGGATTATTATATCTTGCCTGGATGGTTTGCGACAGAATTTGTTTGTGTGCGTAGCGGTGGTGAAACCTGATACCATCCCTGTGATTCCATATCATTGATCTAAATCCAAATTTAATGCAATTGTTACTTTTTTCATTTAGTTTATTTAACCTCAAATCAACTAATCATTCTAAATATTAGTCTTAACTCGAACTAGATTAGACTGATAAGGATTCTTAAAAATGTTGTACTTTGGGTTCGAACCTTAACTATACTGTGATAAGACGCATCCGCTTGCGGGTGGTATTATTGCACTTTGGTTTTGGGAAAAGCTCAGGGATTTCAACCCTGAGTGAGTTTGTTAGTGCGATAAAGTCCCATGTCAAGTTCTGGCACCGTTGTCGGGGACAACGGAATCAGTTAGTCAAATCTAGTTCTTTTAAGACTAATTTAGGATTTTTCTTTTTCTTTTGGAATAATCGATTATCTACTTGAAGTTGACTCTACCCCGTGGTTCTCACTTTTGAAATATTTCTATTTTTAGGTACAACCCAAGGCATAGTGTATGCACCATTCGGATAGCCCTAGACTCACAACAAGCTTTGATCCTGAGATAGACAGAACTTTTCATCGATAGTTATGAGAAAATCAAGCAAGGATGGCTTAGGAAGAGGAAGTATCCCAAAGAGTGGCTTAAGCCATCAATGCACAGAGAGAGAGGGTCATGCAAGAAGCTAGAGCTGTAGTTCAATAGGAAATCCTAGCAGAGCAAGCAGTTGAACTACAAAAAGATCTTATTGAATTCTCAATCCTGAAAGCTGTGAATGTTCATCATCCAGTTCAACCTCTTCCTATCAATGATCCTAATTTTGAGATAAGAGCGCATTGGATCACCCTACTTTAGAATAACCCTTTCTATGGCAAACAAGGAGAAGATAGCCAAGAACATCTTTTAAGATTTATTGATCTATGTGCCATTACAAAACAAAATGGAGTCACAGATGATTCCATTCGACTCCGTCTCTTCAAGTATTCCCTTACTGATAGAGCGATAAGTTGGTAAAATTCTTTGCAAAGTAAAATACCCATCACCACCTCGGAACAACTCCAAAATGTATTTTTGGAAAAGTTCTACCCTCCATATCTTACCTATGAAATTAGAGGGTGGATAACAAATTTCACTCAAGTTCCTGGAGAAACCCTTGTTGAAGTTTGGGATAGATACAAAGAGCTTCTACGCAAGTGTTCACACCACGGTATTCCCAAGAATCAACTCATAGAGATTTTCTATAGGGGTGTGGATGATGATATTAAGAGATTCCTAGATTCCTCATCTGGAGAAAACTTCATGCGTCAAAGTTATGACACCACATGGAGAGTCGTCACCCTGGGAGAAGAAAATCTAGCCAATTGGGAAAGATCTGTAGGTAAAGGAGTTTTGAAAGTAGTTATGGCCGTAGCTACTCCCGAGTACAAATCCATCGTTGAAACCTTGAAACTCTTAGTTGCCAAGCAAGACCATATTGAATCATCTCTTACTGCTATTGGAAGAGGACGTTCACCCACTCGACAACTAAAACAAGTCAAGTCCTCTTCCTTGTTGTGTGAAGCATAAAAGAGCACTGATCATTCCACTTTATTATGTAATGTTCTCTATGATGTTGTTTTGAGCATTGTATGCGACAAAGGAGTTAATGTTCAGATGGAAAATCTTAATGCTATCAACACCATTCCTGGTCAAAGTTATTTCAATCTGAATCAAAATTGGAATCATCCCATTTTTCAATATGGAAACCCCTCTGGAGCAGTAAACTCACATCAATTTGGTTCAAACAATCAACTAAGAGGCCCACCAGGATTCCAGTATAATCAACAACAGAATTTTGGGAATCAAGGAAATTTCAAGGGGAACTTTTAGAATAGGAACTACAACAATTACCAAAATCACTCTCAATACCAGAATCTTAATCAATAGTAAGGATAGCAAGTAGGTCCAATTTCTCAGCCATTGAAAAGATGTTGCAAACTCAGCAAACCATGATAGCTAACCAACAAGCTAAGCAGAAGGCTATTGAATCTCAATTAGCTCAACTCGCAGATAGCATAAAACCACTTGCTGAAGTCTTTACTAGCCAAATCGAGAACAATCCTAAGCATACTAAATAGTTGAAGGCAGTCACCACTAGGTCAGGGAAAGACTATTCGGATCCCCCTGAAAAGACACATGTGGTTATTACAGATGAGGATGAACCTATGAGTGCCCAAGACTCAACAACACAAGAGACTCAATCAAAAGATGATAAGTCAGAAAAAAGAAATTTTGAGAAGCCTGCTCAAGAAGATGAAGAAACTAAAACTCTAGAACCTAATATCCCTGTGTACAAACCTCGTATACCTTTTCCAGCTCGTCTAAGGCAAACAAAGCTTGATACCAGATTCAATAAGTTTAAAGAAGATATGAAGAAACTTCATGTTGATATACCCTTTTTAGATGCTCTGGCCGAGATACCTGTATGGACAAAATACTTAAAGTCACTCCTCACCAGGAAGTATATAACAGAAGAGTATGAGACAGTAAAACTGGCGACAACTACATCTGATATCATATTGAGCAAGATGCCCAAGAAACAAAAAGACCCAGGATCCTTTGGAATTTCATGTCACATTGGCGACTCATCATGTAAGAAAGGATTGGCAGATCTCGACGCAAGCATCTCTATTATGCCACTTAGCATGTACAAAAGACTAGAGTTTGTAGAATTGCTTCCTACTAGCATGACTATACAGCTTGCAGACAATTCGATAAAACATCCGTTAGGAATCCTCGAAGATGTCCCGGTCAAGGTAGGCAAGGAAACATATGTTCCATGCGACTTTGTAATTATGGACATAAAAGAAGACACCAGATATCCTCTGATCTTTGGTCATTTGTTCCTTGCCACTGCAAGAGCCCTAATTGATGTTGAAGCTGGCACCTTACTACTCAGATTAGGCAAAGAAACTCTCGAATTTAAAGTTTTTGAAAGTATGAGAAGACCAAGTATGCAAGAAGAAGTCTATCTGATTGACTGCATTTAGCAAATGTCACTTCTAACTCAAGATCATCATGAATCAGACGATCCTTTATAAGTTTCTCTAACAAACCCATCAGTTGATGAACCAATTGATGAACAAGTAAAGGATTGCATCGAATCCCTCAACTCTTCTAAAGAACATGTTGAAGCCACTAATGAAGAACTCAAAGCTATGGATACTACAGAAGAAACATGCAAAAACCCATAGGCTCCCGAAATGAAGCCCCTACCCGAAGGACTGAAGTACATGTTTTTAGACGATCTCAAAGGTTGTCCAGTAATTATAAATTTCGATCTAACAGCTGAACAAGAAGATAAACTCCTAAAGGAATTAAGGGATAGAAAGAAAGCCATCAGTTATAAAATGAGTGACCTCACTGGGGTCAGTCAAGCGTTGTGTATGCACAAGATCCCTATGATGGAAGATCACAGGCCAACTATTGAGCATCAATGGAAATTGAATCCAAATATGAAGGAAGTAGTCTATCGTGAAGTCATTAAACTGCTCACAGTTGGAATAATCTATCCGATATCAAATTCGCCATGGGTGATCCCAGTGCATGTAGTCCTAAAGAAAGGCGGAACAAATGTTATATGAAATGAAAACAATGAACTCATCCCCACTCGAACAGTCACAAGGTGGAGGATGTGCATAGATTATAGAAAATTAAACAAGACAACTCGAAAAGATCATTTTCCAATGCCTTTCCTTGATCAAGTCCTAGAAAGGTTGGCTCACCAAGAATATTTCTGTTATCTCGACAGTTACCCTGGATTCTATCAAATACCCATACATCTTGATGACTAAGAGAAAACAACTTTTACATGCCCATTCGAAACATATGCATTTAAAAGCGTGCCATTTCGCCTCTCTAATGCACCTGCAACTTTCCAACGTTGCATGGCCGCCATATTCGCTGGTCTTACTGAAACAATTATGGAAGTTTTCATGGATGATTTTTTGTATACAGAGATTCATTCGATTCATGTCTAAAGCACCTCTTTGGTGCGTCTCCGCTAGTGGTGCTCTTACACCCCACGAGGTCGGAGCGCACGGGATATGGGATTGTGCTTTCAAAATTTATATGGTCCCACACTAACTACCTACGTCTACTAAGACACTACACCCGCAAGCGCATGGGATCGTGTCATAGTATAGGTGAGGCGGCAAGTACGGGGTCGATCCGCGAGGATAAAAGGGGTGCTAGAGTTAGATAGCGTGAGCTACGTTCCTAGTGCGGAGAGTAGGGTTTTAGGGTTTTAAGATTGATTGTTGGTTGATTATACTAATGAGCAAGTAAGAAACACGAAAAGGCAACTAAATTATGAAAGAACAAGCAAATAAGCAAACTAAGTTATCAAACTAACTAAGCAGGAACAAGAAGGGTTACACTACTCTAGCAAGACAAGAAGCAAGAACGAACTAAACTAACCACTAGCAAGAGCAAAAGCCTAAGTTAACACTAAAGAGTAAAACCAAGAAATTGACTAAGTTAAACTAAAGCAATTGAACTAAGCTAGCATTAACAAGCAGACTAAGCGATTAGGGTTTAAGCAAGGTGATTAAGGTGGGTGGGCCGTTTGGGAAATGTCACTTCGATTTTAGTTGGGGGAGTTCATTAAACATGCATGGTGCTCTATCCATATCTAGATTACCAAACCAAACAACAAGGGAAATGTCGTTAGAACATACCCTATACTACTAGTAGAAGACTAGGGTTAGGTGTAGTTCTAGTGAGATTGGCCAAATCTAGGTTTCTAGGGTAAGTGATAGTGGACAATTGAGGGTTGAGGGTAGAGATGGGAGTGGAGATGAAGGGGGTAATCCTCATGCCACTAGCCACTCTAGCCTTTAGAAGGCCCTAGGCAATTGCATCACTCTCACTTACACTAGCCACTTAAATCTCACACTCATTTGTAAGAGGAGGGGTGTGTATGTAGGAACAAAGGGGGCTAGCTAGGGATCCGCTAATTGGACCTAGGAGCCATTCCTAAGATTGCCACATACACCCCAATTCCTCCTAGAAATGAAGTGTCATCAAAAACCTCAAAACAAGCAATTCATACAAGAAGCACAAACCACATGCAATAAGATAGGAAAAGAGATGGAAGCAAGAAGTAATCATCATAAATATGAATTGAGTTCATTACAAGAATTTATCCCCCAACATGGTATCAAAGTAACATTTTAATCCCAAACAGCCCACCACAAGGGGGCTTAGCTATACATGATCATGAAAATAGGAAAAGAAGGGGGTAGAAGAGGAAGATACTCCATGAAGCTTGATGAAGTGGCCTTCTTCTTCACCTCCAAGTAGCTGCAGACGTCCTCCCTCCTCCAATGGTGTAGGGGTGCATGAAAATGGTGGAATGGATGGATAGAAACCTAGAGAAACTAGGTTTCTATGGTGGAAATGAGTGGAAAGTGGGTGGAAATGGGGTTGAATGCAAGGAAATGGGTGGATGGGAGCAATGGATGCAAGGGAGAAGCTGGGTGACAGCTGGGGAGTGCTCTCTCTCGAGCCCTAGAAGAAACTAGTGCTTATATAGGGGCTAGGGCTAAGTAGGGGTAGAATAGGAAAATTAGTGAAAGTTTTATAGGTTTTGGGGTGGTAGCACGGCCGTTCTGTTGGCTAAATGGACATCTATAAATCCCTTTGTTTTGATTATGACAAACATTTCATTCTTATTAATCTAACGAGCTACTTGAGTGTGTAGGATTAAAGGTGGATGACAAAGCAACTAGGGAAATCCATATGCTTATATGTTTATGTTTTCATGCAATGTAATCACTTTGTAAAAACTTGTACAAATATATAATGTACAAGTACTTAGATTGCATGTAAATCAAGCATTAGATTCTCCCTAGCTAAACACCACATTTAGATAAGTCATTCCCTTCAAATAGGATCACATTTGCACACTCATACATATAGTTAGTGCCTAAATTGAAACATTGAAACATGATCAATCTCGGTCGACAAACTCCTCGACCGAGACACTCTCAGTCGACAATCTTCTCGACCGAGAAAGATCCAAAGTAGCCGTTAGACACAACAGACAAGTTAGTTGGCAGTTGGAGAAAGACGTTGCAAATCACTTGTTCCAGAGTGCATGTCGGTCGACAATTGTTCGACCGAGTAGGTGTCTCGGTCGACCATTCCTCGACCGAGATGGTCTCTGACAGCAACTGCAGAATTAATTAATTAGCTGTTGCTAAAGCAACAATTTTGTACCTAACGGCTAGTTAAGCACTTAGAAACCCCTAGAAGTTGTCTAGAATGTCCTTAAGCATTATTAGGCCATTCCTATAAATAGGACAAGCCATAGGACACTCAAACTCACTTGCTACACTTGAGAATTATTTGAGCATACTTTGAGCAATCTGTTTGTGAGAAAATTGAGCTTTGTGAACATTGGCTACTTCTTTCTTTAGCTCATAATTCGTGTCCTATAGGCTAGTATCTCCTACCCACTGCAATCACAAGTCCACACACTTGGTTAGGAGATCTATACGCTTGATCTAGGCAAATCAAGCCTTGGGCTACAAAGGATAAGTTGTAATTTCCTTTTTCTTTCTTGTTCTCTTTTACCGTTTGTACTCTCCTTGCTACTCCTAGGTTGGAGGCTGCTGATTGGAGAGGGTGGAGTTCTTCTTGGTGAAGAAGGTGACTTTGAGCTACTTCAGAAGGCTGGTGCAACGGGAGGTTACTTCTAGAGAGGAAGGCTACTTCAAGGGGGAGCTTGGAGTTACTTCAAGAAGGCTACCTCAAAGTTGGTGCACCTACTTCAAGTGAAGGCTGTTCAAAGGGTGTAAAGGAAAGTATTGTATTTTGTATAAATCCTTGGGAAGGTAATAAAATAAATACTTTCAAAATCCCGGTTGGGTAAGCAACCGGGTAGTGGACTGACAACTTTAGTAGTTGCTAAAGTTGGAACCACTCTAAACACTTGTCTCCTTCTTCTAATTTCAATTGTGGTTGTTTGAGTTCAATAAATTGTTAAAATTATTTAAAAACTCTATTCACCCCCCCTCTAGTGTTTTTCAATTGGTATCAGAGCGGGCTTCAAGGAACCCTAACCAGGTCTTGAAGAATGGAGGGAAATGGTGATTACAATCACAACAAAAGGTGCTGCTTGGACAAAACTACAACATGTTGCAATTGGTGCTTAGGAACAAGCCACACAACAACTAGATGCCCATGGAGATCAAAGAAAGAAGATGAGAACAAAGACTGTCTCATTGCTACAACTAGCGAGGAAGAAGAAGAAGAGGTAAGTCTTTTTTATTTATCTAAAGAAGAACTAGTTGCTAGCCTTGAAGAAACACATATTAAATATGTTGAATGCAAGAAGAAATTAAAGAAATCTAATAAAGCAAATGATGAATAACATGCTAAGCTTCTTGCTATTACATCCGAAAATGAAGATCTTAAAAAGATCATTGAAGATCATGATATTGAGATAAAATCTATAGAGGCAAATTGTAATCTACTTTCTTTAGAGAAGAATAATTTGCAAAGTCAAGTAAATGATCTTCAAAAACAACCCATTTTATGCAACCATCTAGATTATGATTCTATTGTCAAAGAAAAAAATTCATTGTAATCTAATCTAGATCAAGCAAAACTATATATCAAGAAGAGAATGGAAGAGATTGCCAAGTTACAACAAAAAGTTAGTAATTTGAATAATAATGGCATTCTTGATCAAATCTTAGATAATTCCTATCATCAAATTCGGAGAAGAGGACTAGGTTACAAGCCTAGAGGGAAATCCTATCAACAACCTACTTGGAGAAAGTCACAATGCTCAAAGAGTTCTATATATGTACCTAAAGGAACATCTTCACCCAAGGACAACACAGAACACAACCATAGAAAAAGATATGAGGTTGACTCGATATGCTGTCATTATTGTCTGCTCCTTGGTCAATATTCTTTTTCATGCCCTTACAAGAGAAAAGATGTCAAATTAGTTTGGGTTCCAAAACCTCCAAACTAAATAAACAGAATCAAGTTGAGATATGACCAAGAACCTTAGTTGCATATTTCTACGTCTATCTCAACTCAACATAATGGGATAACAAATAAATTTAAGTATCTAATGATTTAACTTGCATAGTTATGTTTTATTTGGAAGCAATTAACAGTTCCAGAAATATTGTCGGTCGAGAGATTGTCGACCGAGACACTGTCGGTCGAGAAATTGTCGACCGAGCATGACACTGATTTCCAGTCTGTTGCAAAATTGCTGAATTTCTTTGAAAATAAATGAAATTGGTATCTATTTGTGATTGATGAATGGAAAATCATCCCTAAAAATGAGATTAGTATTAGTTTATTTCATAAATGATTTAACTGAAATTATGCTTAGCTAAAATAAAAAGAAAATTTCTATTTTCACATGATCATGTGATGGAATTATATGCTGTTATCATTACATCATGGATATATTTTCAATATTTTGTATGAATGGATCCATGATAATATTCGGCAAGCAAAATGATTTATTGGTTATATACTATTGCTTGCAACACATAAGACAAAATCTCTAAATTAGTATCTTTGAAGAATTGAGATATTAATTGAGCCTTCATTTAAGACTTATATCAAGTAGTATGCTTCAACTTGATACTCAATCAAATTTTATGCAGATATTATACTCGATATGTTCAATTTGAAAATCTGCAAACTTGCCTCTTGGTTAAAATGAAATTTGACCAAGGGGCGCTGTGGTCGTAGTCAAAATCGACCTAAAATAAGTTTTGACACAATAATTATTTGAATATCATTTTATTGTGATTAAAAGCAAAATCAATTTATGATCACAAAATTATTTCAATATTACTCCCTTAGAAAATATATATGCTCTACAAATTCAGTTTATCATTTGCATTAAAAATAAGCTTAAAAAATTCGTACCCAGTAAGTCTGTCGGTCGACAAATCTTCGACCGAAAACCTCTCGGTCTGCCCACCTCTCTCGACCGACAGAATCTAGACAGACCTAGCATCGGACACACTTCCGGTCGACAATTGTTCGACCGAGATAGTGTCAGTCGACGATTGCTCGACCGAGAAAGAGCCGTTGGAAAATGACCGTTGCAATCCGACCGTTACCGTTAACGGCCGACCGTTGCAAGTCGACCGTTGGACGGCCGAAGTGGCGCGTCTGGAATATGACCGTTGCGGACGCTCGGTCGACAAATTGTCGACCGACCCGGTCATTGGATTGCTATAAAAGGAGCAAAAACGGGTCATTTCTTCACACCTTCTTATTCTTGTTTCCATAGGCTCTTCCTAGTGAATTCTTGTGCAAATCTTTAGCATCCTCATCCAAGAACTTCCTTGCTTCTTCTCCACCTTCAAGCAATACAATGGCATCATCCTCTGCTCGTGGAAAGAAGAAGGTCACTGGCAGGAAACAAAGGGAGGCTACTCCACCATTGACGATCATCAACGACATTGCCTTCGTCGACGGCGATGCTGGTGATCGGTACCTACGGCTCTCCTCCAAAGCTCCTCTCCCACGATGACCAGTTGAAGTTATGGACTTCCTCAACATCGTCGACTTCGAGGACCTCTTCGAGGTGCAAAAGTTAAAAGAATTCATCAACCCTTCTTTCCCTTCCTATTCCATCAAGGTAGTGAATGAATTCTATGCTAACCTCATCTCCCACTCTGAAAATGAAACCATCTTCTTCTATACTATGGTCAATGGGCATAGCTTCCGATTTACTGAAGGGGATATTCTTGACATGCTAGATATTAACATAGATGAATATCAAGACACCCTTGACCTTACCTCTGGAAACCCACTTAATCAATTTACCCAAGATGACCATACCATTAGTCTTAGTGACATCAAAAGGACCATTTTTCAATCCAATACAACCTGTCATGAAGATAGAGGCACATACTATGCTATAAATCTCAAACCAGCTGCTAGGATTGTAAACCTTATTGTTTCAACAAACATACATCCTAGAGCCAATCAGTCTGAAGTTCCTATTTTTCGTATGTGTCTAATATATGCCATTATCCAACGTATTCCCACAAATTTTATCCGCATCATTCTTAAAAACATGCTTGATTTTCTGGCAATCCTCCATATGCTGATTTTGTATGCCAAATTACTCAACATTTCCTTAGGACCCAACTTGAGGATATGGGATATACATGGGAGCGTAGACCACAAAAAATAAGTAAGAATACTGTAGAAAAAATGGTGATTGATTTCGGTCATAAGAGGGCTAGGGTAGAAGGAGAAACATCTACACAAGATATACCACCTCCACCTCCTCCTACCAGCCTACCCTATGACCCAATCCAAAACACTCTAACCTATGTTGCTGGGTCACAATATCATCTTAGTAAACAATTAGATTATAACCATCATGCCATGACTTATCTAAACCAAAGAATGCTAACTCTTTCTCCAAACCAACCAGATGAATATCCCTACTCTTTAAATCCTGGCGTGCTCAATCCATATAACCCATCTTACAACTACTATCAACCTCCACCTCCACCATCTACTGATCTCACGCATACTCAGTTTTCATCAATGCAACTACAAGATATTGCTGCTCATTTCCGATTTGATCGTGTTCCAACCTTCTTGGAGGCATATGCCTTAACCAAGACAGGTGCTCTGGAGTGGCAAACATTGGTCCAGTATTATGGAGCTGAACCTTTTCTTGGGAAAGACCCTGATGTTGATGTAATTCTTAAGTCTTTCCAGTGAGATGTGGAGTTGTATTAGTTGTAATGGAATCTTTGCAAAATTGTAATAAATGGGTTATCTTTTCAAGATTTGGCTATCTTTTCATGCTTGTAATGAAATTAGTTATCTTTATAATAGATTTTTTTGGCATCATTTGAATTTGGATTATGAGACTATTGTAGAGCATACAAAATAAGGGGAGTAATAAATACAAATAAATCAAAAAGGATGAAAATCTTTGCAAATATCTAAAACTTAAAGTTATGGCTAAATTGACATCTATTGCAAAGCACTTATACCTTGGGATATCTATCTAAAGGGGAGCATATTATAAAATTAAGGGGGAGAAGTAATATCAAATATTCAACATGGATATCTTTTTGAAATGTCAAAGGGGGAGAAAAGAATATCAAAATAAAATTAAGATCAAAACTATAATGAAAAAGGCCAAGCACTTACTTGCAAAAGAAGAAAAGCTACAAAAGGTAATATAAAGGTATGAAACTCAATTGGTTTATATTTCCTTTATTTATATTTTTGGAAATGTTTGTCATCTTCAAAAAGGGGGAGATTGTTGGCTAAATGGACTTCTATAAATCCCTTTGTTTTGATTATGACAAACATTTCATTCTTATTATTCTAACGAGCTACTTGAGTGTGCAGGATTAAAGGTGGATGACAAAGCAACTAGGGAAATCCATATGCTTATATGTTTATGTTTTCATGCAATGTAATCACTTTGTAAAAACTTGTACAAATATATAATGTCCAAGTACTTAGATTGCATGTAAATCAAGCGTTAGATTCTCCCTAGCTAAACGCCACATTTAGATAAGTCATTCCCTTCAAATAGGATCACATTTGCACACTCATACATATAGTTAGTGCCTAAATTGAAACATTGAAACAGGATCAATCTCGGTCGACAAACTCCTCGACCGAGACACTCTCGGTCGACAATCTTCTCGACCGAGAAAGATCCAAAGTAGCCGTTAGACACAACAGACAAGTTAGTTGGTAGTTGGAGAAAGACGTTGCAAATCACTTGTTCCAGAGTGCCTGTCGGTCGACAATTGTTCGACCGAGTAGGTGTCTCGGTCGACCATTCCTCGACCGAGATGGTCTCTGACAGCAACTGCAGAATTAATTAATTAGCCGTTGTTAAAGCAACAACTTTGTACCTAACGACTAGTTAAGCACTTAGAAACCCCTAGAAGTTGTCTAGAATGTCCTTAAGCATCCTTAGGCCATTCCTATAAATAGGACAAGCCATAGGACACTCAAACTCACTTGCTACACTTGAGAATTATTTGAGCATACTTTGAGCAATCTGTTTGTGAGAAAATTGAGCTTTGTGAACATTGGCTACTTCCTTCTTTAGCTCATAATTCGTGTCCTATAGGCTAGTATCTCCTACCCACTGCAATCACAAGTCCACACACTTGGTTAGGAGATCTATACGCTTGATCTAGGCAAATCAAGCCTTGGGCTACAAAGGATAAGTTGTAATTTCCTTTTTCTTTCTTGTTCTCTTTTACCGTTTGTACTCTCCTTGCTACTCCTAGGTTGGAGGTTGCTGATTGGAGAGGGTGGAGTTCTTCTTGGTGAAGAAGGTGACCTTGAGCTACTTCAGAAGGCTGGTGCAACGGGAGGTTACTTCTAGAGAGGAAGGCTACTTCAAGGGGGAGCTTGGAGTTACTTCAAGAAGGCTACCTCAAAGTTGGTGCACCTACTTCAAGTGAAGGCTGTTCAAAGGGTGTAAAGGAAAGTATTGTATTTTGTATAAATCCTTGGGAAGGTAATAAAATAAATACTTTCAAAATCCCGGTTGGGTAAGCAACCGGGTAGTGGACTGACAAATTTAGTAGTTGCTATAGTTGGAACCACTCTAAACACCTGTCTCCTTCTTCTAATTTCAATTGTGGTTGTTTGAGTTCAATAAATTGTTAAAATTATTTAAAAACTCTATTCACCCCCCCCTCTAGTGTTTTTCACGTTCTGGGCAGCACGACCGTGCTGGGTAGGAGTGGGCACGGCCGTGGTGGAGGAGAACGGCCGTGTTGGCTAAGTGTTAATTTAACAGGTTGGTGGGTGAAAATGAAGGCTGGTGGCACGGCCGTGCTGGGCAGCACGACCGTGTTGGGTACTAGGTAGAACGGCCGTGCTGGGTAGCACTGCCGTGGTGGCAGAGTTGGGAGGAGGTCGTTCTGAGCAGCACGCCCGTTCCATTTTCATCCAACACGATCGTGGTGGCTGACTTGCTTGAACTTCAATGATTTGTCGATCAACCTGTAAATTTGCTCAATTGCCAACACGGCCGTTCCATGGCACCATGGCCGTTCTGGGGTCTTCTAATGCTAGCATGGCTTTAAACTTTATAAATCTTGGATGCCTTTGATTGGAGACGATTCTTGGCCATTGGAGGTATGTTGAGGGAGACTTTGGGGTCTTCTTTGGGTCCCTCCATGAGTGGGGAAACCCTAGGATTCCTTCTTTCTCTCTCTTCCATCTAGGCATGGTCCAAGTACCTGAAAAACATTGCAAAGAACATCGATAAGCATATTTGCAATGATAACCAAATTGGGGAGAATAACATGTAATTCTAACATGTTTAGATGCAACTTAAGTACAAAATGACACAGGATGGAGCCCTAAAACAGGGCTGCATCACCACCCCAAACTTAAAACATACTTGTCCTCAAGTATGCTCCAACTTAATCTCTCTTTTTCTTTCTTTTCAACAAAAACAAATGACAAATGCTAGACAACAGAAAATTATTGACTATATGGTCTTGGAAATGACTAAGTGCATGTGTCTCACATCTCTCCTCTCCTTCTTTCACAATCCAATCATGAACTGAGCATTGAGCATACAAACTTCAAATATAAAGCATAGAAGCGCAAGTTGTCCATATGTCCTTCATGTTATTCCGGGTAAACCGTTTCATGTTGGTGTTAATCAAAGGTGACTAGGAGTGTTGTTTCACTTTCATGCATTCATTCTTATGCTTCAAACCACACTAGATGACCCACTTGGCTGTAGAAAGGGTAAAGTGAGCTAGAATTGATGTTTTCTAGCTCAATGGGTATAAAAGAATAAGAAAGGGTTGTGGTAAGATTTGGGGTGCTTTTTCACACTCCTCTTTTCTTTATTTGAATGCTCTTAAACATGATCATCCTTTTATTTTATTTTTGCTTTTTTCTTTTTTTTTTCTTTTTTTCTTTGCCCTTGGTGTAGGTAGGGCACATGGTGGATGGAGTGAAGCGGGGAGATAAAGATGTGGCCACCCCAAACTTTTGGAGGTGGCCACGGCTAATATGTGCACTTTGGCATCTTTTTATGAGGCGGAGGGGTATGAAGATGGTGGAAGAATAGTCAGATCAAAGAGGGGTCATCAATGTAGTTTTCAACATAAGGTTCCATGCATGAAAGCTAATTCAACACTTCACCAAGTAATATCACACCACATGATAGAATGAACACAAAATTCATATTTCTACCAAGTGATTCCATTGGCTTTAAGCGTTTGTCGCTTGCTCAATTCATGATTCAACCAAAGCATTCACAGACTTAAGAGATGTGGTTCACATGTAAAAAGTCACAAACAAGACCATCTATCAATAAGATCTAAGAATGTAGCATGCATTTGTCACAAGAGTAAACCATTTCATTTCAAACATTGGAGATTAAGTCAAAACATCCCATCGGAGCAAGAATATTCAAATATGGGCAAAATTGGCCAAAATGGTGCCAATTTGCACTAAATCACATCTAAACCTACTTTAGGGAATTTTGAAGACATAAAGCATCAAATCCTACTTAACATGCACAAGAAATTATCAAAACTACATGAGAATGCCATGCATGGTATGAAGAAGCAAAAATTTTGAAAAAGTACTCAAAAATGTAGAAATCAACTACATGTCATGCGAAGATGCAAGTAAAAGACAATCTATACTAGGTGGGTTAAACATCAAACAAACAATGATCAGGTAGAACAAGGAACTATCAAAATAAGTTGAAAACAGAGGGCTTACCGCCCTACCACCCCAAACTTGTCCTCAACATGAAACTAAAGATTAGGGATGATAGGGTAGAAATCAGGGTTGTGGTGGTGTGGGGTCCTGTGACGAGCCAGACCGTGGAGGAGGCTGCTGGTAGTAGTGGCCCCAGTACTCTGTCTGTGGAGGCAGGTATGTCTCCTGGTAGCTAGAAATTGACCCCCAGAAATCCTCCCCCCATTGGGGGTTTCTTTGTGTCTGCGCATGCTGGTACTGATACATGTGGTTGATTTGGTGATGCATTTGCTGCTGATCCAACCACATGTCTTGTTGCATTTTCCGAATCTCCTCCAACTGTGCATGGATGGATGCCATATCGTATGCATTTCTCAGAGGTGGCTGCACCTCAAACTCTTCCATTCTCAGCCTTGTGCGGCGTGGATGCTCCAAAGATCGTTGCTGTTCTGGCACGTTTGTTTCCCCCTCCTCATCAGGTAAGACTACACTTGATGCTCTGTATCCTTCTCTAGGGGTTTCTTCCTCATATTGTCATAACTGATTGAGAAAATCATCCACAGGCCCTGCATTCTTGAGCAAAGGGAGGGCATGGTAAGGGAGTTCCAAAGTGATTCCAGGGTAGTCGGGGTTCAACACATAAAAAAATTTGTCATCCTTGACAGAAATCATCTGTGACCATGCAAGATAGTTTAGGTCCACATGTTTGTTTCCATCTACCTTGGTGAGCCCTTCTAGATTGCATCCCAATGCCCTCACCAAAGTGGTGACAATCCCTCCCATGATGAATGGATTTGTACTTTTGGATGGGATTGTCTTCACGTGATCAATAAACATGGCACCCATGTTCATGAACCCCGCACTTGCAACTGTAGCTATGAGAAAAAGGTCTTTCTAGCCGCCTGATCCTTGATTATCATAGCGACCAAACACGGTATTTGCCAGCACTTTTTGCAAATATCTCAAGAATGGGTTGTGGATCTTGCTTGTTTTGGATTTCCCTGAAGTGAAAGTGGATTCACCTGTGATCGTCTTCCACATCTTGGCGTAATCTGCCTTACCATTCTTGTCAAATCTTCCCACGTCGAATTTCCTTGCCATTTCTGGGTTGGGGGCAAAGATTGCATTGATCTGAGAGGTGTTGAGGACATGTGTTGAGCCGTTTAATTTGAACCTGAGAGCATCCTCTCCTCAGAACTGAACCTTCTCTAAGGTTGTGAAGAACTCGTGAGTGATCTCCAAGTATGCATCTTCGACCTTAGTTAAAATGTCGTACAATCCACAGCGTTTTAGATGAAACTCAAAACTGAAATAGACACCTAAAGCTTCCATTGTGGGCACACATGCATATCTAGTGGCAATCACCCTTCTTGTCATACATTCGGGGTGAAGGGGTTTTACTACTGCGCTTCTTGCGAGTCCTCTACCATAAGTGGTTCCTTGTGGTTGCTTTCCCGCCCATGTGAGTCTGTCTTCCTCTAGTCTTGATAGGATATCCACTAGTTCATCCTCCAATTCCTCGCTCTCAGTATCATCCACTTCCTCTTGTTGATAGGTATGTGACCCCGAACTTGTGTCCAAGTTCAAGGGCACTCTTTCAATGCTTCCACTAGGTCAGGCCGATGACGTCGAATGCCTTGCTGGAGCTGGTCGTGGCAGTAGGCGTGAGGACGAAGCTTTATTAGTTTTCTTAGCCCTTCACTCACGAGTTGGTGCGGTGATTTCAATAGAATCCACCAGATTCTCCAGCTCTTCCTCTTCTTCCTCCTCCTCTTCCCCCGGGTTGTTGTAGCTTGGATCTTAGAGGTGCTTGCTGGAGGGAGAGCGTAGCCGAGATGAGCTCATCGACGCCGACTGTCCAAAGGAACGTAAAACTGAGTTGGACGGTGAGGAGGCGTTTTCGGACTGCTGTGAACCGGCCGCTCGTTTGGATCTTCTTTTACCACCGGTGAGGATGCTTGAGGTCTTCTCTACTCCTTTCTTGATTGCCTTGCCCATGCCCTTCATGATTGCAAGGTTCTTTGATGAGGAACGAAGCTTGCACTGGAAAAATGCAGCTCCAGGCTGATGGGGCGGAATATGCGTGTAGCTGGAGGAATCAGTGGTGATGAATGGTGGAAATCAAAGCTAGAGGCTGGGGAAGACGATTAGGGACCAAAGGAACCTAAAATCCGGAGTTCGGGAGCAAGAGGAGGTGATTTGGGGGTGTGGGGGACTCACCCTAATCGCCAGAAATCGCGGCACGGCCGTTCTGGTTCGCAAGAATGAACGAGGGATCGTGTTGGGTCGGGGTATATTTTAGGTTTATATGGGCCAGCACGGCCGTTTTGGTCAGCACGGCCGTGTTGGTTTTAAGCCAACATGACCGTTTTGGCCAAAACGACCGTGTTGCCAGGGGCCAAAAATCTCCAATCAACCTGTTAAATGCGTCTTTGTCAGCATGGCCGTTCCGTTTCAGCATGGCTGTTCTGGTGTGGTCCCAGCACGGCGGTTTTGATCAGCACGGCCGTGCTACTCTCTTTTATGTCAAAACTTCAAAAATTCATCAAAACTCTTCGAAACTCATCATTTAATCGTCATGAATGAGCTTTTCTTGGTGGGATATCCACCACCTTGACTGACTGTGCCTCAATCTTCAGCTTGGACCTGTTCAACCTGTCATTCCATCAAAACTAAAAACAAAACTATCAAGCACAAGTGTGTGTGTGTGTATTTGTGTAAAACAAAACTAAAGTATCAAAAGAAGGATTCGAGAATCTCAAACCACGTGGGTTGCCTCCCACTAGCGCTAAATTTTACGCCTTCAGCCAGGCTTATTGATTGTTGTGCTCCGTCATTTCTTTGGAACTTTCAAGAGATCTTTGTAGTAGATCCCTTTCTCATCCTCATCTAAGCATTCCTCTTCATCAAATTCTTCTTCTACCAGCATAAAAACATCAAAGTCTTGGTTGGCCTTGTCCGGGCCGACTTCAACGACAGATTTCAGCCTTTGCCCATTAACAGCGAATTCCTTAGCTCCTTGTTTTGCACAAATGATCACTGCCCCGGATGGGTACACCTTCTTGACAAGGTAAGGACCTTCCCATCTAGAATGAAGCTTTCCGGGGAAGAACTTCATCCTTGAATTGTACAGCCATACCCATTTGTCGGGCTCAAACTCTTTCTTCTTTATGATCTTGTCATGTAGAAACTTGGTTCTTTCCTTGTAGTTCTTTGACATTTCATAGGCTTCATGTCGCATCTCTTCTAGCTCATGCAATTGAAACTTTCTTCTCATTCCGGCACTCTCTTCATCAAAGTCCATCCTCTTCAAGGCCCACAGTGCCTTGTGTTGCATCTCAACCGGCAAATGGCAACTCTTACCATAGACAAGCTTGAATGGAGTAGTGCCAATCAGGGCTTTATATGCAGTCCTATATGCGCATAAAGCTTCATTGAGTCGAAGTGACCAATCCTTACGGTCCGGTCGCACCGTCTTCTCCAAAATGAGCTTTATCTCCTGATTTGCCAGCTCAACTTGACCACTCGTTTGAGGGTGATAAGGAGTAGCTACATGATGGTTAACTCCATGTCTCTTTAGCAGCCCTTCGAAGGTGCGGTGAATGAAATGACTCCTGCCATCACTAATCATAGCCCTTGGAACACCAAAATGGCTAAAGATGTTGGATTTCATGAAATCACACACCACCTTATGATCATTTATTCGTGTTTCCACAGCCTCAATCCATTTTGATACATAGTCTACGCTGACCAAGATGTAGACATACCCGAAAGAGGGAGGGAAAGGACCCATAAAATCAATCCCCCAAACATCAAACACTTCTACCACCAAGATAGGTGACAAAGGCATCATGTCCCTCTTTGAAATAGTGCCTACTTTTTGGCACTTGATGCAACTCTTGCAAAAGTCATGAGTGTCTTTGAACAATGTCGGCCAGTAGAATCCACATTGAAGAACTTTGGCGGCCGTGCGTTTCCCTCCAAAATGGCCTCCACACACTCTGGAATGACACATAGATAAGACTTCTTGCTGCTCCATTTCCAGAATGCACCTTCCGATGAGTTGGTCCGGGCAGTACTTAAAGAGGTGTGGGTCATCCCAAATGTAGTTGTTTACCATAGCAAACAATCTCTTGCTTTCCTCTCTTGTCCACATGCTCGATATCCTCCCACTAGCTAGGAAATTCGCTATGTGCTTGTACCATGGCTTTTGGACAGATGAGACTAAGAGGAGTTGTTCATGAGGCATTGTCTCTTTGATTGGACTTGTCACATCAAAAGGCCCCTCAAGGCGGGAGAGATGATCTGCAACACCATTTTCTATTCCTTTCTTATCCACAATTTCTATGTCAAATTCTTGGAGCAACAAAATCCACCGGATCAACCTTGGATTTGAGTCTTTCTTGGACATAAGATACTTCAACGCAGCATGGTCCGTGTAGACTGTCATTTTGTTTTGCAAGAGATACGACCGAAACTTGTCAAGAGCGAAGATCACCACAAGCAACTCCTTCTCAGTAGTCATATAGTTTCTTTGAGCATCGTCTAACATTTTGCTTGGATAATAGATAGCATGAGGAATTCGGCCAATGTGTTGGCCCAGCACAGCCCCCACCGCCATATTTGATGCATCCGTCATGATCTCGAACGACAAAGAGAAATCTGGGGGCTGCATGATAGGAGCAGAAATAAACCTCTCTTTTAGATGATTGAAGGCTTCAACACATTTGTCATCAAACTGAAATTCAACATCTTTCTCAAGTAATCGACAGAGTGGTCTTGAGATTTTGCTAAAGTCCTTGATAAAACGCCGGTAGAAGCCTGCATGTCCCAAGAAAGATCGAACATGTCTTACGGTTGAAGGAAAGTCGAGTGTAGAAATAAGGCCCACCTTGGCCTTGTCAACTTCAATCCCATCTTTCGAAACTCGATGTCCCAGAACTATACCCTCAGGTACCATGAAATGACTTTTTTCCCAAGATAGAACTAAGTGAAATTTCACACATCTTTCCAGAACTGCAGCTAGATGTAGCAAGCATTCATCAAAGGTCTTCCTGAAAACTGAAAAATCATCCATGAAAACCTCAAGTGACAAATCAAGTATGTCAGCAAAGATCGAGGTTACACATCTCTGGAAAGCGGAAGGGGCATTGCACAATCCAAATGGCATTCTCCGGTAGGCAAATGTACCACTTGGACTAGTGAATGTCATCTTTTCTTGGTCCGCCGGATACACAGCAATCCGAAAATATCCCGAGTACCCATCAAGAAAACAGTAGAAGCTCTGCCCAACCAATCTCTCTAGAATCTGATCAAGAAACGGAAGTGGGTAGTGATCCTTCTTTGTCTTTTCGTTGAGCTTCCGGTAATCCACGCTCATTCTCCACTTTGATTGCTCCTTCACCGGCATAAGCTCACCATCGGCATTCTCTGCAACTGTAATCCCGCCCTTCTTGGGCACAACTTGAATGGGACTCACCCACGTACTGTCAGAAATGGGGTAGATGATCCCTGCATCAAGAAACTTAACAAACTCTTGAGTTACAACGTCCTTCAATTTTGGATTTAGCCTTCTTTGGATTTGACGGGTTGGCCTCGCATCTTCTTCTAAGTATATCCGATGCACAAAGATAGAGGGGTCAATCCCTCTCAAGTCAGCAATAGACCATCTAATGGCCTGGATGTTTTTCCTCAAGACTTCCATCAAGGCATCTTCTTGCTCAGGAGAGAGAATGGAGGAAATGATCACCGAGAGGGTGTCATTTGAGCCAAGGAAAGCGTACTTCAATCCTTCAGGAAGTTTCTTCAACTCAAGAACTGGGGGTGCTTCAAGGGAGTTTTTCAAAGGTGCAGAAATAGAAGGGAGGTCCTGGCTTGCAGCCACTAAGGCTAACTCACACTCTTCATCATCCTCATCATCGTCGTCAGGGAACTCAACAATTGGTTCAAGACCTCTACCTTGAGTAGCAGTCTCAATCCACGCATGTAGGAACTCTTCAACAATCTCATCTAGGCATTCCACCAAATAACAATCTTCTTCGATGGCCCCTATCACTTCAACTGTAGTGGAACACTTGAAAATGTTCAACCAGATCTTCATGTGCATGAAAGTAACATACATGGTCCCAGTCCTCACATGGATCACGACATCAGCTGTGGCTAAGAAAGGTCTCCCCAAGATGATCAGCACCTTTTTAGCTTCCTTTTCCATATCAAGAATGATAAAATCGGCTGGGAAGAAGGCAGAAGTATCCTCATCAAGACGGACCAACACATCATCCACACACCCTCTAGGCGTCTTCACAGATCGGTCAGCCAACTGTAGAGTGCAATGGGCTGGCCTCAACTCCCCCATTTGGAGCTTAGCAAACAGATCATACGACATCAAGTTTACGCTAGATCCCAAGTCAAGAAGAGCCTGGTCTATGCGATGTGCCCCGATGTAGCATGAGATGATGGGAGCACCATGGTCTTTTCTTTTCCGGGGGATGGTGTGTTGGAGAATGGAGCTCACTTGCTCAGTGAGCTTGATCTTCTTAGGCGTCCTCCCTGTTGTTTTTCTTTTGAAGGTGCACAATTCTTTAAGGAACTTTGCATAGGATGGAATTTGCTTGACTGCATCTATAAGAGGTACATTGATTTTCACTTGCTTGAAGATCTCTAAAATATCTTCTGCATGCTTCTTCTTTTTCTTTGCAGCAGAAGGCTCCTCGAGTGCATCAGGGTATGGAGGGAGTTGGGAACCCAATCGGTCCAAATCAACATTTTCATCCACTGGTATCACTGGAATCACGGTATCACAGCTCGGTATCATAGTATCACTACTCGGCATCACGGTATCAACATTGCCTCTTATCACAGTATCATCAATCTGCATCTCAGTATCAACCTGCTCTGCCTCATTGTCATATCTGCCAACAACTGTACCATGGGGCCTCTCCAAGGTCCTGCCACTCCTCAACGTAGTTACAACCTTCACATGCTCATGGGTGGTAGAAGAGGGAGCTTGTGGAGGTGGTTGTGGCTGTTGGGGTGGTGGAGGCCTTTGGTGAGGGGAGTTGGGATTTTGAAGGATGAATTGGGGTTGTGGTTGTTGTTGTGGTGGGGGGTGATATTGTGGAGGCGGTTGTTGGTAAGTGTGAGGTGGAGGTGGAGCATATTGATAATTGAGCGGCGCTTGGGGAGGCGGAGGAGCATATTGAAAAGTCCCATCATTGTTTGGATTTGGCATAGGTTGAGAGGGGAGTCTTCCTTCTTCTCTTTTAGCCAAAGAGAGTGAAATCTGATGCAACCTCTGCTCAAGTCGGCTTATAGACTGGCCATGTGCGTTGATGTCCTTTTTGACTTCATCTAGGCTTCTTAGCCTTCCAAGAACCTCATCCTCAAATTTAGAGCTGTAGCGTGGCTTATGCTGCCCCTGTCCTTGTCCATCCTCATTTGGTTGTTTCCAAGAGAAATTTGGGTGGTTCCTCCACTTGAGAGTGTAGAATTGGGACATTGGGCCCTGGTTGTTGTGGCCACCAAAGGAGTGTAAAGTGTTAACTTCCTTGTCTACAGTGTCCACAACCATTGCGGGTTGGCTAAAAGAGCCACCCACTTGATTCTTCATCATTTGCATCATAGCTGCCATCATTTTCATCATATCGGGGTTGGTGTCATTGCGTGCGGGAGCCACGGAGGAAGGCGGAGGAGTGTAGTTCCGACCGCAATGCCCCCCTTTAGTGGAATCTCAGTGGCGAGAATTCTCGACGAGATGTTCAAACAATGGCCATGAGTCCTCGGGCGGCTTGGCCATGAACGTGCCCCCGCAAGAAGAATCTACATTGTTTTGGCTCTGCTCCTCAAGCCCGGTGTAGAAGGCTTGAACCAGCGGCCAAAGCGGGACCTCATGATGAGGGCAGTCACGAAGCAACTTCTGGAATCTCTCCCACACCTCGTGGAAGGGTTCGTTCTCTTTTTGGGAGAAGGACGTGATGCATCTTCTCATGTAGGATAACTTGGCTATTGGAAAGAACTTATTCAGAAACTCATTCTTTACTTCATTCCATGTGACGAGCTCTAGCCTCGGGACGTACCACTCCTTGGCCTTCTCTTTGAGAGAGAAGGGAAAGAGCGTTCTGCGGATCGAGTCGTCGGTGGCAGCAGGCGTGCGGAAGGTCAAACACGTTTCTAAGAACGCATATATATGGTGATAAGGATTTTCGTTCTCCATTCTGTAGTATGTGGGAAGAAGTCCCAAGAGTGCCGGTGGAATGGAGAACTGCTGACCGGGCATCTGGTCCACCAGCGTGGCTATGGGGGAGTTGTAGTTCCCCGACGTGAAATACTCATGAAGAGGGCGATGTGGCGGTGGAACCTCCGGTGGCGGTCCTTTTTGTGCCATCTCGGCCTCTTGGTGTAGGTTGCGGCGAGCTTGACGTCTTCTTCTTCCAATCTCAGGGTCGTAAACCACCAAGTCGGTGCAAGTCGAACGCGTGCTATGCATGCACAGCTGTCACCTGTGCAAATCACAAGCAAACAACAAGGAGCCAAGTTAGCAAACCAATATGCAAGAGTAACACAAAGAATAAATAATAGCAATGGTGAGGGCAAAACGAAAGGCTAAGCTACACTATCTAACTAGGCCGAGCGCCTCTATCCCCGGCAACGGTGCCAGAAAGCTTGGTGCGTCTCCTCTAGTGGTGCTCTTACACCCCACGAGGTCAGAGCGCAAGGGATATGGGATTGTGATTTCAAAATTTATATGGTCCCACACTAACTACCTACGTCTACTAAGACACTACACCCGCAAGCACACGGGATCGTGTCGTAGTATAGGTGAGGCGGCAAGGACGGGGTCGATCCGCGAGGATAAAGGGGGCGCTAGAGTTAGACAGCGTGAGCTACGTTCCTAGTGTGGAGAGTAGGGTTTTAGGGTTTTAAGATTGATTGTTGGTTGATTATACTAATGAGCAAGTAAGAAACGTGAAAAGGCAACTAAATTATGAAAGAACAAGCAAATAAGCAAACTAAGTTATCAAACTAACTAAGCAAGAACAAGAAGGGTTACACTACTCTAGCAAGCTAAGAAGCAAGAATGAACTAAACTAACCACTAGCAAGAGAAAAAGCCTAAGTTAACACTAAAGAGTAAATCCAAGCAATTGACTAAGTTAAACTAAAGCAATTGAACTAAGCTAGCATTAACAAGCAGACTAAGCAATTAGGGTTTAAGCAAGGTGATTAAGGTGGGTGGGCCGTTTGGGAAATGTCACTTCGATTTTAGTCGGGGGAGTTCATTAAACATGCATGATGCTCGATCCATATCTAGATTACCAAACCAAACAACAAGGGCAATGTCATTAGAACATACCCTATACTACTAGTAGAAGACTAGGGTTAGGTGTAGTTCTAGTGAGATTGGCCAAATCTAGGTTACTAGGGTAAGTGATAGTGGACAATTGAGGGTTGAGGGTAGAGATGGGAGTGGAGATGAAGGGGGTAATCCTCATGCCACTAGCCACTCTAGCCTTTAGAAGGCCCTAGGCAATTGCATCACTCTCACTTACACTAGCCACTTAAATCTCACACTCATTTGTAAGAGGAGGGGTGTGTATGTAGGAACAAAGGGGGCTAGCTAGGGATCCACTAATTGGACCTAGGAGCCATTCCTAAGATTGCCACATACACCCCAATTCCTCCTAGAAATGAAGTGTCATCAAAAACCTCAAAACAAGCATTTCATACAAGAAGCACAAACCACATGCAATAAGATAGGAAAAGAGATGGAAGCAAGAAGTAATCATCATAAATATGAATTGAGTTCATTACAAGAATTTATCCCCCAACATGGTATCAAAGTAACATTTTAATCCCAAACAACCCACTACAAGGGGGCTTAGCTATACATGATCATGAAAATAGGAAAAGAAGGGGGTAGAAGAGGAAGAAACTCCATGAAGCTTGATGAAGTGGCCTTCTTCTACACCTCCAAGCAGCTGCAGACATCCTCCCTCCTCCAATGGTGCAGGGGTGCATGAAAATGGTGGAATGGATGGATAGAAACCTAGAGAAACTAGGTTTATATGGTGGAAATGAGTGGAAAGTGGGTGGAAATGGGGTTGAATGCAAGGAAATGGGTTGATGGGAGCAATGGATGCAAGGGAGCAGCTGGGTGACGGTTGGGGAGTGCTCTCTCTCGAGCCCTAGAAGAAACTAGTGGCTATATAGGGGCTAGGGCTAAGTAGGGGTAGAATAGGAAAATCAATGAAAGTTGTATAGGTTTTGGGGTGATAGCACGACCGTTCTGGGCAGCACGACCATGTTGGGTAGGAGTGGGCACGGCCGTGGTGGAGGAGAACGACCGTGTTGGCTAAGTGTTAATTTAACAGGTTGGTGGGGAAAACGAAGGCTGGTGGCACGGCCGTACTGGGCAGCACGGTCGTGTTGGGTACTAGGTAGAACGGTCGTGCTGGGTAGCACGGCCGTGGTGGCAGTGTTGGGAGGAGGTCGTTCTGAGCAGCACGCCCATTCCATCTTCATCCAACACGGCCGTGCTGGGCAACATGGCCGTGGTGGCTGACTTGCTTGAACTTCAATGATTTGTCGATCAACCTGTAAATTTGCTCAATTTCCAGCACGACCGTTCCATGGCACCACGGCCGTTCTGGGGTCTTCTAATGCTAGCATGGCTTTAAACTTCATAAATCTTGGATGCCTTTGCTTGGAGACGATTCTTGGCCATTGGAGGTAGGTTGAGGGAGACTTTGGGATCTTCTTTGGGTCCCTCCATGAGTGGGGAAACCCTAGGATTCCTTCTTTCTCTCTCTTCCATCTAGGCATGGTCCAAGTACCTGATAAACATTGCAAAGAACATCCATAAGCATATTTGCAATGATAACCAAATTGGGGAGAATAACATGTAATTCTAACCTGTTTAGATGCAACTTAAGTACAAAATGACACAGGATGGAGCCCTAAAATAGGGTTGCATCACTCTCCCTGGTCCTCATACGATGTGAAGAAGCACATCTTGTGCTGAATTGGGAAAAATGCCATTTTATGGTAGAAGAAGACATTGTCCTCGACCATAGGGTCAACAATAGAGGAATTGAAGTAGATAAAGCCAAGGTTTAAGTGATTTCTAAACTGGCTATTCCAACAAATGTAAAAGAAGTTCGTGCTTTCCTAGGTCATGCAGGATTTTACAGAAGATTCATAAAGGACTTTTCAAAGATAACCAAGCCAATGACAAACTTGTTACTAAAAGACGTTGAATTCAATTTTGACGAAGAATGTGTCAAAAGCTTCAACACACTAAAGTATGCTCTCACAACAACACCCATCACTAGAGCTCCCAACTGGGACCACCCTTTTGAAATTATGTGTGATGCCAGTGCCTATGATGTGGGCGATGTTTTAGGGAAATATATAGAAAAGAAACATTATGTGATCTATTATGCATCGAAAACTCTCGATGAAGCCTAGAGGAATTATGCAACTATCGAGAAAGAACTTCTAGTAGTCATGTAAGCCTTTGACAAGTTCAGATCCTACATAATTGATTCAAAGGTCATTGTCTACACAGACCATGTTGCCATTCGTTACCTTCTGGCAAAGAAAGATGCAAAACCCAGGTTGATTAGATGGGTCCTCCTATTACAAGAATTTAATTTAGAGATAAGAGATAAAAAGGGTACAAAAAATGTTGTAGCAGACCACCTCAGTCGCATCCACACTCTCGATACTGAGAAGATTATGATCAATGAATCCCTGCCGGATGATCAACTAATGAAGGTCTCAGAAGTTGTACCATGGTACTCAGATTTTGTGAACTACCTTGCTGCTGGGGTTATCCATCCTCAATGCACCGGAAACGCACTGAAGAAATTTATGCACGGTGTGAAATAAAATCACTGGGATGAGCCATATCTTTTTAAGCAATGTGTTGATGGTCTTTACAGGCGATGTATCGCTGAGGAAGAAACCAAACTCATTCTAGAGCACTACCACTCTGGCCCAGTTGGAGGCCACATGAGTTCTAAGAAGACTGCGATAAAGGTTTTGCAATTTGGATTCTTTTGGCCAACCATATCCAAGGACTCCTACGACTGTGTTCTATCATGTGACAAATGTCAAAGAACATGTAACATTACAAAGAGAGACGAGATGCCACTTAAGTTGTGGCAAGAAATTGAGATATTTGATGTTTGGGGTGTGGATACATGGGGCCATTCCCATCTTCTTATGGCTCATTCGATCTCAAGACGATTTGAGCCCATTCGTCCTCAAGACCGTTTGAGCCCATTCGGTCTCAAGAGCATTTGATCCCATTCGGTCTCAAGACCGATAGGCCAGAAGAGACCGATTGAAAGCATGGCACAGACCTTCTGAGTGATTAATTCAAGACCATGAAGCACCATCCTTGCCACAGCCGTTTCGAACCACCACGACTGTGTTCCACTGCCCTGACCATGATCATGTGGTGAGGCCACGACTGTGGTGAACCTTCCTCAAGCTTGACCTTTCTCACCTACCACACTAGTGTAAGACAACACAGTCGTGGGACAGTTGCCTCCCCACGACCGTGGTGTCATGCCACGGCCGTGGCGCACTTCCATCAGAGCTCCAGTCTTCCTCCACCATGCTCGTGCAGGGCAGCACGACCGTGGGACAACAACCTCACCACGACCGTGGCACGTCATCTCCTACATCTGCACCTCTGCCAAGTAGCACCTATTTTCTTCAAAATAGCATATCTCGGAGACACCTTACTCCTAGAACTCTACCCTGCCAAGAAGTAGCTCCGAATCCGTCACACCTATTGCTGTAACAACCACCGCACCTTCTACCTCTACCTCTGCCATCCTCATATCTGCCTAGACCTACCCTCCATACATGTTGTGCTCTCTATACTGATCATGTAGACCATTTGGCACTGCTAAACGGTCTCAGACCATTTGGGATGGTCAGTGGAAACCGAATGGAGGAAGCCACCTCGAGACCATTTGGTCATTTAGTTCACCTGTAAACCGAATAAGCAGCAGATCGAATGACTAAAGTTGCATGTGCAAAACCATTTGCCAAAGCAAGCTGCGGACCGTGTGGAGGCTAGGGATGCAGACCGTTTGCTCCAGCAACCATGAAACGCAAGACCAGATGGAAAAGGAAAATTAGCAAGACCATTTGCCTCTTGCTCGAAGACTGTTTGGAGGTCTGTCGGTTTCCAAACCGAATGAGCAGCATAATACGAAGACCGTTTAAGAAAACTGTATGGAAAAGTCAAGGCAGCGAAGACCGTTTGGAATAGATTTTTGCCAGACTGTTTGGCCATAATATTAGTAAACCGTTTGAGAAAGAAAATATCTCCTAAACCGTTTGGGGCAGTGTTGTGCCTATAAATAGGACCCCAAGGGTCCTCATTTGGGGGATCAGGTTCTGGGATGCCGATAGGCTGCCTGTACAAAGGTCTGATCCAAATCCAGTGTCGTCCATGCTAGTTTCATTCCACCTACTGCCCGTGTTGCAACCAAGGAGGCTGAGGAGAGAAAGAAGACAGAGCAAAGGAGACTATCTGGTCTATCTTGGAATCTCCTGTTTGCGTCCAGATATGCTCCGACATGACGTTGAAGGTTGTATCTTCTTCACCGAGCTGCAACTACCTTCTGCATTGAGTTCATGGCGAATTTCTCCCTCTTTCTCATTCTTCTTGTCTCTCACACCATGAGCGAGTAGTACCTTTTCACTGGGGTGCGGGGACTAGCCCCGCTGCCCATGCAAATCATGTTCTTTTGTTAAACTCTCCATGGCAATGTATATAACTTCCCATTTCATTGTTAGTTGGTACATTCATAGTTGATAATCTACTTGCTTTCATCTTGTTCTTTCCTTTATTGTGATATCTTCTATATATGGGATGGAATGGTGATCTAATAGTTCAACTCCTTGACGAGAACTTCTGATAGGATTCCTTGAGGTCGTAAGTGTATGATCTGTGAGGGGACGAGACATCTAGCCTACGGTGATGCTTCTGTGGTCTAAACATCCCCCGGGGAGGACCACAACCTTAGTTGGATTTTGTATCATATTTGTTTATCATCGATGTTAGTTTGTAGATCTATCAATGACGTGTATTTTACTATGCGCTAAAAACGCAAGTGTACGCGTCGAGTAATATAGGCCTTGTGAGGCCCGAGTCGAACTCAGGGATACGTGAATTATTGGAGACTTCTACTAACTAATCGCAATCAGCTAGACCGATTAACAAAGTAGGGTTTTGTTGTTCAAATTAAAAGAAAATAAAAATCAAACAAAGAAAACAATCGATTAAAGGTTAATTTAATCAATTAAAAGGGATATCTTTAGGATGGTGGTTTCACCGCGGGTCAACATTGTATTAAGTTTCATATCATTCTTCACACTTCTCTCTCTATCCGGGTAGTGGCCTGAAAACAGAATTACCCACTGTCGTGGTGTAATTCACTACTTAGATTTAGGTTGATTCCACCGTCGTAGTAATCATTCCCATAAACTAAGTGCATTATAAACGGTCTCTCAGTTCCCACCATTAATTTTACAACTCCTTTGTCAAGGGTTTTATTAATTAATGTAGAATTCGTCTCTTTTCAACCGTTAATCCTTCTGTCGAAGTGATTAAGGGCATTAAGTTATTATTATGGTGATCAAGCATAACAATAGAAATGGAGAAAACGAATCTATACCACGGATTTGAGAAAAAAATATGAATTATTGATATAAAAATGTCATACAATGCATTCCCGGGCTACTCCCGGTCCTAAAGATTGAAGGTTTTAGCCTCTCATGTTCATCTCACACGAGTACATGGTAGAAATTGGGGAATTCATAAGAAAAACGGGAAATAAATGGGAAAACCCCTGAACGGAGAAGAACCAGTGGATCCTTGGCGTAAAACACGAGCTTCCCCGCCTGTCGGTGGTGGAAATCGTCTTTGGCAGCGTCCGAATCACCCGGGATGAGCTTCTCGGCCTCCGTTCTCCTTTCTCTCCTCCTCGGCACTCGTGCAATCCAAAATGAGATGATTCCCTCATCCCGGCGGCTGTCATTAGGTATAAGTCCCTAATTAGGTCATCGAATAACAACAGCCGTCCGATCGAGATCAAAAAAAATCCAACGCATATCTGCCGGTGTCGATACCATCGACGCGGGTCGATGGTATCGACCCGGCGGATTAGCGGCAGCTTTCCTTTCTTTTATTCTGAGCGCCTGTGGTGATCTCGATACCATCGACTTGTGTGTCGATGGTATCAACTCCTTTAGCGTCGGTTGTTGTCATTTGGCGACGCTGTAGCTCCCCTTGTGTCGATGGCATCGACTTACGTCGATGGTATCGACTGCATCCTCGCCAGCAACCTTAAGTGATCTCGATTCCATCGACTTAGGTGTCGATGGTATCGACTCTGTATTGCTCTTCTCGGCTGACAACCTGTGGCTTGGTCGATGGTATCGACTTCCGTCGATGGTATCGACGGAAGCAGATACTTGTTTTTCCTGAAATTTCACAACAAGACCAAGTAAATCCACACAATTTATAATAAGATGATAAATAATGCTCAAAATAGTAAAACAAAGGGGATTTGATATAATATGATGGCAAAGACCAAATTAAGTGAATTATGCAATATTATCCATAAAAATGAGTAATTAGAGCACAAAACACATATGAAATAGGTCTATAAATGCGACTCAAAATCATCGCATCAAACTCCCCTAAGCTTAAACATTGCTCGACCTCGAGCAACTAATCCTTAGAATAGGATTGCAGATGCCAACTAAAAATCAACACATCACCCCACATTCCACATGACTCCCACTGGACGTTCTCAAACCGGCCTTTCCTAATCACAGAACAGTAATTACCCTACAGGCGACAATAATCATCAATAAGAAAAATTATCCTTCAAACTGATGAACACTATCACATAAGGCAGTTAACATAATAAGGTTCGCCGATTCAGCATTGGTGCATCTTGTGATCGCCTACACTACGTTGCTCGCCCTAACTACCATCTACATGGAAGTTGTTCTCCTGATAAACATGAGTGAGGAGAAAATCACGGTGGCCTACCAATCCGAGCAACGGGTGGATGGAATGGGTGTTTCATGGAAGAATTTGGAAGTATTACACAGTTTCAAAATGCATACAACAAAATGCCCTAAATGATGCAAATGCACATTGAAAATACCCTAATGCTTAAAATTGGGTGGAATGATGCATGCACTAACCTTCCACCTCAAAAATAGATAGAAATCTAATTAAGCCACATCATGTACTCAATTTCCTTGTTATGCAAGTGATATTATGTTCCTTTCTCCCTCTTATTCCATTTCCTTCTAAATTCTCTCTTTTTTTTTCTTTTTTTTTCTTTCAAATTTTTAGATTTTTTTTTCTTTTCCTCTTAGCCCACATATCCATAATTTCTTAGAGATACATGTGTTAGGCTATTTTTCTTCATGATTGGAAATCTTTGTACTATTTCGAGGGTATGGGACAATTTAGATCACTTTTCAAGACAAACTGAGGTACATGGTGTACTTATGCATGAAAATCATGAAAGTTATGAGTGCAACTACATGACATGCACCTAAAGGTAATTGTGCATGAATCACTATACATTTTTTTCTCATTTTATGCAAAAATATGAAAATAACAATGCAAATCCTATCTACATGCTATGCACGCAAGAAAGAATTAAAACTGTACTTTACTTCCAATTCTTGGGTGGATTATGGAAAAATGAGGTGGAATGATCACAAGATTAAGTGACTGAACCTTAGAAGAATATTATGTGTCCCTCCTTACTGACATGTGTAGTAGTTCAAAGGGTTCTTTCTCTTATATCCAATTAAGGTCTCATTACCATTTGATTAGGTTAGGCTCAAACAACCGTTACTATCCACTTTTCATGAGTCAATGGGGGTGTGGGTGTGACATATTGCTTCAAAGTTGACATAATCAATCATTTTCATAGGACAAGTTCCCCAAGGACAACCAAATTAAGCTATCCAAAAGACACAGAAAATTTTAAATTCCCTTAAATTTCCCATGAAAACAGTGAGATGACAATTTTTAAGACATCCACGATTACACTAGATAGATGTGGATCCTAAACAAACTAAAATTGCAAGAACAGATAACAAAGAAAAAAAAAACTAAAGACAAGATAAAAGATAGAGTTGTTCTAGCCACCCCCCTAAGCTTGAAATCGACTATGGCCTCATAGTCGAAAACCAACTTAAGGGTGGAACAGTGATACCATGATCATTCTTGTGGAGGCGGAGGTGGGTACTGCCAGAGTCGTGGGGTCCGGATTTGCTCTGGATGATGTGACTTCATTTGGCAAATAACCCCGTCTTGAATAACTGACACTGACACTGCTGTGTGCCCGTCGATACCATCGACGGAAGTCGATGGTATCGACTCGCTGATTAGGGCAACTGCCTCGCGAGTCCGGCTGCCGCCTTTTTCACTTGTAAATGTCGATACCATCGAACTGTGTGTCGATGGTATCGACTCTACTGAGTCGATTTCTTCTGAAAATCTCCAGAGATCTCGATGGTATCGACTGACATGTCGATACCATCGACCTTTATTGCGCAGCCTGCCTGTAGGTATGTCGGTACCATCGACGGGACCGTCGATAGTATCGACTCAGTGCAATTTTTGCAGCTATCAACCTGAACCCATGTCGATACCATCGACCAGTGTGTCGATGGTATCGACCCTGCCTGTGCCTGCACATTCAACAAACGGATCAAGGTATCATTTTTAAACTAAAATTCAAACGAAATAAAAGCAATCTATGACTAAAATTAAACTATCCTAGTGTACCGATGGTTGGGTTGCCTCCCAACAAGCGCCCTTGTTTAACGTCTTAGGCTAGACGGTGTGACAATCATCATATTTTCACCTTGGGAACTGGGATTAGAGGATCATTCGGTAATTTGAATTCAACACGATCTCCTCCAATGCCCAAAGACAGAGTACCTCTCCCTAAGGCAGTCACGACATCTGCCGTTGCTTGAAACGGTCTTCCTAGAAGAATTTCACATCTTTGGAGTGGTGGCATATCCATGACGACAAAATCCACAGGAAATATGAATCTATCCACTTTGACTAGAACATCTTCACATACTCCATAGGGTCTCACTGTAGACCCATCCGCCAATTCAATTGTTGCAGCCAACTTCTTTATCTCTTTTAACCCCAGCTTTTGAAATGTCGCCAAAGGCATGAGATTTATGCTAGCGCCAGAATCACATTGCGCTTTAGGGAAATGTTGACCACCTATTGAGCACGGTATGTAAAAACCTCCTGGGTCCTTTCTCTTCTCTGGTGAACTCCCTTGGATCATAGAGCTCACCGTCTCATTCATCCAATAAATTTCATCGTCTTTTATCCGCCTCTTCTTATTGATGATTTCCTTGATAAACCTCCCATAGGCGGGTACTTTCTCGATCATCTCCACTAATGGAATATTGATGTGGAGTTTTCGGAATATCTCCAGAAATTTCTTAAAGTGACGATGCTCTTTCTTTGACTTCGAATTTACCGGATCTAAAACATCAGCTGCATCAACACGCCTGTGAGGTGGCACATAAGAGCTTTTCGGGGGTACCTCCCCTAAGCTTGCTTCAATCATTCCCTCGGACTTGGGCTTTGGCGAGACATCATCAATAGTAGCAGCTTGTTGTGGTTCCTCTCTCGCCTCAGATGTCTCCACATGTGCACAAACAACCTGCACCTGCTCCTCTTGCCTAGATGGAGATACCATACTCACAACTCTCTCTGATTTTCTGAAGAAATGGTTTCCGCCCGGCAATCTATAGTAAGTGCGTGGATACGGTATCGCTGGTGTTGCATTCACATTGAAAGTCATTTTTCTTTCTTCTACAGCTTCTCGCACCTGAGATTCCTCATTTCTTACCACCGACATGTACTTAACCTGATGATGTGCTTGGGCCACGTTCGCATTCTCAGCTGGTTTCTGTTGATTGGCGTGCTTGATGGCCGCCACTTCACTTGAAATCTGAGCCACGGTGGTCTCTAATGCCCGCATTTGTGCTCCATGGCTTTGCAGTGTCTGCCCAAACTTGGTTAGAATATCACCTTGAGATTGCAATTGTTTTGCAAACATGGCCATCATCTCTTGGTTTTGCTGGACCATTTGAGTTAGTAATTCAGTGTTCTTATCCTCGGTTCTTTGCTGTGGTTTGGCATCCGAATCCTGCAGAAAATTATTCGGATCCTTCCATGAAAACTTTTTATCCTTTCTCCATGCATAGTCATTGTTTCTATAACCCTGTTGTTGCATGAACTTCACTTGGGCTTCCTCATCCTCAGATGCATCTTCCTTAGTTAGCAGCTTCTTGGCTAGAAGATCTAACTTGTCGTTCAGCTCCCTAACTGTTCTGGATTCGTCGGCAGCCTTGACATGTTCCACTACACCTCTGTCGCCCCATGACTGTTTCCTAGCCATGTTCTTTAATATCTCCCAGCATCTTGTATCAGTGTTGTTCAAGAAAAATCCGGAGCCAGCCGAGTCCAAATTGCTTCTATCATGCTCGGAGAGAGCAAAGTAGAAGATTTTCACTTGGGTTTCCTTGTCCAGTCCATGGTGTGGACATCTCCTCAACATGACTTGGAATCGCTCCCAAGTCTCAGAATAAGTTTCACCCGCCTGATGGGTGAAATTGTGGATCTTTTGGATCATATCATTGGTCTTCTCAGGAGGGAAGAACCTCTCGAAGAAAACCTCCACCATGTGATCCCATGATTCAACAAACTCGTCGTCGAGGTTATGAAGCCACTCTCTTGCTACTCCAGCCAAGGAACTTGGGAACAACTTGAGATACAACGCATCTTGCGGGAACCTGTCGATCTTCACCATATCGCAATTTTCAACAAACTGACTAATGTGTGCCACTGGATCTTCATTTTTCAGCCCGTGAAATGCGTTAGATTTGACCAAGTTAATCAGTGCCGGGTCGATCTTGTATGTCGGTATGTTGATCGCCTGCTTCTTTATGGGCCCCTTTGATGCTGAGGAAGAAGACGCCTTGATCTTCTCCCAAATTGTGTGTGCTTCAGCCATTTCTTCTGCTTGTTCTTGCTCAGATTCAGAATTTATATCACTTTGGTGTTCCTCCTCGTAGTAATCCTCGTCCTCTGGTCCCGCAGATGGAACCTCAGGTGTGCAATTCACGTAGTCTCGACTACGTGTGTGCACCATGCAAAGTACCTGAAATATGGAAATAGGGGTTCAGTACAATGCTTTGAACGAGTCAACACAATTATAGAGAAATAACGGAATTTTTGATATTGTTTTAAAATAAATAAAAAAAAATGTGGCCTAGAATGGCCGCTCTTAGCACTCAAAGTGCCAATAATTCGCCGTATCCCCGGCAACGGCGCCAAAAACTTGACGTGTATTTTACTACGCGCTAAAAACGCAAGTGTACGCGTCGAGTAATATAGGCCTTGTGAGGCCCGAGTCGAACTCAGGGATACGTGAATTATTGGAGACTTCTACTAACTAATCGCAATCAGCTAGACCGATTAACAAAGTAGGGTTTTGTTGTTCAAATTAAAAGAAAATAAAAATCAAACAAAGAAAACAATCGATTAAAGGTTAATTTAATCAATGAAAAGGGATATCTTTAGGATGGCGGTTTCACCGCGGGTCAACATTGTATTAAGTTTCATATCATTCTTCACACTTCTCTCTCTATCCGGGTAGTGGCCTGAAAACAGAATTACCCACTGTCGTGGTGTAATTCACTACTTAGATTTAGGTTGATTCCACCGTCATAGTAATCATTCCCCTAAACTAAGTGCATTATAAACGGTCTCTCAGTTCCCACCATTAATTTTACAACTCCTTTGTCAAGGGTTTTATTAATTAATGTAGAATTCGTCTCTTTTCAACCGTTAATCCTTCTGTCGAAGTGATTAAGGGCATTAAGTTATTATTATGGTGATCAAGCATAACAATAGAAATGGAGAAAACGAATCTATACCACGGATTTGAGAAAAAAAATATGAATTATTGATATAAAAATGTCATACAATGCATTCCCGGGCTACTCCCGGTCCTAAAGATTGAAGGTTTTAGCCTCTCATGTTCATCTCACACGAGTACATGGTAGAAATTGGGGAATTCATAAGAAAAATGGGAAATAAATGGGAAAACCCCTGAACGGAGAAGAACCGGTGGATCCTTGGCGTAAAACACGAGCTTCCCCGCTTGTCAGTGGTGGAAATCGTCTTTGGCAGCGTCCGAATCACCCGGGATGAGCTTCTCGGCCTCCGTTCTCCTTTCTCTCCTCCTCGGCACTCGTGCAATCCAAAATGAGATGATTCCCTCGTCCCGGCGGCTGTCATTAGGTATAAGTCCCTAATTAGGTCGTCGAATAACAACAGCCGTCCGATCGAGATCAAAACAAATCCAACGCATATCTGCCGGCGTCGATACCATCGACGCGGGTCGATGGTATCGACCCGGCGGATTAGCGGCAGCTTTCCTTTCTTTTATTCTGAGCGCCTGTGGTGATCTCGATACCATCGACTTGTGTGTCGATGGTATCGACTCCTTTAGCGTCGGTTGTTGTCGTTTGGCGACGCTGTAGCTCCCCTTGTGTCGATGGCATCGACTTACGTCGATGGTATCGACTGCATCCTCGCCAGCAACCTTAAGTGATCTCGATGCCATCGACTTAGGTGTCGATGGTATCGACTCTGTATTGCTCTTCTCGGCTGACAACCTGTGGCTTGGTCGATGGTATCGACTTTCGTCGATGGTATCGACGGAAGCAGATACTTGTTTTTCCTGAAATTTCACAACAAGACCAAGTAAATCCACACAATTTATAATAAGATGATAAATAATGCTCAAAATAGTAAAACAAAGGGGATTTGATATAATATGATGGCAAAGACCAAATTAAGTGAATTATGCAATATTATCCATAAAAATGAGTAATTAGAGCACAAAACACATATGAAATAGGTCTATAAATGCGACTCAAAATCATCGCATCAATCACCTACTTGCTTATCGATTAATGTGATTGACTCCCAAACTAGAAATAGAAATGGATTTCTTTGAGGTCGTAAGTGTATGATTCGCAATGGAACAAGCCATCTAGCCTTCGGTGACGCTTCTGTGTGCCTAACGTGTTATATGCTCAATTTTGGTAAAAATTGAAAGGTATAAATAGAAATCATGTTTTGATAGATGGGTTTCTTTAATGATTTTATTGGTGGAATAATAATAACTTTGATCACATTTGTGGCATTGATGCTTGTGGCACAAATTGATAAATAGAAGGAAGTCGTAATAATGGTTTCTGTTTTGCCAATAAAGTCTCATGCTTTCCTTGATGGCTTATTATTGCCAAATCCAAAGTCTTAATAAGAATATGATAATGCTTTTTCATGACCTTTGGATTAATAAGAATAAAAGGCAAGAGTTTTGTAGAAAGGATTGAAGGAGAAATATATTCTCTTCTAGAAATATTCCTTGTCTTTCCATGGTATTAGTTATCGGGTATAAGGTTGTCTTTAATGCATACGGAAAAGAGAGTTATGCATGCCTTGCCTTTTTGGCATATTGCTTGAATGCAATGTAGAGGATGAGAAAAGAAAGGAGAGAGAGAGATAGATGCCTCGTGAGGTCTCTCTCCTTACTAGATCAACAAATTAACAATGTTAATATGGGGAAAGGAAAAAAGAAAAGAACAAGGAAAGTAATTAATCATCTTCCTTTTTGTGGATCATGGTATATGTGTCTCTCTCACCCTTCCTTGCCTCCTACGTAGTACCCCTTAGGGTTTCTACTAGACATCTATATATATATATATATAGATGAGACCATAAACTCTTGTCTCCACCTTGGATATCAGCCAACCTAGTCCCTCTTCCCTCCCCCTTTAGCACCCTCGGCAACCTAAGTCTTGGCCGACCAGGACGCTACCATCCTTGGTACAAAAGCACCAATGGGAACCCTAGACATGACCAAGAGAGATGACGAGGAAGTAGGCGTTAGGTGGACACAGATGGAGCCAAGGAGTAGCTGACATCAGCGGCTGTGACTTCACAGAACAACCTACAAGAGACAAGGAGGCGACTCCATGAGGAGGTTGTAGGTCCGGTCCAGATCGCTGCTGACTGCCACAGTCTGGCCATGTCCGTTGAGGGTAGGCGGGGGGTTTCCCAAGATCTTCCCACATCTCATCGCATGAAATGAGGCTTCTGGTCCGTCGGCCGAGAGCCATGACGGCGGTAGGAATCTCTACGAGAGAGAGAGGCGAAGTTGTGGTCTGTGGATCCTGGCATCAGCAGATCATAGGGCTTCTGGTTGTGAGATGAAGAAGGGGAGGCGATGATGCACCAAGGGATGGTGTTGTCTGCTGTTGGACTGATCGGTGGCTCAACCTTCATCTGCCCTTGCCGCTGAGAATAGGAGGACCGCGAGAAGACTCCCGACTATGCTGAGAGCACGACCCGACCTAGAGGGGTCTGACAAAGGTAGACGCAGCCGATGGGTTATCTGGGCGGCGGCTGCAGTGGTCACCACTGAAGCCTGACCTCCGTCCGGCTGCGTGCGTCGTACGTGCCCAGGAACCTGTTGGCCAGAGGAAGAAGAAAAGGGGGTCGAATGACCCAGATGCCCAAGACAGATGCTTCAAGTGGGAAGGGCGTAGGCGTCTTTTCCAACCCAGGCCGACCCAACTAAAAGAAAAGGGACAAACAAGTAAGTTGCTGACGTGTCAGCGTATGATTGGTCTATTTGTCTTTATTTTTGCGAGAATTATAACTAATGATGGGTAACTCAGATTGCAACGTATAATACATGATAATTAATCAGAAAAATGAGAGGAATCTAAATAAAATATTATTAGAACCTTATTAAGCTTTCTGTTCTAAAAGTGTGTGTAACACATGTGTTAATGTGATTAGTATAATGAAAAACCTAGAATTGCTTTAATATGATGCTTAATTGAGAAGATTAGGTTATGTTGAGCTAATACCTGATCTTGTTATGTATAATGAAGAAATCATGGATAATGGACGATTCCATATTAGTAATCTTATTCATGTTGTTTTAGGATTCTAAACCAATGTGAACATCTTGATATATTAGAATTAGGGTTTGTCACCCTGATCCTTAGTCCAAAGGAGAGATAACCTAAACCCTAGTTTAGGACTGAATTTAGATCTAATTAAAGTAGTGTGGATACATGGTGACACATACGTAGTATGCTTTGTTTCAGATACTTGTTGATTACATGCTTGTTGCTTGGATGTTTGGATATACTCTTAAAGTACATATGATGTTCTCCATGGTTTCTGTGATGTCATAAGGTACGTGGTTACTCTTATGAATACATGTATCGAATTCTGAGGTTGCCGGTGTTTCTCGATGAGATTGAATGACAAATAAACTGCTTGCTTGTTTATTTAGTTCTTGCATATTATAAAGTTCATATGAGTATCATGTAAAGTAAATAACTACATTCTGAACCCTGGGTCAGACTGATCTTAAGGGTAATGCATACGAGCCCCCGAGGGACAGTGATTACACCTGAGGTAGTGGACCAGATAAGGGTTAGAATATGAAAATGAGTTTATATTCAAGATAAAGATGTTTGCTTATATCTATACTTGTGATTATTGTTTGAATCCACGTACCAGTATAGAAATATATTGATCGCGTATTTGTTTTTCGGCGGTTTAGGTATCAGATATACTTGGTTCGTGGACATGAGGGTACATATAAAGATGTTGAAGACACTATAGTTTAATCATGAAGGTTTAGTCTTAATGGTTTATCTTTACACCTGTAAAAGTTAATTCTATTTAAAATTTATGTAACTCCTTAGAGGAGCTTTTTATCTAAACATGTAAATATTTTATCATTAATGGAAATTGTTTACTATTTTGTATTATTTCATGAATCTGATCCTGGAAGTTATGATTAACGATCTGTGACTTTAAGGTCTTTTAGACACTCAAAAGTGCGGGTCGTTACATTTGGTATCAGAGCACAGATTCATCAGCTAATACTTAATAGTTTATAATTTCAAATAATCCTTAGAAATTTTCAGAGAAAAAAAAATAGGTTTAAAAAGCTTCGAAAAGAAAAATACTAACAAGAGAAGTAAAATGTGAAAATTTAAAATCAGTAATCAACATGGTGTGGTGGTATGGGACACTACCCATGTGAAAATTTAAAATTGGTAATCAACATGGTGTGGTGGTATGGGACACTACCAATATGAAAATTTAAAATCGGTAATCAACATGGCGTGGTGGTATGGGACATTGCCCATGTGAAATTTGAAATCATGAATAAGAAAGATAAGGGATGGTTGAGGGAAACCCAATCTCCCATGCATATGGGCATGAGGAGCATAAAACTTATGTGATAAGTTTTAAGAGACATAAAAAGAACCCAATAGTTATATATATACATGAAAATGAAAGGTTGAGTATAACTTGCTCAAACTCCTCATGATGTCTCTAGAAATTTAGTGATGGTGGCCAAGCCCCTGGAGGGGAAGGCCGAGGTAGCACCAAGCCCTGGAGGGAAGGTGACCCAAGTTCATTGAATGGACAGAGATCATGAGGGGGTATTCTAGAGATTGAGTAAACATGGGTTGATGATAAAAGTTTTACCTAATGAAAAAAAAAAGATGTCTAATAAACCTTTAGGGTGAGTGAGCCAACCTGGGGTGGGTCAACCCAAAGAGTGGGAAGATGACCTATGAGGGAGGCCAAACCTAGATCTTGGGATCAGGTTATGGCTAGAGAGGTTAACCCCCTCCTATGAGCCAAGAAGGCAGCCTAGGCTAGGACTTTCCCTTAAAAGGTAAGTGAATAAATGTAATTAAGTATTGAGATAACATTAATCCTCACCTAGAGTAGTGAAGAGTTAAAGATAAAAAAAAATGAAAGTACTTAAATTCTTTGAACCCAAGGATACCAACTCTGAGTGACACAGCTGGTCAAGCCCAGGAGGGAAGGTGGCCTAAGTGGATGACCAAGCCCAGGAGGGAAGGTCATGAAATGGTCAAGCCCAGGAGGGAAGACCAGGCGGGCACCAAGCCCAGGAGGGAAGGTGGCCTAAGTCCACAATGCAGCTATTTAGGATCAAGCCCCTGGAGGGGAAGATCATAGAGGTCAAGCCCAGGAGGAAAGACCGACATGGCACCAAGCCCTGGAGGGAAGGTGGCCCGAGCCCAATGATGGGACGACACTGCATTATGTGTACTCAAAAGAGAGATATGAAGGCAATTCTTGTTAAAGAATTATATAAGAGAATAATGTGCTTAAAAGATGTGACATCTCAAAAGAAACCCTTACAGAGGGTAGAGTCCTAATGCAATCCTAGGGTCAAGTAGGGTGTATTAGAGGTACATAGGACCGATGGGTTGGGAGTTGATATGTCCTGAATGCACATGACCAAGTGGTCGGGAGGTAACAGTTGGTTTGCCCTAGGCCCATGTCTCAGGAGGTTGGCCACCTACCTGATGTTCATGTGGCCCAGTAGGGTGAATGTAAAGACACTCCCTTGATGCATGAGGATGAGATCACTCCAAAAGTACCTATACCCCTAGAGACCTTGAGGATTTGGCTAAGGCTCATAATGACACATGAGATGTAAATATAAAAGAAGTCATGAAAACTTGAGAGAAGTTGTTCCCTAACTTAAGAGTAATAAAAGGGACACTTGACTCCATGAGATAAAAGAATGTTATAAAATTAAGAGAAAGAAAGTTTAGAGTCATATAGAGTATGATTCAACTTAATGTGTGAAATTGAAAGGTAATGTGTGGATGTACTATCTCCGCTCTTGGAATGGAATGAACTTTGTATTTGGGCTGCAGTCAAATGCTTATTTCATCTCATTATGAGGGAGGGAGATTGGGTAGACACACGTTATGTTTAAAATTGAGAATAAATGTCTTAAGTCGAATGTGTAATGACATGAACTAGGGTTAGAGGTGTCACCTCACCCTTTGTGCAAATAATGAATAATAGGTTGGAAACCTAGGTGAAAAGAGAAATCACCAAGTGAAATTGAGATCACAAATTAAGAATAAAATCATCAAGTGATGACCACATGTGTATACTATAGATGCGGATATACTTGAATTTCAATTCCGGTGCCAATCTTAGTTATAAAATGAAAATTGACATACAATGGAAAAGTGGTTAAAGATGTCTAAGTAGGGTGATAACCCTAAGTTTTAAACATAAGATGGGTATCATTCACCTAGGCTTGGTAGGCCTGAATTTTGAGGACAACATTCTTTTTAAGGAGGGGTGAATGTTATATCCTCAATTTTGGTAAAAATTGAAAGGTATAAATAGAAATCATGTTTTGATAGATGGGTTTCTCCAATGATTTTATTGGTGGAATAATAATAACTTTGATCACATTTGTGGCATTGGTGCCTGTGGCACAAATTGATAAATGGAAGGAACTCATAATAATGGTTTCTATTTTGCCAATAAAGTGTCATGCTTTCCTTGACGGCTTATTATTGCCAAATCCAAAGTCTTAATAAGAATATGATAATGCTTTTTCATGACCTTTAGTTTAATAAGAATAAAAGGCAAGAGTTTTGTAGAAAGGATTGAAGGAGAAATATATTCTCTTCTAGAATTATTCCTTGTCTTTCCATGGTATTAGTTATTGGGTATAAGGTTGTCTTTAATGCATACGGAAAAGAGAGTTATGCATGACTTGCCTTTTTGGCATATTGCTTGAATGAAATGTAGAGGATGAGAAAAGAAAGGAGAGAGAGATAGATGCCTCATGAGGTCTCTCTCCTTACTAGATCAACAAATTAACAATGTTAATATGGGGAAAGGAAAAAAGAAAAGAACAAGGAAAGTAATTAATCATCTTCCTTTTTGTGGATCATGGTATACGTGTCTCTCTAACCCTTCCTTGCCTCCTACGTAGTACCCCTTAGGGTTTCTACTAGATATATATATATATATATATATATATATATATATATATATATATATATATATATATATATATATATATGACCATAAACTCTTGTCTCCACCTTGGATATCAGCCAACCTAGTCCCTCTTCCCTCCCCCTTTAGCACCCTCGGCAACCTAAGTCTTTGCTGACCAGGACACTACCATCCTTGGTACAGAAGCACCAATGGGAACCCTAGCCATGACCAAGAGAGATGACGGGGAAGTAGGCGTTAGGTGGACGCAGATGGAGCCAAGGAGTACCCGACATCAGCAGTTGTGACTTCACAGAACAACCTGCAAGAGACAAGGAGGCGACTCCATGAGGAGGTTGTAGGTTCGGTCTAGATCGCTGCTGAATGCCACAGTGTGGCCATGTCCGTTGAGGGTAGGTGGGGTGTTTCCCAAGATCTTCCCACATCTCGTCGCATGAAATGGGGCTTCTGGTCCGTCAGCCGAGAGCCATGACGGTGGCAGGAATCTCTACAAGAGAGAGAGCGGTGGAGTTGTGGTCTGTGGATCCTGGCATCAGTAGATCATAGGGCTTCTGGTTGTGAGATGAAGAAGGGGAGGCGATGACACACCGAGGGATGGTGGTGTCTGCTGTCAGACCGATCAGTGGCTCAACCTTCAGCTGCCCTTGCCGCTGAGAAGAGGAGGACCACGAGAAGACTCATGACTATGCTGAGAGCATGACCCGACCTAGAGGGGTCCGACAAAGGTAGACGCAGCCGATGGGTTATCTGGGCAGCGGCTGCAGTGGGTCGCCGCTGAAGCCCGACCTCCGTCCGGCTCTGTGCGTCGTACGTGCCCTGGAACCTGTTGGCCAGAGGAAGAAGAAAAGGGGGTCGAATGACCAAGATGCCCAAGACAGATGCTTCAAGTGGGAAGGGCATAGGCGTCTTTTCCAACCCAGGCCGGCCCAACTAAAAGAAAAGGTACAAACAAGTAAGTTGCTGACGTATCAGCGTATGATTGGTCTATTTGTCTTTATTTTTGCGAGAATTATAACTAATGATGGGTAACTCAGATTGCAACATATAATACATGAAAATTAATCAGAAAAATGAGAGTAATCTAAATAAAATATTATCACAACCTTATTAAGCTTTTTGTTCTAAAAGTGTGTGTAACACATGTGTTAATGTGATTAGTATAAAGGAAAACCTAGAATTGCTTTAATATGATGCTTAATTGAGAAGATTAGGTTATGTTGAGCTAATACCTGATCTTGTTATGTATAATGAAGAAATCATGGATAATGGATGATTCCATATTAGTAATCTTATTCATGTTGTTTTGGGATTCGAAACCAATGTGAACATCTTGATATATTAGAATTAGGGTTTGTCACCCTGATCCTTAGTCCAAACGAGAGATAACCTAAACCCTAGTTTAGGACCAAATTTAGATCTAATTAAAGTAGTGTGGATACATGGTGACACATAAATAGTATGCTTTGTTTTAGATACTTGTTGATTACATGCTTGTTGCTTGGATGTTTGGATATACTCTTAAAGTACATATGATGTTCTGCATGGTTTATGCAATGGAATAAGGTGCGTGGTTACACTTATGAATACATGTATCAAATTCTGAGGTTGCTAGTGTTTATCGATGAGATTGAATGACAAATGAACTGCTTGCTTGTTTATTTAGTTCTTGCAAATTATAAAGTTCATACGAGTATCATGTAAAGTAAATAACTACATTCTGAACCCTGGGTCAAACTGATCTTAAGGGTAATGCACACGAGCCCCGGAGGGACAGTGATTACACCTGAGGTAGTGGACCAAATAAGGGTTAGAATATGAAAATGAGTTTATATTCAAGATAAAGATGTTTGCTTATATCTGTACTTGTGATTATTGTTTGAATCCACGTACCAGTATAGAAATATACTGATCGCGTATTTGTTTTTCGGTGTTTTAGGTATCAGATATACTTGATTCGTGGACATGAGGGTATAGATAAAGATGTTGAAGACACTACAGTTTAATCATGAAGTTTTAGTCTTAATGGTTTATCTTTACACCTGTAAAAGTTAATTCTATTTGAAAGTTATGTAACTCCTTAGAGGAGCTTTTTATCTAAACATTTAAATATTTGATCATTAATGGAAATTGTTTACTATTTTGTATTATTTCATGAATCTAATCCTGGAAGTTATTATTAATGATCTGTGACTTTAAGGTCTTTTAGACACTCAAAAGTGCGGGTCGTTACATTTGGTATCAGAGCACAGATTCATCAGCTAATACTTAATAGTTTATAATTTCAAATAATCCTTAGAAATGTTCAGAGAAAAAAATAGGTTTAAAAAGCTTCGAAAAGAAAAATACTAACAAGGGAAGTAAAATGTGAAAATTTAAAATCAGTAATCAACATGGTGTGGTGGTATGGGACACTACCCATGTGAAAATTTAAAATCGGTAATCAACATGGTGTGGTGGTATGGGACACCACCCATATGAAAATTTAAAATCAGTAATCAACATGGTGTGGTGGTATGGGACACTGCCCATGTGAAATTTGAAATCATGAATAAGAAAGATAAGGGATGGTTGAGGGAAACCCAATCTCCCATGCATATGGGCATGAGGAGCATAAAACTTATGTGATAAGTCTTAAGAGACATAAAAAAACCCAATAGTTATATATATACATGAAAATGAATGGTTGAGTATAACCATGATGTCACTAGAAGTTTAGTGATGGTGGCCAAGCCCCTGGAGGGGAAGGCCGAGGTAGCACCAAGCCCTGGAGGGAAGGTGACCCAAGTTCATTGAATGGACAGAGATCACGAGAGGGTATTCTAGAGATTGAGTAAACATGGGTTGATGATAAAAGTTTTACCTAATGAAAAAAAAAGATGTCTAAGAAACCTTTAGGGTTAGTGAGCCAACCTGGGGTGGGTCAACCCAAAGAGTGGGAAGATGACCTATGAGGGAGGCCAAACCTAGATCTTGGGATCAGGTTGTGGCTAGAGAGCATAACCCCCTCCTATGAGCCAAGAAGGCAGCCTAGGCTAGGACTTTCCCTTAAAAGGTAAGTGAATAAATGTAATTAAGTATTGAGATAACATTAATCCTCACCTAGAGTAGTGAAGAGTTAACGATAAAAAAAAATTGAATGAACTTAAATTCTTTGAACCCAAGGATGCCAACTCTGAGTGACACAGCTGGTCAAGCCCAGGAGGGAAGGTGGCCTAAGTGGACGACCAAGCCCAAGAGGGAAGGTCATGAAATGGTCAAGCCCAGGAGGGAAGACCAGGCGGGCACCAAGCCCAGGAGGGAAGGTGGCCTAAGTCCACAATGTAGTTGTTTAGGATCAAACCCCTGGAGGGGAAGATCACAGAGGTGAAGCCCAGGAGGGAAGACCGACATGGCACCAAGCCCTGGAGGGAAGGTGGCCCGAGCCCAATGAAGGGACGACACTGCATTATGTGTACACAAAAGAGAGATATGAAGGCAATTCTGGTTAAAGAATTAAATAAGAGAATAATGTGCTTAAAAGACGTGACATCTCAAAAGAAACCCTTAGGGAGGGTAGAGTCCTAATGCAATCCTAGGGTCAAGTAGGGTGTATTATAGGTACATAGGATCGATGGGTTGGGAGTTGATATGCCCTGAATGCACATGACCAAGTCGTCGAGAGGTAACCGTTGGTTTGCCCTAGGCCCATGTCTCAGGAGATTGGCCACCTACCTGATGTTCATGTGGCCCAATAGGGTGAATGTAAAGACACTCCCTTGATGCATGAGGATGAAATCACTCCAAAAGTACCTATACCCCTAGAGACCTTGAGGATTTGGCTAAGGCTCATAATGACACATGAGATGTAAATATAAAAGAAGTCATGAAAACTTGAGAGAAGTTGTTCCCTAACTTAAGAGTAAGAAAAGGGACACTTGACTCCATGAGATAAAAGAATGTTATAAAATTAAGAGAAAGAAAGTTTAGAGTCATATAGAGTATGATTCAACTTAATGTGTGAAATTGAAAGGTAATGTGTGGATGTACTATCTCCTCTCTTGGAATGGAATGAACTTTGTATTTGGGATGCAGTAAAATGCTTATTTCATCTCATTATGAGGGAGGGAGATTGGGTAGACACACGTTATGTTTAAAATTGATAATAAATGTCTTAAGTCGAATGTGTAATGACATAAACTAGGGTTAGAGGTGTCACCTCACCCTTTGTGAAAATAATGAATAATAGGTTGGAAACCTAGGTGAAAAGAGAAATCACCAAGTGAAATTGAGATCACAAAATAAGAATAAAATCATCAAGTGATGACCACATGTGTATACTATAGATTAGGATATACTTGAATTTCAATTCATGTGCCAATCTTAGTAATAAAATGAAAATTGACATACAATTGAAAAGTGGTTAAAGATGTCTAAGTAGGGTGCTAACCCTATGTTTTAAACATAAGATGGGTATCATTCACCTAGGCTTGGTAGGCTTGAATTTTGAGGACAAAATTATTTTTAAGGAGGGGTGAATGTTATATCCTCAAGTTTGGTAAAAATTGAAAGGTATAAATAGAAATCATGTTTTGATAGATGGGTTTCTCCAATGATTTTATTGGTGGAATAATAATAACCTTGATCACTAACCGGCCTAAATCACACATCCTAAAATTGGAGGCGGATTTGAGGTAGTCGAGCTTTTACATTTATAAACCTGAATCCTTCTAGGCCCCTGTAACTTTGTTTATGGGGTCGAAGTAGATATACGGGGTCAAACACAGGGACAAGGGGGTAGCGTTGAGAACACGGAATCGACACGCTACACTCCAGTAGGTATAAAGAGAGACAAATTCCCAAAAAGGGAATCGGTAAGATGTCACAAATAAAACGAAGAAAACTATCTCCAACTGGAGCTACAAGAAAGATTTAAGGTTTTAGTCATTTAGCAGTTTTTAGGGGTTTTCATGCAACAGAAATAGAAAGATATTCCTCGAGCTAAAGAGAGGTATGAAGGATAAAACTTCGGTAAGACAAGCGGCGGTAGAACCAGTCCTGTACCCCTCCTCTCGAAGCGGGTACCTCTAACAAGGCATTAGTGCCCCTGTCGAGGTCACTGGACTAAAATTAGAGTGGAAAGGTCATTAAAGCAACTCTGTTCCAGGCACTCTCGTACTCCAGAATCGGACCAAACACTAGAGCCACAACACAACTCTCGAAGTTGTTGTGATGGGAAAACACGATTCGTTAGCTAAGCAAAACGCGATCCAAACATGCAAGCTAGAGTTCGGATATCAAACACAGAAGTCATCCAACATTGTGCACCAAGCATAGAGCAACAAGTAATTAAGCATCTTCTATTTCCATAGACAAATAAAGGGGTCTTAATTACAACGCATAAGTAAGGAATTAAATGACAGAAAGTAAAGATAGGTTTCGCCTCCTTGATGTAGAAGGACGACAGGGTGTTGTAGCTCTCCTCCCCGATATCGGTAAGAGGCCTAGCCCGATACAGAGGTGTCGGGCGGCACGCACCGACTGTCGACCGTATTGCTCAAGGACCCTGGCCGATACACTCATGTCGGGCGGCACACCCTCTCGGGCGGCACGATCGACAAGCTAAGTGTATCGGTTTGATATCGTGTCGGGCTAAGAGCTATGCATTGTTGTTTTTGGGCACTTGTGTGGCTCATCTACGTCGGCCGATATCGGCCCGCAGTGTCGCCTGGGACGAACCTAAGTGAATTGTCCCCTCCCTCTCGGGATGAGGAGAAGCTCACCTAGTGTCGCCCGAGACAAGAACTGGGGCACGACACGTATGCTTTCGCAGTCTCCTCAGAAGATCGCTCAACTCCCAACTGTTCGAATTCTAAAACTCCGAACTCTGACCTGTCTTTTCGGCTCCCTGTAGCTGCTATTTATAGTCAGCTGGCCGGAAGGAGTTATGTTGCTCGAAGCACCACGTGGCCCCCTTAAGCGCCGGTCGATGGACGGCCGATACATGTATAGCTCGGCGTGGAGGTGTCTGCTATCGATCACGTGACGGGCGGCATGACTGTCGGTGGGTGGCTGTGTCGCCCGACAAGCTGGGTTTTCGGGGTGAGCCGGGCTCCCTGTCGGGTAGAATGTGTGTCGTCCGTCAGCTTCTTCTCGTGCAACACCTCTTTGTCGAGCATCTTTGTGTCGCCCAACCCCTGTCGGGCAGGGGTTGTATCGGGCGTCAGGGAGGCCGAGACAGGCTTGGACTTATTCATGGGCCGGAGCGGCCTTATTGCCCAAAAACAAGGAAAACTCTGCAAACGATAGGAAAATTGGATTAAGAGCATTGCTTGGCCAATTATTGCGAAAGTGCTAATAAAATAGAGGAAAATAGCAGAAAAGGGCAGTTTTGATAACAAAATAAAGGGCAAAAACGTCACAAAAACTGGTGTTATCAATCACATTCGTGGCATTGGTGCTTGTGTCACAAATTGATAAATAGAAGGAACTCGTAATAATGGTTTCTGTTTTGCCAATAAAGTGTCATGCTTTCCTTGACGGCTTATTATTGCCAAATCTAAAGTCTTAATAAAAATATGATAATGCTTTTTCACGACCTTTGGATTAATAAGAATAAAAGGTAAGAGTTTTGTAGAAAGGATTGAAGGAGAAATATATTCTCTTCTAGAATTATTCCTTGTCTTTCCATGGTATTAGTTATCGGGTATAAGGTTGTCTTTAATGCATACGGAAAAGAGAGTTATGCATGTCTTGCCTTTTTGGCATATTGCTTGAATGCAATGTAGAGGATGAGAAAAGAAAGGAGAGAGAGAGATAGATGCCTCATGAGGTCTCTCTCCTTATTAGATCAACAAATTAACAATGTTAATATGGGGAAAGGAAAAAAGAAAAGAACAAGGAAAATAATTAATCATCTTCCTTTTTGTGGATCATGGTATACGTGTCTCTCTCAACCTTCCTTGCCTCTTACGTAATACCCCTTAGGGTTTCTACTAGATATCTATATATATATATATATCTATATATATATATATATATATATATATATATATATATATATATATATATATATATATATATATATATATATATATATATATATATATATATATATATATATATATATATATATATATATATATATATATGAGACCATAAACTCTTGTCTCCACCTTGGATATCAGCCAACCTAGTCCCTCTTCCCTCCCCCTTTAGCACCCTCGAAAACCTAAGTCTTGGCTGACCAGGATGCTACCATCCTTGGTACAGAAGCACCGATGGGAACCCTATCCATGACCAAGAGATATGACGGGGAAGTAGGTGTTAGGTGGATGCAGATGGAGCCAAGGAGTAGCCGACATCAGCGGCCATGACTTCATAGAACAACCTATAAGAGAAAAGGAGGCGACTCCATGAGGAGGTTGTAGGTGTGGTCCAGATCGCTGCTGACTGCCACAGTCTGGCCATGTCTGTTGAGGGTAGGCGGGGGGTTTCCCAAGATCTTCCCACATCTCGTCGCATGAAACGGGTTTTCTGGTCCGTCGGCCGAGAGCCATGACAGCGGCATGAATCTCTATGAGAGAGAGAGGCGGAGTTGTTTTTTTTTATATAAGTCAGGGGACCATCTATTCACCCCACTCCCCTCGTGTGGGCACAACAAAACCAACACATACATCTCTTGCTACATAGTAGGTCATAACATCAAAGAAAACCATAACAAGGACACTATACCACACTGGCCACCCATCTCACCTCTTACCCTTCCGCATCACGATATAAGGCATCTTGTGTTTCTCAAGAGTCACCATGCCCCTAATCCTAGCTGGGACAGACCTAAGATCAGAAAAAACAAGCGGTTCATTCAAGTTCACACCCCATCTCCCTATCTCCTTTGGTATCGAATTGAGAGCTCTATGCACCAACGATCCAGCAATGTCCTTCTCCACAAGAACCTCCTTTACCTCCTTGATCAGGTTACTGATTCTCCAGGGGGCGATATCCACTCCCCAAAGCATACCATACACCGACTTATCATCAATCTCCACTATAGAAATGCATAGAAACTGGTCATCCGCGAACTTAATGCCTACTACGCATGCTTGGATGAGTGTCATCTGGTAATTTTCAGCCCTCAACCAAGCTCTGGTAATCTGACATACTGCAGTATGGTGATTCTAATAATCCTAGCCATCCACCATCTCCTATGCCCTTGGGGATCACAGTTCTGTCCAACCGCAATGTTCAGCTTCAGATTAAAAATGTCAGGGTTCATCCATCTCTCAAGACTTATCTCCTTCAGAAAGTACCTAGGATCCTCCACACCATATGCTTTTAATCTATTATGAAAGGTAGTATCAGCTATGCGAGTAAAGCTCTTCTGTTTCATCAAAGCGTTAATCTGATACATCAGCCAATCCACCTCCCTATTCCAGAGTTGTCTTTTGTTGTCGTACCTAGCTGCACATCTCATACGCCATATGCAATGAGGAATAATAGTTTCCATGCTCGCCGCAAGCCATAACTGTAAATCATCATATCTACCAAAAGAGCATGTATCAAGTAAGGTTCTTCAATCTGTAGGGCAGGATAATCAGTAACCTCAGTGAATCTAGTAAAGAAGGAACTAGCTATTTGACTATGGAAGAACAGATGGTCTATACTTTCCATACTTGGCTCATCACAACAATCACAGCGGGACGCTAAAGCAATACAACAGTTGGCTACATTTTCATTAGTTGGAATAGCATTCTTCATCATCTTCCAAATGAGCGAGCTCGCCTTAGGTGCCTGAATATGTCATACCCAGTGAAGCCCCTGTGGTCCATCATATCTCATGCTCCTCAGGATCTTCTTGGCCGAGCGGATGGTGAACTGTCCCAACCTATCCGGGACCCAAATGGGATAGTTATTTGTATCTGAAACTTGTTGACCTGCCTTCTTTACTAGCCGTACACCATGCACGTCAAGGACTTGCTGCAGAGAAGACCAGTCCCACCCAATACCATGAATCCAAAAGTCATGTACCAAAAAAGGTTGGTTACGATCACTGTTAAATCAAGCGTAGTCATATAATCTCTCTTCACACCACAAAGTGTCCCAGAAAGGAATGTTACCCCTCCCAATAATACAGTGACAATGAGGGTATATACTCGGGAACACATTCCATATCTGTTTCCAATAAGGAGAGGCGTCCGTTCTATACTTCAGATGATTGGGATATACAATTGATCGATTAGACGCTCTACTTGCATACTTGTCGTTGAAGAACTTCACCCATAAGGTGTCACCAACAATCAACTCCCAACACGCCTTAGCCACAAAAGCGTCGTTAATATGGCGGGTATTCGACATACCTAAACCGCCTTGTTCCACCGAAAGAGCAACTCTATCCCAGATAACCCACGCTTTCCTATGGCAATTTGCCCGATCTGCCCATAGGAATTTGGATAACATAGCATCGACATGTTTAGAAATACCATCTGGAATGTCGACGGCCGTCGCTGTGTACACCGTAGTTGAAGCAAGAACATGGGAAATCAAAAGTTTCCGGCCCACAAAAGACAACAACCTGGACTTCCACGATGCAATCTTGTGAGAAATCTTCTAAATTAGGAACTCAAAATCATGTAATAAGGTCCTTCCAACTCTAATCGGCACTCCCAGATAAACAAAAGTCTTGACCACATTATCCATCTGAATAGCTGCCCCTATAGCCATCTTAGTAATCGGGTCTCTGCTGCCTATGATACATGACGACTTCAACCTGTTAATCTGTTGGGCCGACACTCTCTCATACATAGAAAGCAAGTTCTGGATCTCATCCACCGTGTTAGGAGTAGCATTTAGACATACCATAATATCATCAGCATAACAAAGGAAAAAAGGAGGACTCCCGTTGCCCCTAGTTCGGAACCTCGCCAACCTCCGTAATTCCCCCATATGCATAATCCGTATGCATAGAACCTCTTCAAACAAAATGAAAAGAAAGGGAGATATAGCATTACCTTGTGTCAGCCCTCTGAGCAAAGAGAAGAAACCTACAGACTCGTCCCCTATGGTAATTGTCGCCCATGAATTCGAGAAGAAGCTAATACACATCTCAATGAACTCCTTGGTGAAACCAAACCTGGCCATAATCCGATCCAGGATATCCCACTTAATTCGGTCGTAAGCCTTAGACATATCAAGCTTAATCATGATGTTCGGCCTTTCGCCACCATGGTATATGTCATGAATTAATTCCTTCACCAACCTCACATGGTGTGTAATCTCCCTTCCTCTAATGAACGCCACTTGCTCAATGGATATCAACACCAACATTAAGCAAACCATCCTATTACTGATAATTCTCGCAAGGATTCTCAGAGCAACATTCTCTACAGATATCGGGTGGAAATCCTTCTCCAAAAGGGTCGGATCATCATTCTTTGGAATAAGAACAATACGACAACAAAACAAGCTACGGTGACAATTCTGTCTAAGAAAGAAAGCCTCTGCGAGCTTCATAAAATCATCTCTGATGTAGTCCCAAGAGGAATTGTAGAACGGGATAGTAAAGCCATCAGGACCGGGGGCAGAAAGATTGTCCATTTGACGCATGGTTTCAAACACCTCAGATGCACTAGGAACAGCGGTGAGAGACGCATTATCATCCATTGTTACTATCTCCGGTATACCAGCTAAGAATTCTTCCAAAACATCCTCATCATGATGTACCATCTCACTGTATGCATTCCTAAAAAACTCAGCAGCACACGAAGCAATCTCATGTGGGTCAGTCACCCTATTCTTGTTCGGTAGAGTAAGGCACCTTACTCTTCTATTATTTCTCCAAGACTTCACAACTGCGTGGTAAAACTTCGAATTGCGCTCACCGTCCTTAAGCCACAAAATCCTAGATTTCTCCTTCCACACTTTATCCCCAAAATCTAAGGCCTCTTGTAGCTCATACTCTGCGATTCTCAAGGCTGTCTCATTGTCCATGCATGGGTATTCATCAAAAGCATTTTGGGTAACGTGAACAACATCCTCTAGATCTATGATCCTTTGGGACACGTCTCCAAAGGACTTCCTGCTCTAGGTCTTCAAAGCCTCTCTCACCTTCTTGATCTTATAATAGAAAATATTCGACGGGTGCCCAGTTTTGGAGTCCTCCCAATTATCAGCTATAATTTGTAAGCACTCCTCATGTTGAAGCCACGCCTGCATAAAGGCAAAGAAACTCTTCTTTCTAGAAATTACCACATTCCCAGACTTGTACAAGATCGGGCAATGATCCGAGACTCTATATAGAGTGAGGTGAATCGTACTAGAATCCGGTCTGAGAGCCGTCCAAGTATCATTCAAAAGGATTCTATCTAATCTCTCCCATATAGTAGGCGTAATATATTGTTTATTGACCCACGTAAATCTGCTGCCCTCAAAAGGCATCTCCTTTAAGCATCCATTTTGGATGAAAGAATTGAAGTCCATGATCTCCTAAAAGCTCCTGTTATTTCCCCCTCTCTTCTCCTGATCATTTCTAATGACGTTGAAATCACCTGCTAGAATCCAGCTGCCATCTCCTATGATGCCTGATATCTCGTGTATGTCATCCCAGAGAAAACATCTGCAGATGTGATTACATCTCACGTAAATAGCAGTAACAAAGAAAACACTACCGCTATGATCAGTACACTTCATCATCACATGCTGCCCATGACTTCTAATAACCTCAGGCTTGAGAGTCATGTCCGCATAACACCATATCTTTCCTCCTTCTGCTGAGTTATCAGTCGCCCAATCCAAATTCACAATGTCCAGAAGTTCTTCAGCAAACTGAGCATGTAAAAAAGGTTCGAAGATGCACACAATCCTGGGTTTATGCCTTCTACATAATCGACCCAAGACCTTCCTTGTCTTATTGTTCACCGCCCCCCTTATATTCCAAAAAAGGTATTTAGAGTCCATATATAGAACTAAGGCTCATCTCCAAACATCATCTTTCTCCATCAAAAGCTTCTCTCTCTGTCATCCCAATCATCATTAACGAAAGGAAGCTCTCCTACTGATAGTCTTCTTCTGTGAAAAGATTTGTGATGTGTACCCTGATGTTTATGCTGATTCGAAGAATCCCCACGATAAGATATGATGGCCAATCTATCACTATTCCTTCTATATCTGTCTCCATCTTCCTCATGGCCCAGGTATATATAGTCACACAGACTTCTATTGTGTAGCATCTTCCGCGTACCATCTTCATCAAAGACTATCCTGTGTGGAGAAATTGGTGGTGCTGGATTGCATACGTCATCTACATTTGAATCTGTCTGTGGCATCCTCTGTTGCTCCTTCTCACCGATGCCTACATCATGATTCTCCAACATTTGTCCTCCGTTGTTGATATGTTCTACATCACATCCATTTCTATTGATAGACAGAACATTCATCGATATATCAAGATCACGACCAATCTCCGTCAAAGTAAAGAGGTTGGATCCTGGTTCACCACGGGCCACCATCTGAAGATGCACATTGGACCTTCTAACCCCATATGTTAGAGTGACATACTGAGGAATATCTTCATTGAATGCTTCAACGAGCACCAGTATGCCCGCAAGGTCTTCGGGCCCTCTCATCCAGGCAGAAGCCAAAATCAACCTTCCAAAACTATTCACAATGTTGTCTATTGCCCTGTCATCCCTACAGATAATAGGCAAATCTTCAATCCAGAACCATATCGCCTCCTTTCTAGCACATCTTTCACCTTCCTCCATACCATGTAGGCTAACGTCAGAACCTTTGAACCCCAACACCTTAGCATTGGCAACGGCCTGTGCTTCCTCCTCGCTGTCGAAGAAGGTGACGGCCTTGTGCTTAGAGAAATGATATATATCTGTGGCATGCGTCCATACATGTTTCAGGAAAGGGCATAATTCCGTCCAAGAAACTTGGGGTGGCTAACGCACCTCCACCGCCCTATAGAGAGCTTTTGCTTTTCTCTTGCGTTCCTCATCGTCTGGCCCTAAGTCAACTGTTGTTCTTTTAGGAACATGCTGAGGCGCTCCTGGGGCAGGGATACCGACGTTCAAGGGTGGAAAAATAGTCCTCGACATAATGTCCGGAGGTGTGGGAAGATGGGTGTTCAGATTAGCATTGCATCTTCTAGCAAGGTGTCCCGGCCTACGACACTTGTAGCAAACCTTCTCCCGATTGCACCGCGATTTCCAGTGCCCCTTCTCCAAGCATCTATAGAACGTATCCCATGGGACTCCAAAAAGGTGTGCTCGTCCTCTACCATTCATATACTGTCTCAAGTTCGACAGATCTTCATTATATCGATGATTAGGGTTAGCCACCGCACTTCTATTAACCACTGTATTGGTGAGCCTTCCATAAGGATATTGATCCTTGTCCTCGCATGGAACGCGGACGATCGATGCCAGTCTGTTATGTTGAACCGTATGGTTCTCAAGGTGCTCCTCTATTGCCGATTGTGGAGTCATATGCCGATGAGATGCTTCACGGTTTCCCATCAATAACGGCACAGCCTGTACTCCTCCTCCGGTAATCGTCTCTCCCTCCTGCGCCGTCATGCCTCCATCCCCCGAAACCCTCATATCTGGTTGAACCAAGAATCTAATGTCAGGAAGAACCTCCTCCAACTGTACTGCTTGCGCCACCAAGGACGCTCTTGTATCAACGACAACCTCTCGAGCTCTGCACCTCCCACGAATGCCCTGGTTTCCACTCCCAGAAACCTCCTCGCTTATCTATGTCTCGTCACGACGAGAACATGGTAGACCCCGGGGGGCGGAGTGCCACACCGGGGGTTTGGAAAGTGGCGGCGCCGCCGCCACGAAACGCCTCGGGATCGCCTCCTCAAAACCTAGGTCAATCCAACCTCCAATGGTAATACCTTTAAAAAATAAAGACAATGGCTGAGAGAGGCAGAGTTGTGGTATGTGGATACTGGCATCAGCAGATCATAGGGCTTCTGGTTGTGAGATGAAGAAGGGGAGGCGTTGACGCACCGAGGGATGGTGGTGTTTGCTCTCAGACCGATCGGTGGCTCAACCTTCAGCTGCCCTTGCCACTGAGAAGAGGAGGACCGCGAGAAGACTCCCGACTATGCTAAGAGCACGACCCGACCTAGAGGGGTCCGACAAAGGTAGACACAGCCGATGGGTTATCTGGGCGGCGGCTGCAGTGGTCGTCGCTGAAGCCCGACCTCCGTCCGGCTATGTGCGTCGTACGCGCCCAGGAACCCGTTGGCCAGAGGAAGAAGAAAAGGGGGTCGAATGACCCAGATGCCCAAGACAGATGCTTCAAGTGGGAAGGGCGTAGGCATCTTTTCCAACCCAGGCCGGCCCAACTAAAAGAAAAGGGACAAACAAGTAAGTTGCTGATGTGTCAGCGTATGATTGGTCTATTTGTCTTTATTTTTGCGAGAATTATAACTAATGATGGGTATCTCAGATTGCTACGTATAATGCATGAAAATTAATCAGAAAAATGAGAGGAATCTAAATAAAATATTATCAGAACCTTATTAATATTTCTGTTCTAAAAGTGTGTGTAACACATGTGTTAATGTGATTAGTATAAAGGAAAACCTAGAATTGCTTTAATATGATGCTTAATTGAGAAGATTAGGTTATGTTGAGCTAATACCTGATCTTGTTATGTATAATGAAGAAATCATGGATAATGGACAATTCCATATTAGTAATCTCGTTTTTAGCCCACAACGAGAGGAGTGGGATGAATAGAAGATCCTCTGGCTTAAACCAAAAAAAAAAATCTTGATATATTAGAATTAGGGTTTGTCACCCTGATCCTTAGTCCAAACGAGAGATAACCTAAACCCTAGTTTAGGACCGAATTTAGATCTAATTAAAGTAGTGTGGATACATGGTGACACATACGTAGTATGCTTTGTTTCAGATACTTGTTGATTACATGCTTGTTGCTTGGATGTTTGGATATACTCTTAAAGTACATATGATGTTCTGCATGGTTTCTGCGATGGCATAAGGTATGTGGTTACGCTTATGAATACATGTATTGAATTCCGAGGTTGCCGGTGTTTCTCGATGAGATTGAACGACAAATAAACTTCTTGCTTGTTTATTTCGTTCTTGCAAATTATAAAGTTCATACGAGTATCATGTAAAGTAAATAACTACATTCTGAACCCTAGGTCAGACTGGTCTTAAGGGTAATGCACACGAGCCCCGGAGGGACAGTGATTACACCTGAGGTAGTGGACCAGATAAGGGTTAGAATATGAAAATGAGTTTATATTCAAGATAAAGATGTTTTCTTATATCTGTACTTGTGATTATTGTTTGAATCCACGTACCAGTATAGAAATATACTGATCGCGTATTTGTTTGTCGGCGTTTCAGGTATCAGATATACTTGATTCGTGGACATGAGGGTACAGATAAAGATGTTGAAGAACTACAATTTAATCATGAAGGTTTAGTCTTAATGGTTTATCTTTACACCTGTAAAAGTTAATTCTGTTTAAAAGTTATGTAACTCCTTAGAGGAGCTTTTTTATCTAAACATGTAAATATTTGATCATTAATGGAAATGGTTTACTATTTTTTATTATTTCATGAATTTGATCCTGGAAGTTATGATAAACGATCTGTGACTTTAAGGTCTTTTAGACACTCAAAAGTGTGGGTCGTTACATAATGCATGTATAGGGGGCTCACAACCTTTGATGGATTTCTGTATCTTCGAAGCCGTAAGTAAGTGATCTGGTTGGTGACGAGACTTCTGATGCCTAAGGTGATGCTTACACGAACCTAATGCCCGTATGGGAGGTTCTGCAACAACTCTATTTGGATTGTTATTTCTTTCCTGGATGGTTTGTGACAGAATGTGTTTGTGTGCATAGCGGTGGTGAAACTCGATATCATCCCAGTGATTCCATATCATTGATCTAAATCCAACTTTAATTCAGCTGTTACTTTTTGAATTCAGTTTATTTAACCTCAAATCAACCAATCGTTCTAAATATTAGTCTTAACTTGAACTAGATTCGACTGAAAAGGATTCTTTAAAATGTTGTCCTTTGGGTTCGATCCTTAACTATACTGCGATAAGACTCGTCTTCTTGCAGGTGGTATAATTGCACTTTGGTTTTGGTAAAAGCTCGGGGATTTCAACCCCGAGTGAGTTTGTTAGTGCGATAAAATCCCACATCAATTACCTGAAGAAGAACTCAATGGGGATGACGAAACTTTCGAGATTGTAAAGTACACCTCACATGAGCAAACTCCTGAAGTAAAAAGAGCACCAAAACCAAATCCAAAATTGAAACCACTCCTGAAAGGACTGAAATATGAATCCCTAGACAAAGAAGAGAGGAATCTTGTGATCGTTCATGCCAACTTGACAGATGATTAGCTAGAAAGGTCGCTAAAGGTGCTCAGATTGCATAAAAGGCTATAGGTTATTGGGTAGAAGACATCAGAGGTCTCAACCCTACCTTATGCATGCACATAATACATATCAAAGAAACAACTAAACCTTTAGCTCAACTGGAGAGGAAGTTGAATTAAATACTAAAAGAAGTCATGAAGAATGAAGTTATTAAGTTGTGGGATGCCAGGATCATTTACCCCATAAGTGACAGTAATTGGGTAAGCCCTATCCATGTGGTGCCTAAGAAAGGTGGAATGACAATGATAAAAGGTGAAGATGGAGATGAGGTGGCAACGAGAATGTTAAAAGGTTGGCGTATGTGCATTAACTCTTGCAAACTGAACGCTGCTACTAGAATAGATCATTTCCCTCTGCCATTTATCAATCAAGTTCTAGAAAGATTATCTCATCATGATTACTTCTATTTCCTGGATGGGTATTTGGATTCTATCAAGTACTGATTCATACCAATGATCAGGAAAAGACAACCTTCACCTGCATCTATGGCACGTACGCTTTCAAAAAAATGACATTTGGGTTGTGTAATGCACCAACAAGTTTCCAGCACTGCATGATATCTATGTTTTTGTACTTTCTAGAAACAGTGGGGGTCTTCATGGATGATTCTCTGTCTTGGAACAAATTTTGGGACATGCCTAAGAAACCTATCTTAGGACTGTGAGGAAAGACACCTTGTCCTGAACTGGGAAAAATGCCATTTTATGGTCCAAGAATATATCGTCTGACGGCATAAAGTTTCCAAGAAGGGAATCAAAGTGGACCTATGCAAGATTGATTCCATATGCAAGATTCCACCACCTAAATCCAGTATAGGAGTAAGGAGTTTCTTAGGGCATGTAGAATATTTTATATGATTTATAAAAGACATCTCGAAGATTGCTATACCCCTTTTGAATCTCCTGATTAAAGATGCTAAATTTAAATTCTCTAGTGAATGTTTAGACACCTTACAGACACTTAAAAGGGTGTTAACAACAACATCGATTCTACAAGCTTCAGATTGGGAGTTACCTATTGAGATTATGTGTGATGCCAGTGATTTAGCCATCAGTGTTGTCCTAGGACAGAAAAGAACAAGAGGCACCACATGATTTGCTATACAAGCTGAACGTCAGACAAAGCCCAAGTAAACTACACTACCACTACAAAATAAATGATGGCTATCATATTTGCATTTGATAAGATCATGTCATACTAAGTGGGGTCAAAAGTAAAAGTACATACTAATCATAGAGCTATAAAATATCTCATGGAGAAGAAGGATACAAAGTCGATACTTCTGCGATGGGCATTATTACTACAAGAATTTGACCATGATATCATTGATTAAAAAGGAAAAAGAGAATATGTTTGTAGACCACCTGTCAAGAACAATTTTTGATGAAGAAAATAAGTTGTCGAAAATTGAAAACTACGTTGATGAGGCTCTCTTGATGGCTCAATTGAATGAACAAAACCTACCTTAGTTTGCTGACATTTGTAATTATCTAGCTTGTGGGCAACTTCCACCAGAGATCACTTATAATCAGTAGAAGAAACTATTCTACGATCTGAAAAACTATTATTGGGATGATGCACTGCTGTTCAAAAGATGCTCTAACAACTTATACCGTCATTGCATACTAGAAGAATAAGTGCCCCTAATCCTTAAAGAATGCAATTCCTCACCTTATGGGGTCCACCATAGAGGGTAAAGAACAAGCGCAAAAGTCCTACAGTCAGGATTTTATTGGTCGACTCTTTTTAAAGATGTTGCATCATTTGTAAAGACCTGGAAAGAGTGTCAACTTATAGGAAACATCAGCTGAAGGAATGAGATGACGATGGCTGATTGTGTGGAAGTTGAAATTTTTGATGTATGGGGGATTGATTATATATGATGTTTTCCATCATAAAAAGGGAACAAATATTTACTAGTTGTTGTCGACTATGTCTTGAAATGGGTGGAGGTTGTTGCCACCCAAGCTTGTGACTCCAATGCAATAATCAAGCTGTTTAAGAAAACTATCTTCCCATAGTTTGGGTTACCATGCACTTTTATAAGAGATGGGGGGGGTCTCACTTCATAGAAAAGTAATTCGAAGATCTATTAAGGAAGTATGGAGTAAAACACAAAGTTGCAACACCATACCATCCCCAAAAGTCGAGAAAAGTCGAGGTGTCTAATAGAAGGATTGGTCTATGAAAATTGACGATGCACTATGGGATTACCATACAGTGTATAAGATGCCTATAGGCACGACAACCTATAGGTTGATTTATGGGAAGTCTTGTCATCTACCTATCGAATTAGAGAACAAAGACCTATGGGCTATCAAATTTCTAAACATGGATCTTGACAAGGTGGGGAAGAATAGATTTCTCCAACTTTAGGAACTTGAAGAGTTGAGACTACATGCTTATGAGAATGCAAGGCTCTATAACCAAAGAACTAAGGTATGGTATGACTCTCACCTGAAGAGCAAGGATGTCCATGAATGAGACAAAGTTATTTTATTCAATTCAAGTATTAAGTTGTTCCTTGGAAAGCTAAGAATAAGATGGTCTGACCCTTTTTCCTGAAAAATAATAGAGGGGGGTGAATAGAGTTTTAAAATAATTTTAACAATTTATTGAACTCAAACAACCACAATTGAAATTGGAAGAAGGAGACAGGTGTTTAGAGTGGTTCCAACTTTAGCAAATACTAAAGTTGTCAGTCCACTACCCGGTTGCTTACCCAACCGGGATTTTGAAAGTATTTATTTTATTACCTTCTCAAAGATTTATACAAAATACAATACTTTCCTTTACACCCCTTGAACAGCCTTCATTTGAAGTAGCTGCACCAACTTGAGGTAGCCTTCTTGAAGTAACTCCAAGCTCCCCCTTGAAGTAGCCTTCCTCTCTAGAAGTAACCTCCAGTTGCACCAGCCTTCTGAAGTAGCTCAAGGTTTCCTTCTTCACCAAGACGATCTCCACCCTCTCCAATCCGCAGCCTCCAACCTAGGAGTATCAAGGAGAGTACAAACAATAATAGAGAACAAGAAAGGAAAAAGGAAATTACAACTTATCCTTTGTAGCCCAAGGCTTGATTTGCCTAGATCAAGCGTATAGATCTCCTAACCAAGTGTGTGGACTTGTGATTGCAGTGGGTAGGAGATGCTAGCCTATAGGACACGAATTTTGAGCTAAATAAGGAAGTGGCCAATTGTCACAATGCTCAAATTGCTCACAAACAGATTGCTCAAAGTATGCTCAAGGATTTCTCAAGTGTAACAAGTGAGTTTGAGTGTCCTATGGCTTGTCCTATTTATAGGAATGGCCTAAGGATGCTTAAGGACGTTCTAGACAACTTCCAGGGGTTTCTAAGTGCTTAACTAGCCGTTAGGTACAAGTTTGTTGCTTTAGCAACGGCTAATTAATTTACTCTGCAGTTGCTGTCAGAATTCATCTCGGTCGAGGAATGGTCAACCGAGATACCTACTCGGTCGAAGTTTTGTCGACCGAAAGGCTCTCTGGATCAAGTGATTTGCAACATCTATCTCCAACTGCCAACTACCTTGTCAGTTGTGTCTAACGACTACTTTGAATCTTTCTCGGTCGAGAAGATTGTCGACCGAGAGTGTCTCGGTCAAGGAGTTGGTCGACCGAGATTGATCATGTTTCAATGTTTCAATTTAGGCACTAATTATATGTATGAGTGTGCAGATGTGATCCTATTTGAAGGGAATGACTTATCTAAATGTGGTGTTTAGCTAGGGAAGATCTAACGCTTGATTTACATGCAATCTAAGTACTTGTACATTATATATTTGTACAAGCTTTTACAAGGCGATTACATTGCATGAAAATATAAATATGGAAGCATATGGATTTCCCTAGTACTTTGTCATCCGCCTTGTTCCTGCACACTCAAGTAGCTCGTTAGATCAATAAGAATGAAATGTTTGTCATAATCAAAACAAAGGGATTTATAGATGTCCATTTAGCCAAAAATCTCCCCCTTTTTGAAGATGACAAACATTTCAAAAATATAAATGAAGGAAATATAAAACATATGAGTTTCATACCTTTAGATTACCTTTTGTAGCTTTTCCTCTTGTTTATGAAATGTGTGCTTATTATTCCCCATGAATTATGGAACATGAAATCCAATTCACTAGGGAATATAGCAACTTTCAATGTAAAGCCAAGAGTTTATTTATGAAACTCATTGATTGAGTTTTTCATAATTACTAAGTTTTAGTTTTATATTTATTTCTCCCCCTTTGTCATTTCAAAAAGATATCCGTTAAGAATAAAAACTCCCCCTTAATTAGATGTCCCATCAAATTTAATGAAAAAGATGTCCATTAAAAGTTTTTGTTAAGAAGCACAGATATCAAAGAAAACATCTTCCAAAGGAGTGATAAGCAGTTGCTTCCTAATTTTGTTAAATTGATCCAGTGGAAGCGGTTTTGTAAAAATATCATCCAATTGATCTTCCGTATCAACATGATGAAGGGAAACATGATTCTTGGAGATATGATCCCTTAAAAAGTGATGACGGATTTCAATATGTTTAGCTCGACTGTGTAAAATAGGATTGTGTGCTAAGTTTATAGCGCTCATGTTGTCACAAAAAATAGGCGTAGATGAAAGAGTAAAACCATAATCGTTTAACACTTGTTGCATATAAAGCACTTGAGCACAACAAGACCCGGCTGCCATATATTCAGCTTCAGTTGTAGATAGGGCAACCGTATTTTGTTTCTTGCTAAACCAAGATACTAAAGCTCTCCCTAACAAGAAACAACCACCACTAGTACTCTTGCGATCAAGTCGACAACCAGCATAATATGCATCAGTATAAGCTTTAAAATCCAAGGATTGTCCTTTTGGATACCATAAACCAAAACAAGTAGTGCCGGCTAGGTAACGAAGAATTCGTTTAACTGCTAGAAAATGAGAGTGCATAGGTTGTGATTGAAATCGAGCACAAAGACCAACGGAAAACATAATGTCCGGTCTAGAAGCAGTTAAGTAAAGCAAACTACCAATCATGGCTCTATATAAGGAATCATCAATAGGTTCCCCATTTTCATCCTTATCAATTTTAATAGAAGTAGCCATAGGAGTAGTAGCATGTTTGCACTGATCCATCCCAAAACATTTTAAGAGTTCTTTAGTATATTTTTCTTGGCTTATGAATATTCCGGCAGGTGTTTGCTTAATTTGAAAACCAAGAAAGAAAGTTAGTTCACCCATGAGGCTCATTTCAAATTCTTTTTGCATAATGTCACTGAATTGTGTGCACAATGAATCATTAGAAGCTCCAAAAATAATGTCATCAACATATATTTGCACAACTAGGAAATCAGATGTATATGTTTTGAAAAATAAAGTAGAATCTGAATTTCCAATAGAAAAACCATTATCAAAAAGATATGTCTTGAGCCTTTCATACCAATTCCTAGGTGCTTGTTTTAAACCATAAAGTGCTTTCTTAAGTTTATAAACATAGTCACCTTTTTCCGGTATTTCAAAACCATGTGGTTGGGCAACATATACTTCTTCTTGAATGATGCCATTTAGAAATGCACTTTTTACATCCATTTGGTAGAGTTTGATGTTTTTATGTGCAGCAATAGCTAGTAACATTCTAATAGCTTCAAGTCTAGCTACCGGTGCATACGTTTCATCAAAATCTATTCCTTCTTGTTGATTATATCCTTGTGCTACTAATTGAGCTTTATTCCTTATTACTTCTCCTGCCTCATTTAGCTTATTCCTAAAAACCCATTTAGTTCCTATGATGGTTTTATCTTGTGGTTTAGGAACTAAATCCCATACATCATTTTTAGTGAATTGATTCAATTCTTCTTGCATGGCTATTATCCAATAATCATCTTTAAGAGCTTCAGATATCTTCTTAGGTTCAATGATAGAAACAAAAGCCATGTTTGCAACATCTTTGAAGGAAGACCGAGTTTTGACTTTATCATTAGGATCTCCAATAATTAGTTCTTGAGGATGATCCTTAATAAGCCTAGGTGTAGGTTGTGGTTCAGCTTGGTGATTGTTTGTAGTAACTTTCTCACTATCATTTGGTATGTTTAAATTTTCGAATTGATTAGTGAGATCTATGATTTCTAGATTTTCAGATTTGGACTCTTCATGAAAAGAAACATGAATAGATTCCTCAACTTTTCTAGAGATAGTGTTATATACTCTAAAAGCTTTGCTAGAAGTGGAATATCCCAAAAAGAATGCTTTGTGTGATTTAGAGTCAAACTTATCTCTATCATCTATTGTATTTAAAATATAGCATATGGAGCCAAAGGTATGAAAATAGTCAACTCTAGGTTTCTTAGAATGTATTATTTCATATGGAGTTTTCGTCAAATGAGAGTGAACAGTTACTCTATTCAACACATAGCATGCAGTGTTTACAGCTTCAGCCCAAAAGGTTTTGGGTGTGTTGTGTTCGAGCATCATAGTTCTAGCCATTTCTTGTAGTGGTCAATTTTTCCTTTCGACTATACCATTTTGTTGTGGGGTGCGTGGAGCAGAAAAATTATGAGTGTACCCTTGAGATGTACAAAATTCCTCAAATGTATGATTTTCAAATTCTCCACCATGATCACTTCTAATGGTACATATTTGGCTTTGTAATAGATTTTCAATCTTGGAACAAAATTGTATAAAAAACATGAATAGTATCATCTTTAGTTGCAATAAAGTGTACCCATGTGTATCTACTATAATCATCAACAATAACAAAACAGTATCTTTTACCACCAATAGATTGTGTCCTCATGGGTCCAAATAAATCCATATGAATTAATTCTAAGGACCTATTGGTGCTAAGTACATGTTTTGGTTTAAAAGAGGTTTTGGTTTGCTTTCCCATTGTGCATGGTTCACAGTTTTCAACTTAGTCAAAACATAAAGTAGGCAATCCACAAACAAGATCATATTTCACTAACTTTTTAATAACATGTGAACTAGCATGTCCTAGCTTTTTATGCCATAGTTGTAAGGTATTTTCATTTGCAAGCAAGCATTTTCCCACTACTGATTTCATAGAGTTAGGTTTAAGGATATAAAGATTTCCAACTCTATTTCCTTCATAAACAACATGTGTAGTGTTTTCTATCAATAACTTGCAATAGGTTTTGTTAAATAACACATCATAACCACTATCACATAATTGACTAACACTTATCAAATTATGGTGCAAACCATCAACGAGTAGAACATTCTTTATTTCGAGGTTTGTACCAACATTACCTATTCCAACGATTTTGCCCTTACCATTGTCTCCAAAGGTGACCGTTCCACTTTTCTTTTCTTCAAAGGTTTGAAATGCATCCTTGTTCCCGGTCATATGTTTGGAGCATCCACTGTCAACCACCCATTCCTGCATTAAAATGTAGATTTTGGTACCCATGTGATGGTCTGATATGGTTAGAATCATTTAAGTACAGACTTGTATAAAAGTTCTGATTCAGAAATCCAGTCGGTCGACAATTGTTCGACCGACATAAATCCTTGAGAAGGTAATAAAATAAATACTTTCCTTTACACCCCTTGAACAACCTTCACTTGAAGTAGGTGCACCAACTTGAGGTAGCCTTCTTGAAGTAACTCCAAGCTCCCCCTTGAAGTAGCCTTCCTCTCTAGAAGTAACCTCCCGTTGCACCAGCCTTCTGAAGTAGCTCAAGGTCACCTTCTTCACCAAGAAGATCTCCACCCTCTCCAATCCGCAGCCTCCAACCTAGGAGTAGCAAGGAGAGTACAAACAGTAATAGGGAACAAGAAAGGAAAAAGGAAATTACAACTTATCCTTTGTAGCCCAAGGCTTGATTTGCCTAGATCAAGCGTATAGATCTCCTAACCAAGTGTGTGGACTTGTGATTGCAGTGGGTAGGAGATGCTAGCCTATAGGACACGAATTTTGAGCTAAAGAAGGAAGTGGCCAATTGTCACAATGCTCAAATTGCTCACAAACAGATTGCTCAAAGTATGCTCAAGGATGTCTCAAGTGTAACAAGTGAGTTTGAGTGTCCTATGGGTTGTCCTATTTATAGGAATGGCCTAAGGATGCTTAAGGACGTTCTAGACAACTTCTAGGGGTTTCTAAGTGCTTTACTAGCCGTTAGGTACAAGTTTTTTGCTTTAGCAACGGCTAATTAATTTACTCTGCAGTTGCTGTCATAGTTCATCTCGGTCGAGGAATGGTCGACCGAGATACCTACTCGGTCGAAGTTTTGTCGACCGACAGGCTCTCTGGATCAAGTGATTTGCAACGTCTATCTCCAACTGCCAACTACCTTGTCAGTTGTGTCTAACGGCTACTTTGAATCTTTCTCGGTCGAGAAGATTGTCGACCGAGAGTGTCTCGGTCGAGGAGTTGGTCGACCGAGATTGATCCTGTTTCAATGTTTCAATTTAGGCACTAATTATATGTATGAGTGTGCAGATGTGATCCTATTTGAAGGGAATGACTTATCTAAATGTGGTGTTTAGCTAGGGAAGATCTAACGCTTGATTTACATGCAATCTAAGTACTTGTACATTATATATTTGTACAAGCTTTTACAAGGTGATTACATTGCATGAAAATATAAATATGGAAGCATATGGATTTCCCTAGTACTTTGTCATCCGCCTTGTTCCTGCACACTCAAGTAGCTCGTTAGATCAATAAGAATAAAATGTTTGTCATAATCAAAACAAAGGGATTTATAGATGTCCATTTAGCCAACATTTCCATGGTAAAACTATACCCGTCAGGGATGATGAAAATAATCGGAGATAACGCATGCACTTTCAATGTGAATGGGCAGAGGGTAAAAAGGTACTATGAAGATGAGGCTTTTGTGAAAAGACCAAACTAATTTTCGGGGAACCAAATCCTCTAACAAGTGAAAAGTATGAGCAAGCATCAACACCAGCTGAAGGAGGATGAAGCCTGAATGAGAAAGAGTCAAGCTAAAAGATTTTAAACTAGCACTTCTTGGGAGGCAACCCAAGCTTTATCTACTTTCTTCTGCATTTAAAATTTTCCTTTATCTCATGTTTTAGTCTATGATCTGTGTACCTCTCTCCTTCTAGGTATTTTAGTTCTCATATCTAGAAAAAGTATAAATGTAGTATGTAGAGTGCCTTCTTTTCACATATGTTTTAATGAGAGATAAGATGTTTTAGTTTTAGTTAATGATTTAGTTTTGTGTGCATCGTGGTCGCGACACCTACCATGGTCGCGGCATCTTCTACGGTCACAGTACCTGATTTACATGCCTTGGGATTGTAGTCGTGGCTAGGTCGAGAGAACACTTAACCTCATTCATGGCGGTCTACCCAGCCACGGTCACAGTTGTTTCCATGTATATAAATAGAACCCTCTTGACAATAGTGTTTTCTTTCTCTCCTTGCTTACTGATTCTTAAACGTTGGAGGAAACCTAACTGAAGAACTATAGATGCAAGAAAATGCGACGATGATCGCATACCAAGGGACGTTCACTGCAAACCTGACCACCAATTTTGTACCCTCTCCGCGATAGCACCACCTCTTCCACTGCCTCCCTAACTGCTCATTTCGAATTCCTAACCACACCGAGGTACCGATTGCACACTCCCATTATTCACCGCTACTCTCGTCTCCTGCATTTTGGGGGTTCATCGTTTTCCTATTTCCATAACCCTAGAATTTGATTTTCTCTATGGCATGATAACCGTTGGAATTGCCATGTACATCTCCCATTCTTCACTGGAGTTTTGTTGGCGCCTTCCTATTGTTCACCACTATTCTTATCTCTTCAACCAATGTCGAACCTATCACGACATTTTACTCGCGCACTTCTGGTTGTATCATTGTTGGTCGGTCAAAATTTGGGCGGGAATACCCACCACAATCATCGTGGTTGTGGCCAAGTGGGTACCTTCCCGACCATGGTCATGACATCAATAGTAGCGACGACCGCGGTCGCAGTCCTTCCTTGTGTGAAATTTCTCTTTATCAGGTCTAGATTCAACCGTGGTCGCGACACCTTCTGCAGTCGCAACGTTGATTTTGCTTTGATAATCACCTACCATGGTCACGACACCCTTCTCGACAGTGGTACTACTTTCCATTTATGCTACGGTCATGACATCTCATGCGTTTCAAGCACAAACAATAAAAAAATGAATTAAACGCTAATGTCATGAATAAAATATAAAATACTATTTTGCTAACAACATTTTGAATTTTGAGAATTTTAGAATGTTTGCCTCACCTGATGACACTTTGATGAATAAGGAAACTTCAATGAGGGGTGTAGAAGAAAATTTAGAAAAGACAACCAAGGCACTGAAGGATAACCCCAACCTCTCACCAACGAAGATGCTTCAGTTGTAGCTAATGAAAAAGAAATATGAGTACATTCTGGCCCATAAGATGCCATAGGAGTTTGAAGAGTCTCACGAGACATCACAAATAGAGACCTCTGAGTACCAGGCTTATGAAATAGAACTAAAGAAGCTGGAGAAACACAAATATGAAACCAATGATACAAAAGGGGGCAAAAAGAGGAAATTGACGGATGTTGAAAAATCAAAGGGCCAAGAAAAAGAAGCAGCCCCTGAAGAGGCCAATGAGGAAGAACAGGAGGCCCTCAACATTCATCCCAAGAGATAAAATACACCAGTCACAATTGGACTGGGTGCTGAAGACTAAAGGCTTCAAACTGACGACATACTTGGATGTCAATGACTTCAAGAAGATGGGAATTCATGATAGGGTGATCGACTTCTTGGAAGGTGCTAATCTACATGTCCTGTGTATGTCAAAAGCTCCCTCACTCACTCAATTGGTGGTAGAGTTCATGTTGTCACTAGAAAAGCTTCCCATCAGTGATGGCAAGTGCAAAAAGGGTGGTAGAGATTTCAAACTTGAAGTGAGAATAGCGGGCAAGGCTTATATAATTACTGAAGCCATTCTCAACACTATATTCACCACGATGATAGAAGAGCTACAATCCTGCTCAAATGCTCCAGGAAAAAAAGAAGTCATCGAATACAACAGTCATAAGATGTGGACGAAGCTATCAAGAGAACACAAGTACAACTCGAAGAATTTCAAGGCGACTCTTAGCACCTTCTACTTTATCAGAGTAATATAGAAAATAACCACCAACACAGTCTTCACAAGATCAGAAATTGGAGGAGTGACTAAGGGGGACCTATTTCTAATATGTTCAATGCTCAATAACAAATCGGTGAACATCGGGAGACTGCTAATCGAGAAGCTGTCAGTCGCAGTAGGAGGGGAAGCAAAGCAGATGAAATAATTCTACATGGGAAGCCAGATACCTAGAATTACTTGTCATTTTATAGATGTCGACCTATTAATGAAATACAAGAAGACCAAGGGACATACCAAGATAGACATCAAGTACCTTATTAACATAGGAATTCTAGCACAGAAAGGTAGCAAACTTTTCTACAAATAGAGCTACTCCAAAGTACTTATACCTCTACCAAAGATGGCATATTATGATGCCCATAAGCTACGACCCACACAGAAGGATGTGGAGAAAATATATTGAGGTGCCACCAGCACGGATGCAGACCCATCATCACCCGCTGGTGAGAAGAACATGAGCAATAAGACTCTAGAAATGGAGATATAAAGGCCAAAGGAAAGAAATAAGCTGGCGATAAGGAAGTGAAAGAAGAAAACATCAGACAAATCTACCACCCCAAATATCCCATCACCACGCATGCCTACAGAAATTGATGACCAACCTAAGGTGGTAGTAAATTAAGAAAGTGACTAGGCACATATCGAGACCACCGAAGGAGAAAAACATTTAGGGGTCGAGAAGGAACCTCACAAAGAGTCTAAATCCCCAAGGTTGCATCCAACCTCGTGATCCCAAAAGCAATGTTGCAAGTACCGGAGCAACCAGACGTGAGCACCTCTACCCAACCACCAAACACTAATCCAATGTAGAACAAGTCAGCTCTGCAACCTAAGGAGCCTGTAACATCAACTACACCATCAACAATGCCTACAGAGAAGCAACACCAACACCCAAAAACATTTGGTGATGTACCATGGCACAAATTCGATGCCATGTGGTTACACATGCAGCATGCTTCTGAGATTAATTTCAATATTACTTCTAGCCTGTAGACATTGACAACACATGTACAAAGTTTAAATGCGAGAACTAAGGCACTTCCCCAGTTCATGCAAGGGGTCATCAACACCCAGAATGCAAATATGGGGGCTCTGAAGGTGTTAATAGAAGAAAGGGCGGACCTCAAAAAGAACAAGACGCCATGAGAGCATATAAAGAAATGATGCGGAAGAGGTATGAAGAAGCATTAGAAAATTTAAAGAAGGAACATCAACGCTTAGAAGATGAACACAGACAACTAGATGCAGAGCGCCAAGAGATGGACGGTTGGTGGAAAATAAAGAATTCAAAGCATCTAACCATCCCTTCTACATCACAATCCTCCTCAAGCCACTCGAGCCCAGATAAAGATGATGATGACGTAGGAGGAACAAGTGTGGGCACAACTTCAAAAGATGAAAGTGCCAACGTAAAGACCACCCCAACGGTGGAACCTTTTGCAAAAGAAGTGTTGCAAAGGTCAGAAATTCATCAAGATGCTGAGATGAAGAAGACAAACGCCTTATCAAGAATGTTCACTTGAACAACAACCCAGAAGAGGACATGTTTGTATCTGAGGAACCTCAACCAATTGTCATGGTCAAGAAAGAAATCACTACCATACAAGATCTCACATCACAAGAAATAAGAGATCTCAACAAGTTCTTGGACGACATCACTTTTAGAATGGATATCTACAACAACTTTTGTTGCATGTGTTTTTAGTCATTATTTTAGGCACATGTTTCCTTGATTTCATGAGTAGATTAGTCATTTATTTGATTTATTATGCATGAAATGACTTACACAGCTTGTTTCTATTAAATGCATCAAATTATATGATTTTACTATTATATGTAATATTTTATGCATCCCCATTGCTTCTGACGGCTTTGTGTGTTTTTAGGTACATGGAAGAACCACAGAGTCGGTGCTACTGACCTGGAAATAGTCGGTGGTACCGACTTTACATCAGAGACCAATTGGAAATTCACACAGAGTCGGTGCCACCGACAATTGAAGTTGGTGCTACCGATTTAGCATCAGGAATCCCCAGCACAAATCAAGAAAACTTGGTGCTACTGAGTCTCCAACTCGGTGCTACTGAGTTGGCATTAGAGAGGCAACTCAAAACCCACAAAACTCGGTACTATCGAGTCCAGTCGGTAGTACTGACGGGATCGAGATCGCACGACCAAACCTAAGTGACTCGGTACCACCACCTCAGCTAGTCGGTACTACCAAGTCTCCTGATCAGACTAGCCATAGATTTTTCTTTAATCCAACAATGGACGTTAGTTAGGACCCTAAGTGCATCCTATGAATTAGGGGGGACGACGACCAAAGTAAAGGAGGCAACCATTTTCATTGCACGACAATGGACAAAGTAAAGGAGGCAGGTGTTTTCATTGTATGATGATTAGAAAGAGAGAAAAGAAAAACAAAGGACCGATGGCTTTGACCGATGAGATCTGGGCACCTGTGGAGGATGATTCTGCAGCCTGAAGACAACAAAACACTAATACGACAGAGGGGATCCTCCAGACGGGCGGAGATTCAGGGGTTAATTTAGTTCCTTCATGTTTCCCACATTTTCCTTCTTTCCTCCCATGTATTTGTTGATCCTTCAGACAGTGCAAGGCTAAAATCTTTTATTCCTTAGGATCTGGGAGTAGCCCAAATATACTATGTGATTGATTTCATTGCATTAATATCATTTTTATCTCTTTTACTGGATATAAATCTATGAAAGCTTTATGTTCTACTTGTGCTTGATCACCATGAGTGTATTGATAGACGATTAGTCATCTTGAGAGAGAGGTTAAGGGTTGAAGAGTGTAGATTTACCCATCTACTATTCCCTTTGGGAATAGTGGAGTGTAAACAAGAGGAGAAAACCAGAGAATGACTGTAAAATATCTAACTAATCAACCAATAACTACGGAAGTGGGATTGGCATTAGATTACATAGTCAATTACACTATGGGAGCAGGTAATTCTGGCAACAGACTCCTTATCCAGGGATTGAAATAATAGGTATTAGTGTGTGTGAGATTGATTATTAGTGTTGTTCGTGGTGAAACCACTATACTAAGGAATTCACCCATCTCTGATTAATTCCACCTTTAATTCATTTTATTTCTGCTTTTGTTCTTTTGTTCAACCTATTTCAACCAATTACAATTGGCTTAGCTAATTTGATCACAGTTAGTAGTAGTCTACTGGAGAAATGCTTCCCCATGTTTGACTCGGGCCTCACAAGGCCTTATTAATTCGATACGTTCGCTTGCGTACTACGCATGGTAAACACATGTCAAGTTTTTGGCACCGTTGCCAGGGAAGTGGAAACATCCAACACTATGAGTGTTGTGGTCGGCCACTCTCGACAAATTTTTATTTTATTTTATTTTTTACTTAATTTTCTTTGAGCTGAATTATAAGTTTTTTCTTGAGAAATTATACATTTCTTATGCTGATACCTGCTTTCTACTGTTTCTAGGAAACTAGTGCATGGTGCACACCATAGCCATAGAATACGAAGAACCATCCTCACCAGGCTTTGTATAAGAAGAGCTCTTACAAGGAGAAAGGGAGTCCAACGGATCTGTGGACATGTTTAACTGAATCCCTCCACTGACACCTCCACCTGAGAGACCTACTATGCCAAAAGAACTAGAGACATCAGAAATGGAGGAAGAAGAAAAAATGACAGTATGGAAAAGGATAAATGATTCGTCATCTATGGCCCAGAAAGGGCCATCAAAAGCCAAGTCATCAATATGGGAAGCTACAAAATAGATCCTGAACTCATGGCCTTAGTAAAATCTCAAGCGTTCCATGGCCATCCCTCTGAAGATCCAATGAAACATATCAGCAATTTAGTGGAAAACTATGATATGGTCAAGAAAGACAGGGTGCCAATGACTATAATATACCTTAAGTTGTTCTCATCATCACTGGCGGATAGTGCAAAATCATGGTTCAACAATCTGGATGATGAGATCATTGAGACATGGGACCAGATGATAGATATTTTCTTTGAATGCTATTTCTCTCCAAAAAAGAAAAATGATCTAGTGAAGGATATTCACAACTTCATATAGCAAGCAAATGAGTCATACTTAGAGGTAAGGGAAAGATTTTAGAGTATGCTGAGAAAAGTGCCTCATCACGGCATTGATTTACGGGGAAAGCCAAGATTTTCTATTACGGCCTAGACAAAGGGGAGAGAACAACTCTTGACTGTGTAGGAGGAGGCTTCTTCCTCAATAACATTCTCTCTCGCTGCCATGGAATCCTCAAAAACATGTCTAAAAATCAATCATGGGGAGAAGAAAGAGAGCCACCAAAAATCATCAAGAGTGTCGTGGAATTCAAGGTGATATCTGCGTTTAATGAGAAGTTACATCTCATTACTAAGAAGCTATGTGCTATAGATAGGGTTCCTACTGAGGAAGAAGAAGAAGATTGCAAGTATGTGTGTCATGAGAAATCTAGAAACAATGATTATTCTTGGAGGAAAGACCCCAAATTTTCTTAGAAGGACCCTAAGAACTTCCAATAGGATCCATCATAGGCACAACGACAACCTCCTAAGACACAATAGTATGGCCAGGTGTAGTATCAACAAGAGCAGCAAAAAATTGAGAAGATTGAAGAAATGTTGCGTAAGCTGTTGAGTCAGAATGAGTAGCAGATTGCCCAAACTCAAAGGGATCTTCAAAATAAAGGGAAACATATTTGTAGCATAGAGACATAGATCTCTCAGATATCAGTGGATGTTAGTGCATTAAAGCAACCAACCCAATAAGGATTTCTGGAAAATACCAATGTACCTTTTGGGAACCGACATGTGAAGCCCATGCTTCAACAAAGTGGCAAGAAACTACTAAATGATGCATCACATGATGTAGTTACTGAAGAAGCTACCAATTAAACTAGTCTAGTGGATGTAGAAGAACCATACATGGCAGCACAGGAGAAGACGCCAGAGGAACAAGTTGATGAAGTTGGTAATAATAAAACTCAGGCTTATATTCCACATAACCAGTGGGAACCCGTAGTTCTGGTGCCCTTTCTGAACAATTTGAAAGAAACTACGATGGACCGACAGTTCAAGAAATTTCTAGAAAATTTTCGGAAGTTATCTATGAACATTCCCTTGATAGAAGCTATTGAGCAGATACCATACTATGGGATGTTTTTGAAAGATATAATTACAATGAAGAGGAAGATACCAGAGTCTAAAGTTGTGGTTCTAAAAGAGAAGGTTAGTGCCTTCATCTTGGGTGCACTACCTCCTAAAAGATAGGATCCACGATGCTTTAATATCACATGCTTCATAGGAAAGACAAAATTTCGAGAGGCTCTATGTGATTTAGGGGAAAGTATAAATCTGATGCCTCTATCTACCTTTAAGAAGTTCAGACTTAAGGAGGAAAAGTAGCATGACAATCCAATTGGCAAACCATTCCATTGTTAAGCCATATGGAATATGTGAGGATGTCTTGGTGAAAGTGGATAAGTTTATCTTTCCCACATATTTTATTGTGATGGAAATGCAGGACAACCACGGAAATGAGCTTCGACTTGGAAGACCATTTCAATCTACAATAGATATGATACTTGAAATGGGAAGAGGACATATGACTATGGGAATCCAAAATGAAAAGTTTGAGTCAAGATGCCAAAGCACTCTAAAACCACAAGAGATAAGGAACAATGCAACATGCTTCAACACGTGGATGGCAATATTTCTCTATTTCTAGGGAAGTCGTTCTTGGATATAACCCATGTTATGACTAAATTAGATAGAGGCATTCTAGTAGTGAACATCCCAGAAAATACAAAGTTGATCGCGCTGACTCGAGCAATGTGCTTTCCGATAGATGAGGGAGATGACTACGACCCTACTATCAAAGAAGAAGCCATAGTTGATTCTGTGATTTAGTCATCACCCAAACTACCCTTACAAGCATGCTTGATGCACAAATTGGAGGACAACATAAGCAACCACCATCTCGAGGAGTGCATTTTTACGTTGAAGGAAGTACCTTTCTACTATGCAAGGCGCTTTGAGGACCTTGGACCACCGCCACCACCATTGGTCCCATCCCTATTGAGCCAATCAGACTTGGAGATGAGGCCATTATTTCCGCATTTGAAGTATATCTTCTTAGCTATAGAGAAAAAGATCCCATTGATCATATCATCTTCTTTGAGTGGTGAGGAGGAAGAAAAGTTACTCACCATGCTGAAAAACCACCGAGCTGTGTTCGGGTGGTCGATAGTTGAAATTAAAGGGATCTCTCCAACTTTGTGTCAACACAAGATCCAGCTCAAAGAAGGAGCCAAAGCAATCATCCAACCATAGAGGCATCTCAATCTAGCTATAACTGAGGTGGTGAAGAAGGAAGTTGTCAAGCTACTTTTAGTAGGAATAATCTACACAATCTCTGACTCAATGTGGGTTAGTCCTACTCAGGTAGTTCCTAAGAAAGGGGGGATCACAGTCACTACTAATGTGGCAAATGAAATGATTTCCACTAGGCTAGTGACGGGATGGACAATGTGCATAGATTATTGGCATTTGAATGCAACCACTCTTAAAGGTAATTTCCCTTTACCCTTTATTGATCAGATCTTGGAATGATTAGCTGGACATTCACATTTTTTCTTTCTTGATGGGTATTTTGGGTATAATCAAATTTCCATTTAGCCTAAGGATTAGGAGAAATCCACCGTCACCTGCCCTTATGGAATGTTCACATACCGATGGATGCCTTTTGGTCTTTGTAATGCCCCTTCTACGTTTCAATGTTGTACGCTTGCCATTTTTTCTGACATAGTAGAGCGATACTTAGAGGTTTTTATGGATGATGTTTCTGTCTATGGGGAATCTTTTAATGATTGTCTATATAGCCTTGACAAGGTACTACAGAGATGTAAGGATACTTACCTAGTTCTAAACTGGGAGGAGTGTCACATGATGGTAAGTGAAGGGATCGTCCTTAGACACAAGGTGTTCGATAAGGGCGTAGAAGTGGATACAGGTAAAGATTGAAGTCATCCCCACACTACCTCTACCAACATCGATGAATGGAGTGAAGAGCTTTTTAGGACACACTGGATTCTACCACCATTTTATCAAGGATTTTTGGAAAATTGCCAAACCTTTGCCTGTGCTTTTAGAAAAACACGTCGAGTTTTCCTTTGATGAGCGATGTGTAAAAGATTTTGAAATTCTTACAGAAAAACTAATTTCTGCACCTATTGTGCAGGCAACTGACTGGAGCTTGCCCTTTGAGCTGATCTGTGATGAATTAGATTATGTAGTAGGAGCAGTGTTGGGTCAATGCAGGGACAAGACTCTAAATATCATATATTAGGCATCAAAGACTTTGAATGATGCATAGTTGAATTACACCACTACTGAAAAAGAATTGTTGCTTTTGAAAAATTCTGCCAATACCTAGTTGGGGCTAAAGTGATAGTTTGGACTGACCATGCTGCAATTAAATACTTATTACAAAAGAAAGATGTCAAACCTAGATTGATTAGGTGGATTTTTTGCTTCAGGAATTTGACATTGAGATTAGAGACAAGGCTTGGGTAGAGAATGTAGTAGTTGATCATTTGTTTAGGTTGGAAAGGGTGGATGAAAAAGACATAGCTATCCCCATTATTGAGGAATTCTCAGATGAGAAATTGTTTGCAATTAAAATGGAAGATCCTTGGTTTGTAGATATTGTTAATTACCTATCTTGCAAGGAATTGCCTATAGATTGGGGGTATCAAGAGAAAAAATGATTTTTCCAGTCATTGAAATTTTACGTTTTGGATGACCCAATTCTTCTTAAGTAATGCAACGATGGGCTATTAAGAAGATGTGTACCCGAATGTGAGGTAGAGAGCATCTTGTCACATTGTCATTCTCTACCCACAGGTGGACACCATACGAGCTCTAGGACTGCTGCTAAAGTCTTACAGAGTGGGTTTTATTGGCCTACCTTGTTTAAGTATGCTCACAACTTTGTTCGTCATTATAACGCATGTCAACGTGTAGGTAATATCTCTAAGCGACATGAGATGCCTGTGAATGTGTTTTAGGAAGTTGTCATTTTTTATCTTTGGGGTATAGATTTCATGTGCCCATTTCTGTCATCTAATTCCAACCTATATATATCACTTATATTTGATTATGTGTCTAAGTGGGTTGAAGCAATTCTGACCCACACCAACGATGCGCAGGTAGTGTGTAGGTTTGTGAAGGAATACATTTTCTACAGGTTTGGTGTCCCTCCACCTAATAATTACTGATGGTGGTTCCCATTTCACTAATAGGAAGTTTGGAGCTCTTTTGATCAAATGTGGGATGAAGCACAAAGTGGGCTGACACGCTTTTATCGTGCGTATAACGCAAGTGTATGCGTCAATGTAGTATAGGCCCTTGTCAGGCCCGAGTCGAACTCAAGGACACTGAATTATCGGTAGACTACTACTAACTGTTCGCGATCAGCTAAACCGATTAAAAGATTTTGAGAGTTGTTGTAAAATTAAAAAGAAAATAAAATAAAATAAAGCAATCGATTAAATGTTTAATTTAATCAATTCAGATGAGAATCTTTAGGATTGCGGTTTCACCGTAGGTTTTCATTGTATAAATTTCCATATAATAATTCATGTTTCATTTCTCGATCCGGGTAGTGGCCTATAATCAGAATTTCCCACTGTCGTGGTACAATTCACTACCTATGTCTAGGTCAGTTCTACCGTCGTAGTAACCTATACCCCAAACTAGGTGCATTAAAATCGACCTCTGGGTTTCCACCATTAACTGTACATCACCTTATTCAAGGGATTTGTTAATTAATGTGAATTTCAACTCTTTTCAACCGTTAATTCTTCATTCAAAGCAATTAAGGGCATTAGATTATCATTATGGTGATCAAGCATAACAATATAATTGAGAAAATGAAATCATACCACGGATTTAAAAGATAAATGATGAATTACTATGATAAAAATGTCATACAATGCTTCCCCGGGCTACTCCCGGTCCTAAAGACAAAGGGGATTAGCCATGCATGTTCATCTCAGAGCAAAACATTGTAGAGAAAAGGGGAAATATGGAGAAAAACGTGAATAAGTGAAGAAACCCCTGAACGGAGAAGATCCAAGCGTTCCTCAGTGTGGAATGTGCGATCTACAGCCTTTCGGCGGTGGAAAACGTCTTCTTCGACTTCCGAAAAGGCTGGGGTGTGCTTCTGGGCTCCGTTCTTCTCTCCACACCTTCTCGGGACGTGTGCAGCGGCTAATGACGTGATAGATAGTTCCTGGTCGTCGTCATTAGGTATAATCACCGAGTTAGGTTGCCAAAATATCACAGCCGTCACATTTAGATCAATCTGAAACAATCTTGTATCTGACGGTGTCGATACCATCGACGCGAGTCGATGGTATCGACCCTACGCGATATCGGCAAGTCTTCTTTTCTTCTCTTCGTTGCGCCTGATGCTGAGTCGATACCATCGATGCGGGTCGATGGTATCGACACCCTTAGGCGTCAGTTTTTGTCATTTTCCATCGCTGAATCTTCTGGGGTCGATAGTATCGACTTTATGGTCGATAGTATCGACTGTCTTCTCACCAGCAACCTGGTAGAATGTCGCTACCAACGACTTCCATGTCGATGGTATCGACTCTATGCTGCTCCTTGCGGCTAGCAACCTATGACTGTGTCGATAGTATCGACACCTGTCGATGGTATCGACAGTTGCATATATTCATTTTTCCTGAAATTGCAACACAAAACCACATAAGCCGAAATAAAACATGTTATTGTAATCATTTATGCTCAAAACACTAAAATAAGGGAGAATTGATTCTTAGAAGGGTCATAGACCAAAGTAAATGAATTATGCAATATTAACCCCCAAAATGACCAATAAATGCATAAAACACAAGTAAAACAAGTCTATAAATGTGACTTAAAATCATCACATCAAACTCCCCTAAGCTTGAACATTGCTCGCCCTCGAGCAACTAAACTTTAGAATAAAATTGCGAGAGTCAACTAAAGAACAAATCATCACAACAAACATCACCATATGATCCCCGCCTAACGTTCACATTCTGGCCCTCACTAACCACAAAATGATAATTACCCTAAAGGCGACAGTAATCATCCATAAAAGATATCTACCTCAAAAATAATGAACACTATCACATAAGGCAGTTAACATAATAAAATTCACCGGTTCAGACTCGGTGCATCTTGTGATCTCCTATTCTACGTTGCTCTCCCTAACTACCATCTACATGGAAGCATCTCTCCTGATATTCACAAATGAGGAGAAAATCACAGTTACCTACCAATTCAAGAAGCAGGTAGATGGAATGGGTGGCTCATGGAAGAATTGGAAGCATTATACAGTTTTGACTTGCACAAAGCAAAAATGACCTAAATGATGCATATGCAAGTGTAAATTCCCTAATGCCTACAGTTGGGTGGAATGATGCATGCACTATCATTCTGTCTCAAGGTGAGATAGAATATCTAAGAAAACTACACCATGTGCTTATTCTTATTAATTCTCAGGTGAGAACATGTTCCTTTCTCCCTCTTCTTCTTTATTACTTCTCAATTCTCTTTTTTTTTCTTCTCTTTTTTTTCAATTTTTTTTTAAAAGGCCCCTATATCCATAAATGACAATGAATTATTTGTCAGGCTCACTTGTTGTTACACAATATATACTTGAAGCATTCAGAAGGTATGGAACAAGTTTATCACCTTTAATGTTTCAGAAGAAATACGATACATGATGTACTGTATATGCATAAAAATGTGAATGCAGCTACAAAATGATACTCATGCGACTAAATGACATGCACCAAAGGATAATGTGCATGTATAACTCATCTATATTTTTTTTCATTTTATGCAAAATATGTGAAAATAGCTGCAATGCAAGTCCTATCTACATGAGATGCAATAAAAGAGATTAAAACTGTAATGTACTTCCAATTCTTATGGTGGAGTATGAAAACAATGGGGTGAATAGATCACAAGACTAATTGACTGAACCTTTGTAAATTATTATGTGTCCCTCCTTATTGACTTGTGTAGTAATTAAGAGGTTTCTCTCTCTTAGTTCAAATTAGAGTCTCATTATCATTTGATCAGTTTAGGCTCAAACAACTAGTTCCGTCCACTTTTCATGAATCATGAGAATGTACAGTTGTGGTTTTCTATTTTAGAGTTGACAAATCCAATTATTTCCTTAAGTTGTGTGCTCAAAGTTGAACAACACAAGCTTGCAAAACACTAAAAAAAAATTAAATTTGCCCCTGATTCGCATGTACAAGCAACGAGATGACACATGACTTAAGACATCCAGAATTACACTAGATAGAGTGTGGATCCTACAAACAAACTACAAATTGCAAGAACTAAAAGACAAAAGACAAAACAATAAAAACTAAAAAAAAAACTAAAGGATAGAGTTGTTCCAACTCCACCCCCAAGCTTGAATTCGACTATGGCCTCATAGTAAAAAACAACCTTAAAAGGTGGAACAGAGATACCGATCATTCTTCCGGAGGAGGCAGGTACTGCGGGGCCGAGGGGTCCCAAGATGGGTACTGCCCCTGAAAACTCAGATCATACTGGGGCATTAGTGGAGGTTGTGGATACCCCCAAAAGTAATTCTGGCTCCAGTAATGATCGTAGAAGGGTTGTTGCTGCATCTCCATCCTATGCAATCGGTCATGAATGTGTTGCTGGTTTTCGAGGAGGAGGCGCTCATTGTCAAAAATTGCCCTATGGTTATCTAGCAGTCAGTTCGTCATATCCTGAATACCAACATATGAAGTTGTATGCTGCTGCTACATTTGATGAATATCCTACAGTATTGCATACATCCCTTGCATGGAGTAGACATCCTTGCTTTGCTGTGAGGGCTGTGGTGGCAGAGGCTGCGAAGAAGAAGATGCACCTAGATGCATGCAGGGATGCTTCCTGGGTGCTACTCGTGCCCGAAGAGGAGTGAAAGCCTCCTCTTCCTCTTCATTCTCGTCACCGTCATTGTCATTGTCGTCGTTGTCATTGTCTTCATTCGAGCTCTCGATGGCGATGACAGGCCATCGAAAATGTTGAGCGCCCGCGATGTGGAAGACAGGGTCTGGAAGTGAACACTCTTGATAGGCGTGATTAACATGGCAATGTGCATATGCCAGGCCATCAATAAGTAGAATGAGGTTGGAGCGATGCAGATGATGTAGGTTGACTTTGCTCTGGTTGGAGAGGGAAGTAAGCTGGGAGAAATTTAACCCAAGATAGGAGGCCAACGATGTGATGAGCCCTCCAAAGTGGATTGGAGCCTTCCATGTACTCCTCTTTACCGCCAACATGCGCGTTAAGAAAAACGCGCCCCAATTACATTCTTCTTGCTTCAGCAACTTGTGTAGGAAAAACAAGTCTGTCTCTTGAAACTTGCTGAGAGACAGATCACCACGAGCAAATAGGGTGGTGCAGAGCATGCGGTGAAGAAATCTGCCACCTCCGCATTGTGGTAGCTCACAGATTTGTCGGGCGACGCAGTCACTAGCTCGGCGAAGATAGCATCATAATCTTCCCTATTGTCTGGCCGCCGGTACTGATCTCGCCCATGATTCCAGTTGTAGATAGAATTGAACTTCCGCAGGGTGAGAGTGTAATTATTGTTGTACAACCGGAACGAAATGCGGCCTTTGATCCATTCCCGATCAATGGCGATGATGTTGTTTGGCACGAAACATATATCCAACGACGCCATGAACTCCGCCACTAGCTCTTTATATGCGGACCTTTCACTGAAGAATGGCTGGCCATCGGCATGGAATTCCATCTCATCAGGCCTCCTCCCCGTATGCCTTTCCTGTCCCTTAAGAACGTAGGCAAGATTGGCCTCAGACCAAAGATTGTGGATCATGTCCCGGCCGACATAGTGGGTCAGCTCTATCTTTTTTTTCATCAGTTCCTCGTAAACCTTCTTGACCTCTGTGGAAGGATGGACAATCTGTGGTCGCAGAATAGACATTGTCGGTGGAGGAATGAACATTGGGATCTCTATTGGTGTCACACGTGAAGAAGATGCTCCGGAGGTATGCACCATTGTCGAAGAAGAAGGGATAGAAGACGGAGCTTGGGGGAGGTCGGAGAAGACAATCTCCGCTCGATGAAGACTCATGGAAGAACACACTCCTTGGATGCTCACCATCGGGCTCTGATCGCTCAACAAGACGCTCGACACAAGTGGAGGAAGAAAGCTCTTAAGGTGTGACGTCATATGACGACAATCCACCCCTTTTATAACCGTGGCCGGCGCTGCTGTATGACAGTCGATACCATCGACGCGAGTCGATGGTATCGACTCCTGTAGCACAATCCATCTTCCACTTGTATCGATGGTTGTCGATAGCCTGATTCGGGGGCCCAGATCGATGACACGTCGATACCATCGACGGGTGTCGATGGTATCGACCCATCCCACAGATCAACTCTCTTGGTGCATCGATCGTCGTTGATTTCCTCTCGTGGATCAGTGACATGTCGCGTTGATACTATCGACGCAAGTCGATAGTATTGACTTCTGCTTAGGGCAACACCCTCGCGAGGCCCGGCCGCCGCCTTCTGCCTGTAGCCGGGTCGATACCATCGATAGGCCTGTCGATGGTATCGACTTCACTGAGACAATTTTCATCTGAATATCTCTAGAGATCTCATGAGTATCGACGCCCGTGTCGATACTATCGACCTCCTTTTGGCGAGCAACCTGATGGTGTGTCGATACTATCGACGAGGTCATCGACAGTATCGACACAGGGAGATTTTTGCAGTCGCCAACCTGTACCCGTCTCGATACCATCGACACAAGGGTCGACGGTATCGACCCTACCTCAGTCCTGCACATTCAACAAATGATCAAGGTATCTTTTTACACTAAAAACAAAATCAAATCAAACTAAATTACTAATATAAAAGAAACTAAACGAAACTACCGATGGCCGGGTTGCCTCCCAACAAGCGCCCGTCTTTAACGTCTTAGGCTAGACGAATCAAGTTCCTCACTTTGGAGCTTTGGAGAGTGTGCCCAGGGGATCATTCGGCAGTTTGAACTCAACTCGATCCTGGCCAATCCCCCAGGTCAAAGTACCTCTCCCAATGGCAGTGACAACATTGGTCGTAGCTTGGAACGACCTTCCTAAGAGCATTTCACAACCCTTGAGTTGCGGCACCTCCATAACAATGAAATCCACTGGAAAGATAAACTTGTCTACTTTGACAAGTACATCCTCGCACACTCCGTATGGCTTCACAATGGACCCATCTGCCATCTCAATAGTCATACTAGACTTATTTAGTTCCTTCAACCCAAGCTTTCGAAACGTGGACAGTGGCATAAGATTAATACTGGCCCCTGAGTCACACTGTGCTTGTGGAAAATGTTGACCGCCTATAGAACATGGGATGTAGAAACCTCCCAGATTTTTACTCTTCTGTGGTAGACTCCCATGGATAATTGAGCTCACCATCTGGTTCACCTGGAAAACATATGTGTCTTTGATCCTCCTTTTCTTGGTGATGATTTCTTTAATAAACCTTCCGTAAGATGGAATGTGCTCTATCATTTCCACTAACATAATATTGATATGGAGTCTTCTGAACATCTCCAAGAACTTCATGTAGTGTCGATGCTCTTTCTTCGACCTCTGATTATCAGGAAAAGACACCATTGCCTCATCTAAAGGCTTGTGAGGTGGCTCATATGTGCTTTTCGGGGTCTCCTCCCCTAAGCTGGCTTCAATGTCACCCTCTGGCGTAGACTTTGGTACATCATTTGCAACAGGTGCAACTTGTGGCGGCTCCTCCCTCACAGGGAGTGTAGCTTCACCATGACGCATGACCTTCACCTGCTCTTCTTTCCTAGGTGCGGGCGCAACCGTGATGGGCTCTTGGTGGGTTTTTCTGAATGGAAAATATCCGTCTGGCAGTCCATAATGACTGTGAGGGCACGGTATTTTTGGTGTAGCCTCTGTATCAAAAATCATTTTGCTTTTGTCCTGGACCTCTATCACTGGGGGATCTGCCTCCTTAATCACAGATATGTATTTTACTTGATGATGTGCTTGAACAACCTCTGCATTCCCAACCTGTCTTTGTTGACTAGCATTCTTCATTGCCGCCACTTCATTGGAAATCTGGGTCACAGTCGTCCCTAATGCCCTCATCTATGCTCCATGACTTTGCAATGTATGCCCAAACTTAGTCAAGATCTCACCTTGGGACTGCAACTGCTTACTAAACATGCTCATCATCTCCTGATTTTGCTGCACCACTTGACTAAGCAACTCGGTGCTTTTGTCTTCAGCCCTTGGTTGTGGCTTTGCATCTGCATCTTGTAAGAAGTTGTTAGGATCCTTCTATGAAAATTTCTTATCCTTCCTCCAAGCATAATCATTGTTTCTATAGCCCTGTTGTTGCTTAAATGTTACTTGGGCTTCCTCATCGGATTCTGCATCTTATTTGGCAAGCAATTTCTTGGCTAAAAGGTCTAATTTAGCATTCAGCTCCTTGATGGCCCTGGACTCACCTGCAACTTTCACTTGTTCTGGTGCATCCATGTCGCCCCAAGATTTCTTCTTTGCCATATTTTTCAGAATCTCCCAACACCTCGTACCTTTATTGTTTAGGACGAACCCTGAACCTTCTGAATCTAGATTACTTCTATCATGTTCATAAAGAGCATAATAGAAGATTTTAACTTGTTTCTCCTTGTCCAAACCATGGTGTGGGAACCTTCTCAGCATGATCTGAAACTGCTCCCAGGTCTCAGAGTAAGTCTCCCCTACTTTCTGACTAAAGTTATGAATTTTTCTGATCATATCATTTGTCTTCTCGGGCGGGAAAAACCTTTCAAAGAACACTTCCTCCAGTGGTTCCATGATTCCACATATTCATCGTCAAGATTGTGCAACCATTCTCGTGCATTTCCTGCCAAAGAGCTCAAAAATAGCTTCAGGTATAGTGTCTCCTGCGGAAACTTATCTATTTTTATCATATCGCAGTTCTCCACAAACTGGCTAATGTGAGTCATCAGGTCTTCGGTCTTTAGCCCATGGAATGCATTTGACTTGACCAAGTTGATTAATGCAGGATCAATCTTATAAGTCGGAATGTTGATTGTCTGCTTCTTTATTGGCCCCTTTGAAGAGAATGAGAAAGAAGCTTTTATCTTCTCCCATATCGTCTACTCTTCGGCCATGGCTTCTTGTTCTGAGCCAGAATCTATATCTTCTAGTTGGTCTTGATTGTAATCTTCCTTGTCGTCAGGTCCCGACAGTGGAACCTCTGGTGTAGGCTATGTGTAGTCAGTGTTACGCGTCCTCACCATGCACAATACATGTAAAAATAATAATTTTAGTTCAGTACCATGCTAGACAATTACATAATTTGAAAAATAATCTTTGAATTTTTGAAATGATTACAAATTAATGAAAATAAAAGGAGGCCTAGAATGGCCACTTGCAACACTCGTAGTGCCAACAATTGTCGTGTCCTCGGCAACGACGCCAAAAACTTGACATGCTTTTACCATGCGTAGAACGCAAGTGTACACATCAATGTAGTATAGGCCATTGTGAGGCCCGAGTCAAACTCAAGGACACTGAATTATCGGTAGACTACTACTAACTATTCGCGATCAGCTAAACTGATTAAAAGAGTTTGAGAGTTGTTGTAAAATTAAAAAGAAAATAAAATAAAATAAAGCAATCGATTAAGTGTTTAATTTAATCAATTCAGATGAGAATTTTAGGATTGCAGTTTCACCGCAGATTTTCATTGTATGAATTTCCATATAATAATTCAGGTTAATCTGTCGATCCGGGTAGTGTCCTGTAATCAGAATTGCCCACTATCATGGTACAATTCACTATCAATGTCTAGGTCAGTTCTACCGTCGTAGTAACCTATACCCTAAACTAGGTGCATTAAACTCGACCTCTGGGTTTCCACCATTAACCGTACATCACCTTGTTCAAGGGATTTGTTAATTAATGTAAATTTCGTCACTTTTCAACCATTAATTCTTCTTTCAAAGCAATTAAGGGCATTCGATTATCATTATGGTGATCAAGCATAACAATATAATTGAGAAAACAAAATCATACCACGGATTTATAAGATAAATGATGAATTACTATGATAAAAATGTCATACAATGCTTCCCCGGGCTACTCCCGGTCCTAAAGACAAAGGGGATTATCCCCGTATGTTCATCTCAGAGAAAAACATGGTAGAGAAAAGGGGAAACATGAAGAAAAACATGAATAAGTGAAGAAACCCCTGAACGGAGAAGATCCAAGCGTTCCTCGGCACAGAATGCGCGATCTACAACCTTTCGGCCGTGGAAAATGACTTCTTCTGCTTCTGGAATGGCTGGGGCGTGCTTCTGGGCTCCGTTCTTCTCTCCACACCTTCTCGGGACGTGTGCAATGGCTAATGACGTGATAGATTGTTCCTGGCCACCGTCATTAGGTATAATCACCGAGTTAGGTTGCCAAAATATCACTGCCGTCAGATTTAGATCAATCTGAAACAAACTTGTATCTGATGGTGTCGATACCATCGACGCAAGTCGATGGTATCGACCCTGCGCGATATCGGCAAGTCTTCTTTTCTTCTCTTCATTGCGCCTGATGCTGACTCGATACCATCGACGCGGGTCGATGGTATCGACACCCTTAGGCGTCGGTTTTTGTCATTTTCCGTCGCTGATCTTCTGGGGTCGATAGTATCGACTTTATGGTCGATAGTATCGACTGTCTTCTTGCCAGCAACCTGGTAGAATGTCACTACCATCGACTTCCATGTCGATGGTATCGAATCTGTGCTGCTCCTTGCGGCTAGCAACCTATGGCTATGTCGATAGTATCGACACCAGTCGATGGTATCGACAACTGCAGATATTTTTTTATCCTGAAATTGCAACACAAAACCACATAAGCAGAAATAAAACATGTTATTGTAATCATTTATGGTCAAAACACTAAAATAAGGGAGAATTGATGCTTAGAAGGGTCATAGACCAAAGTAAACGAATTATGCAATATTAACCACCAAAATGACCAATAAATTCATAAAACACAAGTAAAACAAGTCTACAAATGTGACTCAAAATCGTCACAACATGGGCACTCCTTTGTTGGGTTTTAGGGGAGGCAGAGAAGTAGCGGAAACAAAAAATTTCTCCCAAAACCCAGAACAAAAGGAATCACTTCAACGTCTATATAATAGGAAAGATGGTTTGTAGATGCATACCTTGTCCTGAGGCTTGCTCGGCGACAGTACCTCGCAACTTGCGCGGTCTTCGCCTCCGGTCTTGGACGGTGACAGTGCAGCTCCTGGTCACACTGGGACTGAAGACTCCTAGTCTCACCGGGACCGTCAGGATTGACAGTTGTCCTCCGAGCGGCAGAGGTCTCCTGCCTCTGCAGTCGTCCACACGGACCGCCTAGAACTCCGATCTCCTTGTCGCATAAGGAACCAGAAGGAGTCGCACCCTCCTATTGGCGTACTAGTCGCCAACACACTCTCCTGCTACTAGTTGTAACTGCAGTTGTCTTTCCCTTTCTGTGCCTCCCTTTTCGGGTAGCACTTGCTCGGGCTCTCTTGGTTACCAAAACCAGATAGAACGACAACTTTGCAGAGCAACCGGCTTGCACTGAGTTGTGTTTTGAGAAGCCCCCAATACCCCTATATATAGGAGGGTCATGGGACATGGTTCTCCATCCCGGGCAATGCTGGACTAAACCAGGAGTAGAAGGCTTCGAGATTTTCCACAAAAACAACCAACTCGCAACCTGAACCGATCATTTCACAACTGAAATGGTTGGTTGGGGATCTGAGCCAGTCGGTTGACACCTCAACCGATCGATTGGGACCCATGAACCGGTCGGTTCATTTCTGAACCGGTCGGTTTGTGGTCCTGATCAGTTTCCGATTGACTTTCCTTCTTTTGTTTCCAATCAATCCTTGTTCCAATCAAATTGGGCAAATGAAATGAAAATAAATTTCTCACCAATCTTACTTTCCCAACTTGCCCGGTTGCAACAGTTGAACCGATCATTTCAACACTTGAAGAAATCGTTCACCCTGTCCTTGAGCCGATCGGTTCATCACATGAGCCGATGGGTTCACCAACTGAGCCGATCGATTCATCACATGAGCCGATCAGTTGGGAGTACAGATTGTGCAGAATCAGTCAATTGTGGTTTCAATCAATCCGATACTCTAATCAATCCGTCCAACACGTTGAACACTTTGATATTGAGCTATCGATTAATTGAGTGTTGAATTGAACTACTAAACTCCTTTAGTAATCAATCTAAACATTGTTTGTGGACAAACTCCTATTCCTGGTTAAATCCTATGTGTGTGACCCTGTAGGTCCATTTCACGTTGGCAGTGAAAGTCCATAACACTTATGACTTCACAAGCAAAGAGTGGTGCCTAGTCACACATCAGTGCTACCCAAGTGAAATAGAAAGTTGGAGAACAACTTTCAATCCTACAATCCGTGAATGGTGTTACAGTGAATGTATAATTCCTTTGTCACTGATATCCTGAATGAACTTGAGGCATGGAACAGTCATCCTGTCAACGTTCATTCATTTCCTTGATCTCAGAGCAGACTGGGTGAGATGTGTATGACATCAATATCACATATTGATTCACATGTGCATGCGCATGCCTTTCTCAATCCTACTCATCAAGTGGCCAAAGACATCAAACTCCCTCAGGAGGGACAAATCCCATATCTATCACTCACCCCTCAAAAGCCCCATGTGTCAAAGCCACCCAATCATCACCTTTATAACAACCCATGCTTCAGGACTGCATTTGATGATGTCAAAGTGTACCCAACAACATGTGTTGAGTGTAGTGATTTTAGATCTAAGAATCACACTCACCACCATCACTTTGAGAGTTGATTGTGACTACCAAATCATGGTTCCATGTGTCACTCTCACGATGGGTCTGTCCAGTACCTTGTTCTCTAACAAGTACCTATGTGCATGGTTTGATATCACTATATCATGACTAATGATATTCTGTCATCAACCAACACACAATCTAGTCTTCAGTGTTACTGATGTCTATGGTTATTTCCACAATAAAAACCGACTAGGGACTAAACAAGAATGAATACTCTTAACATATGTATGATCTCATCGTTCAGGTCCTCAACCCAGAAGCATACGTCATTGAGTAAAACAATTCTTTAGACATTTATCATGTTACACCATCATCTCAGAAACAGTTTAAACATATAGATTGGAAATTGTCGTTATTATTATTCAAATCATTTACAAAGTATCCCATTACAATCATCATATGACTTGCTCTATGGGCATACATACCAACAGACTCCCACTTGCACTTAGATCCAGTCACCAAGGAGCCTCAGTCCTTGTGACCTAGCATGACCATCATGCTTCTACTGAGAAAGTGTAACACCCCTCCCTAGGGTTTCTTACGTAACCAACGGAAGCACAGCCTAATCCCCAACATTATCCATAATGTGGGGTACTTGGCATATTTGGGAGGGATTGTCACATGCATGATCTCATATCAAGAAATAAACAACACTTGGCATTCCTAGAAACATCGATTCATACATAAGGTTCTTCTTGGAAAGATAACTACATCATGATACTCAAACTATGCTAACATAAACTGGATAATTATATAAATGACAGGATCTCCATAGATGGACGTCCCACCAGGCAACAACTCCTTAGATCGTTGGGTCTTTGGTATCCTTAAGATGATTCCTTCTCCTTGGCTCCAACTCCTGCGGACATCTCGTCCCCAGCCATGCAAAGGAAAACAAACATAGTAAGTAAGCGACATTGGCATGTTATAAGACATAAAAATAAATATACAAGTGACTTAACAAAATCATGAACATGCATTAACATTAATCGTTTCTTAATGTCTTTTACATAAAGAAATTGACTAGAAGAATATGCTCCTCTCTTAATGCCCCATAAGGAGCCCATAATGCTCGGAAAGCCCATAATTGCTCGGAAAGCCCATAACAAGGTGCATATAAATCTAAATCAATTTCTATTATTCATGATCTTTCTTAAACTTAGCTTATCTTCTTAATATCCTAAACTTAATCTTAATTGGGATTTCTCCCTCTTGAACATGGTGGGGATTTCTCCCCATGACCATAATGGGATTTCTCCCTCTTAAGCATGAATGGGAAACTTATTCCCTCTTAATCTTGATTTCTTGTATCTTAATCATAAACCGTAATCTTAATGGGATTTCTACTCTTAGACTTAGATTATAACAATCAACATCCAATAATCATATACATTGAGGAAAAACATGTACTTTTCAAGACTTCAACATAAAAATGCATAATCTATCATAATCATTCAATAATTCAAATTTACTATGCCAAAGGCATGGCCCGCTTACCTTGAGCTAAAACACCTAGGTCAAACCTGGTTTGACCGATTGGATTCCCTTAAACACCTGATATCAGCATATATGTCCTTCAACATATATCATTAAACCCTAATTTGTCCATACAATTATTGGGATGTGAATAAAACAAAATCAGTCAATAAAAACCACAAAATCAGATTCCTCATCGAAAATCCTTTCCAAAACATATTTATTTATATTTTTCTGAGGTCGTATGCAAAAGTTATGAATTTTGCACTCTGGACCAATCAGAAGTAAGGAAACCATAGCGTGACATCAATTAAATCTGCGATTATTTCGATGTAAATAAAACGTCAAAATACCAGAAAACCAAGCCGTGTGTGACATAATGATTAAACATGTGGGGGCATACTCGTCATTGCACTCTAACTGCTCATCGCGCATAAGAAGGACAAACTGAATGTCAAAATACCTATAATGCCCTTGGGCAATCAAGTTAACTGATTGAACTTGTGGGGGCACCATGGTCATTTCAGGACCTGGATTGCTCCCCTTGGATCCATGGCGCGGACCAAGGTCGAGCACCTACCTGGAGCTCCATGACCCTCACCGCAAAGGAGACCCGCAGTCCCTTGAAGATCGGCTAGTGGTCCCTTGCCTTCGCGGTTCCCTGGAAAGCTCTACGAGTACAAGGAGAGGCTCCCAGGGTGCTGGAGCACACTGGAGCGCGGAGCTCCTGTCCATGGCTGGAGTAAGGCCGAAAGGGGGGAAAATCTGAGAACGGAGTTAGAAGGCCTACTAGGGAGCACAAATCTGCTCGGGGAGGTCCAACGGAGGTGCAGGCACGGTCGTTGGAGGCAAGGAAAGCCAGCTCGATCATCACGACGAGAAACAGGGAAATACCAGGGAAAACAGGGGCGGCGGCGACGGTTCAAACGAAAAACGACAAAGCCAGAGAGGGTACGATGGGGATCAGAAATCAACCCTTGAGGCCAAGCGAGGTCGGAGGTGTTGTCTTCGTGGCCTAGAATCCACTGCAATGCCACGGCGGCTAGCACCGGCAAGCACAGGTGGCGGCTCTACAGGGCCCGCCGATTGGGGCGATATCAGGGCAAGCCGGGAAAGCCAAAGTGCATAGGGGGCTCCGAGGATGCGCACCGTAGAAACAATCGAGCCGAGATGACAGGAGATGGCGGGGCAAAGCCACGATTGCCGGAAACCAAAACCGAGCAGGTTGGGGTTGCTGGGGGATCCATGGCAGAAATTGAAGCCGAGGGAGGGCGGCCTGGGGACTGGCGGTGCTTTTGGGTACATGAAAGCGGAGGTGGATGCTCTGTGATGGTGTCTGGGTGCCCGTGCAGCCAGGGGGGTCCAAGCCCTAAATGGGCGTTTTCTCTGTAGCACGAGAGAGGAGGTGAGTGGAGGCTCGTTGGGTCCGGGGAAGCGAGATGGAGATGTTGGCGAAGAAATCAAGTGAAACGATCTCATAATGAGGGAGAGAAGGAGCGATGAAGAAGCCACTGTGAAATGTCCTTGCTCGCGGGGATAAACGGAGGAAGAAGAGAAAGCGATCACCGTTGGATCCTGATCCAACGGCTGCTGTTATGCGCGCCAAATAGAAAACGAAAAGTAACGCGTGACACATAGGACTATAGCTTAAATCGGATGCATAAATGAAATTTGTAATAAATTTTCTATTAAATCATATGGAAACCAATTTATCTCATTAGGGGGGTCAAACATGGGTCAAATGCATTCAAATTTTGACCATAGGTTCACTAGAGGGTCTAGAATATTCCTGTGGAGTTAGATTTCGTTTTTTGTACCCATTTAGGCCTAAGAATAGCAAAACTCTCATGTATGCTTATATGACCACAATTAATGCAAATAAAGCCATTAATTCTTCAAATAAGAATTGGAAAACATAAAAAACGTGCCCTAAATATTATTACATTTCAATTAACAATATGGAGGTCATTAAGCAAATAATTAAACAAGTAAATCACTAATTATCACAAGAGAGAGAAATTTGGACATAAAACATTTATTCTCATTTTTCTTCAACAAAAGGGCATATATAATATGAACATTTTCTTTAAATAAAACAAGGAAAAGAGAGCAATTGGACATAATAAAATGATGTTGTAAAACTTAACATGGGAAAATTGCATTTAAGTCCTCAACAATTATCTAATTTAGAAAAAGAGCATGCAAGGAATGAAATAGTTTGAAAAATTTGCATAATAATATTGGGGTGTTACAATACTACCCACCTTAAATAAATTTTGTCCTCGAAATTTCCTAGGGTTTCTACCCACCTTAAGGTTTTCACATAAACTTGGAAAATTTTCACATGCAAATTTTTCATTATAAGAGAAGCATACATAAACAAAGTATTATGATTCAACATAAATTACCTAACTACCCTTACTAAGTCTCATACGTACTCCTTAACATTACACCTAACTCATTATACTTAGGGAATCTATCTCTTACCTACCATGACTACATCTTCATAGTTGTCTAACCTTAGATCATATATATCCTTCATCTCTTTATATGTGGTGATCAAGTACATATCTAGAAATGTTGGATCTCTTTATGATACCTCTCACCAACTCATTTGCACATGTGTCCCATACCACACACACAATTAAGAAGGTAAGACACATAAAAAGTCACATTAATTGACATTTTCCTCAAATCTCAATTGGGTGGCCCTTACCATTGAGACAAGGAGAAACATGTCATCATCTAGGGTTTGGTTTCAACTACCTAAGCATGCTAACATGTACTTCTCTACTGAGGTGAGGGCTCTAGTCATCTTTAGGGTTCTCTAGACATACTAGGATACATAATCATGTTCTCTACTTCTATTTCTTCATCCTAGGGTGACTTGCATGAATCCTTATTGTTGCCTTAGTGGCCATCTATTTCTTGCTCTGATACCATTAATGTAACACCCCTCCCTAGGGTTTCTTATGTAACCAGCGGAAGCACAGCCTAATCCCCAACATTATCCATAATGTGGGGTAATTGGCATATTTGGGAGGGATTGTCACATGCATGATCTCATATCAAGAAATAAACAACACTTGGCATTCCTAGAAACATCGATTCATACATAAGGTTCTTCTTGAAAAGATAACTACATCATGATACTCAAACTATGCTAACATAAACTGGATAATTATATAAATGACAAGATCTCCATAGATGGACGTCCCACCAGGCAACAACTCCTTAGATCGTTGGGTCTTTGGTATCCTTAAGATGATTCCTTCTCCTTGGCTCCAACTCCTGCGGACATCTCGTCCCCAGCCATGCAAAGGAAAACAAACATAGTAAGTAAGCGACATTGGCATGTTATAAGACATAAAAATAAATATACAAGTGACTTAACAAAATCATGAACATGCATTAACATTAATCATTTCTTAATGTCTTTTACATAAAGAAATTGACTAGAAGAATATGCTCCTCTCTTAATGCCCCATAAGGAGCCCATAATGCTCGGAAAGCCCATAATTGCTCGGAAAGCCCATAACAAGGTGCATATAAATCTAAATCAATTTCTATTATTCATGATCTTTCTTAAACTTAGCTTATCTTCTTAATATCCTAAACTTAATCTTAATTGGGATTTCTCCCTCTTGAACATGGTGGGGATTTCTCCCCATGACCATAATGGGATTTCTCCCTCTTAAGCATGAATGGGAAACTTATTCCCTCTTAATCTTGATTTCCTGTATCTTAATCATAAACCGTAATCTTAATGGGATTTCTACTCTTAGACTTAGATTATAACAATCAACATCCAATAATCATATACATTGAGGAAAAACATGTACTTTTCAAGACTTCAACATAAAAATGCATAATCTATCATAATCATTCAATAATTCAAATTTACTATGCCAAAGGCATGGCCCGCTTACCTTGAGCTAAAACACCTAGGTCAAACCTGGTTTGACCGATTGGATTCCCTTAAACACCTGAAATCAGCATATATGTCCTTCAACATATATCATTAAACCCTAATTTGTCCATACAATTATTGGGATGTGAATAAAACAAAATCAGTCAATAAAAACCACAAAATCAGATTCCTCATCGAAAATCCTTTCCAAAACATATTTATTTATATTTTTCTGAGGTCGTATGCAAAAGTTATGAATTTTGCACTCTGGACCAATCAGAAGTAAGGAAACCATAGCGTGACATCAATTAAATTTGTGATTATTTCGATGTAAATAAAACATCAAAATACCAGAAAACCAAGCCGTGTGTGACATAATGATTAAACATGCGGGGGCATACTCGTCATTGCACTCTAACTGCTCATTGCGCGTAAGAAGGACAAACTGAATGTCAAAATACCTATAATGCCCTTGGGCAATCAAGTTAACTGATTGAACTTGTGGGGGCACCATGGTCATTTCAGGACCTGGATTGCTCCCCTTGGATCCATGGCGCGGACCAAGGTCGAGCACCTACCTGGAGCTCCATGACCCTCACCGCAAAGGAGACCCGCAGTCCCTTGAAGACCGGCTAGTGGTCCCTTGCCTTCGCGGTTCCCTGGAAAGCTCAACGAGTACATGGAGAGGCTCCCAGGGTGCTGGAGCACACTGGAGCGCGGAGCTCCTGTCCATGGCTGGAGTAGGGCTGAAAGGGGGAAAAACCTGAGAACGGAGTTAGAAGGCCTACTAGGGAGCACAAATCTGCTCGGGGAGGTCCAACGGAGGTGCAGGCACGGTCGTTGGAGGCAAGGAAAGCCAACTCGATCATCACGACGAGAAACAGGGAAATACCAGGGAAAACAGGGGCGGCGGCGACGGTTCAAACGAAAAATGACAAAGCTAGAGAGGGCACGATGGGGATCAGAAATCAACCCTTGAGGCCAAGCGAGGTCGGAGGTGCTGTCTTCGTGGCCTAGAATCCACTGCAATGCCACGGCGGCTAGCACCGGCAAGCACAGGTGGCGGCTCTACAGGGCCCGCCGATTGGGGCGATATCAGGGCAAGCCGGGAAAGCCAAAGTGCATAGGGGGCTCCGAGGATGCTCACCGTAGAAACAATCGAGCCGAGATGACAGGAGATGGCGGGGCAAAGCCACGATTTCCGGAAACCAAAACCGAGCAGGTTGGGGTTGCTGGGGGATCCATGGCAGAAATTGAAGCCGAGGGAGGGCGGCCTGGGGACCGGCGGTGCTTTTGGGTACATGAAAGCGGAGGTGGATGCTCTGTGATGGTGTCTGGGTGCCCGTGCAGCCAGGGGGGTCCAAGCCCTAAATGGGCGTTTTCTCTGTAGCACGAGAGAGGAGGTGAGTGGAGGCTCGTTGGGTCCGGGGAAGCGAGATGGAGATGTTGGCGAAGAAATCAAGTGAAACAATCTCATAATGAGGGAGAGAAGGAGCGACGAAGAAGCCACTGTGAAATGTCCTTGCTCGCGGGGAGAAACGGAGGAAGAAGAGAAAGCGATCACCGTTGGATCCTGATCCAACGGCTGCTGTTATGCGTGCCAAATAGAAAACGAAAAGTAACGCGTGACACATAGCACTATAGCTTAAATCGGATGCATAAATGAAATTTGTAATAAATTTTCTATTAAATCATATGGAAACCTATTTATCTCATTAGGGGGGTCAAACATGGGTCAAATGCATTCAAATTTTGACCATAGGTTCACTAGAGGGTCTAGAATATTCCTGTGGAGTTAGATTTCGTTTTTTGTACCCATTTAGGCCTAAGAATAGCAAAACTCTCATGTATGCTTATATGACCACAATTAATGCAAATAAAGCCATTAATTCTTCAAATAAGAATTGGAAAACATAAAAAACGTGCCCTAAATATTATTACATTTCAATTAACAATATGGAGGTCATTAAGCAAATAATTAAACAAGTAAATCACTAATTATCACAAGAGAGAGAAATTTGGACATAAAACATTTATTCTCATTTTTCTTCAACAAAAGGGCATATATAATATGAACATTTTCTTTAAATAAAACAAGGAAAAGAGAGCAATTGGACATAATAAAATGATGTTGTAAAACTTAACATGGGCAAATTGCATTTAAGTCCTCAACAATTATCTAATTTAGAAAAAGAGCATGCAAGGAATGAAATAGTTTGAAAAATTTGCATAATAAGATTGGGGTGTTACAATACTACCCACCTTAAATAAATTTCGTCCTCGAAATTTCCTAGGGTTTCTACCCACCTTAAGGTTTTCACATAAACTTGGAAAATTTTCACATGAAAATTTTTCATTATAAGAGAAGCATACATAAACAAAGTATTATGATTCAACATAAATTACCTAACTACCCTTACTAAGTCTCATACGTACTCCTTAACATTACACCTAACTCATTATACTTAGGGAATCTATCTCTTACCTACCATGACTACATCTTCATAGTTGTCTAACCTTAGATCATATATATCCTTCATCTCATTATATGTGGTGATCAAGCACATATCTAGAAATGTTGGATCTCTTTATGATACCTCTCACCAACTCATTTGCACATGTGTCCCATACCACACACACAATTAAGAAGGTAAGACACATAAAAAGTCACATTAATTGACATTTTCCTCAAATCTCAATTGGGTGGCCCTTACCATTGAGACAAGGAGAAACATGTCATCATCTAGGGTTTGGTTTCAACTACCTAAGCATGCTAACATGTACTTCTCTACTGAGGTGAGGGCTCTAGTCATCTTTAGGGTTCTCTAGACATACTAGGATACATAATCATGTTCTCTACTTCTATTTCTTCATCCTAGGGTGACTTGCATGAATCCTTATTGTTGCCTTAGTGGCCATCTATTTCTTGCTCTGATACCATTAATGTAACACCCCTCCCCAGGGTTTCTTACGTAACCAGCGGAAGCACAGCCTAATCCCCAACATTATCCATAATGTGGGGTAATTGGCATATTTGGGAGGGATTGTCACATGCATGATCTCATATCAAGAAATAAACAACACTTGGCATTCCTAGAAACATCGATTCATACATAAGGTTCTTCTTGAAAAGATAACTACATCATGATACTCAAACTATGCTAACATAAAATGGATAATTATATAAATGACAAGATCTCCATAGATGGACGTCCCACCAGGCAACAACTCCTTAGATCGTTGGGTCTTTGGTATCCTTAAGATGATTCCTTCTCCTTGGCTCCAACTCCTGCGGACATCTCGTCCCCAGCCATGCAAAGGAAAACAAACATAGTAAGTAAGCGACATTGGCATGTTATAAGACATAAAAATAAATATACAAGTGACTTAACAAAATCATGAACATGCATTAACATTAATCATTTCTTAATGTCTTTTACATAAAGAAATTGACTAGAAGAATATGCTCCTCTCTTAATGCCCCATAAGGAGCCCATAATGCTCGGAAAGCCCATAACAAGGTGCATATAAATCTAAATCAATTTCTATTATTCATGATCTTTCTTAAACTTAGCTTATCTTCTTAATATCCTAAACTTAATCTTAATTGGGATTTCTCCCTCTTGAACATTGTGGGGATTTCTCCCCATGACCATAATGGGATTTCTCCCTCTTAAGCATGAATGGGAAACTTATTCCCTCTTAATCTTGATTTCTTGTATCTTAATCATAAACCGTAATCTTAATGGGATTTCTACTCTTAGACTTAGATTATAACAATCAACATCCAATAATCATATACATTGAGGAAAAACATGTACTTTTCAAGACTTCAACATAAAAATGCATAATCTATCATAATCATTCAATAATTCAAATTTACTATGCCAAAGGCATGGCCCGCTTACCTTGAGCTAAAACACCTAGGTCAAACCTGGTTTGACCGATTGGATTCCCTTAAACACCTGAAATCAGCATATATGTCCTTTAGCATATATCATTAAACCCTAATTTGTCCATACAATTATTGGGATGTGAATAAAACAAAATCAGTCAATAAAAACCACAAAATCAGATTCCTCATCGAAAATCCTTTCCAAAACATATTTATTTATATTTTTCTGAGGTCGTATGCAAAAGTTATGAATTTTGCACTCTGGACCAATCAGAAGTAAGGAAACCATAGCGTGACATCAATTAAATCTGCGATTATTTCGATGTAAATAAAACGTCAAAATACCAGAAAACCAAGCCGTGTGTGACATAAGGATTAAACATGCGGGGGCATACTCGTCATTGCACTCTAACTGCTCATCGCGCGTAAGAAGGACAAAATGAATGTCAAAATACCTATAATGCCCTTGGGCGATCAAGTTAACTGATTGAACTTGTGGGGGCACCATGGTCATTTCAGGACCTGGATTGCTCCCCTTGGATCCATGGCGCGGACCAAGGTCGAGCACCTACCTGGATCTCCATGACCCTCACCGCAAAGGAGACCTGCAGTCCCTTGAAGATCGGCTAGTGGTCCCTTGCCTTCGTGGTTCCCTGGAAAGCTCAACGAGTACAAGGAGAGGCTCCCAGGGTGCTGGAGCACACTGGAGCGCGGAGCTCCTGTCCATGGCTGGAGTAAGTCCGAAAGGGGGAAAAACCTGAGAACGGAGTTAGAAGGCCTACTAGGGAGCACAAATCTACTCGGGGAGGTCCAATGGAGGTGCATGCACGGTCGTTGGAGGCAAGGAAAGCCAGCTCGATCATCACGACGAGAAACAGGGAAATACCAGGGAAAACAGGGGCGACGGTGACGGTTCAAACGACAAACGAAAAAGCCAGAGAGGGCACGATGGGGATCATAAATCAACCCTTGAGGCCAAGCGAGGTCAGAGGTGCTGTCTTCGTGGCCTAGAATCCACTGCAATGCCACGGCGGCTAGAACCGGCAAGCACAGGTGGCGGCTCTACAGGGCCCGCCGATTGGGGTGATATTAGGGCAATCTGGGAAAGCCAAAGTGCAGAGGGGGCTCCGAGGATGCTCACCGTAGAAACAATCGAGCCGAGATGACAGGAGATGGCGGGGCAAAGCCACGATTGTCGGAAACCGAAACCGAGTAGGTCGGGGTTGCTGGGGGATCCATGGCAGAAATTGAAGCTGAGGGAGGGCGGCCTGGGGACCGGCGGTGCTTTTGGGTGCATGAAAGCGGAGGTGGATGCTCTGTGATGGTGTCTGGGTGCCCGCGCAGCCAGGGGGTCCAAGCCCTAAATGGGCGTTTTCTCTGTAGCACGAGAGAGGAGGTGAGTGGAGGCTCTTTGGGTCCGGGGAAGCGAGATGGAGACGTTGGCGAAGAAATCAAGTGAAACGATCTCATAATGAGGGAGAGAAGGAGCGACGAAGAAGCCACTGTGAAACGTCCTTGCTCGCGGAGAGAAACGGGGGAAGAAGAGAAAGCGATCACCGTTGGATCCTGATCCAACGGCTGCTGTTATGCGCGCCAAATAGAAAACGAAAAGTAACGCGTGACACATAGGACTATAGCTTAAATCGGATGCATAAATGAAATTTGTAATAAATTTTCTATTAAATCATATGGAAACCTATTTATCTGATTAGGGGGGTCAAACATGGGTCAAATGCATTCAAATTTTGACCATAGGTTCACTAGAGGGTCTAGAATATTCCTGTGGAGTTAGATTTCGTTTTTTGTACCCATTTAGGCCTAAGAATAGCAAAACTCTCATGTATGCTTAAATGACCACAATTAATGCAAATAAAGCCATTAATTCTTCAAATAAGAATTGGAAAACATAAAAAACGTGCCCTAAATATTATTACATTTCAATTAACAATATGGAGGTCATTAAGCAAATAATTAAACAAGTAAATCACTAATTATCACAAGAGAGAGAAATTTGGACATAAAACATTTATTCTCATTTTTCTTCAACAAAAGGGCATATATAATATGAACATTTTCTTTAAATAAAACAAGGAAAAGAGAGAAATTGGACATAATAAAATGATGTTGTAAAACTTAACATGGGCAAATTGCATTTAAGTCCTCAACAATTATCTAATTTAGAAAAAGAGCATGCAAGGAATGAAATAGTTTGAAAAATTTGCATAATAAGATTGGGGTGTTACAATACTACCCACCTTAAATAAATTTCGTCCTCAAAATTTCCTAGGGTTTCTACCCACCTTAAGGTTTTCACATAAACTTGGAAAATTTTCACATGCAAATTTTTCATTATAAGAGAAGCATACATAAACAAAGTATTATGATTCAACATAAATTACCTAACTACCCTTACTAAGTCTCATACGTACTCCTTAACATTCCACCTAACTCATTATACTTAGGGAATCTATCTCTTACCTACCATGACTACATCTTCATAGTTGTCTAACCTTAGATCATATATATCCTTCATCTCTTTATATGTGATGATCAAGCACATATCTAGAAATGTTGGATCTCTTTATGATACCTCTCACCAACTCATTTGCACATGTGTCCCATACCACATACATAATTAAGAAGGTAAGACACATAAAAAGTCACATTAATTGACATTTTCCTCAAATCTCAATTGGGTGGCCCTTACCATTGAGACAAGGAGAAACATGTCATCATCTAGGGTTTGGTTTCAACTACCTAAGCATGCTAACATGTACTTCTCTACTGAGGTGAGGGCTCTAGTCATCTTTAGGGTTCTCTAGACATACTAGGATACATAATCATGTTATCTACTTCTATTTCTTCATCCTAGGGTGACTTGCATGAATCCTTATTTTTGCCTTAGTGGACATCTATTTCTTGCTCTGATACCATTAATGTAACACCCCTCCCTAGGGTATCTTACGTCACCAGCGGAAGCACAGCCTAATCCCCAACATTATCCATAATGTAGGGTACTTGGCATATTTGGGAGGGATTGTCACATGCATGATCTCATATCAAGAAATAAACAACACTTGGCATTCCTAGAAACATCGATTCATACATAAGGTTCTTCTTGGAAAGATAACTACATCATGATACTCAAACTATGCTAACATAAACTGGATAATTATATAAATGACAAGATCTCCATAGATGGACGTCCCACTAGGCAACAACTCCTTAGATCGTTGGGTCTTTGGTATCCTTAAGATGATTCCTTCTCCTTGGCTCCAACTCTTGCGGACATCTCGTCCCCAACCATGCAAAGGAAAACAAACATAGTAAGTAAGCGACATTGGCATGTTATAAGACATAAAAATAAATATACAAGTGACTTAACAAAATCATGAACATGCATTAACATTAATCGTTTCTTAATGTCTTTTACATAAAGAAATTGACTAGAAGAATATGCTCCTCTCTTAATGCCCCATAAGGAGCCCATAATGCTCGGAAAGCCCATAATTGCTCGGAAATCCCATAACAAGGTGCATATAAATCTAAATCAATTTCTATTATTCATGATCTTTCTTAAACTTAGCTTATCTTCTTAATATCCTAAACTTAATCTTAATTGGGATTTCTCCCTCTTGAACATGGTGGGGATTTCTCCCCATGACCATAATGGGATTTCTCCCTCTTAAGCATGAATGGGAAACTTATTCCCTCTTAATCTTGATTTCTTGTATCTTAATCATAAACCGTAATCTTAATGGGATTTCTACTCTTAGACTTAGATTATAACAATCAACATCCAATAATCATATACATTGAGGAAAAACATGTACTTTTCAAGACTTCAACATAAAAATGCATAATCTATCATAATCATTCAATAATTCAAATTTACTATGCCAAAGGCATGGCCCACTTACCTTGAGCTAAAACACCTAGGTCAAACCTGGTTTGACCGATTGGATTCCCTTAAACACCTGAAATCAGCATATATGTCCTTCAGCATATATCATTAAACCCTAATTTGTCCATACAATTATTGGGATGTGAATAAAACAAAATCAGTCAATAAAAACCACAAAATCAGATTCCTCATCGAAAATCCTTTCCAAAACATATTTATTTATATTTTTCTGAGGTCGTATGCAAAAGTTATGAATTTTGCACTCTGGACCAATCAGAAGTAAGGAAACCATAGCGTGACATCAATTAAATCTGCGATTATTTCGATGTAAATAAAACGTCAAAATACCAGAAAACCAAGCCGTGTGTGACATAATGATTAAACATGCGGGGGCATACTCGTCATTGCACTCTAACTGCTCATCGCGCGTAAGAAGGACAAAATGAATGTCAAAATACCTATAATGCCCTTGGGCGATCAAGTTAACTGATTGAACTTGTGGGGGCACCATGGTCATTTCAGGACCTGGATTGCTCCCCTTGGATCCATGGCGCGGACCAAGGTCGAGCACCTACCTGGAGCTCCATGACCCTCACTGCAAAGGAGACCTGCAGTCCCTTGAAGATCGTCTAGTGGTCCCTTGCCTTCGTGGTTCCCTGGAAAGGTCAACGAGTACAAGGAGAGGCTCCCAGGGTGCTGGAGCACACTGGAGCGCGGAGCTCCTGTCCATGGCTGGAGTAAGGCCGAAAGGGGGAAAAACCTGAGAACGGAGTTAGAAGGCCTACTAGGGAGCACAAATCTGCTCGGGGAGGTCCAACGGAGGTGCAGGCACGGTCGTTGGAGGCAAGGAAAGCCAGCTCGATCATCACGACGAGAAACAGGGAAATACCAGGGAAAACAGGGGCGGCGGCGACGGTTCAAACGACAAACGACAAAGCCAGAGAGGGCACGATGGGGTTCAAAAATCAACCCTTGAGGCCAAGCGAGGTCGGAGGTGCTGTCTTCATGGCCTAGAATCCACTGTAATGCCACGACGGCTAGCACCGGCAAGCACAGGTGGCGGCTCTACAGGGCCCGCCGATTGGGGTGATATCAGGGCAAGCCGGGAAAGCCAAAGTGTAGAGGGGGCTCCGAGGATGCTCACCGTAGAAACAATCGAGCCGAGATGACAGGAGATGGCGGGCAAAGCCACGATTGCCGGAAACCGAAACCGAGCAGGTCGGGGTTGCTGGGGGATCCATGGCAGAAATTGAAGCCGAGGGAGGGCGGCCTGGGGACCGGCGGTGCTTTTGGGTGCATGAAAGCGGAGGTGGATGCTCTGTGATGGTGTCTGGGTGCCCGTGCAGCCAGGGGGGTCCAAGCCCTAAATGGGCGTTTTCTGTGTAGCACGAGAGAGGAGGTGAGTGGAGGCTTGTTGGGTCCGGGGAAGCGAGATGGAGACGTTGGCGAAGAAATCAAGTGAAACGATCTCATAATGAGGGAGAGAAGGAGCGACGAAGAAGCCACTGTGAAACGTCCTTGCTCGCGGGGAGAAACGGAGGAATAAGAGAAAGCGATCACCGTTGGATCCTGATCCAACGGCTGCTGTTATGCGCGCCAAATAGAAAACGAAAAGTAACGCGTGACACATAGGACTATAGCTTAAATCGGATGCATAAATGAAATTTGTAATAAATTTTCTATTAAATCATATGGAAACCTATTTATCTCATTAGGGGGGTCAAACATAGGTCAAATGCATTCAAATTTTGACCATAGGTTCACTAGAGGGTCTAGAATATTCCTGTGGAGTTAGATTTCGTTTTTTGTACCCATTTAGGCCTAAGAATAGCAAAACTCTCATGTATGCTTAAATGACCACAATTAATGCAAATAAAGCCATTAATTCTTCAAATAAGAATTGGAAAACATAAAAAACGTGCCCTAAATATTATTACATTTCAATTAACAATATGGAGGTCATTAAGCAAATAATTAAACAAGTAAATCACTAATTATCACCAGAGAGAGAAATTTGGACATAAAACATTTATTCTCATTTTTCTTCAACAAAAGGGCATATATAATATGAACATTTTCTTTAAATAAAACAAGGAAAAGAGAGCAATTGGACATAATAAAATGATGTTGTAAAACTTAACATGGGCAAATTGCATTTAAGTCCTCAACAATTATCTAATTTAGAAAAAGAGCATGCAAGGAATGAAATAGTTTGAAAATTTTGCATAATAAGATTGGGGTGTTACAGAAAGGGCCTTAGTCAGTGGATCAACTATGTTGTCTTCAATTGGTACTTTGCAAATATTCACATCTCCTTGCTGTATGATCTCTCATATGAGATGGATGCGCCGCAGTATGTGCTTGGACCATTGATGTGATCTGGGTTCCTTAGCTTGTGCAATAGATCCATTATTGTCACAATAAAGCTCAATTGCATCACAACTACTGGGAACTACACCAAGTTCAGAAATGAACTTCCTGATCCACACAGCCTCCTTTATTGCATGTGAAGCAGCAATATACTCGGCCTCTGTAGTAGAATCGGCAACTGTTTCTTGCTTGGAACTCTTCCAGCTCACAACTCCATTATTAAGGCAAATACAAATCCTGACTGCGATCTGTAATCATCTTTATTGGTTTGGAAGCTTGCATCGGTGTAACCCTTTACAACCAGCTCTTCCTCGTCGCCGTAAACAAGAAACTGATCCTTAGTCCTTTGCAAGTACTTGAGGATGTTCTTTACGGCTGTCTAGTGAGCATCTCTGGGATCTGACTGGTACCTGCTCATCATGCTGAGAGCATATGAGACATCTGGGTGTGTGCAAAACATAGCGTACATGATGGATCTGATGTTTGATGCATATGGGATCACATTCATACGCTCCCTCTCTTCACAAGATTGGGGACATTGAGCTCTAGAGACGGTGACTCCATGTAGCATGGGGATGTTGCCTCTCTTTGAGTTCTCCATGCTGAACTACTTCAACACTTTGTCAATGTATGTGCTCTGAGTTAGTCCAAGAAGCCTTCTAGATCTATCTTTATAGATCTTAATTCCTAGAATGTAGGATGCTTCTCCTAAGTCCTTCATTGAGAAAGTATTCCCAAGCCAAGTCTTTACCTTCTCTAAGGCTAAGACATCATTCCCCATCAAAAGTATGTCATCCCCATACAATATGAGGAATGTGGTCAAGCTCCCACTAACCTTCTTGTACACACAAAGTTCATCTTCATTTTGAATAAAGCCAAACACTTTGACTTCCTCATCAAATCGAAAATTCCAACTCCGAGATGCTTGCTTCAATCCATAGATTGACCTTTGCAGCTTACAGACTTTATTGGCATTCTTTGGATCTACAAAACCTTCAGGCTGTGTCATGTACACATCCTCATTTATATTCCCATTAACGAATGCAGTTTTAACATCCATCTGCCAAATCTCATAGTCATAATAAGCTACAATAGCAAGCATGATCCTGATGGACTTATTCATGGCAACTGCAGAAAAGGTTTCGTCATAGTCAACACCTTGAACTTGTCAAAATCCCTTCGCAACCAATCTTCCTTTATAAGTTTGCACATTTCCATCCATGTCTGTCTTTTTCTTAAAGACCCACTTGCACCCTATGGGTTTTACCCCTTCGGGTGGTTCCACCAAAGTCCATACTTTGTTGGAGTACATGGATTCCATCTCGGATCTCATGGCTTCAAGCCATTTCTCAGAATCTGATCCCTCCATAGCCTCTACGTAGGTAGTTGGATCATCATCTATGATCAACTCACCACCTTCTTGAGTCACAAGGTATCCAAACCTCTCAGGTTCAAGGCGGCTCCTACTAGATCTACGAGGTCCTTGTGTTACCTGAGGAGACTGAGATTCCACAACATCTTATGAATCTCCATTTTCCTCTTGTACATTTACTAGTTCTATGTTTTCTTGTTGGGCTTGAACTTGTTCAAGCTCTATTTTCCTCCCACTGCTTCCTTTGGAAATAAATTCCTTCTCTAGGAACACAGTTGTCCTGGAAACAAACACTTTGTTGTCAGTAGGGTGGTATAGATAATATCCCCTCATTTCCTTGGTATATCCAACAAAATAACATTTATCAGATTTGGGTCCAAGCTTATCAAGAAACATTTTCCTAACATAAGCCTCACAACCCCAAATCTTTACAAAAGACAAATCGAGATGCTTCCCAGTCCATATCTCATATTGTGTCTTTTGAACCGATTTAGATGGTACTCAGTTAAGTGTAAATGCGGCGGTTTCAAGAGCATAACCCCAGAAAGAAATTGGAAGATCAACAAAACTCATCATTGATCGCACCATATCTAACAATGTGTGACTCCTTCTGTCAGACACACCATTATGATGTGGTGTTCCAGGCGGAGTCCATTGTGATACAATACCACGGGCTCGCAGAAGGTCCTCAAACTCTTGGCTTAAGTATTCTCCACCTCGAACGGATCGAAGTTCCTTAATACTTTTACCAAGTTGGTTTTGTACTTCATTCATGAAATCCTTGAACCTTTCAAGGGTTTCTGACTTATGTTTCATCAGGTACACATAGGCATACCTACTGAAGTCATCAATAAAGGTAATGAAGTATTGATACCCACCTCTGGCATTAGTTCTTAAAGGCCCACATACATCATTATGTATGAGTCCTAATAGATCACTAGCTCTCTCACCTTTACCTGAAAAGGAAGTCTTGGTCATCTTGCCCAACAAACAAGATTCACATGTCTCTATTGATTCATAATCAAAAGAGTCTATATAACCATCTTTATGGAGTCTAGAAATGTGTTTCTCATTTATGTGCCCTAGACGACAATGCCAAAGATATGTTTCATTTGAGTTGTTGAGTTTTTGCCTTTTGGTGTTTATGTTGTATACATTTGTCTCTAGATCTATGAAGTATAGACCATAAGACATTGGGGCACTGTAATAAAAGATCCCATCTTTAGAAATGGAACAATTTCCATTCTTAATAAGAAATTCAAATCCATCATTGTCTAAACAAGAGACAGAAATGATATTCCTATTTATGGCAGGTACATAATAGCAGTTCTTCAACTCTATTATTAGCCCACTTGGTAGAGTTAACTCATAGGTTCCTATGGCACTGGCGGCAACCCTTGCCCCATTGGCAACACGTAGTTCAACCTCACCTTTCCTCAAAGGCCTACTTCTCTTAAGATCCTTCACATTTGAACAAATGTGAGATCAGCATCCGGTATCAAGTACCCATGATGAAGAAGTAGTAAAGTTAATCTCTATCACGTATACACCAGATGTAGAGATCTCTATCTCTGTCTTCTTCTTCCATCGTTCCTTCCATCCTCTCCATGTAGAATAAATTGGTTTGGCGAGAATGTGTCACATTTGGAAGGCATCTAAAACTTAATATTTAATGAGGGATTTTTTTTATATACATATACATATCCAATCACCACAATATATAGTATGTATCATATACATGCTATATCCCATAGAAAACATGCAAAATAATAAAAGCAATGATTATGGCCATCCTATTGTGATTCCTCGAGCCAAGAGGAATCACGGTCATCTTGGTCTACATCACATGCAACCTGTATAAGATGAAATTTGTGTCTGCCTTTCTGGGTTTGATCAACTCGTCTCAATGACTGATCGGCTCGCCATCAAGTTGGTTGTTCAGGTGCCACCAGCCGATCAACTGGCTCCTCCAGCCGATCGGTTCACCGGTCGTCGTGCATCTCCTCAGGTCGCCACCCACTCGTCTCACTCCTCGAACCGGTCGTCTAGAACACCAACCGATCAGTTCATGCCTTGAACCGATCATCTCGGGTCGTCGTTAGGTCGATCGCCGTTCTTTGACATAATAGGAAATAAAATTTATCCTATTTACAATTTAATTGTGAAACCCTGAGTTACATTCGGGGGGAGCAAAGGTATGAATAGAAATATCGAATTATTTTGAGTTACATCAGGAATAGGAGAAAGGGAATCAGTGTGCAGACCGAGATGCAAGCAACCACATACAACCACACACATATATAGGGGTTTATAGGCCATAACCATGCCACACATCCACCACAAAAACTCATTTAAGGGCGATGTGTATTGAGAACATTAATATTACATATCATATATGTATATTTGGGATATTGGACATGCATAAAGCCAATTTTATTTGCATCGTATGCAATAAATAAAGGCGACAAACCAAAATCGATCATATCGATAATACTAAAACATAGAGCAGTTGACGTGGCTCTGATACCACTGTTGGGTTTTTGGGGAGGCAGAGAAGTAGCAGAAACAAAAAATTTCTCCCAAAACCCAGAACAAAAGGAATTGCATCAACGTCTATATAATAGGAAAGATGGTTTGTAGATGCATACATTGTCCCGAGGCTTGCTCGGCGACAGTACCTCACACCTTGCATGGTCTTCGCCTCCAGTCTTGGACGGTGTCTGTGCAGCTCCTGGTCGCATCGGGACTGAAGACTTCTGGTCTCACCGGGACCGTCGGGATTGACAGTTGTCCTCCGAGCGGTAGAGGTCTCACGCCTCTACAGTCGTCCACACGGACCGCCTGGAACTCCGATCTCCTTGTCGCACAAGGAACCAGAAGGAGTCGCACCCTCCTGTTGGCGTACTAGTCGCCAACACACTCTCTTGCTACCAGTTGCAACTGTAGTTGTCTTTCCCTTGTTGTGCCTCCCTTTTCGGGTAGCACTTGCTCGGGCTCTCTTGGTTACCAAAACCAGAGAGAATGACAACTTTGCAGAGCAACCGACTTGCACTGAGTTGTGTTTTGAGAAGCCCCCAATACCCCTATATATAGGAGGGTCATGGGACAGGGTTCTCCATCCCGGGCAATGCGGGACTAAAGCAGGAGTAGAAGGGTTTGAGATTTTCCACAAAAACAACCAACTCGCAACCTGAACTGATCATTTCACAATTGAAATGGTCGGTTGGGGATCTGACCCATGAACCGGTCGATTCGTGGTCCTGATCAGTTTTCGATTGACTTTCCTTCTTTTTTTTCCAATCAATCCTTATTCCAATCAAATTGGGCAAGTGTAACGAAAAGAAATTTCTCACCAATCTTACTTTCCCAACTTGCCCGGTTGCAATAGTTGAACCAATCATTTCAACACTTGAAGCAATCATTCACCATGTCCTTGAGCCGATCGGTTCATCACATGAGCCGATCGGTTCATCACATGTGTCGATCAGTTGGGAGTACAAATTGTGCAGAATCAGTCAATTGCGGTTTCAATCAATGTGATACTCTAATCAATCAGTCCAACACCTTGAACACTTTGGTATTGAGCTATCGATTAATTGAGTTTTTAATTGAACTACTAAACTCCTTTAGTAGTCAATCTAAACCATGTTTGTGGAAAAAATCCTATTCCAGGTTAAATCCTATGTGTGTGACACTACAGGTCCATTTCATGTTGGCAGTGAAAGTCCATAACACTTATGACTTCACAAGCAAAGAGCGGTGCCTAGTCACACATCAATGCTACCCAAGTGAAATAGAAAGTTGGAGAACAACTTTCAATCCTACAATCCGTGAATGGTGTTACAGTGAATGTATAATTCCTTTGTCACTGATATCCTGAATGAACTCGAGGCATGAAACCGTCATCCTGTCAACGTTCATTCATTTCCTTGATCTCATAGAAGACTGGGTGAGATGTGTATGACATCAATATCACATATTGATTCACACGTGCATGCGCATGCCTTTCTCAATCCTACTCATCAAGTGGCCAAGGACATCAAACTCCCTCAGGAGGGACAAATCCCATATCTATCACTCACCCCTCAAAAGCCGCATGTGTCAAAGCCACCCAATCATCACCTTTATAACAACCCATGTTTCAGGACTACGTTTGATGATGTCAAAGTGTACCCAACGACATGTGTTGAGTGTAGTGATTTCAAGTCTAAGAATCACACTCACCACCATCATTGTGAGAGCTGACTGTGACTACCAAGTCATGGTTCCATGTGTCACTCTCAAGATGGGTCTGTCCGGTACCTTGTTCTCTAACAAGTACCTATATGCTTGGTTTGATATCACTATATCATGACTAATGAGATTCTGTCATCAACCAACACACAATCTAGTCTTCAGTGTTATTGATGTCTATAGTTATTTCCACAATAACAACCGACTAGGGACTAAACAAGAATGAATACTCTTAACATCCGTATTATCTTATCGTTTAGGTCCTCAACCCAAAAGCATACATCATTGAGTAAATCTTTAGACATCTATCATGTTACACCATCATCTCAGAAACAATTTAAACATATATATCAGAAATTTACTTTATTATTATTCAAATCATTTACAAAGTATCCCATTACAATCATCATATGACTTGCTCTATGGGCATACATACCAACATCCTTATCACCCATAGACTCAAGGATAGGTTGAGGTGTCCAATAGAGAGGTGAAGAAAATCTTAGAAAGGACGGTCTCAACCAATAGGATGAACTGGAGCCATATGCTAGGTGATGCCCTTTGGGCTTACAGAACAACCTATAAAACCCCAATAGGAATACCACCTTTTAGGCTAGTATGTGGCTGTGTTTGCCATCTACCCATAGATCTTGAGCACAAGGCTAAATGGGCTATGAAGAAACCGAATTTCAACTTAGATGGAGCGGGTAGAAAGAGGCTTTTTTAGCTTAATGAATTAGATGAGATTAGGAAGGATGCTTGTGAAAGCTCTAGGATATATAAGGAAAGGACAAAGAAAATTCATGATAAAAACATTCTAAATAGGGTGTATCTTCCAGGTTAGAAAGTCCTCCTTTTCAATTCTAGGCTTAGGTTACATCTGGGTAAGCTAAGGTCTAAGTGGAGTGGAGCAATCGTGATTGAAAAAGGCTTTCCCCCATGGTGTTTTGAATATTATAGATGGGAACAGGTCATTCCTTGTCAACACGGTCAAAGGTTAAATCACTATTTTGGAGGTGAGGTAGAGCCCTAGATAGAGGAGATGCAACTTTGCACCATTCCCTATATTCTTGCTTTATAGACCATCTAGTCTAGGATGTTAAACACTGACTCTTTTTGGGAGGCAAGCCAATCTTTATTTTGTTTGTTTTTATGTTAATTTTTCATTTTTAGTTGTCACTTGAATTCAATTTCTCTAAAAATGGTACCTTGGCTCATTTTTGGGGTGTGCAGGCCTTTAAAGTCGGCACCACCGAGTTCTGTAGTCGGTGGCACCAAAATGAGGTCAGTGTTCTATCTTAAACAACAACACAGACTCGATGCCACCAACTCTAATTGTCGCTACCACTGAGTCTCTGAAGATCTTTCAAGGGTTCACTGATAAGGACTCGATACCACCGATTATTCCAGTCGGTGCTATTAAATTTTGGGCACATCCAAGTTTGGTATATCGAGTCTACAAATTTGAAAGCATGGAGAAATCTTAGAACTTGGTACTACTAACTCACATAGTCAGTACTATGGACTCACCACATCTGCAATCTGGGTGATCCTGATCCAACAACCATATCACACTTCATCAAGCAGTCGATGGCACCGATCCACGGCCTAGGTCAGTACCACTGATGAGTCATTAGTACCACTGACGTAGGGCAATCCGTTCCAGCTACGTTAGGAAATCGTCGGCCGTCGATGCAACCGACCACGGATTGTGCTAGCTAACTCAGTACCACCATCTCAGAAAGTCAGTAATACTAACTCTGTCACAATCAGCTTTAAAATGTGGGGTGGTGAGCCATTTTCTTCACACCCTCAACATCCACTCCTCCTACATTCCTGTGCAAGGCTACACCAGTCGCTGACGGTCTTCCTCGAGTTTACATTCTCTTAACCTCCTTCTTTCATCAACGAGATGGCTCCTAGGAGAGGAGTTGTTTCCCTTCAAGGTGAGTTAGTCCCCCAGCCAACTCACATTCAACACCCATCCTCAGAGATAAGGAAGCTCTATGAGGAGTTGTAGACAAGGCAAGTCATCTCGATGAGATATGGTGATCACACATTGATCGAGATGGCAGGCTTTACAGACAACATGCACTGGGTATGTGAGAAACAAGAACTGGAGGGAGATAATCCTTTCTTCAATGACAGGAAGACCGACCCAGACCTTGTCTTGGAGTTCTTGGCATCACTTGACGTTCTCGTCGCCCCCAAGCAAAAGATAGGAGGAGAATGGTGGGAAGGCAATGTCAACTTCTACTTCTTCAATGACAACTACTCTCTTATGTTGAGGGCCTTCAATCATATCTTCAACTGGGCTCATGTACGAAAATGCTCAGCTGAGGTGCCGACGATATTCCATGTCAACTGGCACATCAATTATATGACTGATATTGAGCATATTTTTGCTCGTATGCTTCACCGTCTCTGTGTCAACACTATCTTTGCTCGATCCGGTCAAGCTCAAGGGAAGGTCCAGAAGGCAACTCTACTTTCTCTACAGGCTACTAGAGGGGGAGACGATTAATTTTGGAGCTTTCTGCTACTCCATATGAAATCTGTGAGGCGCACTGTAACAATGAAGGCGTCAATCTTATTTGGGGGTCTCATCACCCCTATTTCTCTCCACCAGTGCCTTGATCTATATACCCTCGAGCCATTAGAGGATACAACAAAGCATGACCTCCTTCACTTCCGCAAAGCGCATCTTCTCCGATATCACCACAATATACACTATGTACATTGCAACCTCTGAGACATATTTCAAGAGTGTAGGCTCCTCGAACCTATCTTCAACCTGCATGGGGTGGAACATCTCAGGTGACCACTGAATGAGGGGGAAGCTGAAGATCCACCCAGGGCAGCAACTGGGGCGACGACGCTGAGCACAATGGCGAAAGCGATGAAAAAGTTGAGGAGATGGAGCCCACCATCCCCATGACTAGGAGAGTGGTCCCACACAAAAGGGCCCACACATACACTTCCTCAACTTACTCAGCCCCACCACCTTCCAATGAGGAGCAGGACCCATACAACATGGTAGGTATGTATACAATGTTGCAAGATATCCAGACAGGACAATAGCAGCATTAGGCAATGCTGGTCGGCGTGCAAGATATTCAAGGAAGGTTGTATCAGAAGCGGCAGGCGATCTACAAGAATGAACACCTTCTCTTGGCCAACCAAGAGAATGTTCACATGCACCTGTAGTGGATGGAGAAGTATCAGCATCATTTCTTCGACAACTACTGGAACCGTGGATACTTCAGAGAGTACCCACAACCACCACCTATGCCGCCTACAGACCTCTTATTCCAGGGAATGTTCCCTCCACATGATCCCACCATGCCACCTCTACCATTCTGAGCCATGGTACCACTGTTCCACCTCTTTGGTGTGAGTATTGACTATGAGGGCATAGTCATGTACAAGCTTGAGGGGGTGCTGGAACAATATTCTATCTTTGTTTTTATTTTTATTTTTTTATCTTTAGTTGTTTGTTTTATTTTTAGTTGTACAAGTGTAGGATCCACATATATCTAGTGTAATTGTGTAGTAGTAAATGCATGGTTCTATTTTTTAATAGGTTGTACTATCTTGGTTGTTTCCTGAAAATGGTCATATCCTTAAAAGCCTAAATTGAGAAATCTTTCTGTAACACCACTTGAGGAAGTGTTTAGACTCAACATTAGGACTTAGGACAAACATGAAAGTCTGAATCAACTTGGGAATATGAATGATGAAGATGTTGATCCTAAATTGACCAAACCATAATGAGATCTTAAATGAAAATACAAGAAATAAACCTTTAGATCACCCTAAACACAGGTCAATTAAGAGGGACCCATCATAATATAATGAAAGGCATTGTCTCTTCGTTGTGTGATTCCATTTCTTTTCCATTCATTTTTTACTCACCATCTCAAAAATTCATGAGTACTCCAAGCTATTTTACTTTATTGCATTTCATGGGACGTTAGGAACATATTAGTTAGTTTGCCTACATTTGAAAAAAAAAAAGAAAAACATTGCATTTGTATGCATCAACTTTAGTGCATACCATCTTAGCTTGCATAACATAGTTCATGTAGTCGCATACATTTCAACATCGCATGCATATTGTCCTAAACATGTGGATTTTAAAGTTGAGTTATAAAGCTAAAAGTGTAGGGATAAACCTCCAAGAAATTAGGAAAAGAAAAAAAGAAAGGAGAAGAATTATAAAGGCAAGAAGCGTCCTTTATAAAAAAGAAAATAAATAATTTTTTGTTTTAAAGAAATAAGGAGAAGAGTGTATCCCACATGTTTGTTTTAGTGATGATTTAATCCACATGTGGACTCTTCTGAGTTGTCAAAAAGAGTCAACTCGTTCATACATGCATCATCACATAAAAGAAAGAAAAAAAAAGTTTTTTTTAGACATTAGGAATTATTCATGGCATTCTTTTCATCCATTTAGGTTCATTTTTCTCTATGCATAAATAAGATGGATGTACTTATGAATTTTCATTTTCCACCCATCTTGAACAATTAATTGCTCTGATATGTAGGCACTCCAATAATTTATCTCCTCATTCATGGTTATATGGAGATCTGCTTCCAAATAGTTGGTAGTTAGGAAAGAGCAATTTAGTGTAGGGAATCACACAATGCACCTAGCGAATGTTTGAGTAATTATGATGTTAACTGCTTTCTTGATAATGTCATTGACTGAAGGTGGACACCTTTTATGGAAGTGTTTGGTCACTCTTGAGAAGTAATCAGTTCAATGGTTAGTGAAGGCCAGTTTAGGGCTGGATAGGTGGATTTGATTAAGAAAGGAATGTATGTGTTATGTCCTTCTACTGACTCTTGTTAAACAGATCCGAGGGAGTATTGCTTGAGGATGAGCAACATTTAAACTTAGGGGAGTTTGATGCATGTGTTTTTAGTCATTATTTCAGGCACATTTTTTCTTGATTTCATATGTAGATTAGTCACTTATTTTATTTATTATGCATGAAATGACTTACACGGTCTGTTTCTATTAAGTGCATCAAATTATATGATTTTTACTATTTTATGTAATATTTTATGCATCCCCATTTCTTATGACGACTTTATGTGTTTTCAGGTACATGTAAGAACCACAAAGTCGGTGCTACTGACCTAGCAATAGTCGGTGGTACCAACTTTACATCAGAGAACTATCGAAAATTCACACAGAGTCAGTGCCACCAACAACTAAAGTTAGTGCTACCAATTTAGCATCAACAAGCCCCGACACGAATCGAGAAAACTCGATGCTACCGAATTTCCAACTTGGTGTTATCGAGTTTTCAACTCGGTGCTACCAAGTTGATGTGAGAGAGGCAACTCAAAAACCACAAAACTCAGTGCTATTGAGTCCATTCGGTAGTACCGACAGGATCAGGATCATGCGACCAAAAATAAGTGACTCTGTACCATCAACTCACCTAGTCGGTATGATAACCTCCCATTTTGCGATGTTATCTTACTAAGTTTTCCTTAGTTTTCCATACTATTTCTTAAATAAATTAGACACAATCTTTAATTTTCCACTTTATTGTAAACATACCATCAGACTAACTTTTCCCCTTTTATTTCTTACAAAAAAGTGTAGAAAAAAAGTACAAAAGCACCAAACGGTCCCAAGACCAAATGGACACCAAACGGTCCCAAGACCGAATGGACACCAAACGGTCCCAAGACCGAATGGACACCAAACAATCCTAAGACCGAATGGACGCCAAATGGTCCCAAGACCGAATGGATGCCAAACTGTCCCAAGACAGAATGGACACCAAACGGTCCCAAGACCGAATGGACACCAAACGGTCCCAAGACCGAATGGACACCAAATGGTCCCAAGACCGAATGGACACCAAACGGTCTCAAGACCGAATGAAGGCCAAACGGTCCCAAGACTGTGTAAAGTCAAACGGTCCCAAGACCGAATAAAGGCAAATGATTCCAAACCGTGAGGACTCAAATAGTTTCCAAACTGAGAGAGTCCAAACGTTCTCCAAACCGAGAGAGAATCCAAATGGTCTTCATGACCATTTGGGCCCAAATCTCCCAAAATTGTTTGAGTTCCACTCAAAGCCTATAAATAAGACCCGAAGGGTCCTCACAAAGTGATCAAAGTTTCAGACATCCAAAGGTTGCCTCTATTATTCTAGAGCCATTTCATCCTTCACCCACTGCCCCAAGACTGCTGGTCTGAGATGCATACTCCATGTCCAAGCTACCTTCTCTCTCATCGACAAAGAAGGTGGGAAGAGGAGGATTCATCATCAAGCAAGCTACAAAGTGTGAATATCGTTGCTCTCTCTCTCTAAGGGGTCGACCTTCCTTCCTCCTTCATGGAGATGATGCTCTTTCTCTATCTTCTCGTCCCCTTCTATGTTCTTGCAATGAGCGAGTAGTCCTATACACTAGGGTGCGGGGAGTAGCCATGCTACCCATGTTTTCATTTCATGCAATGTAATTCATAAGTTTGCAATAGAGATATACTTTCTTTTCAGTTCAACATCAATCGTTTAATGAATGCTTGTTTCTTGATCACCAACTTGTGTTACTCATTATCTATTAGTATGAATTGTCTACGTTTGTACTATTATATTCAAATCTCAATAGAATGTTGGTTCTTGATGCATGTAGTCACCATGCATCTATTTCGGTATCTAGGAGTGTTCTTCAAGAAGTGGAGTAAACTCACTTCCATTGTTGTACTTTCATACTATGAAATGGAATCAGTTGATGTATAAAAGTATAACCTTGATAAGTCGAGGAACACACTTTGTGAAGGGAATGATGTAAAGTTAATGACCATTCGTTTGGGGATGGCTCGCTTTGGAACATTCCCACACTACTCGTAGATAGTTCTCCGAGAGGAAATTAAATCTACAAAGATACTGACTTTTTAGACTCTTATTGCAGGTTATGTTACTATGCTGCATGTTTTGATCCATGTGTAGTAGTGGTGAAAGCCGATCACATCCTAGTGGTTTCTTAAAATTTTTTACAACCTTAAATTTACTTTCTTGCTTTTACTTTACTTTCACTTAGTTTAAACAATCAAACCAACTCTTTGATCTAAATACCAGCTGTTAAGGATTTAAATGAAATTCTAACATTTTCTATCTTGTTGATCTTGACAAGACCGTTGTCTTGTGGATTCAACCCTCAACTATACTACGATAAGACTTCCACGTGTCCTAGCATACATGGGTGGAGTTTTTAATCTTGTATAAGCAAGGCTAAACCTAAAGACTTACTATCTTTAGGATTTTTAGTGGTGCACACAATTCCACGCAAGTGGAAGCTCCATCAAAAATTGGTGCCGCTACCGGGGAGAACATAATGTTCAGATTCCATTTATCATCTTGCCAGTTGGTTAGGGTTTTACACTTTTTGTTTAATATTACTCCATATTATCGTGATTTCATCATATCTCCCGCACCATCTGAAAAGCGTGTTTCTTCCCCTACTCAGGTAGAAGATGTGTATGCACCCATCGCATAATCTCAGATTCTCCACTGATCCAGAGTACGACTCTGAGGTAGAGAGAAGTTTCCACCGCCACATCAGACTTAATCGTCAAAGAGCCAAACAAATGGCCGAAGATCAATGCCAAGCTGCACTAGTGATGGAAAGGGTCAACACTGCCATAACAGCCCAGCGAGCACAACTCATTTCCGATACACGCGCCCAAGTTCAGGCTGAAGTACGGGCTGAAGAGCAAGACCGCATCCGTGCTAAAAATGAAGCTGCCAAAGCCGTTTCTCAACTATTGGTAAGAAGCAAGAAACTACAGGACTACATTGTTCCCAAGAACTACGATGATAACCATCCAGTCCAACCACCTCTCATCGACACTCCTAATTTTGAGATTAGGACACAATGGATCCAAATAATGCAGGACATCTCATTCTCTGGAAGTGCTGAAGACGACTGCATGGACCATTTGAAGAGGATCAAAGCTCTTTGCAGGTTGGTGCCACAAAGCTGGGATAACCATGGATGCAGTCATGCTCAATCTCTTCAATTTCACCTTTTCTGGAAGAGTGCTAAGCTGGTACAATTCCTTGGACGGGGAACCAATCACCACCTGCGCACCCTTAGAAGAAAAGTTTTTGGAGAAATTCTTCCCACCTTCACTAACCTACCAAATCAGAGGGCAAATCAACCAATTCCTTCAACTACCGGGAGAGTCACTGGATGACTCATGGGAAAGGTTCAAAGAACTCTTGAGGAAGTGCCCTCACCATGGAATCTCGCAAAATCAACTCATAGAAACTTTTTATAGGGGAGTAAGTGATGAAATCAAAAAGTTCTTAGATTCCTCATCTGGAGGAAACTTTATGAGACAAAACTATGAAGACGCCTGGAGGATCGTCACTCTTGGAGCCGAAAATCAATCCAATTGGGGGGGGGGGCGACCACAAGAGGAGTTCTAAAGGTTTGTAAAGATGAAGAATCTACAGAAATGAAAGCCATAGCCGAAGCTTTGAAGACCATAGACAACAAACAACAAGCCCTCGAAGCATCTTTTGGGGAGTATGATAGAAAGAAGAACCCCTAACAAGTTAAAGCAGTCACAAGAACTTGTAAGGCATGTCATGCATCTGATCATCCCACATTGTCATGCGGTCTCCTATATAATGTAATGATGCATTTGCAACCACCCAACCACAGTATGAACCAATCATTGAACACCCTAAAGATCATATGTTAGAACAAGTAAATTCCATTCATTCCATACCAGGACAAGTGTACTACAATCCAAATCAACCAAGAAATCATCCTGGTTTTCAATATGGAAATCCTGCGGGGACTGTTAACCCACAACATCAAACACAAGGTGGATCCTCCAACAGACTACCACCTCGATTTGAAAGCAACTACAACCAAAATCAGGGGAATCTTAGAAACAATTTCCAGAGATCCAACTACCCATGAAACCCCTCTACATACTACCAATATACTCACCCTCCTCTACACCCGCAATTACAACAAACCCAGCTGCAACAGCCACAGCAACCTCAGTTACCAGCACCTCAAGAACAACCACCTCAAGGGCAACAACAACTCACTCAATTTCAATAGAAGAATGCCCCACCACAATAGACCGATAAACTGTCCTTGATAAGGAAAATGTTGCAATCACATCAAACCATGCTGGCTAACCAGCAAGCTCATCAAAAAGCGGTGGAAACTCAGTTAGCACAGATAGCAACTCGGCTAAAACCCCCAGTGGGAACTTTTGCTCTAGCCAGAAGCAAATCCAAGACACGATCAACATAGACCAGAACAATTAAATGCTATTAGAACAAGGTCTGGTCGTACTCTTACTGAAGTTATCTCGGTTAATCAAGAAGACAAGGACACAACTGAAATCATCCCAATAGAAGAATCAGGTCAAGAAGCTGAAGAAAGGAAAGAAAAGGAACAAGATCCCAAAGAACTAGAGGTTCCACAATATAAGCCAAGGATACCCTATCCTGGCATGCTAAAGGAAACCTGACTAGATTCTAGATTCCAAAAGTTCAAAGAGGCAATGAAGAAACTTTATGTTGATATTCCCTTTCTCAATGCCTTATCTGAAATCCCAGCCTGGTCCAAATACCTGAAGACCTTGCTGTCAAAGAAATATATGACAGAGGAGCATGAAACTATCAAGTTAGACAAAACCACTTCTGATATCATTTTGAATAAAATGCCAAAAAATAGAAGGACCATGGCTCCTTTAGCATACAATGCTCTATTGGGAACACTTCTTGTAAAAAGGGATTGGCTGACTTGGGAGCCAGCATATCAATTATGCCATTTTCCATGTGGAAAAGATTGGGGTTTACTGACTTGTTGCCTAAAGCAATGACCATCCAGCTCGCCGATTCCACCATTACTGCACCCCTGGGAATCATCGAAGATATTCCAGTAAGAGTGGGGAGGGACTCTTATGTCTCTTGTGATTTCATCATTATCGATATAAAAGAGGACCTAAGGTACCCGATAATATTCAGTAGACCCTTCCTCGCCACAGCCACAACATTAATTGATGTTGAGGTTGGCATAATTACCTTGAGGTTGGGTAAAGAAACAATTCAATTTAGGGTTTTCAACAGCCTGAAGAGCCCTAGTATTCATGAAGAAGTTTTTCTGCTTGAAGATATTGATAAAATGTATCAACGCAAGGAAGCAAATCCAGAACCAACAGATGCCCTAGAGGAATCTCTAATAAATCTGGATGCTGAATTTTCAACCAACAGGTTAGTTCAGCAATGCCTGCAATACTTGGAGCAGGTCGAAAAAGCCCCTGAAGCTACTTCTGAAGAACTGAAATCTGTCACCATATTAGATACAACAGAAGTACCCAAGGCCCCGGAAATGAATACTCTACCAATTGGGCTGAAACATGTCTTCCTAGATGAAGAGAAATTATGTCTAGTTATCATTAGCTCCTCTCTGGTTGGCAACCAGGAATAAAGGCTTCTCACTAAATTAAGGAAGCACAAGAAAGTAATTGGGTACAAGATGACTAACCTAACATGAATTAACCCATCCTTGTGCATGCATAAACTACCTATGATAGAAGAGTTCAAGCCCTCGAGGGAGCACCAGAGAAAACTGAACCCAAATCTGAAAGAGGTAGTTCGCCTCGAAGTTCTTAAACTCTTAAAAGTGGGTATTATGTATCCAATTTCTGACTCTCAGTGGGTTAGTCCTATCCAAGTGGTACCTAAAAATGGGGGAACCACTTTTTTCTTAAATGATAAGAATGAACTAGTACCTACAAGGACCGTTACTGGTTGGAGAATATGCATAGATTACAGAAAACTGAACAAATCAACAAGGAAAGACCATTTTCCCTTACCCTTCCTTGACGAAGTCCTTGAGCGGCTAGCCCACCAAAAAATTTTCTGCTACCTCGACGGATATTCTGGTTTTTACCAAATCCCAATTCACCCTGAAGACCAAGAAAAAATGACATTTACTTGTCCTTTCGGAACATACACTTTTAGAAGGATGCCCTTCGGGCTATGCAATGCACCCACAACCTTCCAAAGGTGCATGACTGCTATCTTCGTGGGACTAACCAAAACCATTATGGAGGTGTTAATGGATGATTTTTCAATATATATAGACTCTTTTGATAACTGTCTACTCATCCTAAGCAAAGTCTTATAGAGATGCGAGGAAACAAACCTTATCCTAAACTGGGAAAAATGTCACTTTATGGTGACCGAAGGTGTTATCCTCGGACATCGAGTGAGCGAAAGAGGAATCAAAGTAGACAAGGCAAAAATTGATGTCATCTCAAATCTATCACTACCCAAGGACGTAAGGGGAGTGTGAGCCTTCTTGGGTCATGCTAGGTTCTACTGAAGATTCATCAAAGACTTCTCAAAAATAGCAAAACCTATGACATACCTATTGACCAAGGATGTTGATTTCAACTTTAACAAAGAATGCCTGCATAGCTTTACAACCTTGAAGAATGCTCTAATCTTTCCCATCCTAAGAGCGCCTGATTGGTCACAACCTTTTGAAATAATGTGTGACGCTAGTGACTATGCCATAGGAGCTGTGCTGGGGCAGAGAATAGGCAAAAAGTTGTATGTAATATACTACACATCCAAGACGTTAGATGAGGCATAAAAGAATTATACTACTACTGAAAAGGAATTCTTAGCCATCATCTACACTTTTGAAAAATTTCGTTCTTACCTAATTGGATCAAAGGTGGTAGTATATACAGACCACTCTGCCATTAAATATCTTATTCAGAAATAGGATGCAAAACCCAGACTCATTCGCTGGGTATTAATGTTGCAAGAATTTGATCTTGAAATATAAGAGTGGAGTGGAAAATGTCGTTGATGACCACCTAAGACACATCGAATATCAAGACAACGACAATATACCTATCCTAGACTCCCTCCCTGACGACCAACTTATGAAAATTACCACCAGATTTCCCTGGTACACTGACATAGTGAACTATCTGGCTACGGAAATCATCCACCCTTTTGCCTCTCACCATGATAAAAAGAAATTCCTCCATGATGTTAAGCAATACTTCTGGGACAAGCCCTATCTTTTTCGTCTATGTGCAAACGGACTTTTCCGTCGATGTCTAGCAGAAGAGGAAATTACCCCTGTCTTAGAGCACTGTCATTCTGGCCCCACTGCGGGGTACATGAGTTCAATGAGGACCGCTCTAAAAGTTTTACAATCAGGTTTCTTTTGGCCAACAATAGCAAGAGATTCCTATGATTTTGTAAAATCTTGCAATAAATGTTAGCTCTCTCGCGGTATAACTAAAAGGAATGAAATGCCTCTCACTTTTTGGAATGAAATTGAACTTTTTGATGTATGGGGAATAGACTACATGGGGCCCTTCCCTTCATCTTATGGATTCTCTTACATATTGGTCGATGTGGATTATGTTTTGAAATGGGTAGAAGTTATACCCACCATATCCTGCGATTCCAAACCAGTCATCAAGATGTTCAAAGACATCATCTTCCCCAGATTCGGAGTCCCCCGCACTATCATATCAGACGGAGGAACCCATTTTCTGGAAAGAAGCTTCGAAGCCCTCCGGAGAAAATATGGGGTCAACTACAAGGTCGCCACACCATATCATCCACAAACTAGTGGGCAAGTCAAAGTTTTGAATAGACAACTGAAAGCAATTTTAGATAAAATAGTCAATAGACATCGTACCGACTGGCCCACCAAGCTTGTCGATGCCCTTTGGGCTTACCACACAACTTATAAAACACCGATTGGAACAACCCCATTCCGCCTGGTGTATGGGAAATCATGCCATCTTCCAGTTGAACTAGAACATAAGGCCTGGTGGGCCATCAAATAGCTGAACTTTGATCTCAGAAGTGCCGGTGAATATAGACAACTTCAACTATAAGAACTTGAAGAGATTAGAATGACATCTTACCAAAGTGATAGAATCTATAAAGAACAAACAAAGATGTGGCACGACAGCCACATCAAAAGAAAAGACATTGATGTCAGTGATAAGGTCATCCTCTTCAATTGCACACTTAAGATGTTTCCTGGAAAACTCCACATAAAATGGTCTGTACCCTTCACTATTAAACACAACTACCCCACCAGAGCAGTCATTATCTTTGATAATAATGGGGGATAATGAACATTTAATGGTCACAGATTGAATAGATATTACACACCAGCAGATAAAATACCAAGACAAACTATCAAGATCCACGATCCCTCAACATCGACATAACCAAACTGGATTTCCGTCAGGCCAACGACGTAAACCCCAGGCGCTACTTGGGAGGCAACCCAAGATCTGAGTACTATTGTTTTATTTTGTCTAGTTTTACTAATTTTCTAATCTCTTCATTTGATTTAGGCTTATCTTCTTTAAATCTGAAAATATAAAAATTCACACAAATAAACAAAACAAACATAAAAATATAATATCCAAAAAACTCTAATGGTTTTGAAACCGTTTGGACCCCAAATGGTCTCAAGACCGTTTGCCCTTGGGAATTTGTAACACCACCCCCAAATCCTATAAATATAACCCCAACCCCCCTTTTTTTCCTCTTCTAAAATCTCAAACTCCCTAAACTCTCGCGTGAGTACTATTTCATCCCCTCTATTTCTCGCTCCCCTGCAACTAGTGATGCTTGCTCTCTCTACCACCATCTCTGACGACACTGCCACCTTCCCCGTATATTTTCATAGAATTTCTCATCGTTAGAGTCACCGTCAAACAACAATGTGAACTAGCAGCTCGACACCATCACCATTGCTATTTTCTCTGTCACCGCACCACTTTGTTTTCGCCATCGCCAATGTTGTGTCGCTGACAATGTTCTCGTTAGCGGCCGACCCACATGTCTCCTCCATATTTCACTGCTTTCACCACCTTTTTAACCAACCATCGACGACCCTGACGTTCCACCTTCCTCACGGTTTTGACAACATTTGGAGACAAACAGTCCTAAGACTATTTTGAGCCAAACGGTCCTAAAACCATTTGGAACCAAACGATCGTGAAACTGTTTGGTTTTACAAAACCGCTTGGATTCCACTAACACCTAAAAACATTAACACATACATAATGTAACTTTTTCTTTTAATAAACTTGTTATCTTTGAAAATTCAAATCCTTTTAACACACAATTTTCTGCTAATTTTTCAGATATGACATCACTCGCAAAGGAAGGCCCAGGAAGCCGCCAAAGAACAACCTACAAAGAAACAGGCAAGGAAGCAGGTCCATCCCGCCACTAAAAGGGAACAAATCCTGGCAGGATACATTGCATCAACCACTACCACCACCATCACTACCACTCCCTCTACCACCACTATTCCTATTTTCTCCCCCATCACCACTACATCACCACCACAAACAAACCTATTCATCCACACCCTTCCATCCTTCGACAAAAGACTGAAGTCGACAAAGTATGTCTGCTCGAGCATACTGGAAAAGATGGGGATTTATGACAGAATCCTCACCTTGCTCGATAATGCCAACCTCGCAAAACTCTGCTTTGTCGTAGAGAATTCTTATGTTGAGCCAACAACTAAATTGTTCACCTTCCTCCAAAAAGAAGTAGTGGACATAATGGACAGATTAAGAGACGGAGGCGACCGCAGGCTGGTCACCAAACTCTTTGGCAACAAAGTTGTCATAACAGAAAACCTACTCAATGAAATCTTTATAGACAACAAGGAACAGTTGGAAAAAGCCAAAGCTGTAGGCGTCGATAGCTCCCAGTTCAACAAACACATCTTTTGGAAATCCCTGACAGGGATCCCAACCTTTGAGGCAAAGACCTATAAGGCCTCCAATACTCATTCTGGGTTGGTGCACACTCTACACAAAATCCTCACAGACACACTCTTCCCCAGGACAGAGGGCGGAAATATTAACATTTCCGATCTTTGCATCCTTTGGTCCGTCCTTAATGGGTTGCCGGTCAACATAGGATGACAATTGATACACAAGAACATAGCTTAGCCCTCGGGAAACAAGTATGTGTCGGAGGAAACATAACCTCAATTTTGCATTATCTCAAGATGGACAGACTACTGCCCAAATGCACGAAGATCGAGGGCGACATCCTTACCAACGAGCAGACTTTAAAGAATTCATACATCATTAAGGAAAAGGATGCTAAGCTACACTACATATTCTATCCCATAGTAAAATCCTCTAGGGCGCTGCTTCCTCTACCAGAGCTTGCAGATTATGACAAGGATAAGCTCCTCTTCACTAAAGAGGAGCTTACCAACCTCCTCACGTCAGTACAAGTAGCAAAAAAGAAAGCGAAAGAAGGACAGATGGAGCACAACATCACTTCCCCGGCAGCTAGAATAACAAAAATCCCAGTGAAACGACCATCCAAAGGGGATTTACAACCACAATAGTTGTCGGGGATACCGACATCATGACCAAATCCAGAAGCAGAACCTCCTCTTCCTGAAGAACACATCACCACCTCATCATTAGACTCTTTCATCATGAGTCTAAATGTTGAGCTTACCTCCACCACCACCCCCACCATGCTACCTTCCTCCACCATTCCACAATCCACCACCCTCCCATCAGTGTCCACAATCATTCCACCAACAAATCCCTTCCCCACATCCTAACCTCTACATGCATCCTTCACCTCAATCCCCTTCTCATCGGGCATTCCAGTCACATCAACGCCCGACCTCGCCTTCACCTCGTTCGCATCCACCATCACTGCTTTCCCATTGACATTTATGAAACAACCCTTTTCTCCCAGAATGTCATCTCCCTTTGCATCCGCCACCACCCCGACACTGCTGGTGACTCCATCTACAGTCACCATGCAATTCGCGGGACCATCTTCAGTGTCTCTTTCACAAGACACTACCACCCTTCCACCCCGACCCCAGCCATTCCATCCATCCTTTTTTGGGGTCCCTTTTACAAATGTTAGTGAGGAATTCAGACGTCAATTTGACGCCATCTGAAACCTGCTCACCGACCCTTCTAACATAATGCAATCTATTTTTTCTTGTGTGTAGGGTCTTACAAAATAGGTCACCAAGATCGACAAGAAAAACCGCACCCTACTTGGCATCCTCTCAAGCATCAACCAACGACAGGAAGTAGTGGCCACGCAAGTCGAACGCATCGATGACCGCCTACAAAAACTGCCACAGTTGGTGCTTGAGGTGAAAATCCAACAAGTAACATTGTCTCAACAAGTCGAAAGAATCTCTACGCAGATTCAACCTCTACTAGAGAGCCTTTACCAGATTAAGCAGCAGCAAACTGCTTTCAGCATGCATTTGAACGACATCACTAACACCCTTGCACAGCTCAATAGCTGCCAAGAGGAGTCATCAAATAATGAAATCAATCACCTACGAGCCCAAGTTATAGACCTTTCTGCACGACTCCTCTCTACCAAGGAATGATACTTTGATCTCAAGGAAACCCACAACGCACTTCTTGGGACATACAAGCATGTGCAAGTGGCTCTTGATGAACTACAAGCACTTCACCAGCAGTGCAAGAAAACAACACCAAAACAAACAAAAGATAAGGTGGTAGACGACGAAGAAGAAGAAGAAGACAAAGGCGAAGAAGAAGATTATGACTCCTCCGCTGACTCCAACGATGACACCTCCTCTTCAGATGACAAACATGATGACCCAGGACATACTGGGGAGGGAACCAGCCGAGGAACAGAACCTTCAAAGAAGGGAGCAAACAAAGACCACCAAGAAGGTGGACAAGATCCCAAATCCCCCGATCACAGTAACAACATTAACATATCATATGGGGATCAATTCCTTAACTATTCTGCCATGGGATCTATAGGGGAAGCTGCCAAAGAAGTAGATTTTGCTGAGTTCCAGCGATGTATCCTAGGAACCAGCATTAGTCCACCAACATCAGTAGTCCATCATTACTTCGCACCAGAACAATCAATGCCTTTACTCCCAGAGCAAGAAGAGTCATATCGAGTGAGTCTAAGCACAAATGATGAACTAGACTCTGATTCTGAATTAGAAAACAATGAAGTTCTATAACACTATATGGACAACTAGAGCAGACTTGTTTTCTGAAGTTGCAAGAGCTTCCCCCGCCGCCACCTCTACCTAAGAAGATGCACGACCTAGACATGGCGGCCATCTCTACCCTAGACGTCTAGGATATCTTCATCCTGAACACTATCATAGACGATGCCAAAGAAGGGGGGGACATCATCTACACAAATATAAAGACTAAGCGCAAGTTGACACGTGAATATTTCTGCATCATCCTACGACCTCAATCAAAAGTGACGATGGAAATCTTCCGTGTCATTCTTGCCAACGCTATTGAAACATACAGAAGCTCAAAATGGTTGCAGCCAGTTCTCAATGCTTCACCTGCTTTGGCTCTAAGTCTAATGTATAAGGACTTACACAATAAGACTATCGAGAAGCTGCTTAGGGGGATTGAACGGAAGGTACGATATATCACAGTATCCTTCCAAGTTTCCGTCCACTGGCTTCTCATGATCGTTGACATTGAGGCTCGCGATGCCAAAGTGTACAACTTTTGTGCCACTAGAATCATTAATTTTGTTGGTCTAGGAGTCGGGGAAGCAAGATGCATCCCTTTCTGCCTCCTAAAATTAATTTGGGCTGCAAAGCCATCACTCCGATAGGGTTGGAACCAACCATGGTTCCGAATCATAAACCCACAAGTCCAAACGCAAGAAGGATATGGGGATTGCGCTTTCTGCATTATACGCCACATCCAAGCGCTTAATCAACAAATCCCCTTCACCGAGATGGTCGCAGAAGATTTTCACTCTCTCTAAGGGTGTTATGCCATGGAGCTCATTTGTGACAGAAGGTTCTTTCGAGACCCTACTATGGCACCTGACGACATCCCTACCTATACTCAGCTATCCAATGTCCACAGAAACAACCATTCCGGCAAACATTACAGGAGTTGGAGAATCAACAACCCGCCACGGTGCCCAAAAAAAGACAATGGGACCCTTACAATTTTGATATGGCGAACAACAAAGGGGACATTGAGTTATTAATAGGGGTCACAATCAACAAACCGTCCAGACAAATGGTGCCCCTACCTGCCATTGAATCGACATTTCCTAACTTCGACCTTGCCACTTGCCAGAGTCTTTCTGAAAATGAACTCTGACTCATTATGTCTAGGATATATGCCGAGAATGAGCTCGTTTTTCTACCGGGAAACATTTTAGTCATGGAAGATACCCTTCGTGATACCGTACAATTCCAAGGATCTCTATCCGTGAGCCTGATGATTGTCTATCAATTTCTCCTCGGACGGAACCATCCTACGGTTTACATGGTGTCAGCTTACATAAAGGAAGACCTTCTCAAGTTAAAGAACTTCGGAACCATGGAGGCACTTATCTCTTTTCTCTAGCATACAACTCTGAAATTCATTATGCTCCCTTTCCTTCATTCAGAGCACTGGATGTTAATGGCGACCAATCTTCATGAAGGAACAACAATCATCTATAACAGTTCCGACAGCCAATTTGATCCAGACCAAAAATGGTATGATGTGATAGTGAAGACACCCACAGAGGAGGTGGTGAAGGAGTGTTCTGACAAACTACACGATCTTTTAAGCAAGCACACAAGGGCATATGATAAAGCCCACTTTCATTTCCCCACCATCAGCCACAGATGCCCCCAGTAGCTTTGAGAATCAAACGACTGTGCTTTCCACATCCTCTACTAGATGTACACCCTCATTGTTCTTGGAAGACCAGTAGAGGATATGACGGATGTGGATTACCACGCTCTACGTGGAAAGTTCACAGCTAATCTTCTTCGAACGCATGGAGCTAACAAAGGACTGACATAAACCTAATGCCCTTATCCATGTACTTATCCACCTATCACTTTGACACTCTGAGGATATAGTGAGTGATAAGTTAAGGGGGGAGGTACACTGGATAAGGGCGAGGTATCATTTTTCAAACCCTTCTCCCTCTACTCTTTTTATTCACTCTTATTTTATCTTTCTTTTCACTTTTAAACTTTTTCAGTAATTTCTTTTTGTGCATAAGTATAACATCACTCTTGGAAAAGGTCACCGCAGCTAAATTTAGAATCAAAATAGTCCTCAAAAAGCAATAACAGAAAAAGCACTTAGGCTTATAATGGCGAACTAATAAATTTCATTCACACCCGATTTCCATGCTTTTGCTTCAACTTTGCTCCAGACTATCCACAAGTTAACATAATAGCTGAAGCAAGCCAAAACTCTCCCAAGGACGAGAGGGAAACATGTGAAATCCAAATCACGGAACCTCGCAAGCGGGCCACCAAGTATGAAATCTAAATAAGTGCATGTTAGGAGACTCCAAGAACAATTTTCTTCTTTTCAAAAGAGGCCTGACAGCCCAAACAAAATCCCTAATTATCCAACTCCTAGGCTTGTGAGCATAAGAATAAAAGCCAGAGTATTGAATGAAAACATGAGAGTTGTGCCACACCTAAGGACCTATATGAAGGACAAATAAAGGTCTCACCCGGACGATACATTCAGCTTCCCTCACAAAGGTAGATGTGTCGTGTACGGTAATGAGATCCTAAGGTCTCTGAATATATGAAAAAGCTGATAAAGGACTCGCCCGACCAGTACATTTAGCTGCCCCCATAAAGGCAGATGTGTCACGCCCGGTAGTGAGATCCTAAAAGTTTAGATAAACCCTCCTCCACTAAAAGGGGGAGTCACACATCAGCCTTTAGCTAACCCTCATGCCTATCTTAGTTTCCAGTAGGTTTTTCAAAGAAGTATAAAACTGATTGGAGTTGAAAACATGCACAGAATGCGATCGAGGAAAGTTGGTCCTCATGCGAGCTCCGTGATCAGGAAGAAATCTGAGATCCATGCAACTCCTAATACCTGAAAGAGTTAGAGCAAGCAGAAGCCCAACAAAAATCTAAGAGATTTCTGGTTTAGAATTGAAGCAAGAGCATGGAAATCTTAAATAAATAAAATCGCCTCGCCACTACATGCCTTAACTCTATCTAGCTTGAGGACAAGCTAGACTCTAAGTTAGGGGGGGTGATAACCTCCCATTTTGTGATGTTATCTTACTAAGTTTTCCTTAGTTTTCCATACTCTTTCTTAAATAAATTAGACACAATCTTTAATTTTCCACTTTATTGTAAATATACCATCAGACTAACTTTTCCCCTTTTATTTCTTACAGAAAAGCGCAAAAAAATTACAAAAGAACCAAACGGTCCCAAGACCGAATGGACACCAAACGGTCCCAAGACTGAATGGATGCCAAATGGTCCCAAGACCGAATGGACGCCGACCCCAAATGGTCCCAAGACCGAATGGACAGACACCAAACGGTCTCAAGACCGAATGAAGGCCAAACGGTCCCAAGACCGTGTAAAGTCAAACAGTCCCAAGACCAAATAAAGGCAAACGGTTCCAAACCATGAGGACTCAAATAGTTTCCAAACTGAGAGAGTCCAAATGGTCTCCAAAGCGAGAGAGAATCCAAATGGTCTTCACGACTATTTGGGCCCAAATCTCCCAAAATTGTTTGAGTTCCACTCAAAGCCTAGAAATAAAACCCTAAGAGTCCTCACAAAGGGATCGAAGTTTTAGACGTCCAAAGGCTGCCTCTATTGTTCTAGAGCCATTTCATCCTTCACCCACTGTCGTGAGGCTACCGGTCTGAGATCCATACTCCATCTCCAAGCTATCTTCTCTCTCATCAGCAAAGAAGGTGGGAAGAGGAGGATTCATCATCAAGCAAGCTACAAAGTGTGAAGATCGTTGCTCTCTCTCTCTCCAAGGGGTCGACCTTCCTTCCTCCTTTGTGGAGATGATGCTCTGTATCTCTCTTCTTGCCCCCCTTCTTTGTTTTTTCCATGAGCGAGTAGTCCTATACACTAGGGTGCGGGGAGTAGCCCCGCTACCCATGTTTTCATTTCATGCAATGTAATTCATAAGTTTGCAATAGAGATATACTTTCTTTTCAGTTAAACATCAATCGTTTAATGAATGCTTGTTGCTTGATCACCAACTTGTGTTACTCAATATCTATTAGTATGAATTGTCTATGTTTGTACTATTAGATTCGAATCTCGATTGAATGTTGGTTCGTGATGCATGTAGTCACCATGCATCTGTTTCGGTATCTAGGAGTGTACTTCAAGAAGTGGAGTAAACTCACTTCCATCGTTGTACTTTCATACTATGAAATGGAATCAATTGATGTATAAAAGTACAACCATGATATGTCGAGGAACACACTTTGTGAAGGGAATGATATAAAGTAAGAGACCATTCTTTTGGGGATGGCTAGCTTTGCAACATTCCCACACTTCTTATAGATAGTTCTCCGAAAGGAAAATAAGTCTACAAAAATACTAATTGTTTAGCCTCTTATTGCAGGTTATGTTACTATGATGCATGTTTTGATCCATGTGTAGTAGTGGTGAAAGCTGATCACATCCTAGTGGTTTCTTAACATTGTTTACAACCTTAAATTTACTTTCTTGCTTTTACTTTACTTGCACTTAGTTTAAACAATCAAACCAACTCTTTAATCTAAATACCAACTGCTAAGGAGTTAAATGAAATTCTAACATTTTCTATCTTGTTGATCTTGACAAAACCATTGTCCTGTGGATTCAACCCTTAACTATACTACGATAAGACTTGCACGTGTCCTAGCATACATGGGTGGAGTTTTTAATCTAGTATAAGCAAGCCTAAACCTAAAGACTTACTATCTTTAGGATTTTAAGTGGTGCACGCAATCCCACGCAAGTGGAAGCTCCATCACGATACTACCCAGTCTGCTCGATCAGGCCAGCTGTAGATTTATCTTTAATCCAATGGTGGACGCTAATTAGGACCCTAAGTGCATCCTATGACTTAGGGGGGACGACGGCCAAAGTAATGGAGACAACCGTTTTCATTGCACGATGATGTAAAAAGTAAAGGAGGCAAAATTTTCATTGCACGACGATCAGAAAGAGAGAAAAGAAGAATAGAGGGCTGAAGGCTTTGACCAAGGAGATCCAGGTACCTCTAGAGGACGATTCTACAGCCGAAAGACAGTAGAACGCTTGTACGACAAAGGGGATCTTCCAGACGGGCAAAGATTCAGGGGTTACTTTAGTTTGGTCATGTTTCTCACATTTTTCTTCTTTCCTCCCATGTATTCATTGATGAAAACCATGCAAGGCTAAAAGCTTTTATTTCTTTGGATCTGGGAGCAGCCCGAATATACTCTGTGATTGATTTCCATGCTAATATCATTTTTATCTCTTTTACTAGATATAAATCTATGAAAGCTTTATGTTCTACTTGTGCTTGATCAACATGAGTGGATTGATAGACACTTAGTGTAACATACCGAATTCTGAAATGTTGTCTTTTGACCCTCTTTCCCATCTTTTGCTTTCATTTCTATCCTTATTGGCCTTTCTATTTAATTAATGGAATTTATAGTGGGTTAGTGAACATTTATTTACTAATTGTACCAATACAAGGGTTTATGAACAAATACCTCAATGAAAGCTTAATTACCATAATTAAGTGCTCTAAACCTTAATCTAACTTTTTATGCGATTTGAAAACATAACATATGCCACATAACTCATTTTAGTAATAATATGAAGATAAGAAACTTCATCGGATGAACAATTTAGATAATGGGCCGTTAATGGGCCATATGACATATCTCATAAAAAGAAGTCTCAAAAGAGCAAACAAACTTCAAATTCGAAATCTACATATCAAAATTAGCCTACATGTCAAATTTCATCTAATTTGGACAACATTGAAATATTAGGATAAGTTTAGGAGAGAGAAAATGAGTAAAAAGCATAAGTAATGAATAATGTGATTATATAACTTCAAAATATGTAAATAATGATAAATTAATATTCTACACATCAAAGATAACTTGTGGTTAAAGTTTGGTCCAATTTGGATGTTGTTTGTGGAGGCTATGCAATTATATGCACATTCTGGACTTTTATGCAATTTACCCAATTGGGAGGTTTTCTTGGGAAATTATCACCTGAATTTTAATCCTTAGATATTAGCTTACCATTAACGAGATTTGAAACCATTGGAGAACCTAGTTTCACCTTGGTTTGATGGTATTTCTTTCCAAGGGCATTATAGGGATTACCCTCTTTATAAAGATGCTTATCCTTAAAAGCTATCAACCAATGAGGTTATTTCTTTCTTGCAAAACGGTGGGGATGGCCTAAAATAATCTATGGGCCCTTAGAACCGACTTTGTATATGGATGAAGCCTCTATGAGCTATCCTCTTGCATGCCCATCAATCCCGAGGCTAAAGACACATGGAAAGTCCCTTAAGACTCCTCATGCTTCACCTCTTTCTATATATAGCCATGTATACCCCTTCCCAACTCATAATTCGAAAATTCATGCTCTCCTTTTCTTTCCTATAGCTTAGATAATAGTTTCTTCTGTATTTGGCCACGAAGTTGCTGCCCCAAGGCAATAGAGGGAGCCTACCTTGGTGAAGAAGGCTCATAGGGCTTCCAAATTGCCCTATTAGGGTTTCTAAAGCTCCTCCTTGGTAAATTCGACCAAAACTAGTAAGTTTCCTCCATTCCTTCCCTATTTTCATAATTTTAGTCTTCCTTACACCTTCTTCTAGGTCGGAACCATGACTATACATGGTGAAACCCCACCTAGAACCCTAAAACACCTCATCTCTATGCTCTTTTGTTAGGGTTTATCACCTCTAAGTTGAGAAGGTGATCTTTGTTCAAGAAAGGAGCTAGGCATGGAACAACCAGACCTTATAAGCTCGGGATTATTTCTGTTTGGACCTTATTATCTTCCCTAGGTATGATCTTCATAACCCCCTTCCCATATATTTCTTATTACATGCTTAAAACTCATGATCTTATGTAAAATTGACGATGTGTCGATTTCTAATTGGTCGATTTTCAATAATTCATAACTTTTGATTTGTTTGTCTAAAAATTAAAGTAAGATATGTTCTGAACTCAGAAAAACATGTTATTTTTAATAAAAATATTTCCAAGTATTGGTTTTCAGTTTTGTCGAAGAGAGTTTTTAGAAAATGAATTAGATACCTAAAAATCACCAAAAATACACTTTAAACTTCATAACTCCAATATATGCAAAATTATATGTTTTCTTAATTAGAAAAACCTAACTAAGACATTGGTGATATTTTGAGGTATGAATCGAGGTTTTGTGTAAAAATTCCATATATTAGGGTTTCAACTCTTTAATGTATATATGTTGTTCTAATACATGAATATGAAATTGGAAATAGGACAAGTGGACCTTGATTTCAACTAAAAGTTCAGAAAAGAGGTTAATAGGACTCTAAGTATATATGTTTGTGCTATCCTTATCTATTTATGTGCTATAAATCCCTATTTGTGTATGTTGTATCCCCGATTCCTCTATAATGAGCAATTCACCTATCTTTTCATTCTCTTGAATTTGACCCACACAATATGTCTTATCTCTTGTTATCATGGTTCGTGTGAACTATCTTGCTTGTTATGAACTTAGATATTTTCTTGATATCTTTTCTTGTGCCTTGGTGCATGTTGGTCTCTTATATTGGTATGTGACACTCTGAAGTAGATGTTATATGTTTGTGTTGTCCATTTTGTGATGGCAACCTTTGTATCATCTTCTGACTAAACTATTTACTTGCCTCTACATTAAACATGCTATGTGATTCAGTAGCACTAGAGTAGTGTAATTGCATTGGTTTTTATGGAAGATGTGTTATTTCCTGCCGAGAAGATGTGATATTTCCTGCTCTTTTGGGATGGAAAGGAACCTCATACCCAGGGCAAGATGTGTGTTTCTTGGCCCATGTTATATATGTTAGGGAGATTGGAAGTATTCCTTTCTCTATCAGGTTTCAAGTTTATGAGACTTGGCCGCCTTTGTCTTTATAATATTATAGTGTTATGCTTATCTCACATGCATGCAGGATGATGGTTATGATATGTGCTTATGTGGCACCACTCTTTTATTTAATAATGGCAAGTATTCTTTTGTTATCATATTATTTCAATTCCTTTTCTCTTGATACCTATTTGGGGTGGTCCTTATCGTTTATATGGGAAGACTTTTATATTTGATGTCCTTTATTCCATATATTGCTCAATTTCCTATTTAGTATGCACATACCAGCTTTTTCTGATGTCTCCTGTTGTTTCTTTCTTTTGTGGGGTATGCTTCCAACCCCAGGTTAGATCAAGGAGTATATAGCTTTTGGCTTGGACCTAGCTCTTGGAGATTTTGCTTTGGAGACAAGATTTGAAGTAGTTTGGACTTCCCTCTATCTAGATCCTATTTTTTTTTTTTGGAAGAACAAATCCTTTATTAATCAATCAAGGTCGTACATAGAGTTTCTCTATTCAAATTCGGCCGATGGCTGGACAGGCCCACCTCCAAATTTTCCGACATACATTCTTTGAGTGCAAGGCTTCGAATCTAGCTTGGCGGCCCGCTAAAAGCCTGGTCTGGAAACACACAACGAAGTTGGCGTTTGGCCATAGTGTCTGCAACACCATTGCATTCGCGACTCACGTGACCTATTCTCACGTTCTCCGTCATCATCTTCTTCACTCGTCTCATCCAGTACGCAAACCTAGGGTACCGATCAACGTCCTCCCCGCACAACTGCATCGCCATTTTGCAGTTAGTTTCCACAGAGCAATCGTTCCAACCATTAGCTCGAGCCAGCTCCAGGGCAAAAACGACCCCAGCTAGCTCCGCCGCAGTGACAGACGAACATGTTATCTTCTTCGACCATCCCCCGAGCCACCCTCCTTGCGCATCTCTAGCTACCGCTGCAATCACTGCTTTGTCGCCTTTAATTGCTGCGTCGACATTCAGTTTCACCCTTCCCGTCTCCGGCTTCCTCCATTTGTTATCTCTACCCGGACGTTGGCTAGTACTTTGTTTTGCCCACGCCGTCGTAGTAACCATGATGGCCTTCTGAATAGCTCATGTTTGATGATCTATCGGGCTAACTGCACCCTCAAAGACCTCTGCATTCCTGAACCCCCACACATAGCAGTAGATAATCCAAAAAACCTCCTTCGAGAGAGTTGTGATCCCATAGGCATTTTTCACCCAAAGCTCAATGGTGTTCGGACCAAAGAACTCTATCGGATTGCTACACCCGGGGAACTGGTTCCATAACATATTAACTTTCTCGCAACCCCTCAGGGCATGGAGCACAGTCTCCTCTGTCTTCTTACATCTGGGACACAAACCATCGGTAGACATGTGCCTTGCCAACCTACGGCCATTAGTCAAGAGAGCTCCGTGAGTGACCAACCAGGCGAACGTGCGAACCCTGGCTGGAACCTGCAGCTTCCAAATAGACTCCCAATCTCCTGGGCAGGCCCTTTCCTTTCCCTCCCTTAGTATCCGATAGGCCGATCTCGACGAGAAATTCCCATCCGCCGTATGATTCCACGCCCTATAATCACGGGGCTCAGTGGTGTCCGGGGCATCTAAGGCCATTATCAATTTAACAGTGGCATCATCAAACCAGTAATCCAGGAACTCCTTGTCCCATTCACCCGTGTCCAACACCAGACTGCTAACCATCAAATCCTGTAATTCGTCGGGAATAATATGCTTACAACGATTCTTTAGTTTGACACCCTCCTCTACCCAGACATCGTTCCAAACATTGATCATTCCTCCTCCCACCGGGATCATAATAGAGTTGTCCATGATGAAATGCTTCCCCGTCATCGTCACCTGACCAAGCCTAGAGGCCGAGCTTTTCTTTCCCGTTACTGCAGTAGTGAAACGAGAGTGTACAAACTTACACCAAATGGACTTCCTCCCAATAGCAACCTCCCAGGCATTCTTCATGAGCAGAGCCTCATTCCATTCCCTCATAGACTTGATACCCAGACCCCCTTTCGATATGTCGCTCGTGACTTTGTTCCAAGCCACCAGGGAAACATGTCTCGTCTTATAACTGCCTCCCCAAATGAACCTTCTAATGGTGCTGTCGATACGATCACACAGACTGAGAGGAAGAGCCGCAGTTTGCATCGTGTAGGTCGGAATTGCAGTTAGCGTAGCCTTCGCCAAACAAACTCTCCCTGCCAATGACAGTGTCTTAGCTGCCCAGGCCTGGACCTTCCTTTCCACCTTGTCAAGAACATCCGAGTACGTTTGTTTATTGACCCTGGAATGCAGTATCGGGACTTCAAGATACTTGCCCAAATTTCCAGTAGCAACAAACCTGCTAAGTGTCGTAATGGACCTTTGCACATCTCTAGGGACACTCCTTGAGAAGAATATATGAGATTTTTCTACTGATATCATCTGCCCCGACACATCGCCAAAAACCTTGAAACATTGCATGATTGTTCTTATCTGGGAACGGCTCGCCTGAGCAAAAAGGATTAGATCATCCGCAAAACATACATGGGCAATAATCGAGCCAGCTCGGCCCAGTCTAATGGGTTTCCATCTCCCGTCTGCGACTCTCTCCTGAATCAACTGGGACAGACGCTCAAGGCACAGTACAAATAAATAGGGAGACAAAGGGTCCCCTTGCCGCAATCCGCGGCTAGCCTTGAACTCCCGGGACTGTTTGCCGTTCCAAACAATGGTAGATGATCCCTCTGTAATAGATGACATAATGAATTGTCGAATGTTAACTGGGAACCCCACCTGCAGCAAAGTATCCTCAATAAATCTCCAAGACATTCTGTCGTAAGCTTTAGACAGGTCGATTTTGATGGCCATTGTCTTCGCTCCCCTTGGATTGCGCATGCCATGGATAATTTCCTGGACCAAAGCGATGTTGTCCGTGATTCTCCTTCCTGGAACAAAACTACTTTGCTCCACAGAAATCCAAGAAGGTATAAACTGTTTCAATCTCTCAACCACTAGCTTGGAAGCTATCTTCAGAATGATGTTGTTCAGCGAAATAGGCCTAAGTTTCTCACATTTCTCTGGGCGTTTAACCTTAGGAATAAGGACAATCGTGGCATCGCACAGACCTTCATCCAGTTTCCCACCTGCAATTAGATTTTTAACTGTGGTTGTGACTGAATTGCTCACCACCTCCCAGTTACCTTGCAAAAATTCCACCGTGACCCCGTCAGGACCAGCTGCCTTGAAAGGCTTCATCCGCTTCACAGTGTCACAGACCTCCTCCGGTGTGGGTGCTTTGGCCAAGAACTCCACCGCATTCCTCGACAGAGGCTGGAACCTCCCCGGGACGCTAGCGAAGTTCAAACAGTTCTCTCGTGTAGGTTCGGTCAGGATGTTCTGAAAATGATTGACCACCATCTCCATTACCTCCGCCTCATTAGATACCCAGTTACCTTCGCCATTCTTAAGGGTAGTAATGTTGTTCTGCCTCCGTCTTTGATTCACCCATGCCTGGTAGAATCTGGTATTGTTATCTCCATTCTGGAGCCAATGGATATGAGCCTTATGTTTCCAATCCTCCTCCTCCTTGTTAATAAGAATTTGGAGATCGACCTGCATGTTAACACACAGTTGGTCAGAAATAGGATCGTATTGTTTGGCCAGCATATGATGTAGAGCGGTAATATTGCGTTGCAGCCTTTGTTTCTCCTTGTACTGGCTTTTTCTCTCATGCTCGTCAAGCTTGAACAGATCATGCCTAGCAGTTAGGAGGTTATCGTAAAAACCTCGCGAGTTCGCCCATTTCTCCCTGACCAGTGATCGGAACGCTTCGTTAGCATTCCAGGAAGCTTTTGCTACAAAACGCTTCATCCTCGCCTCCTTCCTACGCGGTATGAGAAGCAACGGACAGTGATCGGATGAGACCCTCGGCAGATGTTCGACGAACCATCGTGGGTACTCTCTAATAAACTCTTCATTCACGAGCACGCGATCCAATCTTTCCTGTAAACGTCCGTGTTTATAAGTGAACTGTGGGCCATTGAAGCCGAGGTCCGAGAGGCCTGCCTCCATGATAGTCTCCTTGAATATCCTGGCTTCAGCAAAGTCGTAGCGATCGCTACCCGATTTCTCCGCCGGAGTCAGGGTGGTATTGAAGTCCCCCATTACTATCCATGGGCCATCTGTGCTTTCACTGGTGTCGATGATGTGCTTCCACAAGAGATTCCTCACTGTTTTATGTGGATTCGCATATACAAACATCACTACTACTTTGTTCTTCAGCATACATGTTACAAATTGTTTGTGGCTGCAGATGATATGGACCAAATCCTCTCCACCCTTCCAACAAATCCAGATGCCACCAGAAAAACCCCAGGCTTCCACTCTGAACGAGCAATTGAACCCAAGCTTTTTGATGGTGTTAATGGATTTTCCACCACTAATCCTTGGTTCTAAGAGTTCCATTACATCTGGTTTGTACTGCCGTATGTAATTGGATACCATCGCGCATCGGTCCTTATTACCAATCCCACGAACATTCCAACAGAAGAGACGCATCAAATGATTGAACGAGAACAGGGCGGTCAAAGGAAGGGATCGGCACCTAGCACTCCTCCTCGCAGCTCTTGCCTGCCGAATCGTCTTCCAAAATCTTCGTACACTCCTCACCTGTCACAGCCTGACCATCTGTTGGGGTGTCCGGGTTGGGACTACTCTCTTCACTGGCCTCCATGTGAACAATTCTGCTACTCCTTCTTCTAGGGATTGGATCAGGGACCTTCGTCTTCCCCTTCCTCTTCATTTTATGCCCGTTACTTAGGCTAGCTTTCCGGGTAAGCAGAGGTTTTTCTTTTCCTCGTTCTCCTTTCTTATTCTTATTCTTCTTTAGTCGAGTGGTGACTGTTATGTCCCTATCGGGTGGTTGGACACCGATTTCCTCCATGACAATTTTCGTGACTACATTCTCCTCTTCCTCCTCCACCATTATCACCTGGTCTACCTCAGGGTTTACGACTCTATGCATGTTCTTCGACTTCTGCTGGTCATTCCGGTGTTTCCCCGGTATATCACTCGATGCCTTGTGAGTGTTGGTCACATCTTTAAGAATGCCTTCTTCGTTCATCGATCTACCTTCTCCGTTCAACGATTTCTTCTTGCGCCACATTTTCCGGGGTATTGCTGCTGCTCCAGTGCCATTCCTCCTGCTCGTTTCCTCACTGGCTACCTCCACGTTTTCTTCTATATCTTCCTGCTGTAAACCCGCGAAACGGTTCATCCCTACTGTGGTACGTTCAGCAAGGATCTTCTCCTTCGTAAACTGTCTTTTCCTTTGTGCCTTCTTCGATCTTTGTTGTTGCCATTCATTTGCTGTCCCAGCCACAGTGGTTAATTGTTCAGTTTGCAATTTCTCTACGCCATTGCCGTCAATCGTCCCCTCCTGCACACTGGGTTCCTTGCAATTCTTAGATATGTGGCCCTCCTTGCCACATCTCGCACATGCCCATGGCAGACCCTCGTAGATAACCTCATACTCAACCCCATTGATAAGGATTGAGGGCGCCAGATCCTTAGATGTGTCGATCTCTACCGCCAGTCTTGCAAAACGGCTACGGGACCTGTTCTCCGTGTGGACGTCTACCTTCATCAGACAACCCAAGGCCATACCCAGGTACTCAAAAATTGTTGGAACATACAGATGCAGCGGTAGATTCATGATGTGTACCCACGTAACCATGTAATCCGGCAGGTTCTCCGACGGTTTGAAGTTGGGGTACCATTCCCACACAATCACGTTGCAGCCGAAGATCTTCCACGGTCCCCCTACCAGTGCCTCGTCGAAATCTTCCTTGCATGAAAGTTGCACCACAAAATGTCCATATTCGAGCTCAAACATGTTAAAGCGACCCTTGATTCTCCACAGGAGTTTAAGCTTGTCCCTTAGAGTCATGTACCCGATCTCCGTCCCTAGCATCCTTACCACCACCGCGTATCTCCACGGTCTGACAAGATCTTCCTCCGCATCGGGGTCGATCTCCAGCACCGGGGTGTCGTCCATATCTTCTAGCGAGACCGCGGCCCTCGGTAGGTTTTCTTCAAACAACTTATCCAGGAAAAAGACATCCGTCTGTTCTCCAGCGGCAGTCTTCCCAGCATCTGCCTCTTTCCTTTTCGTCACACATGCATACGAGATACCATCCACCCTACCAGCCGCCTGGACCACTGCCGGGGATCCTTCCAGTCTCGAGTCCGTGGCTTGCACCGCCAGGCCCGACTGTTCCTCCCGGTTGGTATCACTCCCTCCTTGCCCCCGCATACCAGCCACCGAGAAGTTGAGGCTGATCTCGGGGATGGACAGGGCCATGGCGCCTTTGCGTTTCCCCGTTCGTCTCCCCCGCTTCTGTGTAACCCTCCCACCATTATCACCGAACATGGTTCCCGTCTCCTGAGCTGCACTGCCCGTCCCTGCTCCCAGATCGAAAACTCGATCATCTCCGCCCCCCTCGGGATCGCCCCCGCACTCCCCCGGAAACCCTAGCGCCGCCATTATCTAGATCCTATTTTGTATGTTGATGTAACCCTAAATGGGAGAATCTGATGTATTTTTGTAAACCTTTATGAAATTGAATACAGTCAGTTATTATTTTTATTCCACTGCTTTCCAATGAGTTTTGATTATCATATTTTAGTAAGGGGGTGATCTCACACCTCCTTACAGCATGGTATCAGAGCCCATGGTAGTCGGAATCTGACTATTTCAGTTTTGTATCCCTAATTAGAATCCCTACCTTACATAGTTTCTTTAGGTGACATAGTTTCCCTACAGTTGATCTATAAATGATGAAAGGTTGATTTAGGACCCTATAGTTCCACATTAGTATCATGATGAATAAAACTCTAAAATACTCATAAATAAAATATGCATAACTTAATGTTGTTTAGGTTTTCCTTTAGGCAACTATTAGGGCATGAAGTTGAAGCAAAGGTGTCTAGAAAGGATCAGGTTCTGGGGGCTGGCAATATTTTCCTCCGCACCACTTTCTTGGTTTACGAGGACTCCCAGATCCATATGATACTGGCCTGGCCTAAGCTGAAATGGATTGTCTGAAATAGTTTGCTTTATGCAATAGTGACCTTAGACATCTATGTTGTATATATTTGGGAACCCTAAGTGTTAGGTGTATGATGACTTGTTTGAGGATGGATACCATGACTAGTTTCCTTATGACCCATAGAACCACATGTTTGGATAGTTATCCCTAGAACCTAGACTTTGAAGTTTGGGGTTAAGTGAGCTATCAGAGTGCACAGTGGAAGTGTGATGGATCTTGTACATGGTTTAGTTAGACTCATCCTTTAACCCTAGTGTAGTTTGGCATGATAGGTCGAACTGTTTAAGGGGTGGTTAGTTTGATGATGTTGGGTGGTTAGATTTCAAGGATAAAATCCTCTTTAGGAGGATGGAGCCATATGACATCTTTAAATCTATCTACACTATCTTTAGAAACCCTAACTCCCTAATTCAGAAGTTAGTGTGCTTGAATCCTTAGTTTTGACCAAACAAGTTATAGTTGTAACCACATGTTTCTTTATATATTAATGAACATATAATGATCATCTGAGGAACTATTTATATGTTCAAACCCTAATGAATCCATAATGCACATAATATGAGTAACTCACATATTAATTCTATGCATGGTGTTGCCCATGTCATAAACCAATAAACCTTAATGAAATGACGAGCAAGATAATTGTAACCCAATCTTGTATTTAATGCATACTAAGAATGTATAGATGAAGAATAATGATCATGTTAACCTAAACCCTAAGTTGTAATCATATAACCTTATCATATACTCCTTAATGCCTTTCATGATACATTAATGACATTAGGTGTCATAATAAGTTAACATACTTTGATACACATAAATGATATATATAATCATCTAAACACATATTAATCAAGTCATCAATATGAAATGCATGGTATGTTACCTTGTTATCTAATACACACACGATTAGTCACTTAATGTGAATCAATTTGTAATATGTCCCACCTTGATCACTCAAATACATATAATGACTTCAATATGGATAAGTAGTAAATGATTCATATAAAAGTGCATAATCAATCATAAGAACTGAATAAATATTAACGATGACATTAATGTGAATAAGAAAGTTAATGTGACAATGTAAATATAGATATAAGTGATTAATGTGACATTATTTGGATTACTTGTAACAAGTTGGATAAAATGTCTTAATTCATGCAAAACAATTTGTTATAATTCAATATGTTGATAATAGAGACTAAATCCAATTATTAAGGATAATAATCAAGTATATTGATAATTGAGAAACTCTAATTGTGTTAAAACTCATAATGAAGTAAATAAGAAATATATATGGATTCAAGAATAATAATGAAATATAACTCTTTTGGAAACAAAGTAAATATGATGTGACACAATTAAGAAAATAATAATGATAATGTGATATCATAATAAATATAATCTTAATAAGCCAAAAATGTAAATAATGGTAAATCTCCTAAAAAGAATATCTAACTAATGGAACCTAGGTGATCCTTGAGAACCTGACCTATGTTGAGATGCTTGTGGAGTTGTTTGGTGGAAGTTAAGGTTGGAGAAATAACCTGAATTTTTGTGATGATATGTTGCACACTCACCCTTCCCTTCGTACTTGTGATTTCGGGGATGAAATCCTCTTTAAGGGGTGGAGTGTTGTAACATACCGAATTCTGAAATGTTGTCTTTTGACCCTCTTTCCCATCTTTTGCTTTCATTTCTATCCTTATTGGCCTTTCTATTTAATTAATGGAATTTATAGTGGGTTAGTAAACATTTATTTACTAATTGTACCAATACAAGGGTTTATGAACAAATACCTCAATGAAAGCTTAATTACCATAATTAAGTGCTCTAAACCTTAATCTAACTTTTTATGCGATTTGAAAACATAACCTTTTGCCACATAACTCATTTTAGTAATAATATGAAGATAAGAAACTTCATCGGATGAACAATTTAGATAATGGGTCGTTAAAGGGCCATATGACATATCTCATAAAAAGAAGTCTCAAAAGAGTAAACAAACTTCAAATTCGAAATCTACATATCAAAATTAGCCTACATGTCAAATTTCATCTAATTTGGGCAACATTGAAATATTAGGATAAGTTTAGGAGAGAGAAAATGAGTAAAAAGCATAAGTAATGAATAATGTGATTATATAACCTCAAAATATGTAAATAATGATAAATTAATATTCTACACATCAAAGATAACTTGTGGATAAAGTTTGGTCCAATTTGGATGTTGTTTGTGGAGGTTATGCAATTATATGCACATTCTGGACTTTTATGCAATTTACCCAATTGGGAGGTTTTCTTTGCAAATTATCACCTGAATTTTAATCGTTAGATATTACCTTACCATTAACGAGATTTGAAACCATTGGAGAACCTAGTTTCACCTTGGTTTGATGGTATTTCTTTCCAAGGGCATTATAGGGATTACCCTCTTTATAAAGATGCTTATCCTTAAAAGCTATCAACCAATGAGGTTATTTCTTTCTTGCAAAACGATGGGGATGGCCTAAAATAATCTATGGGCCCACAGAACCGACTTTGGATATGGATGAAGCCTCTATGAGCTATCCTCTTGCATGTCCATCAATCCCTAGGCTAAAGACACATGGAAAGTCCCTTAAGACTCCTCATGCTTCACCTCTTTCTATATATAGCCATGTATACCCCGTCCCAACTCATAATTCGAAACTTCATGCTCTCCTTTTCTTTCCTATAGCTTAGATAATAGTTTCTTCTGTATTTGTCAACGAAGTTGCTGCCCCAAGGCAATAGAGGGAGCCTACCTTGGTGAAGAAGGCTCATTGGGCTTCCAAATTGCCCTATTAGGGTTTCTAAATCTCCTCCTTGGTAAATTCGACCAAAACTAGTAATTTTCCTCCATTCCTTCCCTATTTTCATAATTTTAGTCTTCCTTACACCTTCTTCTAGGTCGGAACCATGACTATACATGGTGAAACCCCACCTAGAACCCTAAAACACCTCATCTCTATGCTCTTTTGTTAGGGTTTATCACCTCTAAGTTGAGAAGGTGATCTTTGTTCAAGAAAGGAGCTAGGCATGGAACAACCAGACCTTATAAGCTCGGGATTATTTCTGTTTGGACCTTATTATCTTCGCTAGGTATGAGATTCATAACCCCCTTCCCATATATTTCTTATTACATGCTTAAAACTCAAGATCTTATGTAAAATTGACGATGTGTCGATTTCTAATTGGTCGATTTTCAACAATTCATAACTTTTGATTCGTTTGTCCAAAAATTAAAGTAAGATATGTTCTGAACTCAGAAAAACATGTTATTTTTAATAAAAATATTTCCAAGTATTGGTTTTCAGTTTTGTCGAAGAGAGTTTTTAGAAAATGAATTAGATACCTAAAAATCACCAAAAATACACTTTAAACTTCATAACTCCAATATATGCAAAATTATATGTTTTCTTAATCAGAAAAACCTAACTAAGTCAGTGGTGATATTTTGAGGTATGAATCGAGGTTTTGTGTAAAAATTCCATATATTAGGGTTTCAACTCTTTAATGTATATATGTTGTTCTAATACATGAATATGAAATTGGAAATAGGACAAGTGGACCTTGATTTCAACTAAAAGTTCAGAAAAGAGGTTAATAGGACTCTAAGTATCTATTTTTGTGCTATCCCTATCTATTTATGTGCTATAAATCCCTATTTGTGTATGTTGTATCCCCTATTCCTCTATAATGAGCAATTCACCTATCTTTTCATTCTCTTGAATTTGACCTACACAATATGTCTTATCTCTTGTTATCATGGTTCGTGTGAACTATCTTTCTTGTTATGAACTTAGATATTTTCTTGATATCTTTTCTTGTGCCTTGGTGCATGTTGGTCTCTTATATTGGTATGTGACACTCTGAAGTAGATGTTATATGTTTGTGTTGTCCATTTTGTGATGGCAACCTTTGTATCATCTTCTGACTAAACTAATTACTTGCCTCTACATTAAACATGCTATGTGATTCAGTAGCACTAGAGTAGTGTAATTGCATTGATTTTTATGGCAGATGTGTTATTTCCTGCCGAGCAGATGTGATATTTCCTGCTCTTTTGGGATGGAAAGGAACCTCATACCCAGGGCAAGATGTGTGATTCTTGGCCCATGTTATATATGTTTGGGAGATTGGAAGTATTCCTTTCTCTATCAGGTTTCAAGTTTATGAGACTTGGCCGCCTTTGTCTTTATAATATTCTAGTGTTATGCTTATCTCACATGCATGCAGGATAATGGTTATAATATTCTTTTGTTATCATATTATTTCAATTCCTTTTCTCTTGATACCTATTTGGGGTGGTCCTTATCGTTTATATGTGAAGACTTTTATATTTGATGTCCTTTATTCCATATATTGCTCAATTTCCTATTTAGTATGCACATACCAGCTTTTGCTGATGTCTCCTGTTGTTTCTTTCTTTTGTGGGGTATGCTTCCAACCCCAGGTTAGATCAAGGAGTATATAGCTTTTGGCTTGGACCTAGCTCTTGGAGATTTTGCTTTGGAGACAAGATTTGAAGTAGTTTGGACTTCCCTCTATCTAGATCCTATTTTGTATGTTGATGTAACCCTAAATGGGAGAATCTGATGTATTTTTGTAAACCTTTATGAAATTTGAAACAGTTATTATTTTTATTCCGCTGCTTTCCAATGAGTTTTGATTATCCTATTTTAGTAAGGGGGTGATCTCACACCTCCTTACACTTAGTCATTTCGAGATATAGGTTAAGGTTGGAGAGTGTAGACGTACCCGTCTATTGTGCCCTTTGGGAAAAGTGGAGTGTAAACGGGAGGAGAAACCCATAGAATGAGTTTAAAGTATCTAACTAATCAACCAATAACTGTGGAAGTGGGATTGCCATTAGATTAGGTAGTGAATTACACTGTGGGAGCAGGTAATTCTGGAAATAGGCTCCTTATCCAGGGATTGAGATAATAGGTGTTAGTGTGTGTGAGATCGATTATTAGTTTTGTCCGTGGTGAAACCACTATCCTAAGGAATTTGCCTTTCTCTGATTAATTCCACCTTTAATTCATTTAATTTCTACTTTTGTTCTTTCATTCAACCCAATTCAACCAATTATAATTGTCTTAGCTGATTTGATCGCAGTTAGTAGTAGTCTACTAGAGAAATGCCTCCCCGTGTTCGACTCCAGCCTCACAAGGCCTTATTACTTCGATACGTTTGTTTGCGTTCTATGAACGATAAACTCATGTCAAGTTTTTGGCACCACTGCCGGGGAAGTGGCAACATCCAACACTACGAGTGTTGTGGTCGGCCACTCTAGGAAAGTTTTTCTTTTATTTTATTTTTTTACTTAAATTTCTTTGAGCTGAATTATAAGATTTTTCTTGATAAATTATACATTTCTTGCGTTGATACCTACTTTCTACTATTTCTAGGAAACTAGTGTGGTTTTACTGGAGAAACGCTTCCCTGTGTTCATCATGGGCCTCATAAGGCCTAATTACTTTGATACGTTCTCTTGTGTACTACACCCGGTAAACTCGTGTCAACTTTCTACAAGACCTGACGCAGTACGAGAACAATGATACACTCTATGATGGAAAGACAGTTGCGACGTTAGTCGCGCTCAATTGAATAGCATTTGAGCAACCATTAGAAGAGAACAAACCCATATAAGTTTTATCTGGTGAGATATCTATGAGCAATGAAAGCAGAGTAGCAAATCAAGCCCCATTGGATGCTAAGATACAACTTCTCGTGACAGAGGTACAACCCCCAACAATGCAAACAACAAGAGATAGAACCTTAGAAGATGATGAAGGGGGACTCACCTCTTTCTTCACTGATAAGCTGGTCAGAAAGTGGAGTGTACTAGTTGATATTGTACCATTACGTGTGCCCCTCCTCTACCCTACAAAATGGCAGGCATGGACATGACCTCATTATCCATAATTACATTTAGAGATGTCCATATCTTAGCAGACGTACTCGGTGACAACCTCCCAAGAACATATATTCTCTACCATATCAAAGGAAGGTTGCTCAACAAAGACCATTTTAGAGGGATATTTCTAAAAAGAGCACATATACACACAAAATTGTTCAAAGTAATTTGTACAACTTTGCTGGAAGAATTTCTACATCCTGAGAAAATGCAACCTATTTTCAACGGCACCACACATCTAGTAGGTCTACTTTTTGATAAAAATGAAAAATATACTAATGTGAAAGAACTACAATGTGTAGTGAGTTGAGAGGAGACAAAATTTGTAGTCATGCCTACAAGGACTGTAAAGAACTGGGCACTTATTGTCATAAACCTATATGAGAGACGTATAACAATGTTCAATTGTTGTGTAGCTGAATTGGACAACACATTCTTGGTTTACAAAAACAAGGAATTAAGAGTATTTTAAAGGTGTGACTATGTCTACAATGGGCTATTTAGACAATTGCCAACTGACACTAAGGGATGTGGAAACAATTCTCAATATGTAAAAAGGTCCCTCAAGAAAAGGCTGGGACATGGGATTGCACCTTCATTGTACTAAGGATGATGAAAGCAATCAACAAGGGAATCCCACTAGAAGACCTATGCATAGAAGACCTACATGGCTTATGTGGTGTATATGCAATGAAATTTATCTATGATCGCTTCTTCTTTAGCGACCCGACGATGCCTTCAGTAGCAATACCACATCGGCTCCACCAATAAATACCTCTACATAAAAAGAAAACTTGGAGGGAAAGGCTTAAAACCCTATGGGTCGATCCAGAAGAACCCTCTAGGGAAACTGCTTGGAAGGAAGGATGGGCAGCAGACACTCCTGGAAAAGTAAATAAACATCCTAAAAGCAAGACAGAACACTCTCCTTTGGATGAAAAATACAAAGAACAATCTCCAATTCAAGATCTTGAAGAAGGGGAGATAGAAGAAGATGATATGCCAGAGATAAAACCTGATGGGCCAGCATGAGAAATAGTGCCAACCTTCAAAGACTTTGATAGGTGGAGCTACGAAAGCTTGTCACTTGAATCATCATAGTCGATAATGAAATGCTTAAGGGAAGGTGACACCACGATAGAGACAATCTTCATAAGGAATGGCATTTGTGTACTAAAGGACGACCTCAGAGATACTTTGAAAATAGGAGGGTACCTTTCAGTCAACACTATGTCTGCCTATCAAGCATTGCTGAATGATAACATGCCAAATGTGCATATGGCCTTATTCCTCTTAGTAGATGATATATTGAAGGATAAAAGGTCAGGCAAAAAAGGCCACCTATTGTAATGCCTGGAGACTTATCTCCCAAACTATATATTCCTACGCATCCTACATGATAGTCATTGGACTCTGCTAGTAGTCAATATTATACCTAGGACTGTAGTTCTATACAATAGCTCAGATGAATCCTTTGCACTCAATAAACACACGAACATGACTACTACAAAGACACCTACAGAAGAGAAGGTAGTCATGTGTGTCGAAGCAGTCGCAAAAATGCTCAAAAGTCATGGAAAAGGGTACAATCATAAAGAAGGCAAAGACTTCAAGAAGACGCAGTTCTGTCATAGAAGCCCTCAACATGTACCACTATCAAATGACTGCGGCTTCTATTATCTGGCCTGGATGATCATCCTAGCTACAATGAATATGAAGGTGGAGGGCATGCAACATGAATAATACCACCCACTAGGCTGAGTATTTGCCAACATGCTCCTCGAGTCAATGTGGGTGACTACAAAGAACTAGCAACAGTAAAGAAAGCATGTTTATACATCCAACTCCAATGACACCTCGGGTTAGAGTAAATGATAAGTTTGGGGGAGGAGTCATAAACAAGTGTGAGATATATAATTTTGTCACCAAATTTTTCAAAAAAATTCTTTCACATATTTTCAGTTATGCTACAATCAAGTATGAGAAAGAAATTTTTCTAAAATTTTAATAAATTTTTCTATAAGTTGTAGTTTTTCTTAGCCTCTTCTTAGACTTGTCAGTCCCCCTGTTGTATGCCATAGTGTTATCATTTCTAGAGAGGCACAAATGAGCGACCCATACACATTAAAGTAAAAACAAGAAGCATAACAATACAATTTTATCTCATTCTTACGGAAAAATGTTGTGTGTGGAATAATCCTAAGTCCATGGAATCCCTAGAAACTAGAGGACTTTACCAAGCCATACTACCAACCAATCACCCTAACATGATGGAGCTAGATAAAAAATCACCTTCCTCGAGAAGGAAACAACTGGCCCTACCAATTTTAATTATCCCCACTTTAGGATGAAAAGAGGCTTGGCCACCCAAAAAATCATTAAAAAACCCCACACCCAAACCTGAGAGGAGATATGAAAAGCCAAAAAGAAAAAAAAATATTAAGAGTTGTGCCTAAAATATGTTGAAGGATCCCACATGGCTGGTGTATTGCTGTACTCATGAATGCAGATATGTCATGCCCGTAAGTAGAGTCCTAAAGCCAAGTATATCCACCTACACTCCCTAGCAACCCTTACGCAACTACCAGACTTAACATTAGGATCCCCTGGGGAAACACTGTCTTTACGATTGCTTGTGGGTGAGGAAAGTTGAGGACTATAGGAAAACCCTGAAAGCCTAAAACCTACCTAAGCACACTAGCATAGAGACAACTAAAATAAAGGAAGGGTGTGAAAGCTACCCCTCAAGGGGATGTTGTACAAGTATAGCTAGAAACCTAGCATAGGGAAGGGTAAGCCATTGATATAGAGAGCCCTTTGCTACCAAAAGGCACTGGAAAGGATTTAAAGTCATGGAAATCTGGGTACAAAAGGGAGGAAATAGAACCTCAAGATTCAAAATAGACATACCACGAGAATTTTGTTGTAAGAATGAGATAACTCTATAATATTGGTAGGATTTCTAAATTTTTTTGTTACCCATAGCTCATCTCAATATGATTTTGGGCCTACCATTAGCCTGAGGATAGGCTCGATCCTAAGTTTGGGGGAGTTGATAACATCTCATTTTGGGTACTTTTTATGTATGATTTATGCCTCCCCTAGCATACCTTTTATGGATCTCTCTACTTAATTTGGTGCCTTAGTGTCAAAATCTTAAATTCATATATATCTTTTACTTTTGTAGGGTCATTCTATGCCATGACCATAGTTTTATACCACAATAATGACCTTACCACGGTTGATGCCTCCATTCCCATTTATTCACACCATGATCACAACCCTTCCGCCAAAGCAATGCCCTGGGTCGAGGCCATATCATGACCGAGGCTCCCCCTCGACTGTGACAGATAACCAACACACTGCAACCATGATGGAGGTCGCTATCAAGGCCATACCGCAATCGGGGGCCAGAGGTTAAGTCGATGGACATCGTCTATAAATAGACCCCCACCTCGACACGTCAAATTATCAGATAATCAAGGACCACAAAGTGCTACCAAACTCGGGAGTCACCCACATCCATAACCATTAGTCTTAGATCTCTAAAGACAGAATTTGGAGGAGAGAGAAGATCGACCGCCTCTTCTTCAAAGGAAGAAGCTACCACAACTGTGCCTACTCTATATCTAGATTTGAAGATGTATAGTTTGTGTGTCTCCATCTCCTTTCTCTATCTATATCTATCATATTCGTGATGGTGTACTCCCCCTCTTCATGGCTATTGATGTATCTATCATTCTATGGCATCGTTATGCTAGCCATAAACATGTGTGGCTAAACATCTAACTTGGGTTGGGAGTAGCCACTAAGTCTCTCCCAACATGTATATTCTTTATCCCCTTTGAATATATATATATATATATATATATATATATATATATATATATATATATATATGATATTATCAAGATTATCTCCATACTCTTGTTTTGAATGCTTCACTTGTATGTCGAGCTACCATCTTGTCATGTTTGATTGATTGGTACCTCGAAAGAATAGTGCCAACCCTATCTTGTGGTATGGAGTAGTATGAATGCATGAAAGTGTTGGAGTGCTAAAGCTAACAATCATATGGTTTGATTCATGGTTGTTGGGCCGTCATCTCGAGAGAGAGGCTTCCTTAAAACCCAGATCTATCGTCATCCGAGACAGAAGGGAATAGACATTTTGATGATCGCTTACAATCTTGATAGGAGTATACGAAGGGGTGTGAGTTTTGCATGTTGGTGAGAGACCTTAGTAAGTGAAACCCAATCTAAGTTTACTTCCATACCTGTGTTTCTTACCGCTTGTTTAACATTTTTCTCTTGCTTCATTTTCTTTCTTTTACCTTTCTTTGTTTTGTTTAGTGCATCATCGTTACTTAGGGAACACCCCTTTTAACCCACATGTTCATTTGGACTGTAAGAGTGTGTGACTCTGCATATGATACTTAACACTTACTGACCTTATCACTATGGTTTGACCCCAAATACAACATCGGGCCCCGTATAATTGTTGTGGGGGCTTGAGTGTCGGGTTAAAATCTTAAAAGTCTAACTACTCTAGATCCGCTCCATTTTGGACATGATATTTAGGCCAGTCATATTTCCAAACAAGTTACATGGTGTTCCACCCCCTAAAGAGATTGATTTCAAGATCAATCTTGTTTCTAGAATGCAACATATGGCTAACTCACCTTACTGGATGGCACCAACAGAGATGCATGAGTTGAGGAAATAGTTGCAAGATTTGTTGGGGAAGGGTTTTTATTAGCCTGAGCACTTCCCCTTGGGGTGATCCCATGTTGTGCGTGAAGAAGAAAGATGGTTCTATGAAGTGTATATATTACTGCTAGTTGAATAAGGTTACAATTAAGAACTAGTATCTGTTGCCAAGGATTGATGACCAATTTGATTAGTTGAGAGGTGTTATCATGTTCTCTAGGATAGACTTGAGGTCAGGATATCACTAGTTGAATATCGATGTGGACGACATACCTAAGACTTCTTTCAGGATTAGGTAATGTCGCTACGAGTTTGTAGTTACACCATTTGGCTAACCAATGCACCAACAACTTTCATGGATTTGATGAACATGGTGTTTAGAACATATCTGGATCAGTTTATAGTGGTGTTCATATATGATATCTTGATATACTCTAGGGATAGTCAATATCACAAGCAACATCTTTTCTAAGTGTTAGCATTGTTGAGGTAGTGTCGAATGTATGCCAAGTTCAAAAAGTGTTAGTTTTGGATGATCGAGCAGTCTTTCTGGTTCACATTATATCTACTACAAGTGTTTGTGTTGACCCTAAGAAGGTAGAGTCTATGATGAAGTTGGAATAACCCAAGACACTACTGAGGCTCTAAGTTTCCTAGGTTTGGCTAGTCACTACATGAGATTCATCAAGAATTTTAGTGATATAGCGTTACCCCTAACCAAGTTGACTAGGAAAGGTGTTCCTTTTGTCTAGGATGAAAAGTTTCAATGTTCTTTCTAGTTGTTGAAGGAGAAGTGGACCAATGCTCCAGTGTTTGTGCTTTCATAGCAAGGGAAGGGCTACATCATCTTTTGTGATTCTTTGAAGAATGACTTGGGATGTGTGATGATGAAAGATAAGAACATGATCTCTTTTGCTTCACAAAAACTTAAGAAACACGAGAAGAACTACCCAACACATGATTTGGAGCTAGCAGTTGTGGTTCATCTCTGAAAATTTGGATGCATTGTCTGTATGGGAAGAATTCTTAGATCTTTACTAACCACAAGAACCTTCAGTCTATGTTCTCAAAGTAGGAGTTGGACATGAGGAAGACAAGATGGATGGAGCTAATCAAAGACTATAATTGCACAATAGACTATCATCCTAGGAAGGTGAATGTGGTGGCTAGTTCACTGAGTAGGAAGTCATCTTCATCAACATCTACAGACAAGGCACATTTTACACTCTATGGTGTGTTACAAGTGAGACATGTTATTACGCTTCAGCAGATGAATGTTCATTTGGAGGTTCCTTTGTTGGAAATATTACTAGCACAATTGTAGGTGAAGCTGACATTGATGCAACATAACAAATATGCTTATAAGAGTGATGCTATGATACAAAATATCATATTAGAGTTCAATAACAGGAAGCATGATGTCTTTCATGAGTCATATGATGAGATAGGTAGCTTCCAAAATAGGATTGTGGTTCCAGATGTTGATGCCAGAGGAAGATGGTACTTGAGGAGGCTCATTCCTCGATGTACATGATGCATCCCGATAGTATAAAGATGTACCAAAACATGATGGATTTGTATTGTGGCTAAGTGTGAAGCCTGATGTGGTTGAGTTTGTTACTAAGAGTCTAGTTTGTCAGCAAGTCAAGGAAGAGCACCAGAAGCCTGCAGGAACATTACAACCTTATCCAATACCATAGCGGAAATGGGATCATATAACCATGGACTTTGTGTTTGGTCTTCCTAGGATAGCCAAGGATCATGATTACATTTGGGTGATAGTTGACCAATTGAACAAGTCATCTCCCTTTCTTCAAGTCAAGATGATGTATACAATAGAGAAGTTGGCATAGATCTATGTTGATGAGATAGTTTGTATACATGGTATTCCAGTTACCGTAGTCTCTAATAGAGGCCTCGGTTTATGAGTTGATTTTGGAAATGTATCCATACAACTATGGGGACACAACTGTAGTTTAGCATAGTTTCTTCTCACAAATAGATGGTCAATCAGAAAGGACAACTCAGACGTTGAAAGATCTCTTGAGAGTGTGCATTCTGTAGTTTCTTGGTAGTCAAGATGTGCATCTGAGTTTGATTGAGTTTGCCTATAACAACAACCATCAGAGAAGCATAGACATGGAACCATATGAGGCTTTGTACAAGATACTTTATCAATCACCCCTTTGTTGGTTTGGGATAGGTTAGTATCAACTTTTGGGTCCTAAATTAGTGTAGCAAACGACTGAGAATATCAAGATGATACAAAAATAGTGGAAAGCATCTCAAGATAGACATAAGTCATATATTGATAATTATGCAGATGTTAGAGTTTTGAGTTGGATATTGCATATATATTAAGGTTTCCCCTAGGAAAGGTGCACTGAGGTTTGGTAAGAATGGTAAGTTGGATCCTAGGTTTATGAGATCATACCCTATTCAGGCACACGTTGGGAAGGTGGCATATGAGTTAGAGTTATCGCCAGAATTGCATAAGTTGCAGAATGTCTTTCATCTCTCCATGCTAAGGAAGTGTCACCCAGATAAAGGCAGACGATATAGCCAATTGTGGTTGAGTTGGAGGAGGATGTATCTTATGTAGAGGGTCCTGTGATGATCCTAGATAAGTGTGTGCAGAAGTTGAGGTACAAGGATATATCCTTAGTGAAGGTGTTGTGACATTACTGTGGTGTGGAGGAAGACACATGGGAGTTAGAGGATGAGATGCTAAGGAAGTAACCATCTTTGTTTGCATAGGATTTTGGGGGTGAAATCATTGTTAGGGATTTATAGTTGTAAGACCCTTGACCTTGATTTATGGTTAAGCATGCTTGCTTATAATAATTGAATGACTAAAACCTTAATAAAACCAAAATATGTTCTTTCATATCATGTGACAAAGATAAGTTTCAAGTTAGGTCCAGTTTAGACATTGTTTGAGTATGTTTTTCTATATGTGTGCTTTTATGCAATTTCTCCATTTTTGGGTTTTATCTTGTAATTTTTCACATTCTTATTGTGCCTCATGAGTTTTCATATCATGTTTGATATAGTGGTACCTTTAGGAACCTTGTTGCACCATCATATTAGCAGTGATATATAGCTTAGGGTTGGAATCTAGAGTTTCCACACCTAGATGCCCTAATTCTCCTCTTTAACCCTAAGCTTTATATACCTCTCTCCTTCCATGCAAATAAATTGTTTCGACATTTTATTCATCTTCTTTCTGTTTGAAGCTCATATCTCTTACTTGATGTAGAAGAAAGTAAAGAAGAAATTTGTACAATCTTGGTTGCATGTGCACCTAGGGTTGGATCTACCTTATTCTTAGTCATTTGAAGCTTCCTCGATTTGTTTCTTGGCCGGCACTAGTAAGGTATCCTTCCTTCATTTGTTTTCCTTAGTGCCCTACCTTCTTCTCTCTTCCTTCTTGGTTGAATCCATGGTGTTCTTGGTGGAGCTTGTGCTAGATATTGAAGAACACCTTCCTTTTTGGTTCCTTGGCCTAGGGTTTTCTTGCTCTTGGAGAAAGGAGTTGTCTTGGACGTTTGGAGTACTCAAGCTAGGGTTTCTTCTATTTATCTTTTTGAATGTAAGGAGTGAGACCGAGGAAGGGAACCACTCCCTACTAAATTAAATAAAAAGAAAACGCCCATATATCAAACATAACTATAATTTTTTTTGCAAGAAAGGGATGATAACTGATTTATTCGAAATGTTTGTATCATGATACCAACTGTAGTCATCAAAATACAAAACATATAACTGTTAGAACACTTTATATTGTTTCTATCCTTCACCACAAAGGGTGAAATATATAAAAATAACTATACTAAAGGATCAACAGAGGGTCATCTAGCCACCTCGAGAAAATTTCCTAAAAGGTTGAGCTATACTTGATGAGGTCCTGGTCCAACTTGGCTATCTTCTCCTCGACCTATACATGGGATTGGAAGCATACCTCAACAAGAGGAGAATAGTATATACATCAACATAAACCCTAGTATGTGCATACTAAATTGACGATTGAGAAATATGAGAAATAAATGTTGTCAAATAAGCAAGGATTCCCAAAGGAAAAGGAAAGGACTACCCAACTGGGCATAAAAGAACATGATTAAAAAACTGATAACAAGGAGAATACTTGTCATTTAATTAACATAATAAATTGTGCCACATATAAATTTTTGGCCACAAAAATCATCAACGTAATATCAACCTGCATGCATGTGAGATAAACATAACACTAGGACAATATAAATAACAATGGCAGTCAAGCCTCACAACCTTGAAACCTAATAGAGTATGGCACACAACCATCTCCCTAGTATATATAAAAGTGAGCACAAAACCCAAGAATAGGGCACACAACCTCCATCCCAAAAATATAACATGGGCACACAACCCAAAAACCAAAGTAATTACACTACTCTAGGGATATTGAATCACAAGGCATGCAAAAATGTAGAGGCAAGTATAAAGTGTAGTCTTTTTTTGAATAAACAAAGTTTCCATCACAAAAATGGATAAAATAAGCATCAACCACACAAGTGGAAAAATTAGGGTTTCATAAAGGTACAAGTTAGAGTCAAAAGAAAGTCGAACAATATAGGTTGATCATTAGATCATAATCAAGTAGAATGTTCACATAGAATAAATTCTCAAAAGAGAGAAATTGTGTAGGGTAGTATATCAAGAAAGTGAGAAACTAGGTTTATTTCTCAAAGAGAATAATATGAGATGCAAATATACCTTATTAGAGAGGAATCACAACATTCTCAATATAGAAATAATATGGGATGAAATCATACCTTGAGAAGTTTGTCAACTTGTCAAAGTCTAAATCTTAGATCCAAGAGAAGATGTTGAAGCTAGCGAAGCATGATTTTTGCACTACCAACATGGTGTTTTGATGATGTCCCATGATTCTTTGGGAAAGAGGGCATCTTGGTTATAAGAGATGTTGCTTGATGGTCATGGTGGAGGGGAAGAATAGGGAAGGGAGAAGAGAAGAAGAAACCATGAGCAACCTTTTGCAAAACACTGACTTAACTAGGGTCATATATAGAGAAAGGAAGAAAGAGCTTTTATAGAACCAATAATAAGAGTCAAAACTTGTTGTCTAACTGGTTTGTTTTTGCGAATATATACTGTATTGGTAGCAAATCGTTAGAGAATACAACCCAACTAAAACAATAATATTTCCTTATATACTAATATTTTTTCCTTTGTTTTATATTTTATTTGAGGAAACAAACATTAAATTAGATATGTAGTCTAATTATAATGTGTCTAATACAAAGTTAACATGTCTTTCTTATTTTGAAACTATTTAATAAGTCTCTTAATTTATTTGTGTCCTTTTATAATAGTCATAATAATTTATTGTATAATATATTTACGACAACTTAGAATTATCCAATTGACATGGAATATCATAAATAAAGAAACTAATATAATAGAAATCCAAGTTTGACATTATTTCTTGGTTATTGTTTAGTGGAATATTTAATATATAAAGATGTTTTAGTGTTTTTGTAAATAAACATTATCATAATGTATATTTGGTTGATATATTTGGTTAATATGATCTTTTAGAAATGATCTACTCATGAGGTAAGTATGACCTTTTGATATTTCTTTGAATACATATTGTCATGCAAATGTTCCATTAAGTATGTGTAACATGATTTCCTTTTGATAAAAATGCATCTATGTAATTAATGTAAAGATGGATTCTAATTTTGATTTCCAATCTCCCCAAAACTATTTTAAACTTGCATATCACGAATTTGATTATAACAACAAATTATAAGAGAAACATGTGAATATATTCATGGTATTTACTGTATAGAAATTTTGTTAATTTTTTATTAAATCATAATAATGACGATGAGATTACCAAATTGATGATTCTCCATTTTCAAAGAAGTGCAGAGGGAAGTGGAAAATTGTCTTAATCTAAGTGTACAAACAATATTGTTCTCATTTGTTAATTGGTATTCATTCATTTATTATATGTGTTTTATGCCGCAATGTATTCTCAATGGAATGTAAACTTTATAGTGGGAGTCAATTTCCATTATGCTAGGGAGGATGATTCTACCTACATGCCATTTATATATAAGAGAGAGATACCAAAATAGTTTTTTTTTGTAAAATTCATATATTGTATTAAATAGGATAATGTCATTAAATTCTATATACAATCACCATGTATAGAAATGATAATTTTATTGGAATTCTTTTATGATGAACAATTTCACACATTTACTGCAAATGATGCACTAGTTTCGTAAAACCATCTGTTAGTCAAACACAAGACAAAGTATCTCGTTAATATTTAATTAGACATTTATGCATGTTTTTAACATTAGTTCATATATATATGTATATCATAATATATATATATATATATATATATATATATATATATATATATATATATATATTGCTACATGCCTTGTAAGTATTATTGGGTCTTTTACTAAATCATGAAATAATTGTAGAAATACATTTGATAAAGTAGAAAATAAGTTTACTTATATTATTACATGTTACTCCAAACCACAACAATTCTTATGTTGCTTTTCACTCAAACATCTACTTTGACTTTTATTATAATTATTCTAAGAAATAACGACTTAATTTTCCCAACAAAAGTTAATTTTCTCATCAATAAGAAATATTTCTTTAGGCCAATAAGTTGGAGAAAATTACTTAACTCACTAGATTCCACTTTTGAAGTCATTTATTGTATCATTTAAAATGCTAGAGTTCAACTTACATATTTCTTCGTTAACAAAATTAAGGCATCTAGAATTCTTCAAATAATGTAAAACTTGAAAATCTAATTCTCAAGGAAAACAAATTTTTCATTACATTTCACTTTTGGGATTTTCTTTTATGAGTTATGGCACCATTCATATATTTGTCTCATTACCATTATATTTATCAAAATATTATATCTTCATTATCAACATTCATTGAATCAAATGTTATTATATTCACATTGTTTCCAAAAGAGCTATCTTATATGTTTTTATGCAAAATTCCAAATTTAACATATTTAGTCTATTAATTCCATATTTGTTTAGATAATAGGACATAAATAATATTTATGGACATGGAATTAGCAGTTATTACTCCAAAACATATTATATATGTTTATGTAGCCATTATGTTAGTAAAGAAAATATATGTAACAAATTTCATGATTTTATTTACATATTGGCACATAATTAATCCATTATGTAAATATGTATTAATTTTTACCCTAATTTGGTAAAATCTAATAAACCAATCTTACTAGATTTCTAATCATGGAATAGGGTAAGATTCTATATTCAGGTTCATTACATCGAGCTACCTTGTTATTTAGACCTTCATATTCTACCTTGAGGCGAGTTATATAACTCTTTCCACATTTATTTCTTACTCTTAACTTGCATGCATAAGATCTTACTCTAAAACGTGGTATTAAGTAGAAAGATTCTATCTTTTCCTACTGTTTGAGCTTATGCGATAGATCTTGAGTATATAATCTTTCTTGATGTACCCCTTACCCTTGTGGAAGTTTCTTCCTTGGAATGGGATTTCTAAGCCTTGTATGTCCATGAACCGATGGTGTCCTTGTCGAGTGAATCAATGGCTTTTGCTTGGGTATATGAACTGATTTCTCTCTTGTGTTGAGATTCAATGGTTTGACTTTTTGTGTCAATTGATGGTGTGTGCTTTGTTGACTATTCAAGTGAATTTTTCTTGTGCTTAGAACTAATGGCTATGTTCCTTTAAAACCATTGGTCTTGATTATCTTATCAAGTGGATTCAGTCAATGGTTTTTCTCACCCTAGAAATGATAGTTTTCTCCTTAAGAACAAGTTTTGTTTTCCACCTAGTGATGACAATTGATGGCTACACTAGGTTCACAACCGATGTCTTCATTGGATGTATGATTTGATGGTTCACAACCAATGGTCTCATTGTGTCATGATTTGATGGTCTTTCTACTTGTCAACAAATGATGGTACACCTGGTTGCTCCCAAATGATGGTTCATCTAGGCCAGGATCCTATGGCCTCTCTAGGCCAAGATCTGATGGTAATTATGGGTCCAAGATTTGATGCCCTTCTGGGTCTATGAAATGATGGTTTTCTTATATGTAAGATTTGATGGATATCCTATCCTTAACAAACAATGGTTTCTCTAGTTATTAATCCAATGGTTTAGGTTTGATGATACAACCTGAGGGTTATATATATGCCTGCATTTGTACATAACGTGTGAGACGATGGTTTGGTTTTAAAATGTGGGATTTCATGGTAGTGCTTTGTCTTGAGTGCATCCATGATCCAATGGAGATTCTAGGTGTTAGGGTTTGTGCTTTGCTTATGTAAATGTATGAATCAATGGTTTAGTTTTGGGTCCAGATTTGTAAGACCAGTTCAACTTACCTTGTTAAACCTAACTAATGTAATTAAATGATGATGGTTAATCATATCTTAGCTTGCTTGTATTCTTTTATTATGGAGGAATACTTTTATATTGTTAGTGGGAACCCTTATATCTTACATGTCAATATCATAGCTCTTATCAATGATGCAATCTTATGATAAACTGGTATACCACAAATATGAGGATGGTTTGTAGAACCAACACATGGAATGGAAAGATAATGATGTGCTTGTAGGAGATATGTGAGTGGTCTTAATGGACTTTGGTCATGGTTTAGAGCCCTAATGTAGGTGTGATACTCTTCATGTATGACAAGGATTGGTATCATGTGATGATGTGATAATAATTATATATCATATATTTTATATCTTCTAGAATTGTGACATACCATGTTTCGTTGTAGAATTCTTTTAGGGTTTGTATGTAACTTGATTGATGCAACCTTAACTCACCCATTTCTCATTAACTAATCAAGTGAAACCCTAATCATGTAGTGCCCTATTTTGTGGAACCATTCTAGTGTCATAACTTCCTGGATGGTGAAATGGGTATTCCATAAGGGAAGCTTGAAGTTGTATACTGTTGAGCATATGTGGCTGCAAGAGACTATGTATCCTTGTCATCCTGATCCCAAGGATTTGGAGGATGGTTGTGATCATGCCTCAGATTGAGAGCGGTTGAGGTTGTGTCTCATATATATGTATATGTGATGTGATTGAGGAGAACTATGGTTATACCTCGTATGATAGGGTTTTCTATACCCTGGTATCTAGTGTCATGACCTATATAACAAGGGAGGACTAGGTGTTGTAGATTGACTATATGTCATTGCGGGTAGGTTGACTGATATGTCACTGTCGATGACTCATGCTAATATAGGGGAAGAAATCTTAGGATTCTGGCTCTCCTAAATCTTGTACAAAACTGATTGTGACTTCATAGAGGTCAGTTGGAAGTTTGAGTGGTATACATCAAACTCCCCAGGGATAAATTAAAGATATAATCCAATCGTATAGTATATATTATAGGGTTGAATATATTTTACATTGGTTGATAACCCTCATTTTGTTTCTTATAGTGTTTAGTACTTATATAATACAATCCGAGAACATAATTGTTTAAATGGTGACAACTTTATCTATTCCTCTAAATATCTTGTTAATCAAGCTTGTTGTAACGTTATCTGTTCTACCTATTTAATTTGTTTAATTAAATAACTTGTTTTAATCAATAAGAAATGTTGAGAGTTATATCTCTCGCTAGGACTTGGGTGTCACCTCGTGGGTCATCACAAAATTTTAAGTGATTTTCAGTGACATCGTCATGTTCGTGGTGTTGATGAACAACAATTGAGAGATTAGTAGGAGAAGAAGGTTGGCTGGTGTTAGTATGTCCTAGAGTCGTCCTTGTACTTGTAGGTCTAGGTAGGAGATGTTTTGTAGATGATATGTATATCAACTCAAATTTTTAGTAGTACGCCAATGTTGTATACTACATGTATATATATGGAACATATCTTTTGTATACAAGTTGTGGCTGAGGCCACTAGATGAACATGTAAATACATGAAACGGTATGTGCATTATGCAAATGGTTTAAACAATCTGTAAATGTTCCTTTTTTTTTAATAGAGGGTGTCTGTCGCTTTTATTTATTCATATCAGAAAGAGCAATCGCTACAATGTTCTCATCGAAGTCCTCTAACACAGTCTGACAATCTCCTAAGAAACAGGCATGAGCAACTAAAGCATGGGTAACACCATTACCTTGCTATCTAATAAAAAAACTGTGAAAAGAGGAAAGATGTAAAGATAAGCGACAAATCTTAGTGACGATGTTGTCCTCATATCTATGTCCCCATCTGCCGGCCTTCACTGCATGAACCAACATAGCACTATCAATCTCGATGATCAGATCCTCCAGGCCTAGGTCCAGAGCTAACCGCATCCCATGTAGGACTGCCATTTCCTTCACACTAATCACTGAGAACACATGGTCCAGATGGGATTGGTACGTAGCCTTGATAACCCCTAGTGGTCCCTGAAAACAGATCCAATCCTCGCATTGCCACCATCGCAGGCACTGGCATCTGCATTCATCTTGAAACACCCCTGTGGGGGAGGGTTCCAAGCTAAAAAATCCAGGCCACCCTCCCTATGCACCCCTCCATGTGATGCCAACAAGTGTCGTTTGTAGTCCTTCATCGGTGAGAGAAAGTTGGTTGTAAGTACTGGAATATGTGGCTGTTGGGGATCAAAATTATACTTGTTTCTGGCTGTCCAAGATGTCCAAAGAAAAGTTGCCCCTTCCTCCCTTCTCCTCAAATCATCCTCCCGTAATAGCTCCTTGGAGAAGTCCCTGACATCCAAGCCTGTGTGGAGCGGCCAAGCAAGCTGTCCAGTTGCCCACACATGACCTACTAAAGCACAGAGAAAAACTACATGAGTGGCACCTTCTGGGTGAGACAAATAGCATGGGCATAGATCATCATGTGTTGCATGCCTCCTGTATAGGGTTGCCTTCATCTGTAGAATGTCTCGAAGCACGCACCAAAAAAAGTGTTTCAGCTTTGGAGGCCAACGTTGCTTCCAGACTCTTTTCCAATCCTCCTCCTCCAAGTCATCCAGTAGGTCCTCCCATGTGTGCATCATTCTGTAGGTGCTAGGCACTATAAACTCTCCCCTGCTCTCACTATCCCAACATAGAGTATCGGCGTCCTCCCTACCCCCCAAAGGGATAGGATAAATCATAGAACATATATGAGGGGGAAACACATCCATCAAGCCAACCTCATCCCACAGGCTCGTCTTCGCATCTATAAACCCAACAACTAAAGTATATGTTACCGACCCCTGTACCAGATAGCGGTGAATTGTCCTTCCCATCTATGGGATCCATCTATCTTTGTAAATATCAATGTTCCTCCCCGAACCCACCCTCCAAAGGAAACCTATCTTCGCCAGCTACAACACCCCCCATATGCTCCTCCAAGTGTAGCTAGGTGCCCCTCCCCTCGCTGAGTGGATGACCAAAGTGTGCCAGTAGTATTTCTCCTTCATTATACAGTTGACCAACATTCCCTCCTTAATAGCGAGCCGCCATCACTGTTTCGCCAGAAGCTCACTATTAAAAGCTGACAGATCTCAGAACCCCATCCCTCCATACTCCTTTGACCTACGCAGTCTCGCCCAACTGAGCCAATGAATCTTCCTCTCCCCTTCCTTCACTCCCCACCAAAACTGTGCTATCATGGAATGTATCTCGTCTATGAGTCCTTCTGGGAGTTTGAAAATTCTCATCAAGTAGGTAGGAATAGCCTGAATCATCTTCTTTAATAAGAACCTCCTTCCATGGCTTAGACAACAAGTTTTCCTTCCATCCCTGCAATTTTTTGCATACCCTGTCCTTAATCGTAGAAAATACCACCTTCTTAGGCCGCCCCACATCCATGGGTAAACCCAAGTATTTCTCATGTTTGTCCACCTCTCTCACCCCAAGCATGTTCTTGATGGTATCCCTCCTTTCTGCCTGCACATTACTACTAAAGGAAACCTCAGTCTTCTCAAAATTATTTTTTTTCCCGGATGCCCTCTCATATTGGCTGAAAATCTCAACTAAAGCGGAGCATTCTTATGAGGTCTCTCTAGTAAACACGATGCTATCATCAACAAAGAAAAGGTGAGACACACGTGATGTTGTCCTGCATGCTTTAATTCCATGGATCCTTTTTTCTTGGGCTGCTTTTAAGAGAGATAAAGAGAGAGCTTCAGCACAAAAAATAAAGAGATAGGGAGAGATAGGGTCACCCTGGCATAGTCCTATGTTCCTAAACATATTTGTGATGTTTAATTCGGTTTTAATTATCCCCTTTTTCTACTATACAGTTAATTAGCGATCAATCATGTGTTTTGGTTTTGATTAATCTCATTCAGCATATTGACGTGGTTTATTATCACACTAATAAATTCACTCAGGGTTGAAATCCCTGAGCTTTTACCTAAACCTTGTGCAATAATAAAACCCACAAGTGGATGAGTCTTATCGCAATATAGTTAAGGATCAAATCCCAAGGGACAATGTTTTTAAGAATTGCTCCTAGTCTAGTCTAGATCAAGTAAGGCTAATATTTAGAACAAGGTTTGATTTGAGGTTAATTAAACTAAGTGTGAGAAAGTAAAGATCAGAATTAAATTTGATCTAGATTAATGATATGGGATCACCGGGATGGTATCGAGTTTCGCCACCACTATACATGCAAACACATCCAAACATCAAACATCTAGGCAAGATTTAACTATCCAAATAGAACTACTGCGAACCCTCCCTAAGGGATGTTTAGGTTCGCATAAGCATCACCTTAGGCATCAGATGTCTTGTTGCCATCTGGATCATGCACTTATGGTTCCGAAGATACAGATTTCCAACTGAAGTTGTGGGCCCCCTGTACAGGCATTAGGCACACAGAAGTATCACTGTGGGCTAGATGGCTCGTCCCCTCACGGATCACACACTTACGACCTCAAGGAATCCCTTTCTATTTCTAGTCAGGGAGTCAACCATTTTAATCAACAAGCAAGCATGTGATTAATCTACAAGAAACCATCGATGATTAACAACAAAGATATAGATATCCAAATGAAGTTGTGGTCCTCCCCGAGGGATGTTTAGGCCACAGAAGTGTCACCATAGGCTAGATGGCTCGTCCCCTCACGGATCATACACTTACAACCTCAAGGAATCCCATTCTATTTCTATTTTGGGAGTCAACCTCGTTAATTGACATTCTACCCTACATATAGAAGTTCTCACAACATAGGGATGAAAGCATATAATCAATCCACAAACATTAATGATTAATAACGAAATGAAAAGTTATATACATTGCCATGGAATGTTTAACAAGAGAACATGCTTTCATGGGAAACTGGGCTAGTCCCCGCACCCTAGTGAAAAGGAACTACTCACTCATTATGCGAGAAACAAAAAGAACAAGAGAGAGGGAAGGTTCTGCCATGAGCATGATGCAGAAGGTAGTCGCAGTTCGGTGAAGATGATGCAGTCTTCTACGTCGTGTCAGAGCAGATTTAGATGACGAGGAAGAACCACCAAGGCAGACTGGCCAGATCTTCTTCTCCACCTTCTTTCTCATCTTGACCTCCTTGCTCGCTGTAGGAGGAGCAGGTGAAGTGGCAATGGCGTGGATGATTGGATCGAACCTGCGTTCTGGTAGCCTGTCGGCATCCTGGGTCTGATGCACGAATGAGGACCCTTCTGGTCCTATTTATAGGCTTGGGTCCGGGTCTTGAATGATTTGGACCTTCTAGTGTTTTCTTCACGGTCTTGAGTTTAAACGGTTTAGAGACTATTTGCTTCTCACGGTTTGAGGACCGTTTGGTCTTGAACAGTCTCAAGATTGTTTGCAGCCCATGCGGTCATGTCTAAACGGTCTTGGAGATTGTTTAATATCCTCACGGTTTTGCTTTAATGGTTTTGGAAACCATTTAGTCTTCTCACGGTTTGGGATCGTGAGACTTCCTCACGGCCTTGAGATCTCGCTGCTTCAACCAGTCTTGGCTTCTAACGGTTTCAACATGCACCCAAATAGTCTTGGGCAATCGGTCTTATACCCAACCGGTCTCATGGCCTTAACGGTCTTTAGGTCCTAATAGTCTTCACGATCATTTTCTCTTGATCAGTTTTGGAAACGGACACTGCCCTAGCGGATTCTGCATTCCATCCAAAGGGTCTTGGCTTCCAAACGATCTCTACTCCAACCTATCTTCACTTCCAAATGGTCTTGATTGCTCATGGTTTGCTTCCTCTGGTCAGTCTTGCTCGTCTGAACGGTCTCATGGTTTGCTTGTCTAACGGTCTTGAGACCGTGCGCCGCCAAACGGTTTTGGATAGGGTGCTTGATCAGTTTGGAGACTTATTGCCTCCTCACGGTCTTGAGGCCATGAAGCTTCACACATTCTTGAGACCATATGCAATGAGGGTGGATCGCTAGATCAAGATCATGTGGATGAATGGCCAAGACCGAGAGGTCAAAACCGAATGAATGAAACCGTTTGGATCGAGACCGAATGGTCAAGATCTATTGAGCAGACTGAATGGATCAAGACTGTTTGGTCAAGACCGTGGCTGAGAGGATCTTGAGTGAATGTGAGTTCTAGTTGATGGTTGAACCTCACCTTGACCTGCATGATATGCATGAAATTCAAATAAAACTAATTAATAACTTGATAATCTGATCAACCAAGCAAAGTTACACATTGTAAGATTTAAGGAGATGAAATCGAATGTATTTAGTCAAATTGGGCCCAAAATGTTGACTGAAAATCATGATGAATTTGGATTCATCAGAACCCCAAACATTAATGTTGCTCATCCTCGAGTAACACAAAACCTAAAATAGTCGCCAAATGAATAATTTCAACTTGTGTGGTTGCTTCCTCTTCACATTGCGATTGTTTGCTTTCTACTCAGTATAACTATGCATCTCAAATTCCTAAGATCATTGAACACATCTTACCATATCTTTGTTCCTGAGTTTGTTTTCCAACCTCACTTCCTCCTCACTTTTTCCAACAACAAGCATTTCTAAGAGTTTTGTAAGAGTCCAAAGATACCCACAGAACAACAAGTGTGCACCTGATCTAAGATTGGTGTATTTCAGGATAGTGGAGGCATTCATTGTGCCTTTAGGTAGAATAGGGAGTGAATGGTGGTATGAAAGGAAGAAATAAATATCTCCTCTATTCAAATTGAGATTTTTATTTTATGATTGCAATTTCATTGATTGAATTTTGTTAGTGTGAATCTCTCCTCTATTCGACTCGAGATTGCATTTATTTGTGTGCGCTTTGGCATCTTTTCTTGGTGGTACACCCCTATTAATTTGTGAGGGGTATGGAAGAAGAAGATATAGAGGGAAGTGGTGTGCCACCCCGAACTTAGGGTTTGGATCTATTTTGGCTATTTTTGTTTTGTTTGGATGGACAGAGGGGTACGAAGATGATGGAAAAAGTGTAGAAGAGAGTTCAGATCAGAATGCAACTTGATTTACAATTCTGTGCACCAGGTCATTCTCTTTATCATACTCTGCTCAAATAATTACTTGATGAGGATCTAGTGGAGATTCCATGTTATTGTTCCACTTATCAGTTAGGAAGCACGATGTGTTTGATCTCTATCAGTTCGACAGACACTTGCCATTTTTGTAGTAGGATCATGATGTTAAGATTCATAAGCTTCACAAGATGATTTTAATCAATAGGCTAGTTTTCAGAAAATGGCCCTTTTGAGGATCAACTTTGAATAAGGAGGGTATAATGATGCAAAGAAAAGCATCGAGAGAAAAACTAGCCAGCTAGGTAATGGCTATTATTGAAACAAAAAGCGTCAAAACTTCATCAAGTTTTTGTTCAATCTCTTTGAAAAGTTAAAAATTTTGAAAATTTTGATCAAAATTGCAACGATGAAATATTAAGTTTAAAAAAGATGGGTGTAGTTGGAATGTAAAGTAAGTACCACCCACCCTCCACCCTGAACATAGAAATTTTCTTGTCCCGAGAAAACTCTAAATCCAAGATGGAGGGGAAAATTCATGCTGGTTGGACCACTAGATGTGGTTATGTTCCAATCAGCGTGTATCCTCCATCTGAAATTCTCAAAAATGAAGACTAGTCAAAACTTAAGATAGCATCTCATGATGCAATTTTTATTTACTGTAAAATTATCTAATATTTAAAAACAAAATTAAGGAAAAATTCTAATTCAAAATTAAAAGTAAAACAAATTTATTGATCGGGTTACCTCCCGACAAGCGTCTTTGTTTTACGTCGATGGCTCGACGTGGATACTATCACCATGGTGGGGATCTAGGTGGAACTTGAGCTAGATTGACATATTCTTTAGGTGGTTTCTTTCTCAGTCATTCATTTATCCTTGCTTTGATTATGGCCTCTCATATTCTTCCCCAAACTGAGCGGGCAATGTCGGAACACATAGGGAAACAACTTGAGTTTTGTCGCCTAATGGGAGGCGGAGAATATTTGTAGGGGATCTGAACGACTTCATTGATGAAGTAGTGTTGTTGAGGCTCAGAAGAAAAGTTCATTTGTTGATGCACTATCCCTTCATTGTAGCAATGCTGGTCTTGATGTCAATCAGATATGGATCTGGAAGATGTCTCAGTAGAAACTGTAGTCCAAATCTTGTTGTAGAGGGAAGATGAAATCAGTAGTCTCTGTCTGTTGGGCTACTGGTGCATTCTAGAGGATAGTTGTTTCTAGATGAGGAGGCTCATGGACACCTGAAGATGGTTTGGTATGTGTTATGACAGGGTTGAGAGGTGTCTCCTCCTTTTCCCAAATGTCTTCAATAGTTTTATAGGGTTGAGTTCCTCAAAAGTAGCTTCAACATTTTCTACAGAGTCGAGAAATTCATTGCAATCTTTTACTTGTTCAGTAATAAGTTCATCAGCTGATGGGTCCGTTAGAGAAACTTCTAAAGGATCGTATGATTCATGATTCTCTTGAGTGAGAAATGACATCTGCTCTATGCAATCAATAACATAAACTTCTTCTTGCATGCTTGGTTTTTTCATATTTTCAAAAACTTTAAACTCGAGAGTTTCTTTTCCTAGGCAAAGAAGCAAGTTTCCTACTTCAACATCAATTAGAGTTCTTGAAATGGCGAGGAACAGACATCCAAAGATGAGAGGATACCTGGCATCTTCTTTTATGTCCATAATGACAAAGTCACACAGAACATATGCGTCATTGCCTACCTTGACCGAGACATCTTTGAGGATTCCTAACAGATGTTTTATCGAATTGTCAACAAGCTATATAGTTATGCCAGTAGGAAGAAATTCTGAAAATCCAAGCCTCTTGCAAAGTCTAAGCGACATGATTGAAATGCTAGGACCAAGATCATCTAGTCCCTTCTTATATGTAGAATCACCAATATGGCATGAGATACCAAAAGATCCAGGATCTTTCTATTTCTTAGGCATCTTTCTTTGAATAATATTAGAAGTAGTAGGCTAGTTTAACCGTCTCAACTTCCTCGGTTCTGTATTTCCTTATGAGGAGAGACTTCAAGTACTTTGTCTAGGCTGGTATCTCTACCAGCACATCTAGAAAGGGTATATCAACATGAAGTTTCTTCATAACTTCCTTGAACTTGTTGAAATGGGTATCAAGCTTTGTTTTCCTTAGACGAGCTGGAAAAGGTATACGAGGCTTGTATATAGGGATATCAGGTTCTGGTGTTACTTCTTCCTCTTCTATAGTAGGTTTCACAGAATTTTCTTTGTCTGACTTATCATTGCTTGGCTACTCCTTCAGAATAGATTCGGGTTCTTCGTCAACTTGATTATTCTCCTGGTCTTGTTCATCTATGACAACCACTGGTGTGTTGACATGAGGGTTGGAATATACATTACCAGAACGAGTCATAACAACCTTCAACTGCTTAGGATGTTTAGGGTTGTTCTCTGGTTGACCAGCAAAAGCTCCAGCTGGAGGCTTGAGATTGGCTGACAGTTGGGCTAACTAAGATTCAATAGCTTTCTAGTGTGCTTGTTGAGTAACTATCATAGTTTGTTGTGCTTGTAGCATCTTCTCGTCAGCTAACAATTTGTCATAAGGAGAGATGGGTCCGTCTTGTTGTCTGTGTTGTGGATTCTGGTAAGGGACATGGTTGGGGTCTTGGAACTGAGGGTTGTTCTGGTAATTGTTGTAGTTCCTATTCTAGAAGTTACTTTGGTTTCCAAAATTTTGTTGTTGGTTATATGGACCAAGTTGTTGTGAGTTTACCGCTCATGAAGGATTTCCATATTGAAAATCGAGATGATTCATGTTCTGATTTGGATTGTAATAACCTTGACCAGGAAGAGTATTGACAACATTTAGACTTTCCATCTGGCCATTATCTCCTTGTCCATTGACTTTGCTTAGAACAACATCATAAAGAACATTGCAAGTTAGCGTGGAATGATCTGTGCCTTTACATGCTTCACAGAACAGTGAAGTTTATTTGATTTGTTCTTGTTGTCGAGGGGGTGAGTGTCTTCTTTCATAGGCAGCAAGAGACGATTCAATATGGTCTTTCTTGGCAACTAAGAGATTGAGGGTTTTAGCAATAGACTTGTATTCAAGAATAACTTCAGCCATAGTTACCTTCAATACTCCTTTGCCTACTAATCTACCCCAATTAGCTTGATTTTCATCTCCCAGGGTGACAACCTTCTATGTGCTATCATAACTTTGATGCATGAAGTTACCACCAGATGAGGAGTCTAAGAACCTCTTGATGTCGTCATCCACACCCCTATAGAAGATCTCAATGAGTTGATTCTTAGGAATGCCATGGTGTGGACACTTACGTAGAAGGTCTTTATATCTTTCCCATGCATCAGCAAGGGATTCTCTAGGGACCTGGGTGAACATTGTTATTTGACCCCTAATTTTTGTAGGTGAGAGAAGGAGGGTAGAATTTTTCCAGAAAGACATTTTGAAGTTGTTCCCAAGTGGTGAAGTGTTCACATTGCAAGGAATTGTACCAACTTATGGCTCTATTAGCAAGACAATACTTGAAAAGACAGAGTCAGATGGCATCGTCTGAGACTCCATTTTGCTTTGTCATAGAACATAGATCGATAAACCTCAGAAGGTGTTCCTGACTATCTTCTCCTTGCTTACCATAGAATGGGCTGTTTTGGAGTAAGGTGATCCAATGTGCCCAGATCTCAAAATTTGGAGCGTTTATGGGAGGAGGTTGCAATGGATGGTAAATATCAACTGCTTTAGGAATGGAGAACTCTCTAAGGTCCTTCTACAGTTCTGCTACTTGTAATGTTGCTTATGCTGCTTGGATCTCTGTTTCAACTGTAGCTTTGGCTTCTTGCATAAGCCTATCTCTTTGTGCAGCAAGGACTTGAGCAACCCTTTGGGCTATTTCCTCCTCTTGAGCCATCCTCGCTTGGTTCACTCTATTCTGACGATGAAAAGTTCTGTCTATCTCGGGATCAAAGCTAGCTGTGAGACTGGGACTATTTGAGCAGTGCATGCACTAGTCTTTGTTGGTACCTAGGATGGAAAGATTTTTCAGAAGCGAGATTGACGGAGTAGAACCAAATTCAAGTAAATGATCAATTGTAGCAAAATAAAAAGTAAAATCCAATATTAGCCTCAAAAGAACTAGATTTGACTAAAGTATTCCATTGTCCCTGAAAACGGTGCCAGAATTTGACGTGGTTTGTTATCGCACTAAAAAAATCACTCAGGGTTGAAATCCCTGAGCTTTTACCTAAACCTTGTGCAATAATACCACCGGCAAGCGGATGGGTCTTATCACAGTATAGTTAAGGATCGAATCCCAAGGGACAACGTTTTTAAGAATCGCTGCTAGTCTAGTCTAGTTCAAGTAAGGCTAATATTTAGAACAAGGTTTGATTTGAGGTTAATTAAAATAAGTGTGAGAAAGTAAAGAGAAGAATTAAAGTTGATCTAGATTAATGATATGGGATTTCTAGGATGGTACCAGGTTTCGCCACCACTACACATTCAAGCACATCCAAACATCAAACGTCCAGGAAAGATATAACTATCCAAATAGAACTATTGTGAACCCTCCCTGAGGAATGTTTAGGTTCGCATAAGCATCTCCTTAGGCATCAAATGTCTCATCTCCATCCGGATCATGCACTTACAATTCCAAAGATATAGATTTCCAACTAAAGTTGTGGGCCCCCTGTACAGGCATGAGGAACACAGAAGCATCACCGTGGGCTAGATGGCTCGTCCCCTCACGTATCACACACTTACGACCTCAATAAATCCCTTTCTATTTCTACTCAGGGAGTCAACTGTGTTAATCGACAAGCAAGTAGGTGATTAATCTACAAGCATACATCGACAATTAACAACTAAGATACATATAACCAAATGAAGTTGTGGCCCTCCCCAAGAGATGTTTAGGCCACAAAAGCATCACCGTAGGCTAGATGGCTCATCCCCTCACGGATCATACACTTACGACATCAAGGAATCCCATTCTATTTCTAGTTTGGGATTCAACCTCGTTAATTGAAATTCTACCCTACATATAGTTCTTCCAACATAGGGAAGAACAAGATAAAAGAAAGCTTGTAATCAATCCACAAACATTAATGATTAACAACAAAATGAAAAGTTATATACATTGCCATGGAATGTTTAACAAGAGAACTTGCTTGCATGGGCAGCGAGGCTAGTCCCCGCACCCCAGCAAAAAGGAACTACTCGCTCATGATGCGAGAAACAAGAAAAACAAGAGAGAGGGAAGGTTCCACCATAAGCATGATGCAAAAGGTAGTTGCAGCTCCGTGAAGATGATGTGGTCTTCTACATCGTGTATGAGAAGATCTGGACGAGGAGGAAGAACCACCATGGCAGACTGGGCAGATCTTCTTCTCCACCTTTTTTCTCATCTTGAACTCCTTTCTCACAGCAGGTGAAGTGGCAATGGCATGGATGATCAAGATCGAACCTATGTTCAGGTAGCCTGTCGACGTCCTGGGTCCGATGCACGAATGAGGACCCTACTGGTCCTATTTATAGGCTTGGGTCCGGGTTTTAAATGGTTCAGACCTGCTAGTGTTTTCTTCATGGTCTTGAGTTGAAACGGTTTGGAGATCGTTTGCTTCTCACAGTTTGAGGACTGTTTGGGCTTGCGCGGTCTCAAGACTATTTGTAGCCCATGCGGTCACATCCAAACAGTCTTGGAGATTGTTTAATATCTTCACAGTTTTGCTTTAATGGTTTTGGAAACCATTTAGTCTTCTCACTGTTTGGGATCATGATACTTCCTCACAGTCTTGAGATCTCGTTGCTTCCACCGTTCTTGGCTTCTAACAATTTCGACATGTGCCCAAATGGTCTTGGGAAATTGGTCTTGTGTCCTACCGGTCTCGTGTCCTACCGGTCTCGTGGCCTTAACGGTCTTCAGGTCCTAACAGTCTTTACAATCATTTTCTCTTGATCAATTTTGGAAATGGTCGATGCCCTAGCAGTTTCTGCGTTCCATCCAAACAGTCTTGGCTTCCAAATGGTCTCTACTCCAACCGGTCTCATTTGCTCATGGTTTGCTGCCTCCGATCGGTCTTTCTCATCTGAATGGTCTCATGGTTTGCTTGTCTAACAGTCTTGAGACCGTGCGCTGGCAAATGGTTTCGGATAGGGTGCTTGATCGATTTGGAGACTGATTGCCTCTGCACGATCTTGAGGCCATGAAGCTTCATAATGTCTTGAGACCGTATGCAAGGAGGGTGGATCACTGGATCAAGATCATGTGGATGAATGGCTAAGACCAAGAGGTCAAAACTAAATGAATGAAACCATTTGGATCGAGACTGAATGGTCATGATCGATTGAGCAGACCAAATGGATCAAGACCGCTTGGTTAAGACTGTGATTGAGAGGATCTTGAGTGAATGTGAGTTCTAGTTGATGGTTGAACCTCACCTTGACCTGCATCATCTGCATGAAATTCATATAAAACTAGTTAATAACTTGATAATATGATCAACCAAGCAAAATTGCACATTGTAAGATTTAAGGAGATGAAATCAAATGTATTTAGTTGCATTGGGCCCAAAATGGTGACTGAAAATCATGATGAATTTGGATTCATCACGTATCGGGGTCTTACAAAGTGAAAAAGCAAAGTTCTCTACATACAATCATAACCTCACAGATGATTACTTGTTGTAAGCATTATGACACAAAGCTCTAATAACAAAAAAAATCTTCAAATTTATGTTCTCAAGTGTATTGGAGAATTTCTATCATAACATGAAAAAGGGCGTATATTTAGTGAAACAACAATACTTGTCACCAAAATATATGGACATAAAATTGATGGCCAGTCAATCAAAGAACTTTAAGATTCCATTGAACAGAAGAGGACTTGGAAAATCAGAATTCCTTTATAATTCATGGAGCATTGCCTACTTGTGGTCGTTGAACTCTAAGGTATAAAGGTAATGAGCTATAACTACAATTCCATTAAGCCACAAAGTTGGCCAATTATGTTTGAATATGAAGGGGAAATATATCATGGATACCTATTAGGATGGAATGATTGATCAAAAAAAGCATCCCTCTTTTTATAAAAATAATTGGAAGTCATAAGAAGTTTATATGCATACCCCACAATAGTTGCCTTTTTCTAGGAATATTACATTGTTTGTATTAGTGTTCAAGGAAGAACGTAACAAAGGTAGGTGTAACGACCATGACCTTCGTTTTGGGCTTACCCTGTTTGTTTTGCCTAAACCTTGTGCTTGGTTGCTTGCTAATCATCTTTACTGATGATTAGGGTTTGCTTGTGCTTAGTTGAGAGTTGGAGGTGCTACTTGCAAAATAACCTAAGATAGGTTTGGAGAGCAAGTTTGTCACCTTGAGAGATGTCTTTGTCTCTCTTTTCTTCCTCTAGGGTTGAGAGGAAGGTTTGGGCTCATGCCTTGAGTTGTCTTGGGCTTTGTTGAGCTCTTTTGGGCCTTGTTTTCCCTTCTTTGGGCCTTGCTTTGCTTGGTTGAGCCCTGTATCGGGCAAGGATGCTTTGTATCGGCCATGAGGTATCACCCATGGGGGTGTGTCGGCCATGGAAGAGTAGTGTGTTGGCCTTTGACCTTTGTTGACCTCCTTGCCTTGGTTGTGTCACCCTAGCTTGGACACGTAGCCGAACCTTGGTTGAGTGGTGGCATGGCATGTGCATGTGTTTTTCAAGGTGGTAAAACGTGTGGACAAGTGTCCCTTGGTAAGGTGACACCTTGCCTTGGTTTAACCTTGACCCCCATCTATATATGCCTTGCATTTCTCTTCCTTAGGAACCCTTTTATCTCTTTGTTGCTCCAGTCTTCCTTGTTTGCACAATACACCTATCCCTTGAAACCTTTGGTGGTCGATACCCTTGGAGGAGCTAAGGTTGGTGGCTGATCCCCTTGAAGGAGTTCTTCTTCTTCTTCCTTTAGCTTGGTGGACAAACCCTAGGTGGGTCTTGTTCTTTGGTAAGCATCTTCCCTCTCTCCTTAGCATCTTCTTCTCCATCTTTCCTACTCTTCGGCCATGGTGGTTATGCTTCTTGTTCCTTTTCTTGAGATGGCTGAAGTGGTGAGCTTGGAGCTAGGACCTTGAAGCTTGGAGCTTTGGAGCTTGAGGAGTTTGCTTAAGGCGGGTTACATAACTTCTAACCCTAGCTATACTGCCTTCTCTATGTTGCATGTTTCATATATGATGATGATTGGTCATTGCATGTTATGCTTCTTGCTCTAGTATATGTTGTTGATCTTATGGATATAATGAGCATGATGTTGTTGTTGATGGTTTATATGCCTTTACACCTAGTTGGCCAATCCATGGTTTAGGGTTTCCTTGTTGAGAAACACTCTTTTTTCTCCTTGGTCTAGAGAAGTGAGTTTGAGCTCTAGTATTGTGGGAAATACCCCTCTCTTGATTAGGTTGAGAGGTGAGCTTGTATTCTAGTTGCTTGATCAACACCCTCCTATCACCATGGATTTGAGAGGTGAGATTTTGGATAGATGATGACCTATGCTGAGGTGGATCCTTGTCGTTGCCCGATTTGTGATAGAAAACCCCTCTCTCTTGGTTGTTGAGAGGTGAGCCGACCTTCTTGATCAATTAGGGTTTGGTGCCCTTGTGCTTGAGGTTGAAGATGATCTTGTGGGGTTGTGCCTTGCACGATATGACCTTGGGGTTGTGCTGGCCGATAGCCCTGTTTGGAGTTGTACCCTTGGGCGACACACCTTGTTGAGATAGTTGACTTGGTGCCCGTTATGCTTTGGCTAATATGGAGCCTAGTAGGCTATTCTTGTGTTGGGTAATAGGGTTTACTTGTGGTGATGCACGATATGTCCTTGAGGTGTAATCCTTGGTAGATATGCTTGCTTGGGCATTTGGATGATCCTTGTATCCCTGGCCGATATGCCTAGTTGAATCTTAGTTGGTTCCTGTTATGGTCCCTTGGTCGATACCCTTGGTGGAGTTGATGGATTGGTGATACACCTATGATGAGTGGTTGATACACCTTGTATAGGTGGTTGCCCGATACATCCATGTAGAGAGGAGTCCCGATACACTCCCTTCTCTTAAGGTGGTCTTGGAAGATAGGCTTTGATAGCTTGGTTCCCGGCACAGCCTTGGCTGTTATCCTTATTTAGATGAGCTTGGGCGATATGGTATGGTGCCTAGGTTGTCTTTGGCTGATACCACCATGTCTTAGTTGAGCTTTGACTTATATGAAGTGTTGGACGATATGGCTTCATGCCTGACATACTAACCCTAGGATGTTGGCTGTTATGATGCTTCATGGCCATGCACAACACCATTCTTGGGCATCACGGGTACCCCTAGCCGATAGGGTTAACCCTCAGATGATGCTGAGATGGTTACATAATAGGGGAGCCTTGGGAGACACCCCTTTGGTCGATATGTTACATGTTGAAGGTTAGCCCGAAAGTGAAACCTAACCTTAACCCTAGCTTGGTGCATGTTAGACCCTTGGCCGATAGCCAGGGTAGTGCTACACGTTATACCTTGGTGATGGCTGCCCAACACCATGAGTGCTAATGGAACCTTGATGCATGTTAGAGGATGTGCAGTGTTTGGCTGATATGGTGGTGAGTTGCTTTAGGTTTTGGAACCCTACCTGGTACACCCTTTGGTGAGGGTTGGTGCTGCTCACCATACTTTATAGTGAGGGTTGAAGGAGTTTTGGTGAGGGTTATGATAATCCAAAATGTATATAGTTGATAGTTCCATATTAATAATGATAACACAAGTGATATGATGTAATCACCTTGAATCCTACAACTATGATGATGAGATAAGATGATAGGTGGTGAACCAGGTGTGTTTGGGAAGATACGATGTTGCTAAACATGATGGTGTGACACATGCATATGGTCACAAGTATAAGGCATAATGTATGCCCATGATTAATAATAATACTATGAATGATAAAGTTTATGTGTGATATTCTCATGGATGCTTCTTTATACTTGACAGCATGATCATTCTGTTAATCCATGATGGCTTCAGTAATCTCTGCAAATGTGTATACTAACCCTGCAGGTATTTCATGTGGATTAATAGCCTGGTAATAGTTGTGAGATATATGTGCTTCGACTAGCACAATGCGATGATAATCCTTGTTAATAAAATAACAAGTTGATAGGTATGAGGACCTGATATAAGACTGAGTGTGTAGTTGAGGTGTTATCCTCTGATGATGAGATAAGGGATGGATTCCCAAGATGTTGATCCATGATTATGATGCCTTGAGAGGCAGTGGTTGATATTATGAGGGATTGAGGTCCCAGGATAGTATGTTGATGGAAATAATGATGTAATTCTATAAGGCTATGTTATGCTTTGTCTTGCCTCAACAATTGGCTTAAAATATACTAATCAATTATAGATGAACCTATCATGTAGTTTGTCCTGGCCATAGATCCATTACCACCAGTATTTGGTGATGGTGAAACATGTTTATTGTGCGGGATTACCTAGAGCACATATTGTTGAATATGTGAGGTTTCCCCTAGCCTAAAATAGGAGGGTTGAGTGCAACTGTGGATATATGGAGCATGCGGAACATACCCATGGCTCAAAATATGTGATGATGAGCATGATGTGTTCATGGCTCAGATGTATGTACTAGCACCTATGATGAGGTGAGCTAGAGATATGGGTTGCTTGCAGAGCTGACCAAGAGGCTGAGGCCCTATAAGCATAAAACTGCGGTCTTGCTTGATGATTCATGTACTGACCATGAGAAGGTGAGGTCATGGAGTCCGGATCTCCTTAGACCTTATATGGCACCGGATTGGGCTTCGCAACCAATGGTTGGATTTGAGAAGGGAAGGCTCACTTCCTCAGGGCATAATAAAATGTAATCCAGCCGAATAAGTATATCTTACTTAGAGCAAAACATGGAACATTGATTGAGGCTTTGCTTATATAGCTGGTCTAGTTACACCTTGCAGATATGTGTACGATCCTTATATCTTGTGATAAGTTCTTATAAAGATTATCTTGTCAATCATGTTCCATAAAGAAATACTTGGTTATATGCCTCCCAGATATCTTGGTGATCTTGATGGTAATAATTTCTTTGCTCAGTATGTTGCTCTTATTATACACTTTATTAGTTACTTGATGTTATCTGCTTTAACCTTTGAGGTTTTATAGTTGCAGCGGGGAGTTATGTTTCTCGCTGGGACTATGTGTCTCACCCCGCTGATTTACACCCTTTTTAGGTGATCGATCTAGACGTGGTGGCGGTCGTGAGGTTGCGTCCGAGTAGTAAGAAGAGCAATATAAGGCAAGAGATGGACATGCTATTGTTTAATTGGTTTTGTGGTAGAGTCTTAGAAGTTATCCATGTACTCTCAGGTCCTTGGAAGTGTTTTGATGACGTTTCACGATATTTAGCTGTTGTAATTTTTGTATACCCTACTGTTGGTCGTACGTGGTCATTCTATATGTATAAATAGGTGATGAACTAATATGCACTTTTGCGACAGTGCGTGACTTTAAGTGATGAACATATCAGGCAGGTGATCTTGAATATATCTATACATGACATGATCTTCTTGTAGGGCCTGGTTGCAAATGTTATGTATGTATGCTTTCCGCAATCAGTTTTAATTAACCCATGTTTTCAGTAATATATGGTTCCACACATTTTCATGTGTCATCTCGTTGTCTGTGTGATGGCGGGGTGTCACAGTTGCTTTGGTATTAGAGCTCTAGGTTCGCTGAGTCTATGGGGATCTAGGACTAGGTTTGTGTTTGTTCTTGTGAGTTTCCCAGATTTTCTTACAATAACCTTCTTCCCTCAGAAGAAGATAAAGCTTAAAGATGTCTGGAAACCATGAAGAACATGTTGTCGAGAGTAGTGATGTTGCATCAGTTGATGGAGCAGGAGGGCATGCACATGGAGATCGGGTGCCTGAGGTCCCCCAACTTGACCCAACCATTCTTGAAAACCCAGCCTACCAACAGCTTATGGGGAAGTTGATGGCTACGATGAATCACATGGTAGAACGAGTGCCAGTGCCTCATCCAAGAGAACAGGCTCCCCATGGTGAAAAATTGGGTATTGGGAAGACCTTTGAGCGGCTTCACTGAGTCAGAGCTTCGGATTATGCCGAAATGGCTGATCCAACGGATGTTGATCTGTGGCTGACAGGTCTTGAGAAGGCCTTCCAGATCCTCGACATCCCCAAAGTAGACAAAGTCAAGCACATTGTCTACCTTCTGAAGGGTAGTGCTGGCCACTGGTGGGCCATCGAGGAGGAGAAGCGACCCGGTTAGGAGATCAGTTGGGAGATCTTCCGGCGAGAGTTTGTCAGCAGATACTTTCCGAAGATGTATCTAGACGAGAAGATCAACCAATTTGAGCATCTACGCCAAGGAATGATGAGCATCACTGAGTATGAAGCCAAGTTCAAGGACTTGATGAGGTTTTGTCCTTACATGGTAGCGACAGATGATGAGCGGATCAAGTGGTTTGAGAAAGGTTTGAGTGATGAACTGTCGACACCTGCTGCTGCTTTAGAGAATTGGGAGTGGTTTGCCATGTTTGTGGAGTTTGTCCGCAGGATTGAATGATCTGTGTTGGTATATGTATGCCCGTAGAGCCATCCGAAGCGATTTCATGGAGTCGGATATTAATTAATCAATTAATGCGATTATTTGGTTAATTAATGAATTCCGAAATATTCTAATTAATCCACGAGCGTTTTAATTAATGCAACGTTTCTGTTTACCGATGGGTTTAGGAAACCCTACTTCTCTTCTTATCCTATTTAAAGGAGGATAGACGGCCGATATCTATATAAGATATAGAGAGACGCTTTTAGGTTATTCTGATGCACGTAAACCTAGCCGTCGCCGTCCTTAGGAGAGAGGAGAGCAACGCGCCACTAGCACGCCGCCGCAGAGACACGCTCCTTCCCGCCGGCTTGAGAAGCGCGACGTGGAGTTCCGTCCATCCACGTGGACAAAGTAGAGATGCAGACGCCTTGACGCCTGCGTTCGGAGGACGTCGACGACCACCTGTACGTGCTGCGAGCAACGTACATCACTGCCGCAGAGGAGCATTGCCAGATCAACCTGCGACAGCGAACGGGAGAGAAGATCCGTCCGTGTTTGATAAGCAGTGTTGCACCGTCGTGCAGCGGGACATCGCCGGACTTGCTCCGCGATAAGGTATATCCCGCAAACCTATTTCCGAATACGCTGTTATCGACGAGATCCTGTTACGGGTTACGTGGATTTTATCGCTTCCGCCGCGCATGTTTTCTCCACAAAACCCAACAATCTGTTAGGGAGAAAAGGGATTCCATGACTAGGAAAAGGCCTGCTCAGTTCCAGGGACAGAGATCTGGTGGCTTCAAGAAGTCAAGGTTTTCAACACCTTCCATGATGAGAGGTTCTAGTGCACTGTCACAGTGGTCTCTGAGTAAGGGAAAAGGTAATGTTTCTTCACCGTTGAAGGCACATAGTACAACTTCTGTGGAAGTAACAAAGCCATCTAGACCACAGACAGAAGGCAGGTCATGTTATCACTATGGACAGACGGGGAATTTAAAGTCAAATTGCCCAAGAAGAGACGTTGAAGTAACACAACAGTCGAGACAGAATCAACAAGGATCAGACAGACAACAGCCCGGTGCTAGCAGAGGGCTAGGACGTGGTCAAGCATCGCAAGTGGGATCGTCTGCTCAAGGAAGCAGAGGACGTGGACAACAAGCAACAACTCGATTCTATGCTATGAGTCAGTCAGAGGCGATAGTCAACCCACGAGTGGTGACAGGACATATGGAGTTATTTCATTCTAATTTATCTTCTTCTTGCTTTATATCTGTTTTGGTTGACTCAGGTGCTACACACTCTTTTATCGCACATAGTCTGCTTGATAGTTGTCCTTTACCTATTAGTTCTAAGGAAGATAGCTTGTTGTTAGAAACCCCTCTTGATGGTTCCTCGATGATTTGAGAAGAGTGTCCATCTTGTGTCTTATCTTTTTCGGGACACAATGTACAAGTATATCTTATACCACTTGATATGCATGGATTTGATGTGATCATTGGGATGGATACCTTAGAGAAGTATAAGGTTATGTTGGACTGTGTTTCCAAATAGGCAGTGTTTGATGACAACAGAGAGAAGTGGATCTTCCAAGGAGATAGTAAGATTCTTCCAACATGTCTAGTGTCAGCGATGGTGGTAGAAACGTTGATGTAGCAAGGTTGTAAGGATTTCTTATCTCACATTGTGGATACCAAGGCGAAAGGTCTTAGCCTTGAGGAGGTGACGGTTGTCCGAGATTTTGCAGATGTGTTTCCTGATGAGTTTCCCGAGGTTACCCGACCTTGAGAGATTGATTTTGAGAGCAATCTGGTAATAGGAACACAACCAGTTGCACAGACACCATATAGGATGGCTCCAGCAGAGATGGCAGAGTTGAAGAAGCAGTTACAGGAGTTGTTGGAGAAAGGTTTCATCCGACTGAGCACGTTACCTTAGGGTGCTCCAGTGTTGTTCGTTAAGAAGAAGGACGGATCGATGTGGCTATGTATAGATTACCGACAGTTGAACAAAGTTACAATCAAGAATAAGTACCTGTTGCCAAGGATAGATGATCTATTCGATCAGTTATGTGGTGCTACAATATTCTCAAAGATCAATCTATGGTTTGGATATCATCAGTTGAGCATTAAGGCGGATGACATACCAAAGTTAGTGTTTAGGACGAGGTATGGTCACTTTCAGTTTCTGGTTATGTCGTTTGGGCTAACCAATGCACCTGCTGCTTTCATGGACCTGATGAACTGAGTGTTCCGTCCGTTCCTAGATCAGTTTCTTGTAGTCTTTATAGATGACATTTTGATCTATAGTCGGGATAGGCAAGAGCATGAGCGACATCTTCGACAAGCGTTGACTCTTCTTTGCCAACATCAATTGTATGACAAGTTCAGCAAATGTGAGTTCTGGTTGAAGGAAGTAACTTTCTTAGGTCATGTGATATCTGCAGAAGGAGGCCGAGTGGACCCTAAGAAGGTGGAGTCAGTGGCATATTGGGAGCAATCAAAGACGTCGATAGAAGTTCATAGTTTATTGGGTTTGGTCAGATAATACCAGAGGTTTATCAAAGACTTCAGTGCAATCGCGTTGCCGATGATGAAGCTGACCAGGAAGGATGTACCTTTTGTGTGGAATGATCGTTGTCAACAAGCTTTCCAAAGTTTGAAGGAGAAGATGACTAGTGCTCCAGTGCTAGTGCTGCCAGAGTCTGAGAAGGGCTAGGTTGTTTTCTACGATGCTTCCAAGAAAGGCTTAGGTTGGGTGCTGATGCAGGAAGATCATGTGGTTTCGTTTGCTTCGCGACAGCTTAAGAAACATGAAGAGAACTATCTAACACATGATTTGGAGTTGGCAACAGTGGTCCATGCGTTAAAGATTTAGAGACACTATCTTTATGTGGAAGTGTATCCGATCTTTACAGATCATAAGAACTTGAAGTATACCTTTTCGTAGAGTGAGATGAACATGCGACAACGTCATTGGATGGAACTAATTAACGATTATGATTGCACCATTGAGTATCATCCTAGTAAGGAAAATGTGGTAGATGATGTGCTTAGCAAAAAGTCTTCTTATCTCCCTACAAAGAAGGCACAGTTGAGTTCCTTGGTATGCCATAGGCGGGATATTTTTGTCTCCTTTCGGCACATGAATGTGCAGTTGGAAGTTTCCTTGTTGGCAGGACTATTGGCACAGATGCAAGTCAAGCCTATGCTGAGACAACAGATCAAAGACGCACAATAGGCAGATGGTGCAGTGCAGTTAATCAGGTCAGAGCTTGGCAACGAAAATCATTATGGGTATCATGAGTCCAAGGATGGACTAGTTTTCTATCATGGTAGGATGGTGGTTCTCGATGGTGATAATCTAAGAAATCTAGTGCTTGAGGAAGCACACACGTCGATGTATGCTATGCATCCAGGAGTCGCCAAGATGTATCATAACTTGAAGGACTTGTATTGGTGGTCTGGCTTGAAGAAGGATGTAGCTGAGTTTGTGGCTAAGTGTGCAGTATGTCAGCAAGTTAAAGCTGAGCATCAAAAGCCGACAGCTATGTTGCAACCCATGTCGATACCATAATGGAAATGGTATCATATAACCATGGATTTCGTAGTTGGTATACCAAAGACAACTAGGAATCATGATTCCATTTGGGTAATAGTGGATAGGTTGATAAAATATGCTCATTTCATACCAGTAAAAACAATGTATACAACAGAGAAGCTTGCTTGGGTGTATGTAGATGAGATAGTACGGTTGCATGGTGTACTAGCAACAATAGTTTCCGACAGAGGTCCTCAGTTCACAAGTCATTTTTGGGAACATTTGCACAAAGCATTGGGAACGTAGTTGAGGTTCAATACTTCTTTCCACCCACAGACGGATGGACAGTCTAAAAGGACTATTCAGACTTTGGAGGATCTTCTCTGAGCTTGTGTTTTGCAGTTCCTAGGCAGTTGGGACATGCATCTCAGTTTGATAGAGTTTTCTTATTACAATAGTTATCAGCTGAGCATTGACATGGCTCCTTATGAGGGTCTACATGGAAGGAAGTGCAGATCCCCTTTATGCTGGTTTGAGTCTGGTGAGTATCAGGTTTTGGGTCCTGAGTTAGTACAATAGACAACAGAAAAGATCAGAGTGATACATCAAAAGTTGAAAATGGCAAAGGACAGACAGAAGTCTTATGCAGACAATAACCGCTGACCTTTTGAGTTCTAGGTGGGAGACAAAGTGTATCTCAAGGTCTCACCTTGGAAAGGCGTGCTAAGGTTTGGCCAGAAAGGTAAACTGGCACCCAGGTATATGGGACCATACCTGGTATTAGCATGTGTTGGCAAGGTAGCTTACAAGTTAGAACTACCTCCAGAGTTGCATAGATTGCATCCAGTGTTCCATGTCAGTATGTTGAAGAAAAGTCATCCAGACACAGGGACAGTGATACAACCAGTTGAGGTTGAGCTTGATGAAGATGTGACCTACAAGGAGGGTCCGGTGGCGATCCTTGACAGAAGAGTAAAGAAGCTGAAGAGGAAGGACCTGGTTCTTGTGAAGGTTATGTGGCATCATAGTGGTGTTGAGGAAGCCACATGGGAAATTGAGGAAGAGATGAGGCGGAAGTATCCCTCGCTTTTCTCTTCAGATTTTGGGGACGAAATTCTTTTGTAGAGGTTTATGGCTTGTAAGGACCCTAAACTTCATTTTGGGCTTACCCTATTTGTTTTGCTTAAACCGTGTGCTTAGTTGCCTGCTAACCATCTTTAGTGATGATTAGGGTTTGCTTGTGCTTAGCTGAGAGCTGGAGGTGCTACTTGCAAAATAACCTAAGATAGGGTTGGAGAGAAAGTTTGTCACCTTGAGAGATGTGTTTCTCTCTCTTTCCTTCGTCTAGGGTTGAGAGGAAGGTCTAGGATCATGCCTTGAGTTGTCTTGAGCTTGGTTGAGCTCTTTTGGGCCTTGTTCTCCCTTGTTTGGGCCTTGCCTTGCTTGGTTGAGCCCTATTTCGGGCAAGGATGCTTTGTATCAGCCATGGGGTATCGCCCATCGGGGTGTGTCAGCCAATGAAGAGTAGTGTGTCGGCCTTTGACCTTTGTTGACCTCCTTTCCTTGGTTGTGTCACCCTAGCTTGGACAGGTGGCCGAACCTTGGTTGAGTGGTGGCATGGCATGTGCATGAGTTTTGCAAGGTGGTAAAATGTGTGGGCAAGTGTCCCATGGTAAGGTGACACCTTACCTTGGTTTAACCTTGACCCCCATCTATATATGTCTTGCCTTTCTCTACCTTAGGAACCCTTTTATCTCTTTGTTGCTCCTCTCTTCCTTGTGTGCACGATACACCTCTCCCTGGCAACCTTTGGTGGCTGATACCCTTGGAGGAGCTAAGGTTGGTGGCTGATCCCCTTGAAGGAGTTCTTCCTCTTCTTCCTTTAGCTTGGTGGTTGAACCCTAGGTGGGTCTTGTTATTTAGTAAGCATCTTCCCTCTCTCCTTAGCATCTTCTTCTCCATCTTTCCTACTCTTCAGCCATGGTGGTTATGCTTCTTGTTCCTTTTCTTGAGGTGGCCAAAGTGGTGAGCTTGGAGCTAGGAGCTTGAAGCTTGGAGCTTTGGAGCTTGAGGAGTTTGCTTAAGGTGGGTTACATAACTTCTAACCCTAGCTATACTACCTTCTCTATGTTGCATGTTTCATATTGTTGGTATGTATGCCCTGAGAGCCAATCATGGGATGATTGGTGGGATACATTAAGATTGATTTGATAAACATCAAAGGCAAGCTTCCAATTCTTTCTGGTTCAGTCATATGAGATAGTGATAGAACAGATTGAATGTCTAGAGAATGACAGTACTCAATGACGTATGCCTTCAGGTTCATGACCTGAACGATGAGATCATATGGATGCTAAGAGTTTGTACATTCTTGTTATGTCCCTGGTCGGATGTCATTGTGGAAGGTAGATAGACAGCAATGACACACAAGACTAGATTGTGGTGTTGGTTGATGACAGAATCTCATTAGTCATGATATAGAGATATCAAACCAAACACATAGGTACTTGTTAGAGAACAAGTGTACCGGACAGACCCACCATGAGTTTGACACATGGAACCATGAGATGGTAGTCACAGTCAGTACTCACAGTGATGGTGGTGAGTGTGATTCTTAGACCTGAAATCACTACACTCAACACATGTCGTTGGGCACACTTTGACATCATCAAACGCAGTCCTGAAACATGGGTTGTTATAAAGGTGATGATTGGGTGGCTTTGACACATGGGGCTTTTGAGGGGTGAGTGATAGATATGGGATTTGTCCCTCCTGAGGGAGTTTGATATCCAAGGCCACTTGATGAGTAGGATTGAGATAGGCGTGCGCACGCATGTGTGAATCAGTATGTGATATTGATGTCATACATATCTCCTCCAATCTACTCTGAGATCAAGAAAGTGAATGAACATTGACAGGATGATTGTTCCATGCCTTGAGTTCATTCGGGATATCAGTGACAAAGGAATTATACATTCACTGTAACACCATTCACGGATTGTAGGATGAAAGTTGTTCTCCAACTTTCTACTTTCACTTGGGTAGCACTGATGTGTGACTAGGCACTGCTCTTTGCTTGTGAAGTCATAAGTGTTATGGACTTTCACTGCCAACGTGAAATGGACCTGCAGGGTCACACACATAGGATTTAACCTGGAAGAGGAGTTTTGTCCACAAGCAACGTTTAGATTGATTACTAAAGGAGTTTAGTAGTTCAATTAAACACTCAATCAGTCGATGACTCAATATCATATGGTTCAAGGTGTTGGACGCATTGATTGAAGTATCAGATTGATTGAAATCGCATTTGACTGATTCTACACAACCTGTACTCCCAACCGATCGGTTCAAGTGTTGAACCGGTCGGCTGAGGTTGCTGAACCGGTCGGCTCAAGTGCTGAGTCGATCGGCTCAAGCCCAGGGTGAAACGAGCGGTTCAAGTGTTGAACCGATCGGTTCGACTGGTGCAACCGATCAAGTTGGGAAAGTCAGGTCGGTGAGAATTTTCCTTGCGTTTCACTTGCCCAATTTGATTGGAACAAGGATTGGTATTTGATACCAATTAGAAACGAAAGTTGGAAAGTCAATCGGGAACTGATCAGGACCACGAACCGCCGGTTCAGAAGTGAACCGATCGGCTCATGGGTCCCAACCGATCAGTTGGTGCTCCAACCGACCGGTTCAGGTCCCCAACCGACCGGTTCACTTGTGAACCGATCGGTTCAGGTTGCGAGTTGGTTGCTTTTTGTGGAAAATCTCGAACCCTTCTACTCCTGCTTTAGTCCCGTATTACCGGGCACAGAGAACCCTGTCCCATGACCCGCCTATATATATAGGGGTATTGGGGGCTTCTCAAAGTACAACTCAATGCAAGTCGGTTGCTTTGCGAAGTTGTCGTTCTCTCTGGTTTTGGTAATCATGAGAGATCACGAGCAAGTGCTTCCCGCAAAAGGGAGGTGCAGTAAGGGAAGGACAACTGCAGTTGCAACTGGTAGCAGGAGAGTGTGTTGGCGACTAGTACGTCAATAGGAGGGTGCGACTCCTTCCACTTCCTTGTGGGACAAGGAGAGTGGAGTTCCAGGTGGTCCGTGTGGACTACTATAGAGGCGGGAGGACACTGCCGCTTAGGAGGACAACTGTCATCCGACAATCCGGTAGGAGGAGGAGTCGTCAGTCCCGGTGCGACCAGGAGCTGCACAGATGCCGTCCAAGACCGGAGTTGAAGACCGCGCATTGCGCGAGGTATTGTCGCCGAGCAAGCCTCGGGACAAGGTATGATTCCACAAACCATCCTTTCCTATTATATAGACGTTGACGTGTTTCCTCGGTATGGGTTGGGGGAGAAAATTTTTGTTTCCGCTGCCTTCTCCGTCTCCCCTAAAACCCATCAGTGGTATCAGAGCCACGTCAACTGCTCTATATTTTAGGAATATCGATATGATCGATTTTGGTTTGTCCCCTTTATTTATTGCATGCGATGCGAATAATATCGGCTTTATGCATGTCCAATCCTAAATCCACAAATCCCTAATTACATATATGATATGTATTATTAATGCACTCGATACGCGTCGCCCTTAAACGAGTTTTGTGGTGGATGTGTGTAGCGTGATTATGGCCTATAAACCCCTATCTGTGTGTGGTTGTTTGTGGTTGCTTGCATCTCGGTCTGCGCACCGATCTTCCCTCTCTTATTCCTGATGTAACTCGAAATAATTCGAGATTCTTTCCTACCTTTGCTCCCCCCGAATGTAACTCGGGGTTTCTTCTTTTATAGCAATGTAATAAATAGGATAGATTTTTATTTCCTGTTATGTCGAAGACCGGTGGACATCAAGACGACAGCTGAAATGATCGGTTCAAGGCGTGAACCGATCGGTTGACGTTACAGACGGTCGGTTCAAGGAGTGAACCGATCGGTTGATGACCGGTTCGAGGAGCGAGACGAGCGGGTGGCGGACATGACGAAATGCACGACGACAAGGCGAACCGATCGGTTGGAGGAGCCAACCGATCGGCTGGTGGCACCCAGACGACCGGCTGGAGAGTACAGATCATTCATGTGATGAGTTGATCAACTCGGATGGCAAGGCACAAAGTTCATCTTGTACAGGTTGCATGTGATGTAGACCTAGATGACCGTGATTCCTCTTGGCTCGAGGAATCACATTAGGATGGCCATAATCATCGTTTTTTTATCGTTTGTGCATGTTTTCTGTGGGATATAGCATGTATATGATACGTACTATGTATTGTGGTGATTGGATATGTATATGTATATAAAACCAAATCCCTCATTAAAATATTAAGTTTTAGATGCCTTCCAAATGCGACACATGTGAAAAGCTTGTTCGACCAAGTGTGGGCACGCCCTAGCGTGGTGCACCGTCTACCTCGTGGAAGCGTGAAGGATGAATGTGTGGGTCTGCCCTAGCAGGGTGCATATTCATCGTGTTTGCTTTGGGTCGGACTTAACAAGGTGATCTAGATAGGATCTAGTACCTTGAGGCATGGAGATGATCATTGCAAGGAGTTGTATATGACATCTTATCAAGAGTTGCATATGATGCAATTGGCAAGAGTTGCCTACCTGAGAGATCTAAGTTATGGGCGATCAGCCCTAGCTGACTCATGACTTAGAGGATTTCAGGATCTTGCCCACTAGAAGGTTGTACGCTGCAATCTTCCGAATTGATGGTGAGGGCTATCAATTTGTACTAAAATAGTGGGAACGATAATTAATTAAAGGCCTAATTATATCGTCAATTTTTTTTTAAATCAATCAAATAAGTCAAAAATGAGTTTTGGACTAAAATTGCATATATTTCCTTTTGTTAAAATAAATGGTTAATCAACAAATCACTTTATATGCGATCAGTCTTTGAGACCAACAAATTAAATGGGAATAATTCCACGACTGGTTAGGATGATGATGAGAAGTGTTCTCAATCAAAGAGCGAAAGCTCTAAGTCCTAGTTATACCAGAACCAGATGAACTCGATCCCACCACATCAATGGCTGAAAGTATGCTTATGGAAGCATACTGAGGATGACATTGATGAGGAGTGCTTGATGTTGTGTTCTCTGAACTATGAGTTGCAGAGACAATGAGACATATGATGTCTCCAAGACACTGTCCTAGTATGTCATGACAGAAGGAGATCCAGTAAGGTATTCACACACTCAATGTGATTGGGTATGTGGAAAAACATGACTAAGAAGGATTCCCTCTGAGCCAAGAGTTGGCTATTGGTATGATACTGCAAATGTTGTGAAGATCATACAATTCATGATAAGCTACAACATGAACAACTTTGACAAGTGTTGACAGAGTTGTTGGACATGTTGAGGATAGTAAAGGCAAAGATGAAGAAAGACAAACCATAATCTTTGATGTGATCAAAGAGAAAGGTAATTCTTAAGGGCAAGGATAAGGGCAAAGCTAAGAAGTGTTCTGATGCTAGCCAGAAATCCAAGCCGTCTTCAGCCTCAAGGCACATGGGGAAAGGGTGTATGAGGGATTGCCCTCTATATCTGGAAGAACAAAAGAAGATGAAGGAGGGGATGGAGATCTCCACCTAAGGTATCATGAAATGAACCGCTTCTTTATCCGAGGTATATGATACCAAGATATGGATATGTCATATATGATATGCAATATCCGCAAAGAAGTGATGGCCTTTGTGAAAGGACCAAGAAAGAAGTACCCATCATTGGAGCAAGTGTTGCTGCCATAGATAGGAATATCTTTCAGTTTATTTCATCCTAAAGGGCACGAAATAGAGTTGAGAACTGCTATTTCATATATTCCCAATAGATAGAAACACTTTATTCTTGCATATTGTATGACAATGATGGCAATCAATAAAGTTGATGTTTCAATCTTAAAGATATGATCTTTGTGGCAATGCCTTGTTTATCTTGTGATACATGGTATGCATAAGATAAAATGATACCTAAAGTTATTGATAACTCAAACAATTAAATTAGCATATATCATAAGAAATTCATTTCTAGTTTCCATATGATGGATAAATCTAGACTCTTTTGGTTAGAGAACCAGTAAGAGACATGAATATCTTGGACATGATTAATCAATCTTCACTAATGGTAGTGGGAGAATGATTATCCTATTAGGTAAAATACATGTGATGTATTTACATACCTATTGGAACAAATGCTAATACTTCTAATGGTGTTTAGAGAAATACCAATATGAATATCCTAAAGTGTTCATGATTTTCATAGATGAAGTGCAAATTTGGTAAAGTGTTAATTCTTGATGAGATCAATGAATGAAACACTTGAACCAAATGTTTGAGATCCTTACGAGTGATTATGATAATGTATCATAGTGAACTCATGATTAAGGCACAGCGATGCCTAAATCAAGAAGGAATCATACTCTAAGGAGTTAGAGAATGATTATCGAATAACTAAATTCTTCTTAATAAATGAATACCCCACACTAATAAAAGAAATCAAGAATCACAAGGGTTGTGAGTTCTTATATCTTTAACAGATACACCTCAATTATCTATGTGATCAGTTGTTCATGTGATGAGTCAACTATCAAGATGAATATGAGGAACCGAATCTTGAGTTATGGTTTATGACCATTACATCCTAAATGACATCCATGTGAACCATAAGGTATGACCTTGATGGTAGCACTCATTGGATCATATCCATAAGTGCAAATAAGTCTTAAGTGTTAAGACACATGGATAACATTTTGAGAAGGATGATGCTTGTTGATTGCAACTTAATGACTAAGACATTTGGCATATGGATACTAAAACCGCATTCCTTTGAGGAATAAAATCAGGATGTGTACGTGACACAACCTATAAGGTTTATGAATCCACTAATGCAAATGAAGTCTATAAGTTACAATGGACTAATCAATGTGATTGATTGAGTACAAGCAACTCAAAATTGGATCTTTACTTTGATGATATAGTCAAAGGGTTTGACAGATATGTCAAAGATAAAGAAGGGATCTGTGATTTAGTGGGAGCGTATTCACATTCCACATATTGATGTGAAATGGAATTGTTCTAGAATGGAAATCCAAAAGTGGAAATTATCTTTAAGGAAGATAGAGATGTTTCCTATATGATAGGAATAGAGATCTATAGAGATAGTTCTCGACAAATCTCTTGACCTGGAAAAGAGAAAGCATACATTGGCAATCTGTACTGAAGGGTTCAGTATGCACAGATTCAGTGGGAGACAACTTGTCCAAATTATATGGATATTAGTATCCCAAGGCCAAGTGTCCAATTCTTATGAAGAATGGGAACACTAAGAATAGATATGGATCTATCATGTATGTAATCATCCCATTATCTTGCATGTATAACATGGCAAGAATAAAATGCATTCATCATCTTGTATGTAGGACATGGCAATATGATGTGCTCATCCTGATAACTCGTATGTAGGACATGACGAGTGGATGTTTGTCTACTTCCAGTAAGGGTTACTGGAATACCATAAGAACTTGATAAGTACTTGGGATGTACTAGTTCTATGGAGATAAGGAAGAGTTCGATGTAAAGAGTTACATTGATGCGAACTTCCGAAAGGACAGAAAATTAATCGCAAAATATACATAGGATGTATAAAAGTGAAAGTTTGTTGATAATTGGAAGTGATCCAATAAAACCATTTAAAAGGGAAATGTCGAGTATCTGTGTGTTAGAGAACAGCAGTGGATACTATATGGATCTAAAGGTTCATGAGATGAACTTATATTCCACTCATTGATGACAAGTTTGGAATCCTTGATCATGCAATGTGGCTAAAGGTTAGCAAAGGAATACTAGATCGCATATTACGGCAACTCCTTCTCATACGTGCGACGTACAACGAAGAGATGAGAGACATGTAGTTTATACTGACTTTGGCAAGGTGTTGTCATTACTCACTATGTTCGCACTAAGAGCACAATAACATGTGGGACATGTTTGAAGATCACTATGAATATGATTCAAGAGTGATTGGCTCGCAGTGCAAGTGGGAGTCTGTTGGTATGTATGCCCTGAGAGCCAATCATGGGATGATTGGTGGGATACATTAAGATTGATTTGATAAACATCAAAGGCAAGCTTCCAATTCTTTCTGGTTCAGTCATATGAGATAGTGATAGAACAGATTGAATGTCTAGAGAATGACAGTACTCAATGACGTATGCCTTCAGGTTCATGACCTGAACGATGAGATCATACGGATGCTAAGAGTTTGTACATTCTTGTTATGTCCCTGGTCGGATGTCATTCTGGAAGGTAGATAGACAGCAATGACACACAAGACTAGATTGTGGTGTTGGTTGATGATAGAATCTCATTAGTCATGATATAGAGATATCAAACCAAACACATAGGTACTTGTTAGAGAACAAGTGTACCGGACAGACCCACCGTGAGTTTGACACATGGAACCATGAGATGGTAGTCACAGTCAGTACTCACAGTGATGGTAGTGAGTGTGATTCTTAGACCTGAAATCACTACACTCAACACATGTCGTTGGGCACACTTTGACATCATCAAACGCAGTCCTGAAACATGGGTTGTTATAAAGGTGATGATTGGGTGGCTTTGACACATGGGGCTTTTGAGGGGTGAGTGATAGATATGGGATTTGTCCCTCCTGAGGGAGTTTGATATCCAAGGCCACTTGATGAGTAGGATTGAGATAGGCGTGCGCACGCTTGTGTGAATCAGTATGTGATATTGATGTCATACATATCTCCTCCAATCTACTCTGAGATCAAGAAAGTGAATGAACGTTGACAGGATGACTGTTCCATGCCTTGAGTTCATTCGGGATATCAGTGACAAAGGAATTATACATTCACTGTAACACCATTCACGGATTGTAGGATGAAAGTTGTTCTCCAACTTTCTACTTTCACTTGGGTAGCACTGATGTGTGACTAGGCACCGCTCTTTGCTTGTGAAGTCATAAGTGTTATGGACTTTCACTGCCAACGTGAAATGGACCTGCAGGGTCACACACATAGGATTTAACCTGGAAGAGGAGTTCTGTCCACAAGCAACGTTTAGATTGATTACTAAAGGAGTTTAGTAGTTCAATTAAACACTCAATCAGTCGATGACTCAATATCATATGGTTCAAGGTGTTGGACGCATTGATTGAAGTATCAGATTGATTGAAATCGCATTTGACTGATTATGCACAACCTGTACTCCCAACCGATCGGTTCAAGTGTTGAACCGGTCGGCTGAGGTTGCTGAACCGGTCGGCTCAAGTGCTGAGTTGATCGGCTCAAGCCCAGGGTGAAACGAGCGGTTCAAGTGTTGAACCGATCGGTTCAACTGGTGCAACCGATCAAGTTGGGAAAGTCAGGTCGCTGAGAATTTTCCTTGTGTTTCACTTGCCCAATTTGATTGGAACAAGGATTGGTATTTGATACCAATTAGAAATGAAAGTTGGAAAGTCAATCGGGAACTGATCAGGACCACGAACCGACCGGTTCAGAAGTGAACCGATCGGCTCATGGGTCCCAACCGATCGGTTGGTGCTCCAACCGACCGGTTCAGGTCCCCAACCGACCGGTTCACTTGTGAACCGATCAGTTCAGGTTGCGAGTTGGTTGCTTTTTGTGGAAAATCTCTAACCCTTCTACTCCTGCTTTAGTCCCGTATTACCGGGCACAGAGAACCCTGTCCCATGACCCGCCTATATATATAGGGGTATTGGGGGCTTCTCAAAGTACAACTCAATGCAAGTCGGTTGCTTTGCGAAGTTGTCATTCTCTCTGGTTTTGGTAACCATGAGAGATCCCGAGCAAGTGCTTCCCGCAAAAGGGAGGTGCAGCAAGGGAAGGACAACTGCAGTTGCAACTGGTAGCAGGAGAGTGTGTTGGCGACTAGTACGTCAATAGGAGGGTGCGACTCCTTCCACTTCCTTGTGGGACAAGGAGAGTGGAGTTCCAGGTGGTCTGTGTGGACTACTACAGAGGCGGGAGGACATTGACGCTTAGGAGGACAACTGTCATCCGACAGTCCGGTAGGAGGAGGAGTCATCAGTCCCGATGCGACCAGGAGCTGCACAGATGTCATCCAAGACCGGAGTTGAAGACCGCGCATTGCGCGAGGTATTGTCGCCGAGCAAGCCTCGGGACAAGGTATGATTCCACAAACCATCCTTTCCTATTATATAGACGTTGATGTGTTTCCTCGGTATGGGTTGGGGGAGAAAATTTTTGTTTCCGCTGCCTTCTCCGTATCCCCTAAAACCCATCACATATATGATGATGATCGGCCATTGCATGTTATGCTTCTTGCTCTAGTATATGTTGTTGATATTATGGATATAATGAGCATGATGTTGTTGTTGTTGATGATGGTTTATATGCCTTTACACCTAGTTGGTTGAACCATGGTTTAGGATTTACTTGTTGAGCAACACTTTTTTTCTCCTTGATCTAGAGAAGTGAGTTTGATCTCTAGTAATGTGGCAAATACGCCTCTTTCAATTAGGTTGAGAGGTGAGCTTGTATTCTAGTTGCTTGAGCAACACCCTCCTCTCACCATGGATTTGAGAGGTGAGATTTTGGATAGATGATGACCTATGTTGAGGTGGATCCTTATAGTTCCCCAATTTTTTATAAAGCTTGTGCAAAACCCCTCTCTCTTGGTTGTTGAGAGGTGAGCTGACCTTCTTGATCAATTAGGGTTTGGTGCCCTTGTGCTTGAGGTTGAAGATGATCTTGTGGGGTTGTGCCTTGCATGATATGACCTTGGAGTTGTGCTGCCCGATATCCCTATTTGGAGTTGTAGCCATCGGAGACACATCTTGTTGAGATAGTTGACTTGGTGCCTATTATGCTTTGGCTGATATGGAGCCTAGTAAGCTATTCTTGTGTTGGGTGATAGGGTTTAGTTGTGGTGATGCACAATATGTCCTTGAGGTGTAATCCTTGATAGATATGCTTGCTTGGGCGTTTGGATGATCCTTGTATCCATGGCCGATATGCCTAGTTGAATCTTAGTTGGTGCCCGTTATGGTCCCTTGGTCGATACCCTTGGTGGAGTTGATGGATGGGTGATACACCTATGATGAGTGGATGATACACCTTGAATAGGTGGTTGCCCGATACATCCATCTAGAGAGGACTCCCGATACACTCCCTTGTCTTAAGGTGGTCTTGGCCGATAGGCTTTGATAGCTTGGTGCCTGGCACAGCCTTGGCCGTTATCCTTGTTTAGATGAGCTTGGGCGATATGGTATGGTGCCTAGAATGGCTTTGGCTAATACCGCCATGTCTTAGTTGAGATTTGATTATATGAAGTGTTGGACGATATGGCTTCATGCCCGACATGCTAACACTAGGATGATGGTTGTTATGATTCTTCATGGCCATGCACGACACTGTTCTTGGGCATCATGGGTACCTTGACCGATAGGGTTAACCCTCGGATGATGCTGAGATGGTTGCACAATAGGAGCGCCTTGGGCGACACCCCTTTGGTCGATATGGCTCATGTTGAAGGTTAGCTCGAAAGTGAAACCTAACCTTAACCCTAGCTTGGTGCACATTAGACCCTTGGCCGATAGCCATGGTAGTGTTGCACATTATACCTTGGTGATGGTTGTCCTACACCATGAGTGCTAATGGAACCTTGATGCATGTTAGAGGATGTGCAATGTTTGGCTGATATGGTCGTGAGTTGCTTTAGGGTTTGGAACCCTAGCCGGTACACCCTTTGGTGAGGGTTGGTACTGCTCGCCATACTTTATAGTGAGGGTTGCACAAGTTTTGGTGAGGGTTCTAATAACCCGGAATGTATATAGTTGATAGTTCCATATTAATAATGATAACACAAGTGATATGATGTAATCACCCTGAATCCTGCAACTATGATGATGAGATAAGATGATAGGTGGTGAACCAGGTATGTTTGGGAAGATATGATGTTGTTACACATGATGATGTGACACATGCATATGGTCACAAGTATAAGGAATAATATATGCCCATGATTAATAATAATACTATGAATGATAAAGATTATGTGTGTTATTCTCATGGATGCTTCTTTATACTTGATAGCATGATCATTCTCTTAATCCATGATGGCTTCAGTAATCTCTATGAATGTGTATACTAACCATGCTGGTATTTCATGTGGATTCATAGACTGGTAAGAGCTATGAGATATATGTGCTTCGACTAGCACAATGTGATGATAATCCTTGTTAATAAAATAATAAGTTGATAGGTCTAAGGACCTGATATAAGGCTGAGTGCCTAGTTGAGGTGTTATCCTCTGATGATGAGATAAGGGATGTGTTCCCAGGATGCTGATACATGATTATGATGCCTTGAGAGGCAGTGGTTGATATCATGAGGGATTGAGGTCCCAAGACAGTATGTTGAGTGCAATAATGATGTAATGCTATAAGGCTATGTTATGCTTTGTTTTGCCTCAACAATTGTCTTAAAATATACTAATCAATTATAGATGAACCTATCATGTAGTTTACCCTGGCCATAGATCCATTACCACCAGTATTTGGTGATGGTGAAATAGGTTTATCCTGCAGGGTTACATGGAGTGCATATTGTTGAATATGTGAGGTTTCCCCTAGACTAAAATAGGAGGGTTGAGTGCAACTGTAGTTGCAAACTCAAGATACATGGAGCATGGTGAACATACCCATGGCTCGGGATATGTGATGATGAGCATGATGCGTTCATGGCTCGGATGTATGTACTAGCACCTATGATGAGGTGAGATAGAGATATGGGTAGCTTGCAGAGATGACCTAGAGGCTGAGATCCTATAAGCATTAGATTGTGGTCTTGCTTGATGATTCACGTATTGACTACGAGAAGGTGAGGAGTCCGGATCTCCTTAGACCTTGTATGGCACTGGATTGGGCTTCACATCCAATGGTTGGATTTGATCAGGGAAGGCTCACTTCCTCAGGGCATAATAAAACGTAATCCAGCCGAATAAGTATATCTTGCTTAGAGCAAAACACAGAACATTGATTGAGGCCTTGCTTATATAGATGATCTAGTTACACCTTGCAGATATGTGTACGATCCTTATATCTTGTGATAAGTTCTTATAAAGCTTATCTTGTCAATCATGTTCCATAAAGAAATACTTGGTTATATGCCTCCCGGTTAACTTAGTGAGCTTGATGGTAATAATAACTTTGCTCAGTATGCTTCTCTTCTTATACGCTTTATCAGTTATTTGTTGTTATCTACTTTAACATTTGTGGTTTTATTGTTGTAGCGGGGAGTTATGTTTCTAACTGGGACTGTATGTCTCACCCCACTGGTTTACACCCTTTTTAGGTGATCGATCTAGACGTGGTGGCGGTCGTGAGGTTGTGGTCGAGCAGCAAGAAGAGCAGTAGAAGGAAAGAGATGGACATGCTACTATTTTGGTGGTTTTGTAGTAGAGTCTTAGAAGTCATCCCTATACTCTCAGGTCCTTGGAAGTGTTTTCATGACGTTTCACGATGTTTAGCTATTGTAATTTTTGTATACCCTGTTGCTGGCCATACGTGGCCGTTCTGTATGTATAAATAGGTGATGAACTAATATGCGATGTTGAGATAGTGGGTGACTTGAAGTGGTGAACATATTAGGCAGGTAATCTTGAATATATCTATATAGGACTTGATCTTCTTGTAGGGCATGGTTGCAAATGTTCTGTATGTATGCTTTCCGCAATCGGTTTTAATTAACCCGTGTTTTCGGTAATATATGGTTCCACACATTTTCGTGTGTCATCTCGTTGTCTGTGTGATGGTGGGGTGTCACAGAAGGAGTGTTGAAGATATCTCTTCTGATAACATTTACTACCTATTGGTAACATATAAAATGGAAGTAATTGATGACAAGCTCTTCTTCTAAGATCCATTATGCATGCATCTTTATGGAAATTGTAACTCACAATGCCTCACCCTCTCTAACATCCACTATGAGAAGAGATGAAATCCACCACATATAAGTAGGTACATGTCCCCAAACATTTAAATGAACAACTAGAGGCACATCGGTGACAATCATAGCAATACAAGCAAGTAGAGTCAAAAGAATCATCACATCAACCACAGAAGGAAGAGCCAAAATAATATAATTCCATACATGTTATCCTTGAATATTAATAAGAATAAGAATAAGGATCGGTACATGTAATGTCCCACATTCCTCATTCCAAAAAATAAGTGGAAGGAGAAGACAAAATACAAAAGTATTAATCAATTGTATCAGAGTGAGTTGCGGAAGCAATATGCACATACATGATCATACATCCAAAAGCATACACCATACATTCTCAACATTCAACATGAATATATTACAAAATGGATTATTACAAGTATCAATTACAATTACATATCAAAAGGAAATTTTACAATTATACAATCAAGTATGCTTCCAGAATCTTACACAATAGGTAGAACATGCACAACTACTCACTTCCCATGTTTTCTCTCATGCTAGCTTTGAACCTAAAAACATTCATCAAATAGTGGATCAACAAATGAGGTTTTCTTTTTGTGGGTCGAAAGATACATAAATTTATGTTTGCATATTTTAATAATTTGGTAAAACAAAAGAAAGAGTAAATGAAAACATGATTTAATGTGAAAACTAGGGAAAACATTCTTTTATTAGCCTTTTGATGACAATGTACTACTAAGTGGTGTCAACACTTTATATTTACTTTTACGTTAGGCCCTCCCCATCCCTTGGGTATGGGGAAGTGTTGACATTACATTGAGAGAGAAAGAGAGAGAGACAGAGAGGGATAGTAAACTCCATCCATTCTTTTTTTGTTCTTAGTGACATGACGAAGATCAATATTATATTCATAGTACATCCAATCAATAATCTCAATTAAGAACAAGCATCATAGCTAATTTCACACAAGAAAACTAGTCATATACCTAGATAAATCCCACATACTTGAGTTTAGATATTCCTAACCATCCTTGATGATTTAGATAAATGGTCATCACTAATAGAGGTACACCGTTATTATTGATAATTTAGGTCTAATGTAGGGTTTATCCAAATCTAAGCTCAACTGACCTGAAATATGTGTATTTAAACCGATTAATATTCTATAATTAGGCTCTAGTTAAATTTTCATACTTTCTATTGATTGATCTATTTATAGAATTAAATGAGTTTAAAAATCATATGATTGTTCTTTAATAAGAAAATACCTACTATTGGGGAATTTTGTTCCATTATGAGTCCAAAAAGGGGTTTCGATCATAATTAGCATTCTATAATATTTTTTAGAATTAGTCAATTGGATACTATTAATTTCACTTAATGAAATCTAAAAAATAGTAGTATCATCTAATTTAGAAATGATAAACATGTAATGCTCAAAGGGTTGGATGAGTGATTTCATAAGTGAATAAATAATTTTTAAAGTGTGATGATATTTTTCAGGCAATATTTAGGCAATGGAGCTATTTTCTACTAATTTTACATGATTACATTCTAAAAATAAAATTTAGGGTAGGTTTACCTATATGAAGTAACAAGAGTCATCGTATGCACTCATCAAGGAAGCCTAGATGCTATCCAAATTGCCAATGAGGATGCACATCTTGCTTCTTCATCCAGGTTTCCTGGTGGGGGATAGTGGCTTAAAGGAGTGGATGAGTTAGGTTTAGACTACAATCTGACTCTTTGCAGATTCAAAGATCTATATATGGCCTACCCCAAATTCACTGGTTTATTTTATTCTCGTGTGTGTATCCAACATTTTTCTAGTGTCGACATGGATTCGGATCACGACGAGGAACCCCACGACCTGCAAGCTCTGAACTCCAATACAGAAGGCCTCTTCGGTTTCAATAAAGCTCCAAGAACTCTATCGTCTCTCTGGCTCCTCATGCATAGATGAGCACCTTGATTGCACTAGTTTTCTGGATCCCTCACCTCCATGGGAATGAGAAAGAGAAGAAAGGCTTCCCACAACCTAAATATTCACTTAAAGGCTCCCAAACATTATGAGGAAGCTATTCTATTTTAAAGTAGGGCCCGAACTAGGCTTGGGATTCACATAGGATGCTCAGGAATCCGACTTTACAACTCTATAATCACCTCCCCCGATAGCCTGTATCCATCCCTTGTAAATAGTAAAGTGGATCTTATGAGCTTTAGGATGGTTTTGTGATTGGTTTCTCATCCAGATAATAGAGTGGTTGCCACCTGAATAGCCCCCCCTTCATTGAGTTGGCTGCTTGGAATTATGATGGAGAGGGCCAAGAGAGAGAGAGGGTCTATTTCCTTTGGAAATTTACTCCAAGTGATAAATTAGGGATCCATATACTATGCAGAGTTTAGAGAGGATACTCTTTATAGAAAAAATCTCATAGATATACTCTAGACTGAGCCCTAGAGACTTCTCCTCTCCAGTATCCTCAAATCTTCTAGATTCAGAGGTGGGAGAAAAGGTCTCCACTACTAGATTACAAACAATGTCTCAAAATGAGTTGCACATCCCACTTTTTGTGTCAACAAACTAAAGTCACTCTTTCCTATCTTGAGTGGGTTGCATGATACATATAATATTCATCCACCTATAGTTCTCAATATCCTTAATCAAGTAATTCAAGTATCCTAAGACTTCAATGACTTTGTAAAGGAACCTTAATATCTCTTTATATCATCCTCTAAATTTCCTAAAATTGAAACATAGGTTACAATATCTTAATATAGCTTATATCCAAGTTTGAGACTAAAAATACAATACTAACTCATGAAAATAAGTCTTCAATCAACCTTATAAATATATGTATGAACCTTGAATTCAATTCAAATAATCATCAAATATTGATCAAACAAATTCCAAAATACTCTATATGATCGTAATAGTCTCAAGGTTTGCCAATATGCCAATTGAGTTCATTAAGACAATTAATTGCCACTATTGGCCTCATAAGTGCCCATGTCGTTAAATACAAGATGTTCATCCTGATTGAACCAATTCATGTGTCATCATCATCAACAATATCTAGAATAACACCTTTTAGGTGAAAATTACTTATAATGGAATAACCAATTCCTCAATTTGAGTTCAAACATAAACAAAAATATTCATGGTCTTAAAATACCATATTGGGTATTGAAATCCTATAATCAAGGTCTTCACATTCACCCTACCTTAAAAATCATTTCTTCCTTGAAATTCCAATAATATCATACTCCTGAATGTATCCAGGAGTTCAACTTCATACAAGTCACCACTTCCTAGGTTCTAAGACCACCATTTTCTGCACACACCCTAAGCTATCATCTTAGGATATAGAGATTCTTGGGTGTACCCACCCAAGCTTATAAAGATTGAAGCATCATCTAGTGTCTTGGTTATCATGCGACAATCTTTAATACTATAATCTATATATCCTTATTCCCCTTACAAATTAGGGTTTTGTTAATACATAGGTAGTTGAGAAGGTATTATTCAAGATTCCATCTTTCACCCTACACACCTATGTAAGGTGATATCAAGATTTCAATTAATTAATTACTGGATTTATCACACTTAATATCATAAGTCTGCTTTTATGATATACACACTTTGTGATTGCATTGTTAGAGGGAATAAATATTCATCTTTGTATATTAGGGTTTCACCCAATTGTGTGAGATCTATCATCGAACTAAAAGCTTACAGTTGGAATATTAAGGTTAAGAACTCTATTTTGTGTTCATGTGATTTATGATCCAAAAATATCTTTATTTCAAGCCCATTTTTTTTAAAATTAGATCTTTCATGTGTGACATGAAAGGAAGGATGATGTAGAAATTCAAGCTTATCATGATTTCAAACTTGGATATGACATACATGATTACGAAGAGAATATATAATAGGTCAAGCATACAAAAGTGAATAAACATATATGAATCATTTATATAGATCAAGTGATGTTTGTAGTATCATAAATTATGGAATATAAGTGGAACGAACAATATACATGAGTATCTTGTACTCAATGCATTTTACTCCAAGAATTAGCATTTCATTACCACCTCACTTGCAGCTAAAAAGTGGGCATCACAAACTTAAGTTACTCAAAATAGGACCTAACTTAGTCAAAGGATTAACTTTCTCATCATGATTTTTCTACCCACAACATTACTTTTACCCATATCTCACATACATGATTTAGATCAACTATAGAGTCATGCATATGGTACTCAACTCATGTACTCAAGAGTAACCTAGTTTAGGACACATGATTCTGCTAATGTATCATATATTGGAGGTAAGGTTCCCTAACCTTCTCCCAGTGGGTCTCACTCTCTCTGGAGTTCACCACGTATCTTGTCCTACCGCTAGATGTTCACCCTTGTAAGATATCTTGAGGCTCATACATATTCCACCTTTTCTAAACTTAGTCTATCTAGAGTGGGAAAATACCACATACTTTCATCATCAAGAATTAGCCCATGTGTTTTTTTTCAAAATTGGTTTCAGAGCTCATATATAGTTTAGATCCTTATAAAGAAACGTATACATCAGAAATAGAACTTCGATAAGGTTATCTATCTTTATATCATTAATCATTCTATTTTCAATCTATGCATCACATATCCTAATAAGGCTCTAGACATCTATTCTAGAATTGTCTCTCTCTTCTAGATTGATGTCAATCCCTTTTACTTAGATTGGATGATTAATGCCTACTATCATGTGTGTGGGGATACATTTTCATATTTACTTACATACATAAAAATATATTACATAGTTTTTCTTCAATAAAACTGGTGTTAGAGAAAACTTTTAATTTGAGTTGACTGGATACAAAACCAAATTTAAAAAAAGAGTATCCCACTCACAGAAGAGAGTTTAGTGGCATGTGACCTGGTGAAATGGTGAGGACCATGTGTATACCGCTGTAGCTACCCAATACATATGAGCTCTATATGGAATGGTTTCACACACTTGCATAAACCTAGTTGTCAAACATCTAGGTTCTAATCTAGAGGACAAGTCAAACCTAGTTCCTATTGAACAACTCACTAAGTTTCTAGGGTTTTGAATGAAAGTTTGAATTTAGTTTTATGTTTCAAGGTGATCAATTATTAGGTGTTGCTATTGTTCATGATTTTATACCAACTTTAATGTTCCCAGATTCTTATTTGTCAAAACCCTATGGGGATTGGAAGACAATACACAAAAATGTTAATCAACTGTATCAGAGTGTGTTATGGAAGCAATATGTGCAGACATGAACATACACCACAAGCTTACACCATACATTATCAATACTTAACATGTATATATCACATAATGACTTATTACAACATGAATTACAATTACATATTGAAAGGAAATAATACAACTATATGATCATGTATGCTTCTGGGATCTTACACAATAGGTACAGCTTGTACAACTTCTCACTTCTTGTCTTTTCTCTCATGCTAGCTATGAACCTAAAACACGAGTGAAACAAGATATCAAAAAACTAGGTGTTGTGCACATGGGTAGAATGATGCATATGTATATGCTTGTATATTTGAATGATTTGGGAAAAGCAATAGTAAAAGAAAACATCGTATAATGTGAAAATCAAGGAAACCATTCTTGTATTTTCCTTCTGACAAGAATGTACTACTAATTTGATCAACACTTCATATTTACTTTTATGTTGGACCCTTAGGCTATGGGGATCCCCACACCTAGGGCTATGGGGGATGTAGTTACCTAATATTTTGAGATAAAGGGAATAAACACTTATTAGCTACAAACCATATATTTCTATATTTTCTCTTAGTGACATGGTGAAAATCAATACTATATTCATAGTACATGCAAGAACTAATCTTAATTGAGAACACTAAATACATCATAGATAATTTCACACAAGAAAACTAGTCATTATACTTAGATAAACCCCACGTACCTGAGTTTATAGATTTTGAAAAATCATTGATCATCGAGACATCTAGTCATCACCTAATTAATCTAAAATTAATCATCATTTGTAGAGATACACTAATATTCTTATTTATTTAGGTCCAAGGTACGGTTTATCAAAATCAGGTTCAACTGACCTAAAATATGTTATGCTATTTTTATATTGATTTATATTTAATCATATGGCTTTGTTCAATTTTCATTATTTATTGATGATTGGTCTATTTTGTAGAACTAAACAAATTTAAAAATCACATGATGATTTTTTAATAAGAAAATCAATACTATTGGGGAATATTATTCTATTAAGAGTCCAAAAATGGGTTTAAGCATTAATGGGGTTCTATAAGAATTGTTTGAGAATTAATGATAGTGTGACACTATTTATTTCATTTAATTAACCCTAAAAAAGAGTTTTATCATCTCATTTATAAAACATAAACATGTAATTCTCAAAGGTCAAACTTAGTGGTTTCGTGATAAAATAAATAGTTTTCTAAGTCTGTTGATATTTTTAGCCATTATTTGGGCAATGGAACTACTTTCTACTAATTTTACAAGACCAGGGTCAAAAATGGATTTTAGGGTAGCTTTAGCTTTCAGAAGTAACTAGATCTGTCATATGCACTCAACAAGGTCATCTAGATGCATGCCACATTGCCAATGAGGAGGCACATCTTGCTGTCTCAACCAGGTCTCATGGTGGGATCTGGTGGCTTAAAGGATTATCTCAGCCCGGTCTTGGTTGGGATCCTACTCATTGTGATGAACCCATCAAGCCACAAACTAAACTCAAATATAGATGGACACTTTGGATTTAATGAAGCTCCAGGAACCCTTATGTTGCCTTGGCTCCTCGTGGATAGATGAGCATGTCAATCACACTAGGTTGTTGGCCACCCCGTCCCTAAGGGAATGTGAAAGGAAAGAAAGCCTTCCCTTGCCTCAAACTTCATGGAAAGGTTCCCAAACTCTACAAGGATCCTCCTCTATTCTAAGGCAGGGCCCAAACCAAATTTGAGATTCCTATAGGCTACTCTAAAAGTCGGCGTTCCATCTTTATTATCAGCTCCCTTAACATCCTCCTTCCATCACTTCTAAAGACTAAAACAGATCATGTCAGCTTTGGGATGGTTTAGTGATTGATTTCCCTTCCTTGGAATAGAGTGGTTGCCTCCCGATCAGGATCCTCTTCTCTAGGTTGGTTGCTACAAATTACGATGGATAGGGATAAGAGAGAGAGAGGATGTATCTCCCCCATAACACCAGTCCTAGACATAATTCAAGGATCCCTAGACTCCATAGAGTGTGGGTAAGATACTAGTTGTTGGAAAAAGTCTTACTGATAGACTCTAGACTGAGTGCTCGACACTTTTCCCTTCTAGTATCCTCATATATGTGGGATTCAGAAATAGGAGACAAGGTCTCCACCAACATACCACAAATAACAACTCAGATTGATCCATACCTCCCATATTTGTGCCACCAAAATGAAGCCACATTTACCTATCTTGGGTGGGCTGCGTGACACATACAATATTCATCTGCCTATAGTTCTCAATCTCCTTAATCAAATAGTTCAAGTATCTTATGACCTGAATGACTTTGCATAGGAACCTTAATATCTCTTTGCAGCATCCTCTAATCATCCCAAAATTTTAAACATAACTTCACAATATCCTAAGGTAACTTCTTTCTTTGGTGTAAGATAGGAGGTTGTTCATTGTGCCCTCTTCTTGCATGAAAATTCATGAAAGCCGTACAAATAATTGAAGATTTTAAGGAAATATAACTAGTAGTACTACTACCCTTGGTGGTGTAATATAAGTACAGAGCCCAAATTTGTTTTTTAACTGATCTTTAGCCGACCAGTATGTCACCTTATTTGTATCTCATCTATCATAGCTCCCTATCAAGTAATACTTCTTCAACTTCTAGATATCGATCACCCAGTTTGCATACTTAGGGTTTAAGTGTTATCTTGCTAGATCATCCTAACTACACTCTGGTTATCAGAGGACATCTCCACCCTTGGAATACAATATTCACTGGTGATCTCCATGTCCACTTTTCCTGTCCACAACTTGGCTTCTAGAACATCACACATCCTCCCACTTTTGCAATCCCTCTCAACAACTGCCCCTCTCTATTACGTGTGATGATGGAAATGACATTCCTTTTCCTTTTACAACAACATATATATGGAGTTTGATATAGTTTTCCTGAGGTTTCCTCCAAGTTGCTTGTACCATCACTGGGTTGGGTTTGGTCAGATCCCTTCAATACTCAGTTATCATATGTTCTCCTTAAGTATTGAGTTTTCCATGTTCACCATTTGGATGTTTTTCTTATCGAACACCCAACTATTCCATGCCTTCATAATTTGCCAGCACACAATCAGAAATGTTTTGGTAGGACTAGTGTCACCTTTCAGGATCCAACATATCCACTTCATAAGTAGTGGCTCTATGTTGAACTTATTCATGTCCATATAATTAAGTACATGCGGCCATATGTTCTTCACTTCTACACAGTGTCTCAATGCATGCATCACCATCTCTTCATGGATATTTCACTTCAACACCGATTGTCAGTTGACATGTTTTTATTTACACATGTAGCATTATTCACGATGGCATTGTAGCTCACTAGACACTTGAACATCTTAAAACTGGCATAAACCCTCACTTTCTAGATCCTCTCCTACTCCCCATCCTACTTGACTTCTTTGGGACACTGAATTGCTATATATGCTAACTTGGTAGTGAAACCACCACTGATAGTGTGTTTCTAGGTTCTGACATCATGTTTGGGGTTACTAGAAGGTGGTTTGATTTGAAGGATTTCTTCATTCATCTCATTTGTCAGCCAATCATTGAGAAGCTCACTATGTCATGCACCTCCTTCTGTCACCACATATTTAACTTTCAGATATAAAAGCTCAAGAGGAACCTACCTATAGCTTTATCAAGAATTCTTCCCTATTTAGGAACCCACATGTCCAACCAGAAGCTCATGTTCTCACCACTAATTAACATAATGTAAGAATTATGATCAATGAAGTTTTGTCCTTAGGCCACTGCCTTGTCCAGTCTAGACATATTATTGCTAGCATTCCTACTGAATGAATCATACTTCCCATGCATTGCAGGACTCCACTATGTAGGTCTTCTATTGCTAATGTCTCATGCATTTTTTAGAATCGGTGTTCCAATCCAACATTGTTAAAATGTGGGGCCTCCATGTGTTTTTGTACTAGTTACCTTCTACCATGCTACCAGCGAGACTGACTTATGATCATTTTTATTACCCAAAAGATATCTTCAAATAGTGCCATCAATCATGTCACATAAGTTGAGAGGAAATATTGCTACTTGTATTATGCACGTTGGTATTGCTGCAAGTGTAATCTTGGCCACGTAGACACAACTTGTGAGAGAAAGACATCTTGTCAACCAAGCATTGATCCTTGTCATTATGTTTCTTAAGGATTTCAACATACATGTTCTTGGTGAATCTTGTGTTGATAACTAGAACACCCAAGTATTTCCCCAGGTAACTCATTTCCATGAAGCAACTACAATTATAGATAGTTATCCTAGTTTCATGATCTACACTCCTTGTGAAGAATATCCTAGTTTTATGCATTGAAATGGCTTTCCCTAAGTCCCTCTCAAACACCTAAAAGCATTGTATAATCATCTGAATGTTGCTTCTAGTTGCTTTTGAGAAAAGGATCAAATCATCAGTGAAGCACATGTGATCCACCTTGATCTTGCTTCTTGAAATTTTGACTAGAGCCCAATCCTTGTTCCCAACTCTTTCCTCAATCATTTGGCATAGTCACTCCAGGAAAATTAAAAATAGGTATGGATAAAATAGTTCCCCTTGTCGCGAGCCCCTTGTCACTCTAAAAGGTGGTGATGTTCTCCCATTCCAGTTTATTATAATATCCCCACCTATGATCGTGTTCATAAAGCACCTGTTGAGTTTATCAGGTAGATCGATTTTTAAGGTGTCCTCGAGAAACACCTAGCTCATAATGGCATAGGTTTTAGTTAAGTCTACCTTGATAGACATGGTTCTTGCACCTTTGGTCTTCTTCATACTATGCACAATCTCTTACACAAGAACAATACTATCCGTGATTCTCCTGCCAAGTACAAAGCTATGCTAGGCACATGATATCCAACTCGATAGGCATTTCTTTAGATGATCCACTATAGTTTTGGAGCAAATTTTGAGGTCGACATTGTTTAGTGAGATGGGTCTGAAATGAGTGCAAGTTTCAGGCATGGAGCACTTTGGAATTAGCATGATTGAGGCTTGGAACAACCTTTCATCCAATGACCTTCCTTTCAGGGCATTCTTTATTGTCTTCCATAATGAGTGAAAAACAACCTCCCACTTATTTTGTAAGAATAGGGTAGTGAATCCATCTCGGCCAACCACCTTATACGGGTCCATATCCTTATGGATGGTGAAGATCTCCTCCTTTGTTGGGGATCTAGCAATGTCTAGGAGGTCCTCTTGAGTCAAGCTATAAATATGGCAGGGATGGTGTTGATAGACGAGTTGACATATCCCCTTGGGCAATAAATATGCTTTTGAAGTGGTCTATTATCATAACCATAAGAGTGGTTGGATCTAACACCCAATTTCCCTCTATGTCATTTAACCTAGTATTCGGTTTTATGTGCTTCCTTTGGTTAACAAATGTATGGTATAAACGTGTATTGGTATCAACATTACTAAGACAATTTACATGACTTTTGAGGTTCCACTCCTCTTCTACTTCTTTTAGAATCAGGTAGAGTTTAGCTTGCATATTGATGCATAATTGATCAGTAACAGGACCAAATTATTCCATTAAATTTCCTTATAGCATGTATTTGTTTTGAAGAATCATCTCTTCGCTCTGATGCCTCTTCCTTTGAGTATCCTTATCCCACCACATCAAGTGACTTTGTTCTCTACTCAGTGTTTCAGTAAAATCTTTGTTTGCTCTCCAATTGTCCCTAAGGACTTTATTGAACTCACAATTATCCTTCCAATATGCTTTTGTATGGAACCTTTGGGCTCTTCGAGTTGGTATTGTAGAGTTGACAAGTAGGGGCAGTTGTCAGATTCTAGCCTGGGTAGATGCATAACAAGGTGTGGAAACATTATAACGAACTCATCATTCCACAAGACTTTGTCGAGGCGTTTGTGAAGCATTCCATGCCTATAAGTGAATCTCTATCCAAAAAACCCGAGGTCAATAAATACCACTTCATGCAGGGTATTGCTGAAGACGCTCACCTTAGAGTAGTTGAAAGAAGCTTCACCAATCTTTTCAGCTAGGGCCAACTTTGCATTGAAGTCCCCCAACACAATCCAAGGCTCCATATAAAGTTGACTCATTCTAACTAGATGTTTCCACAATGTGGATCTCACAGAGTTATGTGGGTTAGTGTAGACAGACATAATAGTGATCTTACATGCAATGAATTAACGATGGGTATTGATCTCATGTACTCTACATTGTTCTTCATTTTTGCAAATCCATATACCACCCACAATTCCTCAAGCTTTTGATCTTGGGAATTCGTAAATCCGAACCATTTTTTGGTTTCTAATGAGAGATGAACACTAATGCGAGGCTTAATGATGACATCCACATTAGGTTTATGTATATGTGTATACTCCCTCAATGTTTTGCATGTATCCACGCTAGGAATCCCTCTTACATTATAGCTTAAGAGCTTAACCATCTTTATGCGGTGGGGTATGTGGATAGAAAACACTTAGACATGGTTTGGTTCTTGATTCTCCTTTCCATCCTCCTCCACAATGACATTCACCTATGAGGCCTCATCAGCTAGTTTCTACACTCTTCATTTGTGTTCCACTCCCCTGGATTATTCTACCCACCAATTCCTTCTTTTTAGCCTATCCAACCACTATCTCTGCCCTTCGAGTACTAGGTGTGTGGAAAGGTTGTCTTTATGAGAAGACTTCAAGTCTTAACCCCATTTCAACGTCATTGTTCTCATACATGATATATATGACTTGATTAACATTTGGTGATACCCCTGTGTGCTATATGCCCTCCCAATTCTTGTCCCCATTAAATGTAGCTTCCTTGACATGTTCAACAACATTTTCATTTTATATTTCCGTTAAGACAACCCTCTTATAGTCTACCATTTTATTATGGGTTACCTTTTTCTTCTTTGAAACCTTATCTGGTCTCATTTGAGCTCCCAGACTATCATTATTCCTCACACTCTCCCTTGTTCCTTGCCTAGAACACATGCCTCATCATCATCAAACATACTGGCAAATCTATTAGCCATGTTACTTCCTACCTCCTAAGTTGTAACATCCCTGACCTGGGTTATGCTTAACCCTAGATGTTTTACTTAATAAAGTTAATTATATAATTTCTCTTATCTCTTGAAAAGTAATTAAGGCCCAAGCAGAACTTATATTTCAATTTTAGTCCATATTGAACTATGTTGAAAATAAAGTTTTGCTTGTGTTGGAATAAAGTGCAAATTACCCAAGTTGAGGAGTTAAATTGTAAATTGTGCATGATAATATGTTCCTCGGGTGTTGAAGCATCATGAGAATGAAGATGATGCATAGGTATGGCTTGTGGTAGCCTGAGTACCAAGAAAGAGTTGATAAAGCAATGTTTGTGCATTAAAACCTAGTTTTGGTGTAAAGTTAATTTACCCAATACCCAGGGTTCAATATGCAAAATACCACTTCTAGAGGGTCCCTCATGTTTCTTGGTATCATGTAGAGAAGATAAAACGAGAGGGGCACCTCATTTGAATTAATTTGGAGGAGAGAGAATCTTGATATTAAAATAATCAAGATTTATGCATAATTGAAACCCTAATTCAATTTAATGCAAAAAGAAATATATTAATTAAAGAGCCCTTCAACCAAAAGTTGAATGATGAATTTGCAAGGACGTTGGATGAGCTTGTGCCTTGCAAAGGCACGAAAATATCCAAGGAAGTGGATAACTCACTCACATTATTATAAGAAAAAGAAATATCCACTTACTTATGGATATTATTATAAACTGATTTAAGGTGCTTAATTTATTTTCCTTTAACTCTTGGATAATGAAGAAGTTTTGCAAGGAAAATAAGATGGCTTCTTGGACAAGGAGTTTAGGGGGAAGTGGTGGCACTAATTTTGGAATTAAATGATTTTTATATGGCATTTTCTATCTCATTGTTTTTCTTATAAAACACTCTTTACAAGCCAAACCAAAGGCTTTTTCAGAATCCAATTCTTTCCCTTGCTTGCAAACGAACAAAGGATCTTTGGAGGATTAGGAGCACAACCCCCAACCTGTTGGTAAGCTTCTTGACCTCCTTTCACCTTGAATCCATGGTGAAATTTGAAAATCTATGAATGAATTCTTCATATCTCGATCCCCTCTTCAAATCTAACCATTCCTTTTCACACAAAGCTTGAGGATGATCCTTGGGATAGTGAAAGGAGTTGCATCCACCATTGTTGGCATGATCTTGAAGCTTTGGAGCTCAATTGGAGGCGGGTTTTATAACTTAAACCATTAATATTGTTAGTGCATTCAATTTCTTATCAAATGTTGATTCTTTCTGTGTCTGGAATTTTATTTGGTTGATTGATATAATCACCATGAAAATCACAAAAAGTTTTGTGGGTTTGGAGGTTGATGATGATGACATTATCCTAAGCACACACCTCAAAAATGTCATAGGCAAACTATTTCAATTGTTGGAACAAACGGTTTCAATGAGTTGGTCCAAACGGTTTCACCAAACCATTTGGAGACCAAATGGTATGCAAACCGTTTGGTGATTTGAGTCCCAAACCGCATGAGAGTGTTGACCATTTGGATGGGTTCACCATATGAGGTATGAACCCTAGAAAATGTTGTATGATGATCCAAGGTTTCCAATTGATTGATTCTATATAAAGACAAACCTCCAAGTGGAAACCCTAATCGGCTAAGTGTTGAATTTGCAACTAATTAAGTTGATGTTTTGGGTTGATTAACCCAAACGGTCTCAAGAACATTTGGATGTCACCCAAATGGTCTCAAGACCGTTTGGAGGTCAACAAAGATAGTTTGGGAAGTTTTTGAGGAAGTATGATTGCATGGTTGAAGATCCAATGATATTACCTTAAAATACAATCAATGGCCTAATTGATGATTGATTCAATGATGCAAACCCTAATTGAATTCCATAGATTTTAATGATGGTTTGGGAAAACGGTCTCAAGACCATTTGTAGGTCATCCAAATGACCTCAAGACCGTTTGAGGTCGGGTCATGATCTAGCTAAGTGGTTATTCAATGATTTTAATTAAATTAGTTCCATAATGTCAACCATTGATGGTTCCTCAATTTCAAAACCCAAAGTGATGGTTTCTTGATTATAAACCCTAGTTAAATTGGGTTCAAAACCTTAATTGAAGGTCCAATTGAAGGGTGATTCAATGTTACAATTGAAGAATAAATCAGTTATCCAATTAATAGATGGTTCGATGATTGAAACCCTAAATTGACTAAGTGTTGGAAGACCCTTTTGGTCCATTCGGTTTTGAGAGAGTTTGGACAAAATGGTCTCAAGACCGTTTGGGACCAAACGGTCTCAAATTGTTTGGAGACCCAAATTCATTCGGTTTCAAATATGTTGTCTAAACGGTTTCAAGCACTAACTTTGCTAAACGGTTTCAAACCATTTGGACTTAGTTGATCAAAACCATTTGAGGTCTAAGTGACCAAGACCGTTTGGGATCTAAGTGACCAAGACTTTTTGAAGTTCAAATTGGTTAAACCATTTGGACACCTAATATGATTAAAGGTCAGTTAGTTACTTGATTGATAATGATGTAGTCTAATGGTGATCATAATGATTAACCCTAAACTGTGTTTACTTAAAAGAAGAGCTGACCTACATCAATCTTGGAGTACTTAGCATCCTAGAGAGAATGAGAGAGATCAATGCTTATATAATTAAGCCCTAATTCTCTCATTATGAATAAAATATATGATTAGGGTTTGATCCATAATAATGAGATCATGAAACCTTAATTGTAAAGATTAATGAACCCTAACCCTAATTCTGGGAAATTATAAGTGAAACCCTAATTGGGATGGATAGTAAACCCTAATTGTGGGTTATTGAATGTAGACCCTATTCTGGGGTGAAATTTATGTGAAACCCTAAATTAGGGCAAAGCTAGGTGAAACCCTAATTGAGGGAGATTTCAAGTGAAACCCTAATTTCAGGTAATACTAAGTGAAACCCTGATATAGAAGGATGTTATGTGAAACTCTAATGAAGAGTGATATTAGGAGAAATCCATAATTATGAGAGATGCTATGTGAATCTAAATTTATAAATATAGAAACCCTATTCCTAATAATGAATGTAACACCTAGAGTGAGGTTGATAATGGATATCCTTATATCAATAATTCCTAACTCAAGAATGAGTCCATATCATTAGCAATGGTTGTAATTTCGAAATATAGTGACTTGTGACGAATACAATACATTATAAATGTGTTGAACTGGTATATAAAGTAATAGGATGGGAAATACCCTAATACAAGCTAAGTGGATGAACTCAAGAAAGTTAATCATGATGAGGGAAGTGATACATCAAAACATGATAGATATCACATCCAACACCCTATGTGTGATATACCTTTATGTATTTTAAATCCAATATACTTGGATGAGTGACACAAGAAGTGTGTCATGTCAGTTGTTACATTCAGATGTAATGCATTTTGATGAGTGTAGGCTAACTTGCCTTATGAAAAGGTTAATCCAAATCAATAAACTATGATGCAATTATATTCTGGTAAAGATGAGAGAGAAGCTTATACTTTGTGATGATAATTCATTTAAATGATGAATGATGAGAATAAATAAGTATGATTGAATACTTATGTTATCCGTATTGATTTCTAGCTGGGTGAAGCAGTGGAATATGACTTGATCATTAATAATATGATCTTGAGAACCTATATGGTTATATATGGGAAACCCTAATTCAGGGTAATGAAGTGTAAATCCCTAATATGGGATGATAAATGTGATACAAAACCCTAATCCAGGGTGATGTTATGTAATGTTAATAGTAAACCCTAAATTGGGTAAAAGGACATGATGAACCCTAATCTGATGTGAATAGTGCATCCAAACCCTAAATTGGGTAATAAGATATAATAAACCCTAATACATGGTAATACTATGTGAAACCCTAATCTGGGTGATGCTATGTGAAGTCCTAACAATAGAGTAATCCTATGTGAAGCTCAAGTACAGATTGATGCGTTATGAATGTAATAAGAAAACCCTTGTATTGCATGGTACTGATATATAATTGTATCATGAGTACTAATCATGCAGGTATGTTGAGATGATGAGCATAGCCAGGTATGGGCTATGATTCTCTATATATTGAAAATGTTTTATGGGCTTCATAAGCCATAATATGCATTGTTTCTTATTAATAGGTCATAAGAGGTGATATGAGATTTGTGAACTATGTGGAATACTTTGTGTAGTAAGAATCATAAGGTCCAGGGTCAGTTGACCTGAAGGTATTAAGTTACCTAATAGGTGGTAACAAGTATTCTATGATGAGTTAAGGGTTTTAATAACCATATTCTATAGTCATGATGATGAACTACTTAAGAGATGGAAATGCACATAATCAGATGAGGGATTAAGAGTCCAATACTTTGTTAAAAGAATAAGGCTACAGGACATGACTCCACAAAGATAATGCCAGGCATTAGCTATGTGATCTAAGCCTGAAGGGGGTATATGTTGTGATTATAATTCTACAATGAATAAATGTTATACATATTCTTTAATAAATAAGTAACTTCTGTTAAACAATAATGACTCTTCTATTCAGATTTATCTTATTAAACTGCAATAACTATGTTTCTGGCAGAGAGTTATATCTCTCGTTGGGGCAATTTATAATTGTCTCACCCCCGTGGGAATCACATTTTTAGGTGGACGCGGACGAGGAGGCCGGAATCCTTCAGTAGGTGAAGGACAGCAACAGCAGTAGTAGGGACAACACTGAAGTCTCAGGTGGAGACACTGGTTGAAATGTCTTGTATAGATGTACATAGAGTCATATGTGTCGTCTCTGCACTCTCAGGTCCTCGGAGTAGTAGTTAATGCTTTTGAGATTTTTTCTTAGTGCCTCAAGATTTCATACTGCATGTATTTAATTTAACAGAGTAGTTGATGCATGTAATTTTTAGAAAAATATGATACAGGACATGTACTTGTGAACCAGTATGTAATTAAGTTACTCCAGTTCTTTATGAAAGAGTTTTTCCTATGTGTGGAGTTCTTTGTAAAATGGTTTAAATTTTTAGTGATTTTTGGTAATCCGCTGCTTAGTGATCACTTTTGCATTAGTTAATCATGCTTTTATGAGTTGGATGTCAAAATTTAGTGGTATCAGAGCGCTAGGTTCGTTGAGTCTATAGAGACATAGGACTAAGGTTGTTGAGTCTGTTCTAGTGTCTTCCAGTTATTTGATAGTGACTTCTGCTCATATAGGAGGAGAAGAAAAACTTGAAGATGTCTGGAACACACGAAGAACACACTGTTGATAGTAGTGTTGATGTACCAGGAGGTGGTGCAAGAGACCAGAATAAGGAAGGGCATGTACCTGAACGTCCCCAGATTGACCCAGCTGTGATAGAAAACCTAGCCCTCCATGCTCTATCTGACAAATTCCTGACAACCATGACACACATGGCAGATAGGATGCCACTACCTGTACCTAGTGCACCAGCCCACCATGAGGGATATGGAGCCAGTAAGACTTTCGAGAGGCTTCATCGGGTTGGAGCCATAGATTATGTTAGTACATCTGATCCAGCAGATGCTGATTTGTGGTTGACTGAGCTGGAGAAGGTTTTTAGGATCCTTGATATTCCTAAAGCCGAAAAGGTAAGACATGTTGTGTACCTCCTAAAAGGGAGTGTTGGTCGTTGGTGGATGATAGAAGAAGATAAGAGACCAGGTGAAGAGATTGGATGGGAGGTATTCCGACGAGAATTCATCAGTAGATACTTCCCTAAGATGTATCTAGATGAGAAGATCTCTCAATTTGAGAGGATCAGACAAGGACAGATGAATGTTAGCGAATATGAAGCTAAGTTCATGGAACTATTGTGGTTTTGTCTGCAAATGGAAGCTAGTGATGAGGAACGAATTTGGCATTTTGAGAAGGGGTTGAACGCTGAACTAACCACCCCTGTATCTGCCTTAGAGAATAGGGAGAGGTTTGCCACCTTTGTGGAATCGGTAAGGAGGATAGAGAGGTCTGAAATCAAGAAATGACAGTCCAGTGGCAAGAAGGTGTACACTCAGTCTCAAGGACAAAGATCTAAAAGTTTTAAGAAGCTGAGATTTTCTGCATCGGCAACACCCTCGAGATTCCATACCCAGATGCAATGGATGTCAAGTAGGGGTAGGGATTGTAGTAATGCTTCAAGTAGAGCCCCCGACGTAGCATCAACATCGGTGACTGGATCTCGCAGACACTACTTTGTGCCCATGATCTGTTACCAATGTAGACAACCGGGACATCTAGAAAAGGATTGTCTAGATGGGAATTCGATGATGACTCAACCCCAGGGGTAGAGTCAGCAAGGCTCATAGAGGAGGCAGTCTTTTAGTAATAATAGAGGATGTGGACAGACGTCCCAGACAGGTCAGATGAAATAGTTTCATTTTGATATTTCATTTCATAATTCTATGTGTAAAAAATAAGAAAGTAGTTGTTTTGAGCTTCCTCTGACTAGTCCCATAAGGACACAAGGAAGATAAGAATTTACATCTTATTAAGTATTCTTTAAAATGCTCTATAATCTCACCCATCTATGTGATAAAAGATGAGATATAGAAGAGATGCCAGAAGAAAATTCCAAAAATGAAAAATCATGTGTGTATAATGATACGAAGAGTGAGGAACATGATAGTAAATGAAGTGCATACTACCTAATATCAATACTTGTATACCCTGGCTAGGTATATGATTATTGGAGATAAGGAAAGTATGGAACTCTTAGATTTTTATCTTTCTAATTACTCTGATCAAGTAGTCATTTTGAAACAATCTAGAGAGTATAATGAAATTAAATAGGAAGAGCTAAGTGAACCTTCCTAATTAAAAAGGAAGATCTAAGTGAACCTTCCTAATTAAATAAGAAGAGCAAAGTGAACCTTCCTAATTAAATAGGAAGAGCTAAGTGAACCTTCCCAATTAAAAAGGAAGAGCTAAGTGAACCTTCCTAATTAAATAAGAAGAGTGAAGTGAACCTTCCTAATTAAATAGGAAGAGCTAAGTGAACCTTCCCAGTTAAATAATAAGAGCTAAGTGAACCTTCCTAATTAAAAAGGAAAAGCCAAGTGAATGTTCCCAATTAAAAAGGAAGAGCTAAGTGAACCTTCCTAATTAAATAAGAAGATCTAAGTGAACCTTCCTAACTAAATAGGAAGAGCTAAGTGAACCTTACCAATTAAATATGAAGAGATAAGTGAACCTTCCTAATTAAAAAGGAAAAGCTAAGTGAACCTTCCCAATTAAAAAGGAAGAGCTAAGTGAACTTTCCTAATTAAATAAGAAGAGCTAAGTGAACCTTCCTAATTAAATAGGAAGAGCTAAGTGAACCTTCCCAATTAAAAAGGAAGAGCTAAGTGAACCTTCCTAATTAAATAGGAAGAGCTAAGTGAACCTTCCCAATTAAATAGGAATTACTCAGTGAACCTTCCCAATTAAATAGGAATTGCTCAATGAACTTTCCCAATTACATATGAGCCGCTGAGTGAGTTTCCCCAATTACTTAGGGATTTCTAAGTGAACTTTTCCAACCACATAAGGTTTGCTAAGTGAACTTTCCCAAAACAAATAAAGGATTGCTGAGTGGATTGCCTCTATTAAATGCATATGTTTCTCCTTTGATAAACAATTTTGGGTGATGATAGGAGTATGTTACTTTGTGTTTCTTCCTTTCAATTAACATGGAAATCAAGTAAGTATCATGACATTTGATGTGCATGGATTAGAAATAATATGTTGATGGATACTTAGAAAAGTATCAGTTTGCTTTGGAATTTGGTTCTAAGACAATGATATATGTCACAACCAATATCCTAAGATAAAAGAAATATCTTGTGCATGTGTACCTTTGGTAGTAATAACAGAGAAATGGATATGATAAGGATGAGATGTGTTTTCAACACATATGGTGAATACCAAAGTAAGGATTCTGGTATCTGAGAAATAGTAGATGATTTATGTTGGTTATCTATATTAGCCAACTGTGAAATCAATCTTGTTACCTAAAATAATATGGATATCATATGTTAGGGGTTTATGCTCTGCATAAACATAAATCTTGATAAGGTTGAACTAATGGAAGGAACTTTGTGTGGATTAAAGAACTATGGTATCTCCATGACATTAAGATGTTATGTAGAGACTCGATGGTATGATAAATGATTAAAAAATTATCTCTCCTTTTTCCTGGGATTTCGGGGACGAAATCCTTGTTAGGGGTTTATAATTTATAACATCCCTGACATGGGTTATGCTTAACCCTAGATGTTTTACATAATAAAGTTAATTATATACTTGCTCTTAGCTCTTGAAAAGTAATTAAGGCCTAAGAGGAACTTATATTTCAATTTTAGTCCATATTGAACTATGTTGAAAATAAAGTTTTGCTTGTGTTGGACTAAAGTGCAAATTACCCAAGTTGAGGAGTTAAATTGCAAATTGTGCATGATAATATATTCCCCAGGTGTTGAAGCATCATGAGAATGAAGATAATGCAGAGGTATGACTTGTGGTAGCCAGAGTACCAAGAAAGAGTTGATAAAGCAATGTTTTCTCATTAAAACCTAGTTTTGGTGTAATGTGCAATTTGCCCAAAACCCAGGGTTCAATATGAAAAATACCACTTCTAGAGGGGCCTTAATGTTTCTTGGTATCATGTAAATAAGCTAAAATGAGAGGGGCACCTCATTTGAATTAATTTGGAGGAGAGAGAATCTTGATATTAAAATAATCAAGATTTATGCATAATAGAAACCCTAATTCAAATCGACCTTACTAAAGCTTATGACAGACTGGCATGGAACTTCATTGAGGATACGCTGAAAAAAGTGAATCTTCCTAATAATATGATTCTTTATATTATGAGCTCTATTACCAGCGGCAGTTCTACTATTGCTTGGAATGGCAGAAATTCATCTAGTTTTAGGCCAAGAAGAGGTCTTAGACAAGGCGATCCTTTAAGTCCTTACATCTTTGTGCTTTGTATTGAACGATTAAGTCAGATGATTGAAGGGTGTGTTACTTCTAAAAAATGGCATCCTATACAGCTGGGAAGGAAGGGCCCGCGGATTACTCACCTCTGTTTTGCATATGACATCCTTCTCTTTGCTAAAGCCAATCTTACCAACATGGACACTATTTTGCACTGCTTCAGGGAGTTTGAGATGGCTTCGGGCCAAGAGATTTCTATTGAGAAGACGAGGATTTTCTTTTCCAAGAGTGTAACCCAGCAGGAAGCTATTCATATCTGTGATCGAAGTGGGATGCAACGCACCCAGGACCTGGGGAGATACCTAGGGGTCCCGATCCTCCATTCACGGGTGAACAAGAAGACTTACAGTGAAGTTCTTGATAAGGTCACGAGTAGAGTAAATTCTTGGGCTGCTAGGACCTTATCTTTAGCGGGGCGCATTTGTCTTGCTAAAAGTACCCTCGCCACCATACCCACCTACATCATGCAAACTTCTAAGCTCCCCATGCAATTATGTGACAGGATAGATGGAGAAATCCGGCGTTTCATTTGGAGCGGTGGACGGAAAAGGAGAGGGATGCATCTTGTGTCTTGGGAAAGGCTTACGAGCAAGAAGATCCATGGTGGTCTGGGTCTTAAATCTATGCGGGATTGGAACCAGGTTCTTCTCCTCCGACATAACTGGGACATTTGGAGTGGCAGAAAGACTCTTTGGTGCATGGCCATGCGTGACAAGCTGATGAGAAGCAATCCAGGAACTACTTCCAATCTATCTCGCCTGGCGAGAACTGTTCTGCAAATGAATTCTTTCATGCATGCTAACACTTTCCTGTGTCCTATGAGTGGGAACCATATTAATGCGTGGCAGGACAGATGGCTTCCTAGTGGTATTTGTTTGAAAGACCACGTTAGCCGAGGTATCCCCGATGAGATGCGTGACTTGCAGGTGAGCAGCTTAGTGAATCTGGAAGGGCACTGGGACCGCGATTTTCTCAATCATTGGCTCCCTGAAGGTGTTGTAAAGGAGATCCTTAATATTCAACCTCCTGTTGAGACTGAAGCTGAAGATATCTATGTATGGAAGCTCAACAACGGGGGCAGCTACACGGCCAAGTCTTCCTACACGGCTTTGAGGGCGGACGTTGAAATTAAAAGACCGGGACAATGGCTGGTTATTTGGAAAGCTCAGGTGGCGGCAAAGATAAAGATCTTCATGTGGCTCGCTGCTAATGGAGCCCTTCTTACTAATTGGAAAAGGAGAAGACGAAAGATGACCACCAATGCGGTGTGCAGTCGCTGCAATATAGAAGATGAAACCAGTCTCCATGCCTTGAGAGACTGTGACAAGGTGAAACTTGTGTGGTTACGCTTACTTGCTGGGGGAATGCCAGGGAATGCTGCACCTATCACACAGGATTTCTGGAACTCATCGAATCTTGAGTAGTGGATCAGCAAGGGGCTTCGTTATAGTGAGGCCACGAGAACTTTGTTCCTCATAGCTTGCTGGGTTATTTGGAAGCAACGTAACTTGGCAGTCTTTGAAGCCAAGGACACACCCGTGTTACAGCAGGTTAATATGATTCTGTTGGAATACAACAGAACCGTCGCTGCTTGGGCTGGGAATGAAGTCGACGAGAAGCCTGACACTATGACGGTTCAAAGCTGTAGCGAGAGCAGTCAGCTTTTGATGCATGTGGACGCCGCCTGGAAGAGAGGCAAAGGTGCCATTGCTGTGATTGTACAGGATCGCAATAACCACTGGAAAGGTGGAGTTGGCCAATTGATTTCTGCGGACAGTCCTCTTCAAGATGAATTTATGGCCATTGCCCTTGCCGCAAAGATTATTAAAACCGCCAATCTACAAAGCACTGCTGTGATCACAGACTGCTTGACGGCTGTGAAGATGTTACATGAAGATTATTCTAAGCATCCTAGATATGCGAGCATTATTAGGGGAATCCAACTTGTTCTGGGAGACATTGCAACTATTCGACATGTGGAGAGGAAGAACAATGGACCAGCTGATGCTTTGGCTAAGGCTCATCTACAAAAAACCTGCAGAATCAAGTATTACGATGTCCCTCCTAAGGACGTCATTGATACTGGACAAATCAATTTTTGTAATGGTAGTAGTACTACCATATTTAATTCCATGCAAATAACTCAAATCTGTAATTTGCCTTTGAATATGCTTGCACGGGGTGAGCGAGATGAATAAAATAATCGCCCGACTTCCATAAAAAAAAAAAAACCCTAATTCAATTTAATGCAAAAAGAAATATATTAATTATAGATCCCTTCAAACAAAAGTTGAAGGATGAATTTGCAAAGATGTTGGACGAACTTGTGCCTTGCTAAGGCACTAAAATATCCAAGGAAGTGGATAACTCACTCACATTATTATAAGAAAAAGAAATATCCACTTACTTATGGATATTATTATAAAATAATTTAAGGTGCTTAATTTCTTTTCCTTCAATTCTTGGATAATGAAGAAGTTTTGCAAGGAAAATAAGATGGCTTCGTGTCCAAGGAGTTGAGGGGGAAGAGGCGACATTAATTTTGGAATTAAATGATTTTTATATGGCATTTTCTCTCTCATTGTTTTTCTTATAAAAACACTCTTTACAAGCCAAACCAAAGGCTTTTTCAGAATCCACTTATTTCCCTTGCTTACAAATGACGAAAGGAGGTTTGAAGGATCAGGAGGACGACCCCCATCCTGTTGGTAAGCTTCTTGACCTCCTTTCACCTTGAATCCATGGTGAAAATTGAAAATCTATGCATGAATTCTTCATATATTGAACCCCTCTTCAAATCTAACCATTCCTTTTCACTCAAAGCTTGAGGACGAGCCTTGGGATAGTGAAAGGAGTTACATCCACCATTGTTGTCATGAGCGTGAAGCTTTGGAGCTCAATTGGAGGTGGGTTTTATAACTTGAACCCTTAATATTGTTATTGCATTCAATTTCTTATCAAATGTTGATTCTTTATTTGTGTCCAAAATTTTATTTGGTTGATTGATGCAATCACCATGAAAATCACAACAATTTTCGTGGGTTTGGAGCTTGATGATGATGACATCATCCTAATCACACACCTAAAAAATATCATAGGCAAACAGTTTCAATTGTTGGACCAAACAGTTTCAATGAGTTGGTCCAAACGGTTTCACCAAACCGTTTGGAGACCAAACAGTTTGCAAACCGTTTGGTGATTTGAGTCCCAAACCGCATGAAAGTGTTGAGCGTTTGGATGGGTTGACCGTTTGAGGTCTGAACCCTAGAAAATGTTGGATGATGATCCAAGGGTTCCAATTGATTGATTCCATATAAAGACAAACCTCCAAGTGGAAACCCTAATCGGCTAAGTGTTGAATTTGCAACTAATTAAGTTGATGTTTTGGGTTGATTAACCCAAATGGTCTCAAGACCATTTGGAGGTCACCCAAATGGTATCAAGACCATTTGGAGGTCAAACAAGACCATTTGGGATGTTTTTGAGGAAGTATGATTGGATGGTTGCAGATCCAATGATATTACATTGAAATACAATCAATGGCCTAATTGATGATTGATTCAATGATGCAAACCCTAATTGAATTCCATAGATTTTAATGATGCTTTGGGAAAACGGTCTCAGGATCGTTTGGTGGTCATCCAAATGACCTCAAGACCGTTTGAGGTCGGGTCATGATCTAGCTAAGTGGTTATTCAATGATTGTAATTGAATTAGTTCCATAATGTCAACCATTAATGGTTCCTCGATTTTCAAAACCCTAAGTGATGGTTTCTTGATTATAAACCCTAGTTTAATTGGGTTCAAAACCTTAATTGAAGGTCCAATTGAAGGGTGATTCAATGGTTCAATTGAAGAATAAATCAGTCATCCAATTAATAGATGGTTCGATTATTGAAACCCTAAATTGACTAAGTGTTGGAAGACCCTTTTGGTCCATTCAATTTTGAGGGAGTTTGGACCAAACGGTATTAAGACCGTTTGGGACCAAACGGTCTCAAACCATTTGTAGACCCAAATTCATTCAGTTTCAAATATGTTGTCTAAACGGTTTCAAGCACTAACTTTGCTAAACGGTTTCAAACTGTTTGGACTTAGTTGATCAAGACCGTTTGAGGTCTAAGTGACCAAGACCGTTTGGGATCTAAGTGACCAAGACTTTTTGAAGTTCAAATTGGTTAAACCATTTGGACACCTAATATGATTAAAGGTGAGTTAGTTACTTGATTGATAATGATGTAGTCTAATGGTGATCATAATGATTAACCCTAAATTGTGTGTACTTAAAAGAAGAGCTGACCTAGATCAATCTTAGAGTACTTAACATCCTAGAGAGGATGAGAGAGATGAATACTTATATAATTAAGCCCTAATTCTCTCATTATGAATAAAATCTATGAATAGGGTTTGATCCATAATAATGAGATCATGAAACCTTAATTGTAAAGATTAATGAACCCTAACCCTAATTCAGGGCAATTCTAAGTGAAACCCTAATTGGGATGAATAGTAAACCCTAATTGTGGGTTATTGAATGTAGACCCTATTCTGGGGTGAAATTTATGTGAAACCCTAAATTAGGGCAAAGCTAGGTGAAACCCTAATTGAGGGAGATGTCAAGTGAAACCCTAATTTCAGGTAATACTAAGTGAAACCCTGATATAGAAGGATGTTATGTGAAACTCTAATGAAGATTGATATTAGGAGAAATCCATAATTATGAGAGATGTTATGTGAATCTCAATTTATAAATATAGAAAACCCTATTCCTAATAATGGAATAGTGATTAATGTATTGACAAATGTAACACCTAGAGAGGTTGATAATGGATATCCTTATATCAATAATTCCTAACTCAAGAATGAGTCCATATCATTAGAAATGGTTGTAATTTCTAAATATAGTGATTTGTGACCAATACAATACATTATAAATGTGGCAACACATCCCACTATCACACAGACACTGAGGTGTTATGCGAAAACGTGCGGAAATCACCATAACCACAGACTACTAAAAACACGAGTTAATAAAAATCGATTGCGGAAAGTAGGTAATTGAGAAAACTATTACATTTAAGTCCTCATCCTATAAGGAAACATGTTATATAAACATTTATAAGCCTTGATACGTGTCCAAGCTTAGAGGAACAACTGTCTAACCATCACATGAGTCCATCACCTATTTATATGTACATTAAGGCCCACATCTGGCCAGCGGCAGGATATACAAAACACCATCAGCTTTACATCGTGAAACAACGTCAAACGCTCCCAAGGACCTGAGAGTACATGGATGACTCTAAGACTCTACTACAAAACAACCAAAACATCATCATGTCCATCGCTTGCCTTCTACTACTCATCTTGCTGCTCGGCCGCAACTCCGCGACCACCACCACGTCAAGCTCGAACACCTAAAAAGGGTGTAAAACAACGGGGTGAGACACACAGTCCCAGTGAGAAACATAACTCCCCGCCGAAACTATAAAACCTCAAAATAATAAAGCAACAACAACAAATAACTGATCAGAGGTATAACAAGAGCAGTTATAAAGTAAAGCTATTCATACCGTCAAGCTTACCAGATGTACGGAAGGCATATCCCCAAATATTTCTTTATGGAACATGATTAACAAGATAAGATTTATAAGGTCTTACTGCATAACATGAGGAATGTATAATTAACTACAAGGTAGAACAAAATTAACTACATAAGCAAGGCCTCAACCAATGTTCCGTGTTTGCCTTAAGTAGTAAATACTATACGGCTGGATAACGTATTCTTATGCCCTGAGGAGGTGAGTCGTACCGCTCAAATCCAACTAACAGCTGTGAAACCCGGAGCGGTGCCATACAAGGTCAATGGAAGAGCCAGACTCCACCACCTCCCACCTCGTGGTCAGTGCACGAGAACCAAAGCAGGACCGCAGTCTCATGCTTAAGTGGCCTCATCCACAGGGTCAGGCTACCCTCTGCCTAGCCTACCTCGGTACAGGTATCGGCGCTAGTGAAACTGAGCCACGGGCCTATTCACCGTGCTCTGAGCCATGAATGCATTCATGCTCCCACATTACATATCCTGAGCCATGGGCCTGTTCACCATGCTCTTATCATATTTGGGCTACGGGCCTAAATCCGCACCCTGGAGTCTACAACCGAAGTTGCACTCTTCCCTCCTCACTTTAGGCTAGGAGAAACCTCACATACTCAACAATATGCGCTCCGAGTTAACCCGTAGGAGAACCCGTTTCACCATCACCAGCTCCTGACGATGATGGATCTATGGCCAGGGCAACTACATCATATATTCCACTGTGATTAATTACTATCTTTTATTAGGATTGCAAGATTCAACCAAGTTATGTAACATGTAAACTATAATGAGAATGAACAACATAAAACTCAATATTATCCATCAACATCATCCTGATCAATCACAAGGAAACATGTTATCACTTAGCCTCTTGCCAATCATCTAGATCCATTCTCAAGGATCATCACATTGCCATGGGATCTCAATCCCTCATCACATACTGCCACTGCCTCTCAAGGCTTACATCATCATCATGGGATAGCAATCCCAAGTACATTAGCCAAACACATCATACATGTTATCTCATCATCAAGAGTAACTATCAAAGAAATTTTACTCATCATATATACCTCATAACCTTTTACTTGGCTATGCATCACCTGCATGGTTAGTATGCGCAATCATCATAGATTTAATAGAAAGACCATTCTATCCATATAGGGTGACATTGACGATTATATGCTTTATCAATGATGCCTCAACTTGTGATCATAAGCATAGGTTACATTATTAAGAAAGGCATTCTACATGCTTATCACTTTCTCAACATTGTACATAATATCAAGATGGTCACATACATATGTAAAGTCATGATAAGTTACATAGATGAGCTTTACCATAACGATTACCATCAAACATAATAAGGGTTACCATTATAAGCCAAACGTGATACATACACAAGGTTTAGCATAGATGTGTTACGGAAGGAACAAGACCCTCACTATAAGTTCCCACTACCCTCACAAGAAGTGTGACGGGTAGGGCACCCTCACTAGATGTGATATCAGGCAGGGCACTCCTCATATCGCCCAACCACTCAGCCTTATAACGGTCAAGCAACCCACCAAGGCTAACGGGCAACACCTGGGGTATAACGCGCAACGCGGTGTCGTTTGCTACTTTCATCTTCGGGCAACGCTGTACAGCAAGGTCTGTCGTGCAACTACCTTCTAATGGGAACCTAAGACATATCGACCACCCACACATATGAGGCACTAGAGTGTCCTGCAACGCCCATCAGGTGTAGGGCTGTTGGCCAACACACACAGGACTGGTATACTGCCCGTCACCACATCACAGAGCTAACTAACACCTCCACGCCTCAAGCCAACTACACCAAGCCATATCCAAGTCATGTGTGTCGGGTAGGGTGCTCAGCAAGAGGCAACGCCTAAGGGTGCAACTCAAACAGCAAGCAAGGAACCTGTCGTTCAACCAACCTATCCATGGCCTATCGGCCATGACAGGCAAGCATGGTAGTGTGACGCCCGTCACAAGGTCAGGGACCACAGGTATCGTCCATCACAGCCACCACAACATGTCGCCCAAGGCTCTAGGTAAGGGGGGGGGGTATCAGGTAGCATCTCCCCCAAGATCATAACGGTCAAGAAGCAACTCCACAAGGTCGTCATTGTGGGATCTGATCTCCAAACCATGACATAAACATGATTAAAACTTAGCGGAAGCGATTTGATAATCAGTTGAAGGCAAAAATCACGGGAAATTAAAACTTTTCGAGACAAGAGCTTGGATCCATAAAAACATCTTTCATAAAGTGAGATAAACTTGTTTACATCTCAGGATAATTACTTCTTGAGTAATTATATACATCAAGATACAAAATCTCAAGATCACATAACACAAGACTCCAAGACCTGAGAGTACAGAGGACACATAGGACTGACTCTAACTACACCACATGGCAGACTAAATCTCCACCTGAGATTATTGCTGCTCCTGGTGCTGTTGCTGCTGAGACTGGTCACCTGTAGGCTGGTTCCTTCATCTCCGACGTCCACCTAAAAAGTTGAAGTCTATGGGGTGAGACAATTTTACATAATTGTCCCAGCGAGAGTTATAACTCTCTGCCAGAAGCTTTAATATACCGTCAAAGAATATCTTAAGCAGTAAAGCCTTCAAGGTATTAGATAACGGTTGCAACTATAACAAGATCCCAACATTTATGAGATATGAAGAAGTATAAGCACTATAGCAGTGTAACATCAATCAACTAACTTGGAGTTATCTCTAACAAGTATACTACGTGGTTGATTATATTTTACAAACAACATTATGCCCTGTGGAGATGAGGCATACCACTCATACTCCAACTGATCGCTGAGAAGTCACATCAGTATCATACATAGGTCACTAAGAGAGCCGGATTCTCATGACCTTCACCTTCCTCAGTCAGTGAGAGGATCACTTGTAGGACATCTCGTGTCTCTACTACTATAGCACACCAGGGTAAACTGGTCCTTCACTATTCTAGAGTCACAGTGGCGTTCTGTACTCTCTTCGTCATCAGGAGATTTCATGTTTATCTCCACTGATACGGATATTTGTGTTTTCTTTGTCATCAGGAGGTTTCATGTTTACCTACCACTGATACGGTATGGAATTATAGTGAAGGATGGATGGATTACGCATCTACATCACTTTCCTACACTAGGATGTAAGGTTCTACACATCCATGTACCCCACATACTCAAAAGTATGTGCTCCAGGAGTTCCCTGAGGAAAACCTATTTCACCATCACTTGATCTCTGACAATGATGGATCTATGATCAGGGCTCTACATTATACTTGATTAGTTAGGTACATTCAGTATTCTTTAACAACATACATTGTTCTTCAAACAATAATCAGTAGCATAACAGCTAAAACAAGAGAATACTAAATGTAACAGGCCTAACTCATATCAATCATAATTTCTCATCATACTCATCACAAGTCATCTCTAAAGCATGACTTTGATGGTATTCATGGCTCTCACAGCACATTATCAACATAGGATGCCATTTGACAAGGCATCAAGTTACTTTTCTTATTCATAAGGCTAACAACATGCCTTCAGTGAATATAATATCAACATCCATACCTGGATATGATCACCTTCATATCAGAACCTGCATGGTTAATTCAACTGATAAAGGTAATACAAAATAAGGAATATACTTCCCACTCTTGTCATAAGAGTTAAATCCTCTGATTCTCATCAATTGGAGTTTAATACTTATTTGCATGCCATTACCCTTGAATTAGGGTTTACTATTCACATTATGGTGAATTGAACTCATAACATCATCATGTATGAGTAACATCATCATTAATGCTCTCAAATTAGTTAAAGTTTCATCATTTATCATAATTCGGGTTTCTATGACTTCACATAGGTGAATCATACCCTAATTATGCACATTCATGTGCATTGAAGATGCTTCACATAAGTTTCCACCCAATTAGGGTTACTTTCTCTCTCTAGGGTACTTTCTCTCTTTAGAGTACTTTCTCTCTCTAGAATACTCTCTCTTTCTTCATACTAGTGGTTGATGATAACATTAGACTAGATCAAGTTGGATGGAGTCATTATGGCTAAAAACATCATTCTCATGTAATTAGGGTTTGAATTGAGCAAGATATAACTCAATTGACCCTTCAGGGGTATTTTGGTAATTCACCCCATTGATCATCATCATGGTCAAAACCTTAGTCAATTAATCCCTTAATATCCTAGGTTATCATTAGGGTTTTATATTAGGGCATCATTGAATCATTTATATCTTCAATTGATTGAGTGGAGTCAACCATGAGTCACCTTGATCGATCTCAACCATCAACCTTCAATCGGATTGAGACCGTTTGAATATGTTGAACGTTTAGCCAATTTGACTTCCAAGACCGCAAGGGTGAGTAGACCTTTTGATCCACCTTTGACCTCAGGACCGCGAGCCCTCATCCTACTCCAAGACCGCGAGCCCTCTCAAACTACTCCAAGACCGCGAGCCTTCAATTGATTTCAAGACCGCGAGAGTGGTGTGGACCGTTTACTCACCTCTGACCTCAGGACCGTGAGGCCCCTCTCGGTCTTCAGACCGTGAGCCCTCTCTAGGTCTTGAGACTGTGAGCCCCCTCACGGTCTTGAGACCGCGAGGCTCACATGGTCTCAACCGCTTGGACCATCAACAAAGTTCAATGGTTACAACCGATAATGTCAACCAATGTTGAAGCCCTCAAAAGGTCAGAGCCATGTTGACCACTTATGGATTGGGTCAACTAAGATTATGCTTAACCAATTGGTCATTCAATTGACCCTCAATTTTTGACCAATTAGGGTTGAAATCGATTCAATTAGGGTCTATCAATGTTCACCCTTCAACACTCATCAATGTGCATCAACACAAGGTTGAACCCTTCAATTGAGCTCCAATTGGGCCCAAACTTGGCCCAAACGGTATTGAGAGCATGTGGGTGGACCCCATATGTTCTTGAGACCGTTTGCCCAAGATTTCATCAAGATCTAATGTGATTTGATAGGGGTTGAACCATGATTGAGTCACAAAATCAGTATTTTAATCAATTTGATAACTTATTGAAATTGGGTCCTCAATTGATCAAATTAGCTTAACTCTATACCTTCAAACGTTCATGGGTGATTGTCCTCTCGGTCTTGAGACCGTTTGGATGAGTTCCAAATGGTCTTGAGACCTTTTTCCCATCACATTTTGGATTCTAGTAAAATTTCTTCAAGGTTGGATCAATTGAGTTGAGGGTTATATCAATATTTGATTGCAATGCAATTTGGTGTAAATGTACCTTCAATTGGTCAACTATTCTTGACCTCAGACCTCCAAACGATCATGGTTGATTGCCCTCGCGGTCTTGAGACCATTTGGATGACCCCCAAACGGTCTTGAGACCGTTTAGGTCAATCAACCCTAAAAACCCTAATTAAGTTACCATAATTTCAGTACTGATTTCATCTAGGGTTAGCCCTAGTAATCACCCTTCAACTCTTAGCTCGTTTGGAATTAGAACATAAAACTTGGTGAGTTGTTAATTAACATAATTTTGAACAGTAATTTCATATGGTAAAAGCTTGGTCAACGACCTTACACGGTCTTGAGACCGTTTGCCCAAAAAGGCAATTTCAGACCGTTTGAAAATCAGGAATAAATTCAATTAACGTTGTTACTTAAAAAGGCCATATCTCCTGATTCCTTTGGAGTTAATCTATCAATGTTTGAGGGTGATTAACCTACATAATTAGGAACAGATTTTTTATACGGTCCACGCTCGGTCAATGGGTCCAAACGGTCGTGAAGACCGCTTGCCCTCTCGCGGTCCAGAGACCGTTTGCTCACCTCGCGGTCCTGAGACCGAGAGAGCAAGTTAGGGAGACCGTTTAAGAAAGTGAAAAGCGGTGGGTTTTTCTTGGAAATCACGCCTTCATCTCCTAGCTCAAGAACAGTATGGATATCCCACAGATTTTCTTGCAAAATAGCAAAGAAAAGTAGGGAAACATGAAGAACTATCATCTAACCGCATATAAGAGATGTATATAGTAAAGCATGGGTTTAGAGTTATAAAACCCGCCTAAAGCTTGCTCCTTGAGCTCCCAGCTTTCAAGCTCCAAGCTCTAATGGCGTCCTTGAGTTCCCACAGGTTGGCCAAGGTGAAAACTCCAAGGAAAGACGAAAAGAGATGGCTAGAAAGATAGGGTTTCGTGAGTTAGTCACCAAATTGACCTTGAATTCGAGTTCTAACCATGGAATTAGGCAAGAAGAGGGATTCAAACCTACCTTGCACCCTTGGTCGTTCCTCTTTGAGCTCCAAGACAGTCCTTAGTTGGCCAAGCAAGGGGAAACAGTGATATGCACGAAGGAAAGGTTCCTTTGCTTGAGAGGTAAAGTGTATATATACATGGGTGAGGTTTCATTAAAGGCCCATAAGTTTCCCATAAATCCAACTAGGTCCTTCCTTCATTACTTGCTCGTCCCTTCCTCTTTATTCTAAGGACAAAACTTCTCTTAAGGTCTAGAAAAAGAGGGCAAAGAAGATCAATCTAATACTAAGGTACATACTTAAAAGGGATTTTGCACATATACCCTGATTATTCGATCACAAGGTATATTTCATAACTTGATAATTCAATTGAGGTGACTTCCTCATCATTTCTTCTCTAAATGAGGGCAAGAATCTAGAAAGATACATTAGATGATATATTTTACAAATTGCATCCCTTAATTTGGGTAAATTGCATTTTACCCCAAATTAGGGTTTCAAGCTCCGGGATTGCTTCCACAGCTGCACCTTGGTGCCCAAGCTTGGGAAATCCCTCAAACTTTGCCAAAAAGATTTCTCATGATGTCTCAACATCAGAGGAACATCTCATCATGTGCAAATTGCAAGCTAACCCTTTCAACTGGGTAAATTGCACATAGGTCCCTGTATATCAAAACAATGCTACAACTTTAAATAAAAGGAGCAAATATTGAAATATATGTTTCTGAGAAACTTAATTACATGCTCAAAGTTAATCACAAAGATTTAATTACACATTTAGGCAAAACACCTAGGGTTAACTCATAACCCAGGTCAGGGATGTTACAAATTATCCACCCCTTACAAGGATTTCATCCCCGAAATCGATAAGGCATATTAAGAGAAAAGGGCAGGATACCTCCTTCTCATCTCATTCTCTAACTCCCAAGTGGCTTCTTCAACACCCCGGTGGTTCCAGAGGACTTTTACAAGACTTATATCTTTCTTCTTTAACTTTTTATTTCTTTTATCAAGGATTGACACTGGTCCTTCCTCATAGGATACATCATCATTCAATTCTACTTCCATGGGTTGTAGAACTGACTCGGTGTCTGGGTGACATTTCTTCAACATAGAAATGTGAAACACAAGGTGTAACCTCTGTAACTCTGGGGGCAGCTCTAGTCTATATGCTACCTTTCCAATCCGTTCAATGATTGGATAAGTCCCCATAAATCTAGGAGCTAACTTCCCTTTCCTTCCAAAACGGAGGACTCCTTTCCAAGGTGAGACCTTGAGATACACTCTGTCTCCAAAATGGAACTCTAAGGGTCTACGACGTTTGTCAGCATAAGATTTCTGCCTATCTTGAGCAGTCTTAATCTTTTGTTGTATTACTTTAATCTTTTCTGTGGTCTGCTGCACAAGGTCAGGACCTAACAACTGATGTTCACCAGTCTCAAACCAACACAAAGGTGATCTAAAACGTCTACCATACAAGGCTTCATAAGGTGCCATATCAATACTATGCTGATAGCTATTGTTATAGGCAAACTCTATCAAGCTTAGGTGTAGATCCCAACTTCCGGTGAACTGGAGAACACATGCTCTCAACAGGTCTTCTAAGGTCTGTATGGTCCTTTCCGACTGTCCATCAGTCTGTGGATGAAAGGCCGTACTAAACCTCAGTTTGGTGCCTAAGGCTCTGTGTAACTGTTCCCAAAAATGACTCATAAACTGAGGACCTCTGTCAGAAACTGTTGTGACAGGAACTCCGTGCAAACGCACTATCTCTTGAACATACAATTCTGATAACCTTTCAGCAGAAAAGGTTGTTTTGACAGGTAAGAAATGTGCTGTCTTAGTCAACCTATCAACAATTACCCAAATGGAATCATGTCCTTTGCTTGTCCTGGGTAGGCCAACAACAAAGTCCATGGTCACATGGTCCCACTTCCACTGTGGTATGGGTAAGGGTTGCATTGTCCCTGCAGGCTTCTGGTGTTCAGCTTTAACTTGTTGACACACAGGACACCTCAGAACAAACTCTGCAACATCCTTCATCATTCCAGGCCACCAATACAGATCTTTCAAATTCCGATACATCTTGGTGCTCCCTGGATGCATAGCATGCATGGAAGAATGTGCTTCTTCCAGGACTAACTTTCTCAAGTTGTCCACATCCGGCACTATCATCCTTCCATTATAATGAGCTACTTGATCCTCTGAGTCATGAAAACCATCTTGTTTCTCATTTCCATACTCAGATCTAATCTGTTGAACTGCAGCATCACCTAGTTGTGCTTCCTTAATCTGCTCTCTTAGGGTAGGTTTAATATGCATCTCAGCTAACAAACTGGCTAACAATGACACCTTCAACTGTACATTGTCTTGCCTTAAAGAGATAAGCATATCTCTCCTAGAGCATACTAAAGAGTTTAGTTGTGCTCTATTCGTGGTTGATGTTGCTGATTTCCTACTCAAGGCATCTGCAACAACATTGGCCTTGCCTGGATGGTAATCAATTGTACAGTCATAGTCCTTGATTAACTCCATCCAGCGACGTTGCCTCATGTTGAGCTCATGCTGAGAGAAGATATACTTAAGGTTTTTGTGGTCTGTGAAAATCTGGAATGTTTCTCCGTAGAGATAGTGTCTCCAGATTTTCAAGGCATGAACCACATCAGCTAACTCTAGATCGTGTGTCGGATAATTCTCCTCGTGTTTCTTAAGCTGTCGGGAAGCAAAAGAAATCACTTGTTTATCCTGCATCAACACACATCCAAGTCCATTCTTGGAAGCATCACAGAAGACTACATATCCTTTTCCTTGTTCAGGTAGCACTAGCACAGGTGCACTTGTCAATCTCTCCTTCAGCAACTGGAAAGACTGTTGACACTTATCACTCCAAGAAAAAGGAACATCTTTCCGGGTCAACTTGGTCAAAGGTAAGGCTATAGAACTAAAGTTCTTAATGAACCTTCAATAATAGCCAGCTAACCCCAAGAAACTTCGAATCTCCGTCGGTGTCTTTGGTTGTTCCCACTATAGAGCAGATTCTACTTTCGTAGGGTCAACACGAATTCCCGAGGCAGATATCACATGACCAAGAAAAGATACCTCCGGTAGCCAAAACTCACACTTGCTAAACTTAGCATACAGCTTATGTTATCTTAGCAAGGTCAAAGCTTGGCAAAGATGTTGTTCATGTTGCTGAGCATCCTTACTATAGATCAGAATGTCATCTATGAAGACGACAACACACTGATCAAGGAAAGGTCGAAAAACTCTATTCATGAGTTCCATAAATGCAGCTGGTGCATTGGTTAGTCCAAACGACATAACCGTGAACTCATAGTGACCATATCTTGTCCTAAAGGTGGACTTGGATATGTCACTATCCTTAATACGGAGTTGATGATATCCAGACCTCAAGTCTATTTTTGAAAAGACTGTTGCACCATGCAACTGGTCAAAGAGATCATCAATCCTCGGCAGAGGGTACTTATTCTTTATTGTTACTTTATTGAGTTGTCTATAGTCGATGCACAACCGCATTGACCCATCTTTCTTTTTAACAAACAAAACCGGAGCACCCCAAGGTGAAGTACTCGGTCGGATAAAACCTCTCTCAAGTAACTCTTGAAGTTGTTTCTTGAGTTTTGCCATCTCGGCAGGCGCCATTCTATACGGAGTCTGAGCTATGGGTTTCGAATCTGGAATCAGATTGATTTAAAAATCAATCTCCCGAGGTGGTGGTATACCAGGAAGTTCTTCAGGAAACACATCTTCAAATTCCCTGACTATAGGAACTTTAGTAGGATTGGAACATTCCTTGGTAATATCTACCACATGGGCTAAGAATGCATAACATCCTTGCCTCAACAGCTTATCAGCAACCATAGCTGATACAAGACAGGTGGGCAGAATCTTTCTTTCTCCTTGAAAGATCCATGTGTTGCTTTCATCAGCAAACACAGCCATCTTGGACTCACAATCCAAGACAACTCTATACCTTTCTAAGGTATCCATCCCAAGGATTATATCAAATCCTTGCATGTCAAGTGGTATAAGGTCCACTTGAATGCAATGGTCAGAAAAGAAGAGGATGCAGGGAGAACATACCTCCTGCAAAATGGCAGACCCACTCAACGGAGTCTCTAACAACAAACTATCTGCTCTATGACTAACAGTCACATTGCAGTTACGAATCACTTCACGAGTGATGAAAGAGTGCGTAGCACCCGGATCAATCAGAACGGATACAACACAGGATGTAGACATATCAGAATATAAAAGTTTCATCTGACCTGCCACTACCCGTGGATTGACCACTGCCTCAGGTGGGTTCATAGCATAGAACCTCGCAGTCGCCTGGTGTAGAGGTGGTGCTGATGATCCAGCTTGAGACGCTTGTCCACGTCCTCGAGCTGCTCCTTGATGTTGTCTGCTCTGAGATCTTTGTTGATTCTGTCTCGGAGGTTGTTGTGTCACACTAGCAGGCCTAGAATGGCAATCCTTCATCAAGTGTCCCACCTTACCACAGTTGTAACAACTCCTCTCCTGTTGTTGTGGTCTGGGTGGTCCAGTAACTGACACAGATGCAGAAGTGTGCGTCCCTTGAAGCGGTTGACTCCTTCCTCTACCTCTGCTTGGTGTCCATTGAGTTTGAAAACTCGATCTGGGTGGTGGAGGGTTAGGTGCAGAGAATCTAGGTTTCTTGGAATCCCTAGATGAAGAACCCTGGAACTGTGGATATCTTTTATGGGTTTGTCTCTTCTCAACCACAGATCTCTCTATCCTTCGGACTGACTCAATGAAGGTAGAGAATCTCTCTCGGTTCTCTAAGGTAGATACAGGGGTTGACATATCAGAATTCAAACCCTTCTCGAATCTTCTGATTCTTTCCTCATCTGTAGCAGCCATGTGTGGACAGAACCGCAACAACTCCATGAACTTAGCTTCATACTCGCTAATGTTCATCATACCTTGTTTTAGTTTCTCGAACTGAGAGATCTTCTCATCTAGGAAGGTCTTTGGAAAATATCTATTGATAAATTCCCGACGAAACTCTTCCCATGAGAACTCTACTCCAGGTCTCTTCTGCTCTTCCATGTTCCACCAGTGACCAGCACTGCCTTTGAAAAGATAGACAACATGTCTAACCTTCTCAGCTTCCGGAATCATAAGAATTCTGAAAGCCTTCTCCAACTCTGTCAACCATAAGTCAGCATCTGTAGGGTCGGCAGTTCCGAAGTACTCGGTAGCTCCGACACGATGAAGTCGTTCGAACGTCTTACCGATACCTTGTGCTTCATGCTGGACAGGTGCCCTAGGTGCAGGAATGGGCATCCTATCGGTTATATGTGTCATGGCAGTCATGAACTGCCCGAACATCGTCTGTGCAGCTGGGTTACTCACGTCAGCTGGGTCAAACTGGGGTGGCTCTCTTGGCGACTCAGGTGCAGGTTGTTCTATCCTCGGAACGCTTGCACCGCCTCGACGTGCACTAGCACTACTCTCTGCCACATACTCATCATGATGTTCTGACATCCTTAGGTATCTTCTTCTCCTGAGGAGCAGAAGATTCTATTAGATAAGGAAGGAGTACTAAAGATAGACTCGACATCCTAAGTCATATGCCTCTGTAGACTCAACTGACCTAGAGCTCTGATACCACTAATTGTGGGCTCTGATCTCCAAACCATGACATAAACATGATTAAAACTTAGCGGAAGTGATTCGATAATCAGCTGAAGACAAAAATCACGGGAAATTAAAACTTTTCGAGATAAGAGCTTGGATCCATAAAAACTTCTTTCATAAAGTGAGATAAACTTGTTTACATCTCAGGATAATTACTTCTTGAGTAATTATATACATCAAGATACAAAATCTCAAGATCACATAACACAAGACTCCAAGACCTGAGAGTACAGAGGACACATAGGACTGACTCTAACTACACCACATGGCAGACTAAATCTCCACCTCAGATTACTGCTGCTCCTGGTGCTGCTGCTGCTGAGACTGGTCACCTGTAGGCTGGTTCCTTCATCTCCGACGTCCACCTAAAAAGTTGAAGTCTACGGGGTGAGACAATTTTACATAATTGTCCCAGCGAGAGTTATAACTCTCTGCCAGAATCTTTAATATACCGTCAAAGAATATCTTAAGCAGTAAAGCCTTCAAGGTATTAGATAACGGTTGCAACTATAACAAGATCCCAACATTTATGAGATATGAAGAAGTATAAGCACTATAGCAGTGTAACATCAATCAACTAACTTGGAGTTATCTCTAACAAGTATACTACGTGGTTGATTATGTTTTACAAACAACATTATGCCCTGTGGAGATGAGGCATACCACTCATACTCCAACTGATCGCTGAGAAGTCACATCAGTATCATACATAGGTCACTAAGAGAGCCGGATTCTCATGACCTTCACCTTCCTCAGTCAGTGAGAGGATCACTTGTAGGACATCTCGTGTCTCTACTACTATAGCTCACCAGGGTAAACTGGTCCTTTTCTATTCTAGAGTCACAGTGGCATTCTGTACTCTCTTCGTCATCAGGAGATTTCATGTTTATCTCCACTGATACGGATATATGTGTTTTCTTTGTCATCAGGAGGTTTCATGTTTACCTACCACTGATACGGTATGGAATTATAGTGAAGGATGGACGGATTACGCATCTACATCACTTTCCTACACTAAGATGTAAGGTTCTACACATCCATGTACCCCACATACTCAAAAGTATGTGCTCCAGGAGTTCCCTGAGGAAAACCTATTTCACCATCACTTGATCTCTGACAATGATGGATCTATGATCAGGGCTCTACATTATACTTGATTAGTTAGGTACATTCAGTATTCTTTAACAACATACCTTGTTCTTCAAACAATAATCAGTAGCATAACAGCTAAAATAAGAGAATATTAAATGTAACAGGCCTAACTCATATCAATCATAATTTCTCATCATACTCATCACAAGTCATCTCTAAAGCATGACTTTGATGGTATTCATGGCTCTCACAGCCCATTATCAACATAGGATGCCATTTGACAAGGCATCAAGTTACTTTTCTTATTCATAAGGCTAACAGCATGCCTTCAATGAATATAATATCAACATCCATACCTGGATATGATCACCTTCATATCAGAACCTGCATGGTTAATTCAACTGATAAAGGTAATACAAAATAAGGAATATACTTCCCACTCTTGTCATAAGAGTTAAATCCTCTGATTCTCATCAATTGGAGTTTAATACTTATTTGCATGCCATTACCCTTGAATTATGGTTTACTATTCACATTATGGTGAATTGAACTCATAACATCATCATGTATGAGTAACATCATCAGTAATGCTCTCAAATTAGTTAAAGGTTCATCATTTATCATAATTATTGTTTCTATGACTTCACATAGGTGAATCATACCCTAATTATGCACATTCATGTGCATTGAAGATGCTTCACATAAGTTTCCACCCAATTAGGGTTACTTTCTCTCTCTAGGGTACTTTCTCTCTTTAGAGTACTTTCTCTCTCTAGAATACTCTCTCTTTCTTCATACTAGTGGTTGATGATAACATTAGACTAGATCAAGTTGGATGGAGTCATTATGGCTAAAAACATCATTCTCATGTAATTAGGGTTTGAATTGAGCAAGATATAACTCAATTGACCCTTCAGGGGTATTTTGGTAATTCACCCCATTGATCATCATCATGGTCAAAACCTTGGTCAATTAATCCCTTAATATCCTAGGTTATCATTAGGGTTTTAGATTAGGGCATCATTGAATCATTTATATCTTCAATTGATTGAGTGGAGTCAACCATGAATCACCTTGATCGATCTCAACCATCAACCTTCAATCGGATTGAGACCGTTTGAATATGTTGACCGTTTAGCCAATTTGACTTACAAGACCGCGAGGGTGAGTAGACCGTTTGATCCACCTTTGACCTCAGGACCGCGAGCCCTCATCCTACTCCAAGACCGCGAGCCCTCTCAAACTACTCTAAGACCGCGAGCCTTCAATTGATTTCAAGACCGCGAGAGTGGTGTGGACCGTTTGCTCACCTCTGACCTTAGGACCATGAGGCCCCTCTCGGTCTTGAGACCGTGAGCCCTCTCTAGGTCTTGAGACCGTGAGCCCCCTCACGGTCTTGAGACCGCGAGGCTCACATGGTCTCAACCGCTTGGACCATCAACAAAGTTCAATGGTTACAACCGATAATGTCAACCAATGTTGAAGCCCTCAAAAGGTCAGAGCCATGTTGACCACTTATGGATTGGGTCAACTAAGATTATGCTTAACCAATTGGTCATTCAATTGACCCTCAATTTTTGACCAATTAGGGTTGAAATCGATTCAATTAGGGTCTATCAATGTTCACCCTTCAACACTCATCAATGTGCATCAACACACGGTTGAACCCTTCAATTGAGCTCCAATTGGGCCCAAACTTGGCCCAAATGGTCTTGCGAGCATGTGGGTGGACCCCATATGGTCTTTAGACCGTTTTCCCAAGATTTCATCAAGATCTAATGTGATTTGATAGGGGTTGAACCATGATTGAGTCACAAAATCAGTATTTTAATCAATTTGATAACTTATTGAAATTGGGTCCTCAATTGATCAAATTAGCTTAACTCTAGACCTTCAAACGGTCATGGGTGATTGTCCTCTCGGTCTTGAGACCGTTTGTATGAGTTCCAAACGGTCTTGAGACCGTTTGCCCATCAAATTTTGGATTCTAGTAAAATTTCTTCAAGGTTGGATCAATTGAGTTGAGGGTTATATCAATATTTGATTGCAATGCAATTTGGTGTAAATGTACCTTCAATTGGTCAACTATTCTTGACCTCAGACCTCCAAACGGTCATGGTTGATTGCCCTCGCGGTCTTGAGACCGTTTGGATGACCCCCAAACGGTCTTGAGACCGTTTAGGTCAATCAACCCTAAAAACCCTAACTAAGTTACCATAATTTCAGTACTGATTTCATCTAGGGTTAGCCCTAGTAATCACCCTTCAACTCTTATCTCGTTTGGAATTAGACCATCAAACTTGGTGAGTTGTTAATTAACATAATTTTGAACAGTAATTTCATATTTTCAAAGCTTGGTCAACTACCTTACACGGTCTTGAGACCGTTTGCCAAAAAAGGCAATTTCAGACCGTTTGAAAATCAGGAATAAATTCAATTAAAGTTGTTACTTAAAAAGGCCATATCTCCTGATTCCTTTGGAGTTAACCTCTCAATTTTGAGGGTGATTAGCCTACATAATTAGGAACAGATTTCTTATACGGTCCACACTCGGTCAACGGGTCCAAACGGTCGTGAAGACCGCTTGCCCTCTCGCGGTCCAGAGACTGTTTGCTCACCTCGCGGTCCTGAGACCGAGAGAGCAAGTTAGGGAGACCGTTTAAGAAAGTGAAAAGCGGTGGGTTTTTCTTGGAAATCACGACTTCATCTCCTAGCTCAAGAACAGTATGGATATCCCACGGATTTTCTTGCAAAATAGCAAAGAAAAGTAGGGAAACATGAAGAACTATCATCTAACCGCATATAAGAGATGTATATAGTAAAGCATGGGTTTAGAGTTATAAAACCCGCCTAAAGCTTTCTCCTTGAGATCCAAGCTTTCAAGCTCCAAGCTCTAATGGCGTCCTTGAGTTCCCACAGGTTGGCCAAGGTGAAAACTCCAAGGAAAGATGAAAAGAGATGGCTAGAAAGATAGGGTTTCGTGAGTTAGTCACCAAATTGACCTTGAATTCGAGTTCTAACCATGGAATTAGGCAAGAAGAGGGATTCAAACCTACCTTGCACCCTTGGTCGTTCCTCTTTGAGCTCCAAGACATTCCTTAGTCGGCCAAGCAAGGGGAAATAGTGATATGCACGAAGGAAAGGTTCCTTTGCTTGAGAGGTAAAGTGTATATATACATGGGTGAGGTTTCATTAAAGGCCCATAAGTTTCCCATAAATCCAACTAGGTCCTTCCTTCATTACTTGCTCGTCCCTTCCTCTTTATTCTAAGGACAAAACTTCTCTTAAGGTCTAGAAAAAGAGGGCAAAGAAGATCAATCTAATACTAAGGTACATACTTAAAAGGGATTTTGCACATATACCCTGATTATTCGATCACAAGGTATATTTCATAACTTGATAATTCAATTGAGGTGACTTCCTCATCATTTCTTCTCTAAATGAGGGCAAGAATATATAAAGATACATTAGATGATATATTTTACAAATTGCATCCCTTAATTTGGGTAAATTGCATTTTACCCCAAATTAGGGTTTCAAGCACCGGGATTGCTTCCACAGCTGCACCTTGGTGCCCAAGCTTGGGAAATCCCTCAAACTTTGCCAAAAAGATTTCTCATGATGTCTCAACATCAGAGGAAAATCTCATCATGTGAAAATTGCAAGCTAACCCTTTCAACTGGGTAAATTGCACATAGGTCCCTGTATATCAAAACAATGCTACAACTTTAAATAAAAGGAGCAAATATTAAAATATATGTTTCTGAGAAACTTAATTACATTCTCAGAGTTAATCACAAATATTTAATTACACATTTAGGCAAAACACCTAGGGTTAACTCATAACCCATGTCAGGGATGTTACAGTCATCAACCTCAAGCACAAGGTTACCAAACCCTAATGGATCAAGAAGATGGCTCACGTCTCAACTTAGACGAGAGAGGGGTCTTGCACATCTCTTATCACCAATCAGGAAACACAAGGAACAACCCTTAATGAGGTCCACAACTACCACCAAGCTCACCCTTCAAGTCCATGGTGAGAGGTGGGTGTTGCTCAAGCTACTAGAACACAAGCTCACCTCTCAACTTAGACGAGAGAGGGGTATTTCCCATATTACTAGCACTCAAGATCACTCCTCAAGACCAAGGAGAGAAAGGAGTATTGCTCACCAAGAAACCCTAAACACAAAGATCGGCCCACATGGACACTAAGCAAGAAACCAAACTAGCAATACATATAGCTGACATGATCATAAAAAACATATAAGAACATAAAGGAAGGTAGTGTAGTTAGGGTTAGGAGTTATGTAACCCGCCTTAAGCAAGATCCAAGCTCCAAGAACCACCAAGGAATAAGGAGAGCAAGGCATTCTAGGGTTCATCCACCACTAGAGGAAGAAGGAGACTCCAAGAAGGATCGGCCACCAAGCTTGCAAGAGAAGGGAGTGTGTCGTGCACCAAGGAGAGGAAGACTAAGGAACTAAAGGGATCCTGAGCAAGGGAAAGGAAACACATATATGGAAGGGGATGGAGGAGAAACCAAGGTAGAGAAAAGAAAGGTGTCGCCCACCTAGGGACACTTGTCCATGTGTAAAAGCCACCACTCAAGCATGTCTTAAACACATGTCCAAGGCCATTGCTACATGCAAGCATCAAGCATCAAGTATCCATTAGTGGTGACACAAAGGAGGTCAAAGATGGTCAAAGGTCCATGGGTGACACACCTGGACGACACAACCCTGGGCGACACAAACATGCACTTTCCTGACACAAGGTCCAAAGGAAACAAAGGCAAGGCACCACAAGGCCCAACAAGCTCAACCAAGCCCAAAGGAACTCAAGCAACGAGCCCAAACCTTCCTCTCAACACAAGAGGAAGCAAAGAGAGGGAGGAACACCACACATGGTGACAAACCTACCCACAAACCCTAAACTTGGGTAAAAAGCAAGAAGCACCTCCAACTCTCAACAAAACACAAACAAACCCTAATCACCACTAAAGGTGATTGGCAAGCAACCAAGCATCAGGGTTAAGCAAAGCAAACAGGTTAAACCCTAAACGGAGGTCAGGGTCCTTACAATAAATGTGTTGAACTGGTATATAAAGTATTAGGATGGGAAATACCCTAATACAAGATAAGTGGATGAACTCAAGAAAGTTAATGGTGATGAGGGAAGTGATACATCAAAACATGATAGATGTCACATACAGCACCCCAAGCGTGTTATTCCTTTATGTATTTTAAATCTAATATACTTGGATGAGTGACACATGAAGTGTGTCATGTCAGTTGTGACATTCATTTGTAATGCTTTTTGATGAGTGTAGGCTAACCTGCCTTATGAAAAGGTTAATCCAAATCAATAAACTATGATGCAATTATACTCTGGTAAAGATGAGAGACAAGCTTATACTTTGTTATTATAATTCATTTAAATGATGAATGATGAGAATAAATAAGTATGATTGAATACTTATGTTATCCATATTGATTCCTAGCTGGGTGAAATAATGGAATAGGACTTGATCATTAATAATATGATCTTGAGAACCTATATGGTTATTTATGGGAAACCCTAATTCAGGGTAATGAAGTGTAAATCCCTAACATGGGATGATAAACGTGATACAAAACCCTAATCCAGGGTGATGTTATGTAATGTTAACAGTAAACCCTAAATTGGGTAAAAGGACATGATCAACCCTAATCTGATGTGAATAGTGCATCCAAATCCTAAATTGGGTAATAGGATATAATAAACCCTAATATAGGGTAATACTATGTGAAACCCTAATCTGGGTGATGCTATGTGAAGTCCTAACAACAGAGTAATCCTATCTGAAGCTCAAGTATAGATTGATGTGTTATGAATGAAATAAGAAAACCCGTGTATTGCGTGGTACTGATATATAATTGTATCATGAGTACTAATCATGCAGGTATGTTGAGATGATGAGCATATCCAGGTATGGGCTATGATTCTCTGTATATTGAAAATGTTTTATGGGCTTCATAAGCCATAATATGCATTGTTGCTTAATAAGAGGTAATAAGAGGTGATATGAGCTTTGTGAACTATGTGGAATACTTTGTGTAGTAAGAATCATAAGGTCCTAGGTCAGTTGACCTGAAGGTATTAAGTTACCTAATAGGTGGTAACAAGTATTCTATGATGAGTTAAGGGTTTGAATAACCATATTCTATATTCATGATGATGAACTTGTTAAGAGATGGAAATGCACTTAATGAGATGAGGGATTAAGATTCTAATACTTTGTTAAAAGAATATGGCTACAGGCCATGACTCCACAAAGATAATGCCAGTCATTAGTTATGTGATCTAAGCATGAAGGGAGTATATGCTACGATTATAATTCTACAGTGAATAAATGTTATACATATTCTTTAATGAATAAGTAATTGTTGTTAAACAATAATGACTCTTCTGTTCAGATTTATCTTATTAAACTGCAATAACTATGTTTCCGGTGGAGTGTTATATCTCTTGCTGGGGCAATTTACAATTGTCTCACCCCCGTGGGAATCACATTTTTAAGTGGACGCAGACGAGGAGGCATGAATCCTTCAGTAGGTGAAGGACAACAACAGCAACAACAGCAACAAGGACAACAGTGAAGTCTCAGGTGGAGACACTGGTTGATATGTCTTGTATAGATGTACGTAAAGTCCTATGTGTTGTCTATGTACTCTCAGGTCCTTGGAGTAGTAGTTAATGCTTTCAAGATTTTGGCTTAGTGCCTCGAGATTTCATACTTCCTGTATTTAGTTTAACATAGTAGTTGATGCATGTAATTTTTAGAAAAAGATGATACATGACATGTACTTGAGAACCAGTATGTAATTATGTTACTCTGGTTCTTTATGAAAGAGTTTTTCCTATGTGTGGACCTCTTTGTAAAATGGTTTTAATTTTTAGTGATTTTTGGTAATCCATTTCTTAGTGATCTCTTCCGCATTAGTTAATCATGTTTTTGTGAGTTGGATGTCACATGAGTCTTCCTTTGTTCTTGTCATGGTTATCTCATTTGGTTCCTCCTTCATTGTGTTTGCCATCCATCATCTCTTCATGTAGTAGGGGATACCTTAGCAGTTTGCTCACCATTGTCTTTTACCTCTCCAATGTGCGACAGGTTTGGTATTTCTTTGCAATATTTGGATATGTGCCCCTCCTTGCCACAAGCCATACAAGCATAGGAAAAGCCTTTGTATTCCACTTCATATTCTATTCCATTTTTTAGGACAGAGGGGATCAATTATTTGTTGGTATTGAAATGCACTACAAGTCTGGTGAACTTGTTCCTCATCCTTCTAGTAATGTTGGTGTACACCTTGAATAACCCTCCCAAAGCCAAGCCAATATGCTCAAAAATTATTAGGACATAGAGATGGAGGGGTAGGTTCACCACTCATACCCAACTTATGATGTATTTTGGGAGGTCCTTAGTCAGAACAAAGATCAGTTTCCACTCATAAATTGCCAAGTTGCTACCAAATAGCTTAAAAGGCCCCTCCATCCTTGTTGTATCATAGTATTTCTCACACAATAATTGTACCACAAAGCACCATAGTTCCAATTTATACATGTTAACCCTTCCAAATATGTTCTAGATGAGCTTGAGCATCTCTCATATCGTCATGTATCCTATTTCAGTGACGATCAAAGACACCACCACAACATATTTCCATTTCCACACCGCTTCACCTCTATGTGTAGATTTATAGTCAACATCGATTTGCCCTCGACTTCCCCTAGGGTGAGGATGCCATAGAGTGTTCCTCCTCGAATAGCTTTTCTAGTAAGAAATCCTCAGTATCATTCATACTTGTTGTCGACTCCTTAGACACCACCTTTCTATATGAGAACTCCTTGTCTTGGGTTTCCCTCCTATTGTTATCATACATGTCGTTGTTAGGGTTACCAGTGCCATGGCCCTGGTGGGTTGGTGTTATTTCACCCTCGTCCCTCACCCATGGGCGATCCATCCTTCCATTTTCTCCAACCCCATGTCATTGTTCAACCTCTTGGACAACCTTATAACTCCCTCATAAGTCGGAAAAATGGACTTTTAGACCTACTTCCGGGATTGACATTCGTATTCCCATGGTTTGTCTAGTCTCTATGGTTTCCTCATTTCTAGCTCTCCCTCCTGGATTCTCTGGATATCCCCACAATGCTTGATCACATTTGGTAGCACGATCGAGCTTCTTGGATCGTCGAGGTTACCTATGCCATCTATAGACACCCTACTTCTCCTAGGGTTCCCCATACTATTTTTTCTATAGTTAGTTGGTCATAAGGTAACTTCTATCAAAGTTGAGACTCAAAATACAATATTTAGTCCTAAAAATAATTTCTTCAATCAACCTTATAAAATTTATTTAAATATTGAATTCAATTCAATTCAAATAATCATAAAATGTTTATCAAACAAATCCCAAAAGACTTTTTATGATCATAATTATATTAAGGATTACCAATATGCCAATTTAGTTCATAAAAACTATTAGATACCCCTCTTGGCCTCATAAGTGCCCAAGTCGTTCAATAAAATATATTCAACATGATTGAACTTATTCATGTGTCATCATCATCAATAATATCTAGAATCACACCTTTTAGGTGAAAATGATTCATAATCAAATAACCAATTCCTCAATTTGAGGTCAATCATATACAAAAAATATTCATGGTCTTAAAATGCCATATCAGATATCAAAATCCTAAAATCAACGTCATCACAGTACATGCCCCATTAAAATGAATAGATATCACATTGTTAATGTATTGTGTCGTCTAATGCTCTGCGTTGACAACAATTGTCAATTTTCCATTGCACCTCACTAACCGATGTGATGACGCCCTCCGATGCCTTGCACCAACCACAACCATGCATCCCCAAATGTCTTCCATTTCTCACATCATTGCATCTCTCAAAGTAGTTCATTGGCCGACACATTGATCATGCTAATGTCATGCAACATTGAACCTGACTAATAATTTAATGAATCCCATTGGTTATCCACAACTAGAGATATGCATTGGGAGAGGCCTCTCAATCTAGTGTTCCTGATGCAACAACTAAATGGAGTTTTTTGACTGCATCCTTCAAGATAGTACACTACCCCACATGCAATGCACCCCTCAAGCCATGTTTTTCCTAAATTGGGGTACAAGAAAACTCTTATCCCATAGATTACAAGAAGTGTTCTTAAGACCCACATCCATACCTATAAATAGGCACCCCAAGCCTATGTTTAGGGCATCTCATTCTTGGCTTAATGCATCAACACATACACTTCATATCTTAGGTTCAGAGGAAGGAGAATGTTGTCTACATTGCTTAATCCTCCCTTCATGGATTTCTAACACTTGTACCCTATTCTGAGGAGGAGAGATGATGAATAAAGAGGAAAGCATTGGAACGACAATCTATGAAAATCCCTCACTACTACATTGAATCGCCTTTGTCTATAAATGCAATGATAGTCTATTATAGATCATGATTTCACTCATTGTTTCTCTAGTGACAATGACCATCTCTCTCCTTTCCCATGTTAGTCTTGTTTTTCCATGAGAAGTGAGTAGTCCTCTAGCTCACTATGTGGAGTAGCCCCTCTACCCATGATTGTTCTCTTATATGCGTCTTCATTTGTGTGAACATTTTTACATTATGATCACAATATTTATTTAATCCTTTCTAAACTTTTTTAGTCGATGTAATGTGTGTTTATTTGATTATGGATGTAGAGAACTTTAAACCTTCAATCCTAGACATTGATTGTTTCTTGGTACATCCATGTTGATAACTTTAAAGGGGCAGTTGCCAAGGTGGTGGATACATGACATCTAGCTAGTGCGACAGTAAGCCTAGAGTGATATGCATATACATGATAATTCTCATTATGAAATGATTAATTTCATTCATGACTATAGTAAGCGAGTGAATGTAGGGTAGTGGCGGTGATACACAATCACCCTCGTATTTTTTATCATTCAATAATTAGATTTTAAGTCAATCTTTCAATTAGTTTATCAACCAATAACGTTGAATATTAGTTCTATATTAGTTAATTGATACGGTGTAATTCTTAATCAAGATGTTTCTTATGATTTTGGCTGCAAAACTATACTACATAAGATCTGCCTGGTTGTGAGTAATTTTTCATACTATTCTATGGAAAATTTTAAAATTCATATCTGAACAAATTTGAAGGTTCGGAAAATATCATATTCATGGGTGCCGGATAGGGAAAGACTCGATCCAATAGTAGATGCGGATGAGTAGGTAATGAGTGATAGAGTAGTGGGTAAAAATATTTTGGAACATTAGGGGAGCAGCTAATAATCCTACTAGAAGAGTACTGGGCAGAATTTGCTCTTGGCACAAACCGGATGTAGTTTGTCTTATGGAACCGTTCCTACATGCGGAGAGGGCAGTTGAGTTGTTGGATGTGGTGAGGCTCGATTGGGCGGAGGACAATCAGTCCGTGGATGGTAAGATATGGTTCTTTGCGGATGCTTCTTTGAACCCTACGGTGGTATGGAGGCACAAACAACATATCACGACCAGGTTTGAAGGGAGAGATGGGCATATATTTTTCATCACTGCAGTGTATGCTAGCTGTGAGAGATATGAGAGAAGAATCTTATGGGACGATCTAATACAGGTGGCGCAAGTCGTAGGAGAGGGGAGATGGCTGATCGCAGGCGACTTCAACGTGATAAGAGAAGACCAAGAGAAGAGAGGTGGCAATCCGACTCCTTACCAGGACATGCTTGATTTTAATTCATTCATATCGGATGTGAGGCTGAATGACATGTTTTTTGAGGGCAGCCGTTTCACATGGGTGAACAAGCAGCAGCTTACACCTACGATTTGGCAGAGAATTGACAGAGCATTATGCAATGATGCATGGTTAGAAGGGCAGCCATCAGCGCGTTCTATACATCTCACGCGATTCAGGGTGTCGGACCACTGTCCAATCCTTGTTGTGCCTGGTGAACAGCAGAGGGAAAGAAGATCTTCTCATTTTAGTTTCCGAGGGGCATGGCTAAAGCATGAAGAGTGTATGCATGTTATACAAGAGGCATGGCAGGAGGCGGTGTTTGGGCATCCATCTTTTATTCTTTTCCAAAAGCTAAAGAGGGTAAAGGCTGCGATAAGATCCTGGAGCAAAGTAAGGTTCGGGGACAATGCTCAACGCATCAAAGATCTACACGATATCGTCTCTACTACTCAGGTGGCGTTTGACGAGAATCCTACCCCGACAAATGAGACGCTGCTGAAAATGGCGGAAACTGAGCTTAATAATTTGTTGGAGATAGAAGAGATGATGTGGAAAGAGAAGTCAAGGACTGAATGGTTGATGGATGGGGACCGTAATACCCGCTTTTATCATGCGGTGGTCAAGGCACGTAGCAGACGAAGGAAAGTTGAATCTTTACAGTTGCAAGATGGGACGATCATAACGGACCAGGGTATGATGGCAGAGAAAGAAGCAGATTTCTTCCAGGAGTTTTACAATGATGTGCCCACGATCGATCAAGATAACCTTGCATGGTTCATGCAGGAGTTGCAAGAGACAATCCCTATAGATGATAGCTTCTCGATGATTGCTGCACCGAGTGAGGAGGAGGTACTGAAGACTATGAAGGAGATGGATGCATCATCGGCTCCTGGCCCGGATGGATTCACATTGCCGTTCTTCATGGCGGCATGGGATCACATTGGTCCAGATTTTATGGCAATGGCGAAGGCGTTTTTCAGTAGGCAGACGTGTCACCGTAGTCTATATTGCTGCAGAATACTTCTTATTCCAAAGGTTGATTCCCCTAAAGTGCTGACGTCTGATTTCAGGCCCATCTCGATTGAGAACATGACGATGAGAATTCTTGCACGTATAGTGAGCAATAGATTTGCTCCTATCATGTATAGGCTGATCTCCCCAGAGCAGGGTGCTTTTCTTAAAGGGACGGACATTACACACCACGTGAGGCTGGTTAGGGAGTTGATACATGACATTAACCAGGGGTCGAGCTATCCAAACATAGTGGTGAAGTATGACATGTCGAAGGCATATGATCGGGTGGTATGGGCAGTTTTGAGACAGGTCCTTAGTCGTCTGGGTTTTCTTCCGGAGGTAGTGGAGCTGGTTATGAGTTTCTTTGTGCACACATGGGCGACGGTCACCATTGGTGATGTTTCGGCGGGCTTCTTCCAGATGAGCAAGGGCCTTAAGCAAGGCAATGCGCTATCCCCATATTTGTTTATTATCTTTGAAGATTTCCTCTGCAGAAAGCTCAAAAGACTCACCAGGAATGATGAGATATCCAGGTTCACTACGAGGGGTTGTGCGGAGGCTCCTTCTATTCTGTTATATGCGGATGATGTGCTTTTATTTTGTAATGCAGACCCCCATTCGGTTGAGCAGCTTAGAGATATCTTTGTGAATTATGAGAAGGCCACGGGTCAGTGTATCAACAGGGAGAAATCGGTGTGTATGGTAGGCAGTCAGGAGGCGCAGACTGCGAATTTTATTGCCTCGGCATTGCAGATCAGAGAGGCTACAAATTCACTGACATACTTGGGTGTGCCCATCTCCAAAGGGAGAACGAAGATGGAAGATTACAATCATATGATCCAAAAGATTTATGCGAAGGTTGCCTCTTGGAAGTCAAATCTACTCTCCTTTGCTGGGAGGAGACTCTTGATATTGCATGTCCTGACGTCGACAACGTTATATACGTGTGCTGCTGTTGGTTTTCCTGTGAGGATTATAGATAGAATTGAGAAGAAATTTTCGAGCTTCCTTTGGGCGGATAGATCCAATAACAGTAGGAGGGCATGGTTGAGCTGGGACAAGGTGGCTACCCCGCTGGATAGAGGCGGTTTAGGCCTGCATTCTATAAGGATGATCAATGATGCCTTGGTTGCTAAGGCGTGTTGGGAAGTGATGACTGGTTCTACCATATGGGCTACGTTCTGTAGGAACAAGTATCGCAATCCCCAGATGAGCAGATCCAGAGTGTATCCTAGTAACTTGAAGATTGGCAGCACTCCCTCACCGTTTTGGAAGAGGATGTGGGATATGTTTCCTAAAGTATACCCTTGTTGTAGATGGCGGATTGGTAGAGGTGATATCACTTTCTGGGATTCGTGGTGGTGTGAGGAGATTCTCTACGACCATGCTTTATATAGCAGTGATCGGAGACTTTTGTTTGTGATCAAGGATTTCTGGAATCACGACCAAGGATGGGACTGGCCAGCGCTTAGACAAATTGTCGATGAACATGGCATTGAGATGATACAGAAGGAGGCGATTACTTTAGAGGATGAAGATGACAGCCTTTTCTGGGCTCCGGATGTTAAAGGGCAGTTCTCAGTGAAATCTGTGAAAAGATGTTTGGCCGCGGACATGCAGGAGGGTCCTTCGGACATTGGGAAAATATGGAACCTTGATGTCCCTAGAGCGAGTGCTACAATATGGAAATTCCTGAGGAGAGCTGTTCCTACTGATGACAATGTCAGTTTAAGGTGTCATATACCTTTGGTGTCCAAATGCGAGTGTTGTGTAGCGCCGCAGATAGAGGATACGAATCATTTGCTGTTTCATGGACAGCTAGCTACGTTCTTCTGGAGCAAATTTACGGAAGTTACAGGAGCCATTGCACCGCACGACATCGACTCCCTCATAGTGAGCTGTGTGCGTGGTACATCTATGAAGATTGATGAATGGCTGATCGGAAAGTTTTCTGCCCTCATTCCGCATTGTATATGGAGGATTAGATGCGCTGCTAGGTACAATGGTACCAGGAGATCGGAGAACCGGGAATGGACACAGATGATTACGTCCATTAACGGCCTTATGAAGAAAAAGTCTTTCCTTATTTCACCGAATGCACATATATACAATGCGATGAAAGACGTCGGCCTCGCAGAACCTAGAACAAAGATGAGAGAGATCAGTTTATTCAGATGGAGAACACCGGATATTCATAATCTTAAATGCAATATCACTGTTGGTAGAGCTGAGGATGCACATGGTAGGAAGCGTAGATGGGCAGCTGGGGTGGTTCGAAATCACGTAGGAAGGTTGGTCCTGATTTTTCGAGCATGGTTGAACGCGTCGGACTATATCGCAGCTTATTTACAGGCGTGTGCTATTGGGATGAAGCTTGCGGTGGATAATCATATCCATGTATCGGAGATAGAGGTTGATGATAAAAATGTTCATGATATTTTGTGGGGGAACGGAGGGGTGCCATGGAAGGTGTGGTCTTTTGCACGCGACCTAAAGAAGGAATTGAGAAGGTACGATGTGGATGGGTCCTTGATCCACAAGATTGTTAATTCTATTCCCAGAGAAGTGGGAAGGTGGGGTAGATTATCAGATGAGCTTGCTGTGATTACTGACATAGGCAGGATGCCGACAAAGATCAGAGGTATGGCTTTGTTGGAGAAGCAGGGTATGCCATATGTGGCTGTGAAGAGGGTGGATACGGAGGTTGCTGTATGATTATTTTATTTATGATGTTTTGGGTTGCGCATGGGATGATACCTGCGAATTTATAAGCAGGAGATGTATTTGATGCGTTTTTAGCCCATACGAGGGGGATGGGATGAATAAAAAGACCCCCTGGCTTATATAAAAAAAAAAATATGTTTACCCATACAGAATGGGTGGTGGGTAAACAATAATGCCATACTCATTTACAATCCTACCTCTTCATCTTTTGCTTCTCCCCTTTTTTTGTTTAGGTCTCCAGGCCTTCGATTTCTCTCTGGTGTCAGGCATTTAATATCTACATTTTGTATTGATTGCTCATTTCAGCTTCGTATGCATCAACCTCTATGGTTTCTAGATTTCATGGAGAATACAAGGCGAAGTCTATTGTTTCAGTACAACTCAAATTATATTGCACAGCTCTAACACAAAGTAAACACGTGCCCCATTGACTGTATAGGTCTTACAGAATAATATTAAGTGCAAACTGCAAATCCATGCGGCATCAAGCTCTACTTCTATGAATCACTCACGCTACTCGCACTGAAACGAATCCATTGAACTCTAGTGACAACCCACGGACCAAAGCCTAACTACACAGCACACAACTCCGTATATCGCCCGCCCGTGGCCCTGCGTTCTGGCCTTTAATATCAGCTAGTTCCTCACCTCCTTCTTGTTGGGAGGCGTGTACTCGTCTTCACACCCGTCGCCGCCTTCCTCGCTGCAGTCATCGTCGCCATCTTCATAACAACTCCCGTCGCAATCATCATCACCACCTTTGTTTCCTGGATCACAACCTTCATCACCCCCTTGGTCGTCGCAATCAGTATCATCCCCGTCGTCACTCAAGCAGTGCTCGCTGTGGTCGGCACTGCCGACGGCAGTGGGCATGTGCGCTTCTGTTGGTACGGCAGCGTGATTACCTAGCTTTCGGTGGATGGCGGTGTTTTGACGTTGGGTAAGCTCCTCTTTGGTCACTGCAGCTGCCAAGACGAGGAGACAGAACAATGAGAACATGGAGACCACGTGAAGGATCTTCATAGTGAAAGATAAAGATATTGTAGAGAAAATTTTAGGAATTAGAATTGGAACGCTCCAACGGAAATGATGCAGTCTACAATAAGGGAGTCATTGTTATATACGGATCGAAGGGTAGGGAAGGGGTAGAACGGTCAGCTCCATACATGTCCCTCTGTTGCTGATTAACTGAAGTAACCGTGAACTGCCTTAATGGGAGTGCACTGCAAATTATCAATAAAGGAGGGCAGATGACTAGGAGGGAAAAGGTTGATACTGGCCAGAGAGATTAATTCCTCCGGTCAAAAGATACGGGACAGCAACAAGGATAAGATGTGTTACAAAGAAACCTAAGTGAGTATCTAGAAAGAGAGAGGTAATACTAAAGTAATATCCGATTGAGCGCTCAGCAACCATCCTTTTGAATTTAGGAGAGAAAAAGAAAAGGCAGTTGGTACAACTAGACTGATCAGCTATCCAAAACAAGCCAGGAGTAAGCCACGTATAGAGCCGTGTTTACTTGCCTTAGAGGTAGCCGACTTAACTTGAGCTTCTGGAAGTCTGCCGTGTGGCTCGCAGCTTTCTCAAACTTCGAAAGTAAAAATCACTTCGCTGTGGTGCATATCGAAGCGCTAGAACACTTTGTTCATCTAACGAGATTTTCTGGATTGCTGGAGTCGGAGTAGCCGTGAATGACCTGTGCTGGTTTGAGTTATAGGTTGGACCGGGTGCTTGAGCAAGTTGTACAAGAAACGATTACAAAAAATCATTGTCAAAATTGAGAAGTAGGAAAAACCAAACCATGCTTAGCTAAAAGGATAGTCTGAATTGGATGGTTTGATACATACATACTGACAAAACGCCATAATGGCTAATGAAATATTTTGGGTTGTCTACGGATTTACAACATTCCTCTTGAGATCAAACTAGAAAAATCTATATTCCTACTGTTGTTGTAATATGCATAGGCGTTGCGTCTTTGCATAAGAGTCACACTACCCACACCCAATGACATTGTCTATCTCCCATTCGATTATTGAGACTCGTTATTTGTTGTGTAAAACAGCCCACCTTTCCTATATTAATTGGAGTTATTCTGAGGAGAGAGAAAAAAGAGAGTAAGAAAAGAGAGAATCAAGATTCCCTTTGCTGTAGGACCCAATTTAGGAGGGAGTAGGCTACTCCTTGTCTTATCTACGTTCATCTTTGGAGATAGTTACAAAGAAAAGATCAAGATTTAAAGTTGCGAACACATGACATTGTATGCCATTAGGATCAACATACTCCTTCTAAAACCAAGACCAGCAGATCTGGCGGCAGAGAAAATGGAAGAGTCTCTCATTAACTCCACTATATATTCTAGGAGAGAGAAATACAAACAATAAATATAAAGAAAGATCAAATTGTTTTAGCCACAACTTTCAGACCCTAATAATTTATTTTTGAATAAAAAACATTACATTCCTTATAAAAATATTTTTCAATAAAAGTAATATTGACATATTTTGAAAAATAAAAAATAGAAACAGTATATTCTTTTTTCTCACTTATTGTATGATTTTTTTATACATTACTAATGTGCACTTCTCTCGTATTGTATAATGTTGTTTTAATACAATACTAAAGTTTATTTAATTCTTCGATTTTTATTAATACAATACCTTTTTCTATACTTCTCTCATAGTAAAAAGTATTAAATTTCTTAAAAAAATACTTTCAAACAAGACTAATGTAATATACTTGGAAAAAATATAAGATAGAGATGAGAAAAATATACATTAGTATTGTATGAGAAACAAAGACATACAATACGAGACATATAGTACGAGAAGGGAAGGAAATAGGACACAGAGAAGAGAGTACACATTAGTATTGTACGAGAAATAAATACGTACAGCACGAGCCATACGGTACGAGAGAGGAAAAGAAGTAGACATAGAGAAGATAGAAGTACACATTAGTACTGTATGTAAAATAAATACATACAATTTTTATGAGACGTACAGTACGACAAAGGAAAAGAACTAGGACATAGACAATAGAGAAGTACAAATTAGTGTTACCAGAAATAAATATGTACAATACAAGACATATGTTATGTGTGTACAGTACGAATGATTAGAAATGTACATATATATCTCATATCATTTTTTTTAAATCTGTCAACATTAGTCTTGTTAGAAAGTATTTTTATAAAAAATCTATTAATTTTCATTTTGAAAAAAAATTTCATCATAGATTTAGAGTAATGAGAAAAATATTTTTTTTCTTTCTTCTTGTTTACTTTACTTCTTCCGTCTTAGATTTTTACAGAAAGGAGTTATTGCTGTCAGAAAAGGTGAACTGACTAGCATACGTTCCCAAAAATGGGTGGGAAAGCGGGTAGATGACTCACTGTGGCTATAATTTTTCTTTGCACAAACACTTGATTTACGTAGCTGTGATCCCATCCTCGAGGCTAATTTTGTAGTGTGTAATTAGACTGTTTGTTTTAAATATGGTAATATACTATCTTCAAAGGTAAGAAAAAGAAAAGGGATCCGTAAGGAACAACTCCCTTAAAAGCGTTAACTTCAAAGAAAAACGAATTCACATACAGGTGGGTTGGGTTCGACTACAACACCTAATATGGAAAGTAAAGTTAGCAACTATGCGGGGTATGTCTTTCAATGTGATTAATATCTCCTTCTTTATCTTCTCAAAAAAGTATAAGTAGTGCATGTCTTGTTGACCATGGATTGTATAGTTCTTTTCCTGTCAGATCTGGTAGCATAAGCTCGTAAGGCAGATACCACCACTTTTTGTGAGCTTCTTCCCCATTGTCCATGGGATAGCCTCGATAAGCTCACTAGGGGGATTGGCACCATCCATTCACCAGTCATATAAATTTCCAAAAGAACAGGGGGGCCCTACACTTGAAGTGTGTGAGGGATTCCTCATCGTCCTAGCACAAGGGAGATATTGTATTAGTATATAGTCTTTGGCCTGCCACACTATCTCTAGTGGAGAGCTTCCTGAGTACTGCTATGTAAGTCAGAGTTCTCCATTTGGGGTGGTAAAAGTTTCCCCCAAAATAAGAGGGTACCAAGGACTCACTACCCTCACTGACTAACCTTGCACGGTTTATATGGCGATCTACAAGGGTCTGGATCTCATCATCATGATTATACATGTACCGTCCCTGACTTGGGTTATGCCATAACCCTAGAAGTTTTGTTTAAGAAAGTTTTTTATAATCTTGTTTTAATCTTTTGAAAAGTAATTAAGGCTCAAGGAGAGTTTAATTTTCAAGTTTGAGCTTATTTGCAAATTGTTTGTGCATTATATGATAGTTTGGGTGTAAATTACAATTTATCCAAGATGAGGGGTTATATTACAATATCTCACATTTTTAACATTTCTCAAGTGCTTTAGCATCATAAGAGAGAGAATGATTCTAAGGGGTGGCTTGTGGAAAGCATAAGTTCCAAATTAGAGCTTGTTTGAATAATGCTTGTGGTTTGTGTACCAATTTTGATGCAAATTGCAATTTACCAAAAATGTAATGTTGATATGCAAATTACCACATCTAGAGTGTCCCTATTATCTCTTAGCACCATCTATAGTAGAGATAAAGAAAGAGGCACCATATTTGAATCATATTTGAGTGATGATACTCTTGGTGATGAAAAGACCAAGAAGAGTTGTATAGTTGAAACCCTAAATTGAGTTGTATTGAGTTGTAGAGCTTATATGGGAGTGTATATTGGCCAAGAAGCCATAGAGGAGGTCCCACATCGTTTTTTCAACTCTTGGAAAAGGCCATGATGAGTTAAACACCTCAAGAAGGTGATGGATATCGGTTTACAACATTCCTTGGAAAAGTTGTATCGGTTTGTGCATAAAGTGATGTTGGGTTAAAATATCTTGTTCAACAAGATAACTAATGGTCGAAATCTTATCCCTAGATTATCTCCAAGAGTTTTGTATGTCAAGATAAATATGTGTGCATGCATGGACACGTGTCAACCCATGCATGGACATGTGTCACCTAGTAGTATAAGGTAATGACACCTCTTATACACTCTCTCTCATGAGCCTCAATTATATATACCACTCCTTTCACCTACTAGTGAAACTTTTCGAATCCTAGAACTCTCTTTCTCTTAGATATCGTGCATAGTAGTTTAGGAGTAAGGAGGAGCTCTAGCCTTAATCTTAAGGTGAAGCCATGGTCATCTTCAACCTTGGTTGAAGCATGAATCTCGGGTTGTGATTCTTCAATTCTTTTTTTCTTCATCAAGTTCTTATCTATGGTGATTCTTTGCACATAGAGGAGTTATGAACAAATCTTGGATTTTTGATAATTTCGTCTTCAACCATGGGAATGTGAAGCTTTGGAGCTTGGAGATTTGAAGTTATCTTGAGGTGGGTTATATAACTTGAACTCAATCATGTTATTATTCACCTTCAATCTTGCTATACTTGTCGATCTACTTTCAATTTCAATTTTTCTTGAATAATTGATGAATCTATGAGTTCTAATAGTTGCATAAGACTATTGTCCATGAACTAGAACAGTAAGGGATGAAAGTCTAGAGCTTGATGATGATGACATCATCATGGCACAAACTGATATCGGGTTGAAGCACCTCTAACCCGATATGGTTATGAAACCCAATATGGTGATATAAAATCTATTATACCTTGGAACCCCACACCCCTATTATTTTGTAAATTTGGGTTGGTTGAAAAAGGACTAACCAGTTGTCTAGGCTGTCACTTAACACATGGTAGGTTGATACTTTAAAGGTTTGAAAAGGTATGCGCATAAGGGTCTAACCCGATATGCAAAACCCTACACTTGAGTAACCCGATATAAGTGACACACACACACCTCTTGGACGATATGGTGGTAAGAAAACACCTCTTGGATGATATGGTGATAAGCACACACCTCTTGGATGATATGGTGATAAGTACACACCTCTTGGACGATATGGTGGTAAGCACACACCTCTTGGGCGATATGATGATAAGCGCACACCTCTTGGATGATATGGTGATAAGCACATACCTCCTGGATGATATGGTGGTAAGAACACACCTCTTGGATGATATGGTGGTAAGCACACACCTCTTGGATGATATGGTAGTAAGCATACACGTATAGCCCGATATGGTGGAAGCACCACAAAACCAATATGGAAGTAAGCACCTCAAATCGGATATACTTGATTGAGTAGCACATGAAGTGTGTTATCTCAAATGATACATTAAGATGTCAAGAGTTTAATGAATTTTGATAAGTATAGGCCAATGTACCTTGAGAAAAGGGTTGAGCCAACTTAATAAAGTATGATGTAATCAATATCCTAGTGTGAATGGGAGAGAAACTCATACTTTTTGTGATAATCATTTAATGATAAATGATGAGAATAAACAAGTATGATTGAATACTTATGATATCAATGTATGCTCCTAATATGTGTGGATCTATGAATTAGGGTTTTGGTTCTTGATAATATGAACTTGAAACCCTAATCGGCTAAAAAGGGAAACCCTAACCCTAATAATGGGAAGGTTGTATTTCTCTTGTATTGAGTGGTGATGATATGCACTTGATATTATTTTTATCATGAAATACTAACCATGCATGTATCATGAGATGATGAGCATAGCCAGGTATGAGCTATAATGTTTCATATGATACAGATTAAATGGGCCTTGTGAGCCATGTGAAATACTTGTGCAACAAGTATAATGTATACTTGGGTCTGAGGACCTAGAGGTAATAGTTACCTGATAAGAGGTGACAATGTTCAGTGATGAACTAAGGTTTGAATACCCAGATCTAGTAATCATGATGATGATAATGTTAAGGGATGATAATCCCCAGTAATGTGATAAGGGATTGGATCCCGAGTGTTATGCATTCAATGTGTTCCAAAGATTATGAAAGTAATCGATAAATGTATTACACCTTTCTTTCTAGCATCTATTATAATTTATGTTTGTAACTTGGTTGATGCTAAAAGATATCATAATGCACCTAATTAATCAAGTGGAACCTTATCATGTAGTTTTCCTGGCCATATATCCATTCAATGTCAGAATTTGGTGAATGGTGAAATGACTTTAACTCGAAGAACATATTTTTGAACATGTGGGGGTAATGGGTGAAAATATCCTTACGTACAAATGGGGATTGCTGTGTGATCTTCCTCATCATCATAAGAGTATGAATATATGACATGACTCAATATTAATATACCAGGGTTTTTGTGTGATCTTCCTAAAGAGAGTGCATGATGTGGCTATAACTCTATAGCCAAGATGCCACTATACCCTGACAAGATAATTGCAGTTTGACACATGATGTCATTGCCAATGGTCTCATACTGACTAAGATAGGTGAGGTCTTAGAATTTGGCTCTTCCTTTGACCTTGTATGGTACCGATGCTTTACGTAGCCGTGCTCGGTTGAAGCATGAGCAGTATGCCTCGTCTCCTCAGGGCATAAGTGTGATTGTAAATATGTAATCAACCATGTAGCATATTTGATTAAGGATTGAATACGGAAACATCGGTTTACGTTACACTATTCTTATAAATCTTAAATGGATAGATGGTATATGTGTTCTTTGTATTCCTTATAAAGTGAATAGATGATTTATTGCTCTATCATAGATAGTTGCATTGATTGAAAAGAAAATATTGCTTATTTATGCTTATAAACAATGATTATTCTTGATTATTAATATAAAAGATCCTATACTGAGTTTTATACTATTTACCTGTGATAATAATGTTGTTGGCGAACAGTTCTATCTCTCGCTAGAACTTTTGTCTCACCCCGTTGGTCCCAACATTTGTAGGTGGATGTGGACGAGGAGGTAGAGATCGTACTGCAGAGGGAGGGCAAAAACAATAGGGACATCAGTAACAACTCAGGTTGAGTGTGTTGTCTGTCGTGTCATGTAGATAGAAGTCATGTGTGTAGTCTCTATACTCTCAAGTCCTTGGGAGTTAGTACGTAATGGTTTTATAAATGATCTGAGATTTTGGCTTGTATGCCTCGAGGTTTTATGTTGCTTATGTATATGTTTGGGCAAAGCAACGAGTATATGATATCCTCGAGATCAGATGGTACAATGTATGATTGATTTGGTTCTTCCCTTAAGAGTATCCTGACAATGGATCTCTTTGCAAAATGGTTTTAATTTTTTAGTGATTTTCATTAATCTACTGCTAAAGGTTATTTTGCGTAATTACTGTGCGATTTGGTTGTTGGTTTGATAGCGGTCGTCAAAAGTTTTGGTATCAGAGCCTAAGGTTCACTGAGTCTACAGAGACATAGGATTCAGGTTCTAGTGAGTCTTTTCTAGTGTCCTCCAATTTATATTATAGTGACTTTTGCTCATATAAGAGAATAAGTAAAGCGGGAAGATGGCTGGAGCACACGAAGAACATGCTACTGAGAGCAGTGTTGCTGCACCAGGAGGAGGTGCAAGGGAATAGGCTAGAGAGGAATCAGTGCATGAGAATCCCCATCTTGATGAATCCATGCTAGAAAACCTAGCATTTCATGCTCTTTTTAGGCAGTTCATGACCTCAATAACGCATATGGTAGACCGGATGCCAGCACCAGCACCTAGAGCACCAGTTCCCAATGAGGGACATGGGTCTAGTAAGACCTTTATGTGGTTACGCTGGGTAGGAGCCACAAAATATGCAAGTAAAGCTGGCCCAATAGATGTAGATTTATGGCTCACTGAGCTGGAAAAATCCTTTAGAATCCTTAGCATCCCAGAAACTGATAAATTTAGGCATGATGTGTATCTTTTAAAAGGAAGTGTTGGCCATTGGTGGGCCATGGAAGAAGAGAAAGGACCGGGTGTTGAGGTCGAATGGGATGAGTTCCAATGTGAGTGTGTCAATAGATACTTTCCTAGGACTTATCTGGATGAGAAAATCTCACAATTTGAGCATATTAAGCAAGGACCAATGAAGATTAATGAGTATGAATCTAAGTTCATGGAGCTTCTATGGTTTTTTCCACACATGGCTACTACAGAGGAGGAGAGGATTTGACATTTTGAGAAGGGTCTGAATGTTTAGTTATCCATAGTTGTAGCTACTCTAGAGAATAGAGAGAGGTTTGCCACCTTTGCTGAGTCAGTTAGGAGGATAGAGAGGTCCATGACTGAGAAATGTGAGGCTAACAGTAGGAAAGGACCTACCCAGTTCTAGGGACATAGGTATGGAAGTTTCAAGAAACCAAGGTTTCCTGCACCACTAGCACCATAGAGGTTCAAGCCTTAGATGTAGTGGACATCAAGAAAGGGTAAAGGACATAGTTTTCTTCCAAGTGGAGCCCATAGTACGACATCAATGTCAGTAACAGGACCATCTAGACCACAACATGACAAAAATTGCTTCATGTCTGGGCAGACAAGACATATGATAAGGAATTGTCCAGTTAGATACATGGAGATAACCCAACCACTGAAGTAGAGTCAACAAGGCTCTCAGAGGCAAAAATTTAATAGTGGCACACGAGGATGTGGACATGCATCCCAAGAAGGTTCATCTGCACCATATAACAGAGCATAGAGTCAGAAATAGGAAACGATGAGATTCTATGCTATGAATCAGCCAGAGGCAGTAGTCAATCCATGAGTCATGACTGGTCAGATGGAATTGTTTCACTCTGATATGTCTTCATCCTGATTCGTATATGTTTTGATTGATTCGGGTGATACACATTCCTTTATCACTCAAGAAGTGATTCATGACTACAATATGTCTGTCAGTCGTAGACCAGATAATCTGTTATTAGAAACTTTGTAAGTCAGATCTGTAGTGTTGTAGGAGGTATGCTCTCCTTGTGTTCTTTCTTTTTCAGAACACAACATTTAGGTGGATCTTATACTGCTTGAGATGCATGGGTTTGATGTAATTCTTGGGATGGATACCCTAGAAAAGTATAAGGTTGTCTTGGATTGTGGTTCCAAGCAAGCTATGTTCACAGATAGTGACGAGACATGGGTATTTTAGGGGGACAGAAAGAATCTTCCAACCTATCTAGTATCAACAATGGTAGTTGAGAGACTGATGCGACAAGGATGTGAAGCATTCTTGGCACATGTGGTAGATACCAAAGCAGAAAGTCCTAGTCTTTCTGAAGTTCCTGTTGTCAGGGAATTTAAGTATGTGTTTCCTGAAGAATTTCCAGATATTCCTCCACCTTGAGAGATTGATTTTGAGATTAATCTAATTTTGGGTATGCAACCCATAGCCCAAAACCTTATAGGATGGAACCTGCTGAGATGATAGAGCTCAAGAAATAGTTATAGGAGTTGCTTGAGAATGGTTTCATTTGAGTGAGTACTTCACCATGGGGTTCTCCAGTTCTTTTTGTTAAAAAGAAGGATGGGTCTATGAGATTATGCATAGACTATAGACAGCTTAACAGGGTGACTATAAAGAACAAATATCCTCTGCCAAGGATAGATGATCTGTATGACCAATTGTGTGGAGCAACAATGTTCTCTAAGATAGATCTAAGATCAGGATATTAGTAGTTACGTATCAAGAAGAGTGACATACCTAAGTCAACATTTAGGATAAGGTACAATCATTATGAGTTTGTAGTTATATCGTTTGGACTAACTAATGCACCAACTACATTCATGGAGTTGATGAATAGAATCTTCCGGTCATTCCTTGATCAGTTCATAGCGGTATTTATAGATGACATCCTGATATACAGTAGAGATGGTCAACAACAAGAACAACACATTTGTCAATCCTTGACTTTGTTGAGACAACACAAGCTATATGCTAAGTTTAGCAAGTGTGAGTTTTGGTTGTCAGAAGTTTATTTCCTAGAACACATCATATCTGCTTTAGGAATTCGTGTTGATCCACAAAAAGTGGAGTCTGTTTTAGAGTGGGAACAACCCAAGACACCAACTAAGATTTGCAATTTCCTAGGTCTGGTAGGTTACTACAGAAGGTTTATTAAAGAATTCAATTCTATATCATTACCCCTAACTAGGTTAACTAGGAAGGAAGTTCCTTTAGTCTGGAATGACAAGTGTGAGGGTTCTTTCCAGTTGTTGAAAGAAAGGTTGATTAGTGCTCCTGTGTTGGTTTTACTTGAGCAGGGAAAGGGATACATTGTTTTCTGTGACACCTCTAAGAATGGTTTAGGATGTGTGCTGATGTAGAGTGATCATGTAGTTTCTTTTACTTCCTGACAACTTAAGAAACATGAGGAGAATTATCTGACGCATGATCTAGAGTTAGTTGCAGTGGTCCACACATTGAAGATTTGGAGGCATTATCTTTACGGAGAAACATGTCAGATTTTCACAGACCATAAAAACTTAAAGTACATCTTCTCACAGCACGAGTTGAATATGAGACAAGACTATTGGATGCAATTAATCAAGCACTACGATTGTACAATTGATTATCATCTAGGAAAAGCTAATGTAGTGGCATATGCACTAAGTAGAAAATATTCATCTCCACCCATAGATAAAGCACAATTGAATTCTTTAATGTGCTTTAAATGAGACATGTTTGTCTCTTTGAGACAAATAAATGTACAATTAAAAGTATCTTTGTTAACCATATTTCTAGTCAAGATGCATGTGAAACCTACTCTGAGTCAACAGATTAAAGAGGCACAATAGGCTGATACTATGATTCAGTAGACCAGGTCAGAGTATGGTAGTGAGAAATGGGATGGTTTCTATGAGTCAGAGGATGAGGTAGTCTGTTACCATGATAGGATGGTATTACCTGATGCCAATGAATTAAGAAAGATAGTTATGTAGGAAGCTCATTCATCCATGTATGCAATGCATCCAAGGAGTACTAAAATGTATCATAACTTAAAAGATATATATTGGTGGCCTGGTTTGAAGAAGGATGTAGCTGAGTTTGTTATGTGGTGTCTAGTGTGTCAGCAAGTTAAAGAAGAATACTAGAATCCTACAGGAACATTGGAACCTTTACCTATACTGCAGTGGAAATGGGATCACGTGACAATGGACTTTGTGGGTGGTCTACCCAGAATAGCAAAAATTCATGATTCCATTTGGGTGATAGTTAATAGGTTGACTAAGTTAACACATTTTCTTCCTATTAGAACAACCTATACTACTAAAAACTTGCACAGATCTGCATAAATGAGATAGTGTGGTTGCACGAAGTTCCAACCATAATTGTGTCTAATAGAGGTCCCCAGTTTATAAGTCATTTTTGGGAACGACTTCATAAAGCCTTGGGTATGCAGTTAAATTTTAGCACAACTTTTCACCCTCAGACATATGGACAATCTGAAAGGACTATATAAACTTTGGAGGACTTTCTTAGGGCATGTCTTCTTCAATATGTAGGAAGTTGGGACTTACACTTGAGCTTAATAGAGCTTGCCTACAACAATATTTATCAGAAAAGTATTGATATGGCACCATATGAAGCCTTATATGGTAGACGTTGTAGATCTCCATTATGTTGGTATGAGATAGGATAATACAACCTTCTGGGTCCTAAATTAGTGCAATAGACAATTGAAAATATTAAATTAATACAACAACAGTTGAAGGCTGCACAAGATAGACAAAAGTCATATGCCGATAAACGTCGTAGACCTTTATAATTCCAAGTTGGAGATAGGGTGTATCTCAAGGTCTCTACTTGTAAAGGTGTTCTTAGATTTGGGAAGAAGGGTGTGACACCCCGCCATCACACAGACAACGGGATGACACACGAAAATGTGTGAAACCATATATTACCGAAAACACGTGTTAATTAAAACCGATTACAGAAAGTATACATACAGAACATTTGCAACCAGGCCTTGCAAGAAGATCTTGTCATATATAGATATATTCAAGTTCACCTGCCTGATATGTTCACCACATAAAGTCACCCAATGTCGCAATAGCGCATATTAGTTCAACACCTATTTATACATACAGAACGGCCACGTACGACCAGCAGTAGGTTATACAAAAATTACAACAGCTAAACATCGTGAAACATCATCAAAACACTTCCAAGGACCTGAGAGTACAAGGATGACTTCTAAGACTCTACTACAAAACCACTGAAACATCAACATGTCCATCTCTTGCCTTCTACTACTCTTCATGCTGCTCGGCCGCAACCTCACGACTGCCACCACGTCTAGATCGATCACCTAAAAAGGGTGTAAACCAGTGGGGAGAGACATACAATCCCAGTGAGAAACATAATTCCCCGCTGCAACTATAAAACCTCAAAGGTTAAAGTAGATAACAGCTAATAACTGATAAAGCGTATAACAACAACAACATACTGAGCAAAGCTATTATTACCATCAAGCTCACCAAGATATCCGAGAGGCATATAACCAAGTATTTCTTAATGGAACATGATTGACAAGATAAGCTTTATAAGAACTTATCACAAGATATAAGGATCGTACACATATCTTCAAGGTGTAACTAGATCAACTATATAAGCAAGGCCTCAATCAATGTTCCGTGTTTTTCTCTATGCAAGATATACTTATTCGGCTGGATTACGTTTTATTATGCCCTGAGGAGGTGAGCCTTCCCTAATCAAATCCAACCATTGGCTATGATGCCCAATCCAGTGACATACAAGGTCTAAAGAGATCTGGACTCCATGACCTCACCTTCTCATGGTCAGTACATGAATCATCAAGCAAGACCGCAGTCTTATGCTTATAGGTCCTCAGCCTCTGGGTCAGCTCCGCAAGATACCCATATATCTAGCTCACCTCATCATAGGTGCTAGTACATACATCCGAGCCATGAACACATCATGCTCATCATCACATATCCTGAGCCATGGGTATGTTCACCATGGTCCATATATCCTGAGTCTGCAACCACAGTTGCACTCAACCCTCCTATTTTAGGCTACGGGAAACCTTGCATATTCAACAATATGCGCTCTAGGTAATCCCACAGGATAAACCTATTTCACCATCACTTAATACTGGCGGTAATGGATATATGGCCAGGGAAAACTACATGATAGGTTCATCTATAATTGATTCATATAGTTTAAGGCAATTTTTGAGGCAAAACAAAGTATAACATAGCCTTCTAGCATTACATCATTATTTCCATCAACATACTATCCTGGGACCTCAATCCCTCATGATATCAACCACTGCCTCTCAAGGCATCATAATCATGTATCAGCATCCTGGGATCGCATCCCTTATATCATCATCAGAGGATAACACCTCAACTAGGCACTCAGCCTTATATCAGGTCCTCAGACCTATCAACTTGTTATTTTATTAATAAGGATTATCATCGCATTGTGCTAGTCGAAACACATATATATCATAGCTCTTACCAGGATATGAATCCACATGAAATACCTACATGGTTAGTATACGCATTCGTAGAGATTACTAAAGCCATCATGGATTAACAGAATAATCATGCTATCAAGTATAAAGAAGCATCCATGAGTATATCACACATAAGCTTTATCATTCATAGTATTATTATTAATCATGGGCATATATTATGCCTTATACTTGTGACCATATGTATGTGTCACACCATCATGTGTAGAAACATCATATCTTCCCAAACATACCTGGTTCACCACCTATCATCTTATCTCATCATCATAGTTGCAGGATTCAAGGTGATTACATCATAGCACTTGTGTTATCGTTATTAATATGGAATTATCAACTATATACATTCTGAGTTATCAGAACCCTCACCAAAACTCCTACAACCCTCACTATAAAGTATGGCGAGCAGCACCAACCCTCACCAAAGGGTGTACCGGCTAGGGTTCCAAACCCTAAAGCAACTCACCACCATATCAACCAAACATTACACATCCTCTAACATGCATCAAGGTTCCATTAGCACTCATGGTGTCGGGCAGCCATCACCAAGGTATAACGTGCAACACTACCATGGCTATCGGCCAAGGTTCTAATGTGTACCAAGCTAGGGTTAACGTTAGGTTTCACTTTCGGGCTAACCGTCAACATGAGACATATGCACCAAAGGGGTGTCGCCGAAGGCACCCCTATTGTGCAACCATCTCAGCATCATCCGAGGGTTAACCCTATCGGCCAGGGTGCCCATGATTCCCAATAATGGTGTCGTGCATGGCCATGAAGCATCATAATGACCAACATCCTAGGGTTAGCATGTCGGGCATGAATCCATATCATCCAACACTTCATATAAGTCAAAGCTCAACTAAGACATGGTGGTATCGACCAAAGCCATCCTAGGCACCATACCATATCGCCCAAGCTCATCTAAACAAGGATAACGACCAAGGTTGTTCTGGGCACCAAGCTATCAAAGCCTATCGGCCAAGACCACCTTAAGACAAGGGAGTGTATCGGGAGTCCCTCTACATGGATGTATTGGGCAACCACCTATACAAGGTGTATCAGCCACTCATCATAGGTGTATCACCCATCCATCAACTCCACCAAGGGTATCGACCAAGGGAACATAACGGGCACCAACTAAGCTTCAACTAGGCATATCGGCTAGGGATACAAGGATCATCCAAATGCCCAAGCAAGCATATCTACCAAGGATTACACCTTAAGGACATATCGTGCATCACCACAACTAAACCCTATCGCCCAACACAAGAATATCCTACTAGGCTCCATATCAGCCAAAGCATAACAGACACCAAGTCAACTATCTCAATAAGGTGTGTCGCCCAAGGGTACAACTCCAAATAGGGCTAAAGGGCAACACAACTCCAAGGTCATATCCTGCAAGGCACAACCCCACAAGATCAACTTCAACCTCAAGCACAAGGGCACCAAACCCTAATTGATCAAGAAGGTCGGATCACCTCTCAACAACTAAGAGAGAGGGGTTTTGCACAACCTCTATCACAAATCGGGCAACCACAAGGATCCACATCAACATAGGTCATCATATATCCAAAAGCTCACCTCTCAAATCCATGGTGAGAGGAGGGTGTTGCTCAAGCAACTAGAATATAAGCTCACCTCTCAACCTAATCGAGAGAGGGGTATTGCCCACATTACTAGAGCTGAAACTCACTTCTCTAGAGCAAGGAGAAAAAAGAGTGTTGCTCAACAAGGAAACCCTAAACCATGGTCCAACCAACTAGGTATAAAGGCATATAAACCATCAACAAGAACAACAACATCATGCTCATTATATCCATAAGATCAACAACATATACTAGAGCAAGAAGCATAACATGCAATGGTCGATCATCATCATATATTAAACATGCAACATAGAGAAGGTAGTATATCTAGGGTTAGAAGTTATGTAACCCACCTTAAGCAAACTCCTCAAGCTCCAAAGATCCAAGCTTCAAGCTCCTAGCTCCAAGCTCACCACTTCGGCCACCTCAAGAAAAGGAACAAGAAGCATAACCACCATGGCTGAAGAGTAAGCAAGATGGAGAATAAGATGCTAAGGAGAGAGGGAAGATGCTTACCAAAGAACAAGGCCCACCTAGGGTTTGGCCACCAAGCTAAAGGAGGAATAAGAAGAACTCCTTCAAGGGGATCGACCACCAACCATAGCTCCTCCAAGGGTATCTTCCACCAAAGGTTGCAAGGGAAAGGTGTATCGTTCACACAAGGAAGAGAGGAGAAACAAAGAGCTAAAAGGGTTCCTAAGGAAGAGAAAGGCAAGGCATATATAGATGGGGGTCAAGGTTAAACCAAGGCAAGGTGTCAGCTTACCAAGGGACACTTGTCCATACGTTTTACCACCTTGCAAAACTCATGCACATGCCATGCCACCACTCAACCAAGGTTCGGCCACATGTCCAAGCTAGGGTGACACAACCAAGGCAAGGAGGTCAACAAAGGTCAAAGGCTGACACACTACTCTTCCATGGCTGACACACCCCCATGGGCGATACCCCATGGCCGATACAAAGCATCCGTGCCCGATACAAGGCTCAACCAAGAAAGGCAAGGCCCAAACAAGGGAAAACAAGGCCCAAAAGAGCTCAACCAAGCCCAAGCCAACTCAAGGCATGAGCCCAAACCTTCCTCTCAATCCTAGAGGAAGCAAAGAGAGAGAAAGACATCTCTCAAGGTGACAAACTTGCTCTCGAACCCTATCTTAGGTTATTTTGCAAGTATCACCTCCAGCTCTCAACTAAGCACAATCAAACCCTAATCATCACTAAAGATGATTAGCAAGCAACCAAGCACAAGGTTTAGGCTAAACAAATAGGGTAACCCCAAAATGAAGGTCAGGGTCCTTACAAATGGTATGTTAGCTCCTAGATTTATGGGACCTTACCCAGTGAAAGAACAAATTGGAAAGGTTTCCTATAGGTTGGAGTTGCTACATAGACTACATCTACTATTTCATATATCTATTCTAAGACAGTGTCATTCTGATACAAAGTTGGTGTTGCAACTTCTAGAGGTAGAATTGAATGAAGATATATCCTATGTTGATGGTCCAATTATGAGTCTTGATAGAAGAATCGAGAAGTTGAAAAAGAAAGACATAGTTCTTGTGAAAGTTCTCTAGCATCACTGTGGCATTGAAGAAGCCACATGGTATCTTGAGGAAGAAATGAGAAGGAAGTACCCTTCTCTTTTCTCTTGAGATTTCAGGGACAAAATCCCTATTAGGGGTTGATAATTGTAACATCCCTGACCTGGGTCATGCCATAACCCTGGAAGTTTTTCCTAAATAAGTTATTTATAAACTTGTTTTAATCTTTTGACAAGTAATGAAGACTCAAGGGGAGTTTAATTTTCAAATTTGAGCTTATTTGCAAACTGTTTGTGCATTATATGATAGTTTGGGTTTAAATTGCAATTTATCCAAGATGAGGGGTTATATTGCAATATGTCACATTTTGAGAGTGCCTCAAGTTCTTTTGCATCATAAGAGAGAGAATGATGCTAAGGGGTGGCTTTTGGAAAGCCTAAGTTCCAAGTTGGAGCTTGTTTGAATAATGTTTGTGCCTTGTGTACCAATTTTGGTGTAAATTGCAAGTTACCCAAAATGTAGGGTTGATATGAAAATGAACACCTCTATAGTGTCCCTACTCTCTCTTAGCATCATCTAGAGGAGAGACAAACAAATAGGCACCATGTTTGAATCATATTTGAGTGATGGTATTCTTTGTGATGAAAAGACCAAGAAGAGTTGTATAGTTGAAACCCTAAAATGGGTTCTATTGAGTTGTACAACTTATATGGGAGTGCATATTTTCCAAGAAGCCATAGAGGAGGTCCCATATCATTTTTGCAATTCTTGGCAAAGGCCATGATGAGTTAAGCACCTCAAGAAGGTGATGGATATCGGTTTACAACTTTCCCTGCAAAAGTTGTATCAGTTTGTGAATAAAGTGATGTTGGGTTAAAATATCTTGTTCAACAAGATAACTAATGGCCAAAATATTATCCATGTATTATCCCCAAGAGTAGTTTATGTCAATATAAATATGTGTGCATGCATGGACACATGCCAACCCATGCATGGACATGTGTCACCTAGTAGTATATGGTGATGGCACCTCTTATACACTCTCTCTCATGAGCCTCAATTATATATACCACTCCTTTCACTACTAAAAAAATAACCTTTGGCGTCAGTTATTTATGGCCTAAGGCATCAGTTTCCAAGTAACACCCAAATGGGCTCTACTAAAAGTTGACACCTTCAGCGTCGGTCCCACAACCGATGCCATAAACCTTCCCGCCACTAAAAACACACCAGCAAGGGGACTATCAGTGTCGGTTCTTAAAGTAAACTGACACTATAACCTTATTACAAATGTCAGTTATTAAGTAACAACCAACACCATACCCCTTCCCGCCACCAAAAAGGCGCCAACAAGGGAATCATCAGTGTTGGCTTTATAAAGGTAACCGACGCCATATCCACAGCGACACCATCGGTGTCATTTTGTATACTAATAACTGACGAAATATCCCATGTCGCCACAGCCTTGCCACCCAGCACGACCATGGTACGTGGCCGCAATAGGCATCTGTTTTACATATAACCGACACCAGAAGGGGATAAAGACGTCAGTTTTAAACTATTAACCGACACCTATGTGTTTTGTTATCAGTTTTACACAAAGAACCGACGTCTATGTTCTGATTTTTTTTTCTTAACAGTTTGCAGGCCTGCTGTATGGCTGGTTAGTAGGATGCAGAACCTGTAGTTCACTTCTAAACTATAGGTTTACAACATGCATTGATATCAGCCAACAACAGGCCACAAACCTGCAAAATTAACAAGATAGACAATATTATATATTTATCATGTGATTCACACACATGTATAAGCACATTTAATTCATATTATTTTTCATTACACACATGTAGAAACCAATAGTTCCATTTCAAATTTCCTCCATTTTCACACACATTTAGCAACCTGCAGTTCCATTAATTTAATCTCTTTTCACATTTAGACAAATGTAGAAACATTCATGTATTGATCCTCTTCACATTCACACATATGGCAATTCATAAAAAGTCATTCACATTCACACAAAATTAATTATGAGAACAATGTTTAGAAATATCATTCTTTATTCATCATCGTCATTATCCCAATTATATTTAAAAATTCCCACTACTTGTAGGGATTCTGCCCATTGTTCGCTTACACCATTTAACTCATCCATCATATAGGGAGTATGTACATCTAATAACTTTTCACCTGTAGTGAAGTCAGTTTTAAACACCTGCAACGAGAATGATGTATATATAAGTAATAATATATAATAAGATTGATAGATTTCATATTATCTAATGAGATTACATATAATACCTGATGTATGGTATCGATTTCCATTGCAGAATGTTCGATAATTATGCTCATAAATTGCATCACATAGTATCCACATACCCAACCATTGTCTTGTGTAGAACACTATAAATTGAAACATACAAAATATTCAAAAAATACAAATAAGCACAGTTCACATAAATAATATATACATTGGAGTTGGGAAATTACTTTTACATTCTACCAAGTTAGTGGATGGTTCTTTTTCTTGGGGATCTTTCCTCCAGCTTTGGCGTACTCTTGTAAAGCCCTACATGTAAATGTAACACATTAAATTGCATAATTAAATAGTAATGTAATAACAGATGTTAACGTATATAAAAATATGAAATATTTCTCATGGGAATAATGGCCTTTTCATTGCGTGTCTATATATATTCAATTCCTTCCCCGCATGATCTATATAATAGACAGTGAACATCTCGGGGACAATAACTAGTAACTCCAAATTCTTACCACTAGAGGTAAGAAAGTTATAAATTAATAACTCAAAAGTCACAATAAAAATGTAATTTTCTTAAGTCCAAATTATAAGAAAAGTAAACTTACCCGACATTGAATGGAGCTATTATCACCGTCTTCTTATTTTGACCAAAATATTTAAAAACATCATAGCAGTATGAAGTAACTGACCTAGGGTGTTTAACTACAAGACTAATCAAAGACGGAACCAAACATCCCACATGGGAAAATGCAAAATCTATACATATTGTGTGTAAGTGGCTACAAAACATGTATTATGTATGCATTAATATATAAGAAACCAGATCACCGTATATAAAATAAGGTTTATGGATGCATAAACAAGATCTCACCATATCCACAGCTCCATCATATATGTGTTCAGCAAATCATAACGAAACAACTCCAAAATATCTTGTATAAATATCTTGTTATCGTATGATTGACCTGCATTAATATGTATGCATTAATACATATGCAAAACTTGTATTATGTATGAATCAATACGTATGTAAAACTTGTATAAATAGATTGTTATCGTATGATTGACCTACAACTTCATCCATAATAGTAACATTTATAGGGCAATTTGGATCATATTCGCCTATCCAATCTGCCATACCCCTACAATTATGACCTAACGAGGCGTGTAGGTCCTTCGGAAGCCAACTTGGTACTTCAGGAGGTGGAGGTGGAGGCCGAGATGTAGCAGGTGTCTTCCTTTTGACCTGTATATATAATTTAATATCAATTGACTCATATATATACGTACACACTAAAAAAGTAACGTAATGTAAATTTAGCATACAATATTAGTATAGACGACATCCGCTTTGGGCCACAATATCACTCTTCCTTCTGCCTCACCAAGTGTTTTAGAATCTGGATGGGCATATGGCAATGTTAGATCCCTCCATTTGGGGACTACACTCATCGGGCTCACACAAACCACACCGTCTGGTACAAGAGACCCATGAAACATTTCCCCTGGAAGGGGTGGGTAAGACGACGCCTCTGCAACAACATATTCTTGGCTTTTTAGACGACATGGCTTCAACCCCTACAAATTTATGTAAAGAATGTTATATGCATATATACACAAACTCCCAACCTCTACAAAGACTAGCTACTATGTCATAAAAATACTTACATAGGATGTGCTAGGTGGTGGGTCTACATGATTACTTCCAACCTCTGTAGTAGGAGTAATAGAAGCACGACACGTCACAGGTACCGTCTGAGTGGCCTTCTGAGACATTTGGAACTTTACCATTGCTTCTTGGACTTTCCTCTCAATTAATTCATCTACCTATACATGGATAAAAGAAACACTAGTTATCGATTATTGAGTTCCCTTTCATAATAACATTCTAAAAAAAGAATGGGTTACCTCAACTTGTGAAAGTCCTACCTTGGGACAAGTTTGCGTTGGGATGGCCCAAAGAACGCTTTGATGCCCACACCAGTGCCTGCACACATAACACATTGAGGATGCTCTGGGTTACCTAGAGAAACTGTCAATTCATCCCTTGTGCCCTCAGGGATGAACTTGCCTTCCTTCCTCTGCTCGTGCATCAACAAAAATGGGTAAGTAAACATAACAATAATCAATATCGATCGATTGATCTAAGAGTTGAATTTTACATTTTTTGTAGTCACCTCAGCAGTCTTTGGCGAACACCTGAATAGCCTCTTGGACCCATTGTGTGGTCATGCACATTCAGTGCAGGCCTTGCTCTTTGAGCATCGCTAATAGCCTTATTAGTAAGCACATTGATTTGGTTAGTAGCACTAAAGGTTAATCTTGAATAGGTGAATACATAAGAACATATATTAATTAAATTGGGAGTGGCGCTTAATACCTTGAATTCATCCATTTTTCTTTGGGTAACAAACTCCTCCCAGTCTTTGGGGTCCATGTAGTTCCATTGCTCAGGGGCTGCCTTCTTCCTAAATTTATTTTTTAAAGAGAACACAAACAAAAATTATTAGTGTAGAGTTAGTCAAAAAGTGATCAATGTCTAGAATTGGAAATCAATCAAGAACCTCTTCTCAGCATCGTGTATGTAATCTCAGGTGAGATTTGTCCTATAGTTTCTTAGGACCCTCCCCCAGCGTTGCATCATGCATTTATGATGTATCTTTTCATCCAGATCAAATATACTCTACAAAATAGAATTGCTATTAACTAGTAGCCTAAAAATGAGTAATCTAAAAAAATAGAATTGCAAATAATGATAACTCACACATAGTTCCTTCTAGATTAAGTCTATGCCAGGAACTCTATGCTAGGATTCAAAAATAGGACTACAATGGTTGTGAGTAAGAACCCCAAGATATGAAATAAATGACTTGTGGTTCACTCCAACTGGATTTCCTACATGATCAAAATTCACAGCCAGTTTGGGTCCATTGTCCCTTTGATGTAGTAACTTGTTCATCATTGTGATGCCCCTCACTTTCTCAATTTGATTTGTTGCTCATCAAGTGCCCCAATTTCTTAAGGTGGTACATCACCAACCTAAAATTTGACAAAAATACACACTTATAGGGTATAACTATAAATGTGATGCGAGATATATTTTTAAAACTTACATTGTGAGGCGGTGCATTGACATCCTCATCCTCACGGTAATCATCACCATGGTCATCATATGAATGCTCAGCCATCTGAAAGTTCACATTCAGATTGTAAAGTTAACATTGTAAAGTAGTTCACATTGTAAAGTTCACATTCACATTGTAAAGTAATTCACATTGTAAAGTTCACATTCGAAAAAATAAAATATAAAAAAAATATAAACATGCATGCCTCTAATATTGTGATCTTTTATCAATTAACAAACCTTCATTGTGATCTCCGCGCACATACAAGTCATCATTAGCTTCAATATTTGGTGGTGTTGGCAACCCAACTGAGAATGGATTAGAGTCATCATACTTATCATAGTAGTTGTCTTCATCTATAGGATCTTCAATGAACTATCTTTTACCATGAAGAACAACTGACCATTTATCATTTCCAGGATCATTGATATAAAATACTTGTTTCGCCTGTGATGCCATTATGAATGGTTCACCCTTCTCGCCAATCTTTTCAAAGTTCACTAATGTGAAACCCAATTCATCCACTATAACTCCTTTGGTGTTATCAACCCAATTACATTTAAAGAGTGAAATTCTAAAATCTACGTAGTCAAACTCCCATCTGTCTTCAATGACACTGTAATATGACATTTTAGTTTCACGTGGACTCTTATCCTTTGCACTTGCAAAAAATAATGAAGACGCTTGAAGGGTGACCCCACTATTTTGGACGACACTCTTATCATCTTGACACTTTGTGTAAAACGAGAATCCATTTATGTCAAACCTTTCATAAGACATAACATTCAATTTTGGTTTAAAGGTGAGGCATTTGATAATTTCAGTAAAATTATCTGGTGTTTGAGATAGTTGATGTAAGACTTTATCTTCAAACCACTTAATAAATGTCTTGTTATATTCTCTAGCAAGCCACATTGAATTGTCTCAAGGATATTGTCTCTTGAAAAAATTGGTATGTTCCTCGATATAAACACTCACTTTGTCGATGTTGTGTAAAATATACAAGTGACCTTGTTCCAACTGCTCACAGCTGATTACTTTCACCCGTTATCCCAGATTTTCTTTGTTAAAATGCTCCTCAATATTCTTGTCATTAACATGAGCGTCATTAGCACTCAGAAAGTCATTGCAAAAATCCATAACCTCTCTCGCCACATAACCCTCAATAATACTCTCTGTGTATAATGGTATCTCTGCATGATGCACAATGTTTCTAAACATGGGAGGTGGATCAGTGTGCTCTACCCCACAACTATGAAGCATCGCATTAATGATGTCTACTGGAACTGGTTTGTTCACATCTACATTATCAGAGGCAATTTCTTCATCCACATAAGCACTTCTATCGACATCCACTAATTTCAGGTTTGAAATCTCTCCATGCCAGTGCCATTCTGTATAGCCTTGTACAATCCCGTTGCACATGACATGACTTTTGATTTCGTCACCAGTCTTGATTTTCAAGTTGTTACCGCAGTGCCTACATGGATAGTAGAACCTATCTCCAGGTTGTTTCCTATGTTCCTCGGAAAATCTAATAAACTGATCAAGACCAGAAATAAACTCTGGGGTGCAGCGATTTGGAATGGACATCCATGATCTATCCATTCTATGATCAAAGAGAAAACAAGTATATATTAGAACAATATTAGGGTCTAGGGTTAACAGATTAGAGTTTATGGTTAAAACTTTAGGTTTTAAGGTCTTATATATAATTAGTGGTTAAAACATCCTAAGTGAGATTAGGTGTTCAAGAACAGTCCCAAACCGGGGACTATCTAAGATTTACTCCTAATGAGTAAATCTTGGACAGGTTTCTAGGCCAACAAATACATGTATTGTCATTCTTATATATAATAAAAGTGTACCACCTATCCCATTCTTTAACATCTAATCTCACTAGTAAGTGTATAATGTGTATTGGGTATTTAAGAAAATTTTGGCAACATTTCCCCGCTGTTCTCCAAGTACATATGTACTTAGATAACAAATGGGGAAATGCTACTGAAATTTACTTCAAAACCCAATACACATTATACACTTACATCCTAAGTGAGATTAGGTGTTCAAGAACAGTCCCAAACCGGGGACTATCCAAGATTTACTCCAAGATATACTCCTAATGAGTAAATCTTGGACGGGTTTCTAGGCCATCAAATACATGTATTTTCATTCTTATATATAATAAATGTGTACCACCTATCCCATTCTTGAACACCTAATCTCACTAGTAAGTGTATAATGTGTATTGGGTTTTCAAGAAAATTTTGGCAGCATTTCCCCATTGTTCTCCAAGTACATATGTACTTAGAGAACAAATGGGGAAATGCTACCAATATTTTCTTGAAAACCCAATACACATTATACACTTACATCCTAAGTGAGATTAGGTGTTCAAGAGCAGTCCCAAACCGGGGACTATCCATGATTTACTCCTAATGAGTAAATCTAGGATGGGTTTCTAAGCCAACAAATGCATGTATGTTGTCATTCTTATACCTACAATCCTAGGTCATATTTCAAGTCAAGATTTAGGCATTTAATCACCTTAGGGAGCATACATGATTCACAAGGTATTTGGGTGCACAAAGAATAATATATGTTACTGATTTAGGAGTTCACATAATCATTTCAGAAATAGAAGACCCACATGTCAGTTAAGTTTGAGATTCAACATCAATGTATCTTTAACACGCATGTTTCAAGGTTCAAAACACATCATCAAATCAAATTATGATGCTAGAATGGACAAGTTTGAATCTTATTTCAACATGCATCAAAATTTACTGAATTAGGTCAAGCATGAGGATTAGAAGCACAAATATATGCAAGCACAAGATTTGTTCATATCCTAGGTTGATTTACAATAGCAACATCTTGTAGTCTTGATCATACCCTAGTCTTGGTATCATATTCTATAACATTGATTTCAACATCTCCAATGTGCATGCATGTTCATCATCAAGATAATCATTACACACAAATGTAGGTATCCTATCATTCATAATTGAACAATATAGTTAATACAAGATTAGGGTGAAATGATTACAAGATTAGGTCTCAAATATAGCAACATGCACATTAGGTCACATTTCATTTGGATTAGTGAATCAAGAGAGAAAGCAAACATTATCATCATCAATCTACATCATATAATATGGATTCACATCACAAAATCATCAACCTATGATTTCACATAGTACAACCTCCACCACATGCAGATTTGTTTCCAATGTAGAAATTGATAATAAAATATACCAATGCAAGCAACAATAGAAATCGGAATTGGCAGATAACACAATCTATCATTTGGCTTCTAAGCTATCTAGAAACAAATACAAGTAGCAACATAATCGAAATCGGAATTGTAAACAGAGTAAGAGGGGATAATTGGGGGATATATATGAAACTACTTACCTGTAGCAGTAGGGGAAGGCCCAAGCTCCTTGAAGTGGTGGACGAGCAGGCGGCGGTGGTAGGTGGTTGAGCGGTAGACGAACAAATAGCAGGGGAAAGCATGAGATGAGTAGATGATCGACAACTCCTAGCTCCTTGCGGTGGTGGCGGTGGTAGGTGGAGAAGCAATCGGGAGGCCGCTTCCCAGCAAATTAGCATGAGCTGAGCAGGCCTAGGCGGTGGAGGCTAGTAGGAGGCGGAGGGTAGGGACGAGATGGCTGGCGAAGGAGCAGTAGGTCACAGAAGGTAGGGAAGGCTGGCAGAGGGTAGGGACAGCCGGTAGAGGAGCAGCAGGCGGCAGAATCGCTAAATTGCCAGAGACCCTAGTGAAATGCGACGAAATAGAGAATGGGGAAGAGTATGTTCCACGGGTGCTATTAAGTTTACAATCATCGTCGGTTGTTTCAGAAACCTACGCCTAAGATCCAAAAGCGTTAGTTACCACAAAATAACTGACACCTACTTTGCTTCATAGTCGTAACGTCTATCTACATATGCCGACAAAATAAAAAGTTCTCGAATTAAGACCCATAGTCGTCGGTTGTCATAAAAAACCGATGCCAATTGGGCATTCAGAGGGTAAAAATTTTCATGGGGACAGCGTAGGAACACACATCCACGTCAGTTATGGAAAGAAAACCAATGAGAAAAATGAGCCTGATTTCTATCTCGTGAAAAATCTTTAGTCGTCAGTTATTTGGTAAATAACCGACGCCGTATGTGAAATTTTGGAGGTAATTTTTTTTCACTGGAAAACTTGGATTTGGAGGGCGATTTAAGGCGTCAGTTTCTTATTGAGAGACCGACGCTAAATAAAAAGTGATACCCCCGTCTGGCTGATCTTCACATATAGATGTTGATTTGTGCTTTCCGCCGACGTTTTAGGGTTTAGGCATCTATTTTTGGGATACAACATACACCTCTAAATGTCACGTTATAAGCCATTTCTGTAGTAGTGTTTCACCTACTAGTGAGACTATTTGAATCCTACAACTCTCTTTCTCTTAGATATCATGCATAGTAGTTGAGGAGCAAGGAGGAGCTCGAGCCTTAAGCTTAAGGTGAAGCCATGGTCATCTTCAACCTTGGTTGAAGCATGAATCTCGGGTTGTGATTCTTCCTTTCCTTTCTTCTTCACCAAGTTCTTATCTATGGTGATTATTTGCATATAGAGGAGTTATGAACAAGTCATGGATCTTTGATTTGTTTATCTTTAACTTTGGGAACATGAAGCTTTGGAGCTTGGAGCTTTGAAGTTGTTCTTGAGGCGGGTTGTATAACTTGAACCCAATCATGTTATTATTCACCTTCAATCTTGCTATACTTTTTGATCTACGTTGCATTTCGATTTTTCTTGAACAATTGATGAATCTATGAGTTCTAATAGTTGCATAGGACTATTGTCCATGAACTAGAATAGTAAGGGACAAAAGTCTAGAGCTTGATGATGACGACATCATCATGGCACAAACTGGTATCGGGTTGAAGCACCTCTAACCCGATATGGTGAGGAAACCCAATATGGTGATATGAAATTCATTATACCTTGAAACCCCACAACCCTATCATTTTTTACATTTGGGTTGGTTGAAAAAGGACTAACCAGTTGTCTAGGCTATCAGTTAACACACGGTAGCTTGATACTTTGAAGATTTGAAAAGGTATGAGCATAAGGGTCTAACCCGATATGCAAAACCCTACACTTGAGTAACCCGATATAAGTGACACACACACACCCCACTTGGATGATATGGTGATAAGCACACACCTCTTGGATGATATGTTGATAAGCACACACCTCTTGGATGATATGGTGCTAAGTAGACACCTCTTGGACGATATGGTGGTAAACACACACCTCTTGGATGATATGGTGATAAGCACACACCTCTTGGACAATATGGTGATAAGCACACACATCTTGGACGATATAGTGGTAAGCACACACCTCTTGGATGATATGGTGGTAAGCACACACCTCTTGGAGAATATGGTAGTAAGCATACACCTCTAGCCCGATATGGTGCAAGCACCTCAAAACCAGTATGGAGGTAAGCACCTCAAATCTGATATACTTGATTGAGTAACATATGAAGTGTGTTATGTCAAATGATACATTAATATGTTAAGAGTTTAATGCATTTTGATAAGTGTAGGCCAATGTACCTTGAGAAAAGGGTTGATCCAACTTAATAAAGTATGATGTAATCAATATCCTATTGAGGATGAGAGAGAAACTCATACTTTTTGTGATAATAATTTAATGATAAATTATTAGAGTAAACAAGTATGATTGAATACTTATGATATCAATGTATGCTCCTAGTATGTGTTGAGCTATGAATTAGGGTTTTGATTCTTGATAATATGAACTTGAAACCCTAATCGACTAAAAGGGAACCCTAACCCTAATAATGGGAAGGTTGTATTTCTCTTGTTTTGCATGGTGATGATATGCAGTTGATATTGTTTCCATCATGAAATACTAACCATGCAGGTATCATGAGATGATGAGCATAGCTAGGTACGAGATATGATGTTTCATATGATACATATTAAATGGGTCTTGTGAGCCATGTGAAATACTTGTACAACAAGTATAATGTATACCTGGGTATGAGGACCTAGAGGTAATAATTACCTGATAAGAGGTGAAAATGTTCAGTGATGAACTAAGGGTTTGAATACCTACATCTAGCAATCATGATGATGATAATGTTAAGGGATGAGAATCCCCAGTAATGTGATAAGGGACTGAGATCCTGAGTGTCAAGTATTCAATGTGTTCCAAAGATTATGAAAGTACTTGATAAATGTATTACACCTTTCTTTCTAGCATATGTTATAATTCATGCTTGTAACTTGGTTGATGCTAAAAGATACTATAATGCACCTAATTAATCAAGTGGAACATTATCATGTAGTTTCCCTAGCCATAGATCCATTCAGTGTTAGAATTTGTTGAATGGTGAAATGAGTTTAACTCGAAGAGAATATTTTGAATATGTGGGGGTAATGAGCAAAATATCCTTACATCTAAATGGGGATTACTATGTGATCTTCCTCATCATCATAAGAGTATGTCTTTATGCCATGACTCAATATTAAAATACTAGGCTTGTTGTGTGACTCCCTGAAGAGAGTGCATGTTGCGGTTGTAACTCTATAATGAAGATGCCACTATACCCTAGCAAGCTAATTGTAGTTTGACACATGTTGTCACTATCAGTGATCTCGTACTGACTGAGACAGGTGAGCTCTTGGAAGCCAGCTTTTCCTTTGACCTTGTATGGTACTGATGCTTTACATAGTTGTGGTCTGTTGGAGCGTGAGAGGAATACCTCATCTCCTCAGGGCATACGTGTGATTGTAAATATGTAATCATCTGTGTAGCATATTTGATTAAGGATTGAATACGAAAACATTGATTGATATTACACTACTTTTATACATATTAAATGGATAGGTGTTATATGTGTTCTTTGTATTCCTTATAAAGTGAATAGATGATTTATTGCTCTATCATAGATAGATGCATTGATTGAAAAGGTGATATTGCTCTATTCTACTTATAAACAGTTATTAATCTTGATTATTAATATAAAAGATCCTCTTCTTAGTTTTATACTCTTGACCTATGATAATAATGTTGTTGGCAGAGAGTTATATCTCTCACTGGGACTTTTATCTCACCCCGTTGGTCTCAACATTTTTAGGTGGACGCAGACGAGGAGGTAGAGACTGTACTGCAGAGGGAAGGCAACAACAACAAGGACAATAGTAATAGTTTAGGTTGAGTGTGTTGTCTATCGTGTCTTGTAGATAGAAGTCCTATGTGTCGTCTCTGTTCTCTCAGGTCCTTCAGATTTAGTATGTAATGGATTTATAGACGATATGAGATTTTGTCTTGTATGCCTCGAGGTTTTATGTTGCTTATGTATATCATTGGGCAAAGCAACTCGTATATGATATCCTCGAGATGAGATGGTACAATGTATGTACAATGTGAAACATGATGTATATATTGTTTTGATCTTCCCTTAAGAGTTTCCTGACAATGGATCTCTTTGCAAAATGGTTTTAATTTTTAGTGATTTTTGTAAATCACTACTACAAAAACAAACTTTGGCGTCAATTGTTTAACCCCCTTTGGTGACGGTTTTCAAGCGACGCCTATGTGGGCGTCGCTAAAGGTCGAACTCTTCGACGTTGGTTTTCTAACCGACGCCTATATGACATATAGGCGTCAGTTATATATAGTTGTCCGACGTCTATAAGGTTCGTGCCACAAAAAAGAGCACCACCTAGGACACTTTCTGCGTCAGTTAACAACTTAACAACCGACGCCATACACCCAGACGACACAGCGAAGCACGGCCGTGCTTCGCTGCACGGCCGTGTTTAGTATTATAGGTGTCAGTTTTATACTAATAAGCGACGCCTTTTCCACCACGGCCGTGCTTTCCTGCACGGTCGGGTTGTTTGTCATATTAGGCATCCGTTTTTATCCAATAACCGACGCTGTAGGCCTTTGATGACGGTTTTCTATAAATAACCGACGCCTATACTTTAATTTTTTTTTCTTATTAGTTTGCAGGCCTGCTGTGGCTGGTCAGCAGGATGAGAACCTGCAGTTCAGTTTTCTGAACTGTAGGTTTACGACATCCATTGATATCAGCCTACAAACAGGCCACAAACCTGCAAAATCAACAAATATTTTTTCACACAAGTAGATACATTCAGACATCAATTCAATTCACACATTCACACATGTAGAAACATTCAAATACATGTAGAAGCATTTAGACATGTATAAACATTCAGAAATATTCATTTACAAAATATCATTCAGCATCGCTATCAGCATCCCAATTATATCTTACAATCGCCACTACTTGTATGGCTTTTGCCCATTCTTCTCTTATTTCATTTAATGCTTCCATCGTATATGGAGCATGTACATTTTTAAGCGTTTACCTATAGTGTGGTCAGTTTTAAACACCTGCAAAGAGAATGATGTATATATATAAGTAATAATATAAAAATAAGATTGATATATTTCATACTAACTAATGAGACTATATATAATACCTCATGTATGGTATTAGTATCCAATGCGGCATGTCAGATAATCATCTGCATAAATCACATCACATAGTATGTGCATGCCCCGCCGTTGTCTTGTGTAGCGCACTATAAATTGAAACATACAAAATATTAAAAAATACAACGAAGCACAGTTCACATAAATAATATATACATTGGAGTCGAGAACTTACTTTTATGTTCTCCCAAATTATTGGATGGTTCTTTCTCCTTGGGACATTTCCTCCAGCATTTTTGAATGCATCTAAACCCCTACATGTTAATGTAACACAGTAAATTGCATAATTAAATAGTAATGTAATAACAAATGTTAACAGATATAAAAATGAAATATTTCTCACCAGAATAATGACATTCTCAATATGTGTCCAATTTTAGTGTTCAATGTACTTCCCGCAGGATCTAGATAATAAACAGTGAACGTCCCGGGGACAATAACTAGTAACTCCCAATGTCTACCGCTAGAGGTAAAAAAGTTAAAAATTAATAACTCAAAATGCACAATAAAAATGGAATTTTCTTAAGTCCAAATTATAAATAAAGTAAACTTACTTGACATTGAATGGAGCTATTATTATCGTCTTCTTTTGCTGACCGAAAATTCTAAAAGCATCTATACAATATTGTTGAACACTATCAGGGTCTTTAGCTACCATACTAATCAATGATGGAATCAAAAAACCCACATGATCAAATGCAAATTGTTTGCATTGATCTTCGACTAAGTAGCTGCAAAACATGTATTACGTATGCATTAATATATAAGAAACCAGATCACCGGATCTTGCACAAGGTATATGGATGTATAAACAAGATCTCACCTTATCCATGTCTCTATCATTGATGTATTCAGTCAATCATACATAAACAACTCAATAATATCTTGTATAAATAAAGAGCTATCGTATGATTGACCTGCATAATCTGCTTCTAAAGAAACAATTATAGGGCAATGTATATTATGTGCTCGTAGCCAACATGCCATTCCCCTACAAGCAGGACCTAACGAGTATTTTAGGTCAGTTGGAACCCAACTTGGTAATGCAAGAAGTGGAGGTGGAGGCCTAGGTGCTCCAGGTGTCTTCTTTTTAACATGTATATATAATTTCAGATCAGTTGACCTCATATATACACATTAATAATCTAAAGTAATGTAAATTTGTCTTACAATTTCAGTAGTGTAGACGACATCTGTTTTGGGCTATAATATCACCCCGCCTTCTGCCTCAGCAAGTGTATCAATATTCGGGTGGGGATATGGAAATGTAGCTTCCCTCCAATCGGGTAACACATGTATCGGGCTCACACGAACGTAGCCCTGTGACATTGGAGTCATGTGAAACATTGCCCCACGAAGGGACGGGTAAGCCTGCACCTCTGCAACAACATAGTCTTGCATTTTTAAGCGGCATGGCTTCAATGCCTACAAATTTACATAAAGAATATTATACATATATACATATCATCTTGAAAAGACTAGCTACAATGTCATAAACAATACTTACAACATACGTGCTAGGCGATGGGTCTCCAGGATTACTTGCAGTCTATGCATCAGGAGAAGAGTGGGTCACCATAGGCTGATTGGAAGCTTGAGATGCCTGCCACCGCACTATTTCTTCCTTGACCTTCTCAACAACTATATCATTGACCTCCTTGGCAACGATATCCTCGACTCTCTTATTCTCCTATACATGGATAAAAGAAACATTAGCTTCTTATTATTGAATTCACTTTTGCAGTAACATTCTAAAAAAAGAATAGGTTACCTCTTCTTGTGAAAGTCCCGCTCTGGGTTTGCGCTGGGATGGCCCAAAGAATGCTTTGATGCCCACACGAGTGCCTGCACCCCTAACACGTCCAGGATGCTCTAGGTTACCCAGAGCAAATGTCAATTCATCCCTTATGCCCTGAGGGATGAATGTGCCTTATTTCCTCTGCTCATGCAGCTCCCGCTAATCACCATCAATAGAAATTGGTAAGTCAACACCACAAATAATCAATATTCAAACGATTGCTCTAAGAGTTGTATTTTACCATTTTCGCAGTTGCCTCAGCAGTTACGGGCTTCTTTATTTCACCCTTCTTGTTTTGCCTCCCAGCTATCCAGATATCATGGCGAGGCATGGGTGTGGCAGACTCCTGAGTAGGAGCAGACTCCTGAATAGTCGCAGACTCCACCTGTAGTCTTTGACGAACGCTTGCATAGCCCTTTGGACCCATAGTGTGGTCATGCACATTCAGTGCACGCCTTGCTTTTTGCGTGTCACTGAGGGCCTAGTTAGTATGCACATTAATGATTTGGTTAGTAGCACTAAATGTTAATCTTGAATAGGTGAATACAACATATATTAATTAAATTGGGAGTGACGCCTAATACCTTGAATTCTTCAGATTTTCTTGAAGCAACAAAATTGTCCCAATCTTCTTTGTCCAAGAAGTTCCACTGCTCAAGGGCTGACTTCTTCTTCTTATCACCATCTTTTATGTATTCTCTGTTCAGATTTGTCCTATAGTTCCTAAGCATCTTTCCAGCGTGTTGCATCACGCTTTTACGATGCAGCTTCTCATCCAATGCAAATAGATTCTGTAAAATAGAATTCTTATTAACTAGTATCCAAAAATAGAATTGCAAATAATATAATTTGTAATCTACAAAATAGATATGCAAATAATAATAACTCACACATAAATCCTTCCATATCAAGTCTTTCTTCCCCTGAGGAACATTATGCCAATTATCATACTTAACACCACAATGGCTTCGAGTGACACACCCAAGATAGTTTACAAAATTATTGCGGTTCACTCCAATTGCATTCCTCCATTATTAAACTCCACAACCAATTTGGATCCACTACCACTCAGCGCTATTAACTTCTTCAATAGAGTGATGTCCCTTTTCTTGTTAAGTGTTTGGTGCTACGCATTAAGTTGCTCCAGTGCTCCAGTGGGTACATGTGCATCATCAACCTAAAATTTGACAAAAATAAACCCACTGAATTAGCGCAATATAGAAATATGGGATATATGACATAACTAGAAGATAATGAATTTTATAGAAATACATGATATGTTTTTAGAACTTACATTGGTATCCTCGCCATGCTCGTCATGGACAACATGCTCATCACGGACTTCATGCTCATCATGGACATCATGCTCATCATGGTCAGCCATCTGAAAATGTCATTAAAAAGGCAAACATTTAGCATTTGTATTAACTAGAAAAAGGCAAACATTTAGCATTTGTATTAACCAAAAAAAGGCAAACATTTAGCATTTGTATTAACTAGAAAAAGGCAAACATTTAGCATTTGTATTAACCAGAAAAAGGCAAACATTTAGCATTTGTATTAACTAGAAAAAGGCAAACATTTAGCATTTGTATTAACCAGAAAAAGGCAAACATTTATCATTTGTATTAACTAGCATTTGTAAAAAAATATAAACATACATGTCTCTAAAACTGTGATCTTTTATCAATTAAAAATCCTTCATTGTGATCTCCGCGCACATATAAGTCATCATTAGCTTCAATATTTTGTGGAGTTGGCAACCCAACTGAGAATGGATTGGAGTCATCATACTTATCATATTACTCTTCTTCATCTATAGGATCTTCAATGAACTGTCTTTTACCATGAAAAACAACCGACCATTTATCATTTGCAGGATCATCGATATAAAATATTTGTTTTGCCTGTGATGCCAATATGAAGGGTTCACCCTTCTCGCCAATCTTTTCAAAGTTCACCAAAGTGAAACCCAATTCATCCACTATAACTCCTTTGGTGTTATCAACCCAATTACATTTAAATAGAGGAATTCTGAAATCAATGTAGTCAAACTCCCATATGTCTTCAATGAAACTGTAATATGACATTTTATCTTCACGTGGACTCTTATCCTTTGCACTTGCAAAATACATAGTCAACGCTTGAAGAGTGACCCCACTATTTTGGACGACACTCTTATCATCTTGGCGCTTTGTGTAATATGTGAACCCATTAATGTCAAACCCTTCATAAGACATAACATTCAGTTTTGGTTTAAAGGTGTGGCATTTGATAGTTTCTGTAATATCATTTGGTGTTTGAGATAGTTGATGTAAGACATTATCTTCAAACCACTTAGTAAAAGTCTTATTATGCTCTCTAGCAAGCCACATTGAACTTGCTCGAGGATGTTGTCTCTTGATGAAATTGGTATGTTCCTCGATATAAACACTCACTTCGTCCATGTTGTGTAAAATATACAAGTGAGCTTGTTCCAACTGCTCACGGCTGATTACTTTAACCCGTGATCCCAAAATTCCTTTGCCCTCCTCAATATTCTTGTCATTAACATGAGTGTTATTACCACTCAGAAAGTCATTGCAAAAATCCATAACCTCTCTCGCCACATAACCTTCAATAATACTCCCTTTAGGCCGATAACGGTTTCGAACATCACCTTTAAAAATGCTCATGTATCATTCAAAGGGATACATCCAATGCAAGAAAACTAGTCCCAACATTTTAACTTCCCTAGTCAAGTGGACAACAAGATGTACCATGATGTCAAAGAACGAAGGAGGGAAATACATCTCAAGTTGACATAGGGTAACAACCACTTCTCTTTGCAAATTATCGAGAGTATCAGGGTTAATAACTTTGCTGCATAGACTGTTGAAAAAGAAACAAAGTCTGTTGATTGCAAACCTTACATGCTTCGGCAATATAGATCGAATTGCCACAGGCAATATTTGTTGCATTAGAGTGTGACAATCATGAGATTTAAGACCTATCAACTTCAGATCCTTCATTGATACCAATCTACGGATGTTGGATGAGTAACCATGTGGCACCTTAACATTTACCAAGCATTCACAAAAAGCTTTCTTCTCCTTTCTAGACAACGTGTAACAAGCGGGAGGTAAGTATGTTATTTTATTACCCATTTCACATAATTCTGTTAATTCTGACCTTATTCCCATTTCACGTAGGTCCAGTCTGGATTTTATCCCATCTTTAGTCTTACCTGGTATATTTAACAGAGTACCAATGATGCTATCACAGACATTTTTCTCAACGTGCATTACATCGATACAATGCCTGACTGTCAAAGAACTCCAATACAGAAGATCCCAAAATATTGACTTCTTCTTGAATGAAGAATTGTCACTCCATGTGGCCATACTACATTGTGATTTCTTACCAAATTCATTGACAATGTCTTTTACTCTTTCATAAACAACATCCCCTGGTATAGGTTTAAGTGCACTCCGTTCATCATTCCATCCATTGAATGCTTTACGCTTCCTACGATACTGATGGAATTTTGAAAGAAACCTTCGATGACCAAGATATACAGTCTTTCCTCCATGTTTTAGTCTTATTGAATCAGTGTTTTCTTCACATATAGGACACGCTTTAGCTCCTTTGACACTATATCCAGACAAATTCTCATATGCTGGAAAGTCATTAATAGTGCAAAACAACATAGCGTGCAAACGAAATGTCTCTCTTCCTGAAGCATCATAGGTCATCACACCTTCAGCCCAAAGTTTCTTTAATTCATCAATCAGAGGTTCAAGATAAACATCGATATCATTTCTGGGTTGTTTAGGGCCCGATATCAACGACGACAACATAATATATTTATTTTTCATACACAACCAGGGAGGAAGATTGTATATAACAAGCATGACCGGCCAAGTGCTATGTTGGATGCTCAATGTCCTGTACGGATTCATCCCATCTGTACAAAGCCCAAGTCTTAGATTCCTATCTTCTTCACCAAATTTGGGGTACAATAAATCAATATTCTTCCACTGTGGGGAATCAGACACATGTCGTAGGATCCCATAATTATTTTTCTTAACATCTGCATGCCACCTCAAATTCTGCGAATCTTTCGGATTTGCAAACAAGCGTTAAAACCATGATATTATAGGTAGATACCACAACACCTTGGTAGGAAAACTAGTTTTGGACTCCCCTGAAGTCGTCAATTTATACCGTGACACACCACATTTTGGACAATCTTTCAAATCTACATAGTCCTTTTGAAATAATACACAATCATTCGGGCATGCGTGTATCTTCTTGGCCTCCATTCCCATTGGGCACAACATTTTCTTTACCCGTTATGTTGAGATTAGCAGCTTGTTTCCTTCAGGAAGCATTTCTTTCAACAAAGTCAACAATTCAGTGAAGCTTTTGTCGCTCCATCTATTGTTAGCTATCAACTTATACAATCTCAACACAGCGCTAAGCTTCGTAAACTTAACACAGCCTGTGTATAACGATATCTCAACATCATGCACAATGTTTCTAAAGATAGGCGGTGGATCGGTGTGCTCTACCCTACAACTATCCAGCATCACATCAACAATGTCTACTGGAACTGATTCGTTCACATCTACGTCATCAGAGGCAATTTCTTCTTCCACCCAAGCACTGCTATCGACATCTACTGGTTTCAAGTTTGAAATCTCTCCATTCCAGTGCCATTCTGTATAGCCTTGTACAATCCCGTTGCACATGACATGACTTTTGATTTCCTCACCAGTGTTGACTTTCAAATTGTTACCTCAATGCCTACATGGAAAGTAGAACCTATCTGTAGGTTTTTTCCTATGTTCCTCGGCAAATCTAAACTGATCAAGACCAGATATAAACTCTGGGGTGCAGCGATTGCGAATGGACATCCATGATCTATCCATTCTATGATCAAAGAGAAAACAAGTATATATTAGGACAAGATTAGGGTATACACTTACATCCTATCCAAGATTTACTCCTATTATCTACAATGAAGCCGGACTCCATACAAACAGTATATAATTTAGTGATTGTTCATTCTAATTTATACTAATGCACAAGTAATATAAAGAACAATGATTGTTCACTTTCTAGGCCAACAAACACATGTGATGTCATTCTTATATACAATAAATGTGTACCACCTATCCCATCCTTGAACACCTAATCTCACAAGTAAGTGTATAATGTGTATTGGGTTTTCAAGAAAATTTCGGCAACATTTCCCCACTGTTCTCTAAGTACATATGTACTCAGAGAACAAACGGGGAAATGCTACTGAAATTTTCTCAAAAAACCAATACACATTATACACTTACATCCTAAGTGAGATTAGGTGTTCAAGAACAGTCCCAAACCGGGGACTATCCAAGATTTACTCCTAATGAGTAAATCTTGGATGGGTTTCTAGGCCAACAAACACATGTGATGTCATTCTTATATATAATAAATGTGTACCACCTATCCCATCCTTGAACACCTAATCTCACTAGTAAGTGTATAATGTGTATTGGGTTTTCAAGAAAATTTCGGCAGCATTTCCCCACTGTTCTCTAAGTACATATGTACTTAGAGAACAAACGGGGAAATGCTACCAAAATTTTCTCGAAAACCCAATACACATTATACACTTACATCCCAAGTGAGATTAGGTGTTCAAGAACAGTCCCAAACTGGGGACTATCCAATATTTACTCCTAATGAGTAAATCTTGGACGGGTTTCTAGGCCAAAAAACACAATAATAGATATGTACATGTTAGGGTTTCATCACAATTAATGTTAGGGTTTCATCACAATTGATGTTAGTGTTTCATCAATGTTAGGTTTAATCAAATCAAATTAGGATGCTAGAATTGACAAGTTTAAATCTTATTTCAACATGCATCAAAATTTACTGAATTAAGTCAAACATTAGGATTAGAAGCACAAATATATGCAAGCAAAAAATTTGTTCATATCCTAGGATTTACATAAAGCATTACATAAAAATTTGTTCATATCCTTACCAACAACAAGAACGGCCGTGGCTGTGTTGGCCTACCACGACCGTGCTGTCCAGCACGGCCGTGGTAGGCCAACACAGTCATGGCCGTGCTTGTTGTTGGTAAGGAGCTAGGGAGAAGGAAGCAAAGAGGCTAGCCTACCTGGAGCTAGCGTGGAGAAGAGACGCGGCGAGCGGCGGCAACAGTGGCAGCGAGCAGGCGAAGAAGCAGAGGGGCGGGTGGCGGGCAGAAGCAACTGACGGCCGGAGAAGCAGCAGGCGCCGGCCGGAGAAGCAGCAGGAGAAGAAGCAGCAGTGGCGGGCGGCGGGCAGCGGCGCCGGTGAGCAGAAGGCCACCAGAGCAGCGGCGGCAAGCAGCAGCAACCGACGATGGGCGATTTTGGGAGAACGGCGGCGAGCAGCAACACAGAAGAGAAGTCTAACTAGAAGTGCATATGTTTCATCAAAATCTATACCTTCTGACTGATTGTAGCCTTGATCCACTAACCTTGCTTTGTTCCTTACCATTTTTTCCACTTTCATAAAGCTTGTTGCGGTATACCCACTTGGTGCCAATGATCTTTCTATCACTTGGTCTTGGTAATAGGCTCCATACTTTTTTCTTTTCAAATTGCTCCAACTCTTCTTGCATAGCTAGGATCCACTCATCATCCCAAAGAGCTTCCTTGACGTTCTTTGGCTCGACTTGTGAGATGAAGGTGTTGTTGGCTTTTCTTTGTTGAATGCAGCCCACATCTTCACTCTTTTAAATGGATCACCTAAAATCAATCTTTTGGATGATTCTTTGCATACCAGGGAGTTGGATCCTTCTTCTCTTCATATTTCTCTTCTTCTTGAGTGACCACCTCTTTTCCCTTTTGGGAGATGTTGAACTCTTTCAGAATAGGAATTACTTTACCGGCAACATCATCATTTGGAACAATATCTTTGGGAATAGAGGGGTTAGTCTCAATAAACTTAACATTTACAAATTCTTCTACTTTAGCAAGATCAATATTAAACACTCAATAAGCCTTGCTAATAGTGTTATAGCCAAGAAAGAAAGACTTGTAAGATTTTGGATCAAACTTGTCGAGAGAATCTTACATATTCAAAACAAAATAAGGAGATCTTAAAACATGGAAATACTCTATATATGGATTCCTAACACACCATATCTCATAGGGGTTGTTTTACAAAGAATTATGTGTAAAAATCCAGTTTTGTACAAAACATGAGGTACTAACGACTTCAACCCAAAACTTCTTTGGAGTGTCATACTCTAGAAGCATAGTCCTACCCATCTCATGTAGTGACTTATTATTCCTCTCTACAACCCCATTCCATTGAGGTGTTCAAGGTGAAGAGAAATTGTGTGCATAGATAGATTCATTACAAAAATTCTCAAAGAGATCATTTTCAAATTCTCCCCCATGATCACTACGAATGGAAATGATGCAGCAAGAGGCTTCATTCTGAACTCGTTTACAAAATCTTGAGAAAATATCAAGCATATCACTCTTGGAAATGAGAAAGAAGGTCCAAGTATATCTAGAGAAATCATCGACACTAACAACACAATACTTGGAACCACGAAGCGATTGTGTTTTCATTGGTCCACATAGACCAATGTGAAGAAGTTCAAGAGCTCTCTTGGTACCAAGGACCACTTTGGATTTTAAGCAGGACTTGGTTTGTTTTCCTTGGGTACAAGGTCGTCTTTTCTCATCCTTTTCAAAATCCAATTTGGAAAGTCCCTTGACCAAGTACTTTTTGGTCAACTTCTTCAACTGATGCATATTTACATGACCAAGCCGATAATCCCAAAGAGTAAAATCATTGGAGTTGACTACTAGGAATCTACCAACAACATGATTAATAGAGTCAAGAACAATTACATAAAGATTACCACTTCTAGTTCCCTTATATATAACTTGATAGGTGAGGGAATCTAGAATCAAGCATCCAAAAGAAGTAAATAGCACAAGGTAACCATTATCACATAATTGACCAACACTAATTAAATTATGATATAGGCCATCCACAAAAATAACATTCTTGCTACACATGGTTTTACCTACATCACCCTCACCTTTGACCTTACCTTTCTTGTTGTCCCCAAAGGTAACCCAACCTCCTTTATTTTTGGTGAAGTTGTTGAAATGGCTTATATTACCTGTCATATGCTTAGTGAAGCCACTATCAAAATTCCTTCTTCCTTTTTCCTACAACAAAGGAGAGTGTCGGTTAACAACTCAAACTTTGGGATCCAAAGTTATCTTGGGGACTCATTTCATCTTTGGGTTGGTCCCCTTAGGCTTGTAAGGACAATAAGTAGAGTAATGATCATCACACTTGTAATTACAACAAACCATAGGATTCTTAGTGGCAGAAGACTCTCCAACAAAGAAAGATGTCTTCTTAGTCTTTTTATTACCTTTGGATTTATTCTTGCCCTTTGGTGCTCCCCCTACAAATCCCAAACCACTAGTACCACTTTGTTTGGTAGAATGGTCAAATATTTCATTTAGGGAGTTTTTTCCTTTGAGGAACTTCTGTAGAGAGGCCCTTAGTCTATGATTATCATCATTCAAAGATATCATAGTAGAATACAAACTAGCAATATCATCCCTAGAATCAACAAGGTCGACCTCTAGATAGAGGACTTTAGTCAAATAGGAATCTTTCTCAAGAGAAATAGAAGCAAGATCATTACTAGGCAAGATAGGTCTAGAAGATAAATCATTAACTTCACCAAGCAACCTAGAATTTTTAGATTTAAGCATTTGAATTTCCTTAAGATAAACACCTCTTTCATCCTTAAGAGCATCAACAAGAAGCTTAAATTCCAAATTTTCAGTTTTAAGAGTTTCAAGATCCTTTAGGTACTTTTGGTTATCTTCCTTAAGATTTTCAATGTTCTTAAGATAAACACCATTATCTACCTCAACTCCATTGTATTGGAGCTCAAGATCAAAATATTGGCCTTACAAGTTATCAATGCTCTCAAGATGAGTTTTCTCATTAATCTCATGAATTCCAAGTTTGCATACAAATCATCAATGCTTTTTCCTAACCTTTTTCTTTTAGATTTACACTTAGCAAAAGAAAAACATGTAGAAACAAGTATATCAATAATAGCTTCCTTAGACAACTCAAGCAAGCTTACCTCACTTACCTCGCTTACCAGATCAATTTCTTCACTAGTAGAGGCCATGCGTGCAAGGTGGTACTCTCTATCTTCTTCGGAGCTTGAGATACTTGAGAGTGAAGCTTCCCATGCTGCATTCTTGTGTATTTTCTCCTTCTTGTCCTTTCTTTTGTACTTTCTCTCCTTCTTGTACTCTTCCTCCTTCTTTGATCTTCCCTTGTGGTGTGACTTTCTTGACTTGGGATGCCCTCATAGGTAATGTACAATTTGTCCCAAATCTCATAGGCAATGTCCCAAGATGAGATGCAATTGAACTCCGTTGGGGTAAGGGTTGTATAGAGGATGCTTATGGCTTTGGCATTGAGCATGGCTCCTTTAAGTGAAACTTCACTCAATGTTGTAACAGCTCTGGTTGGCTCCTTGTATGGTGTGACCATAACTTTCCACATATCAAAGTTCATGCCTTGAGTGAACCAAGTAGGTTGTCTCCCATCTTCTCATCTCATGGAAGATTTTTGGAGAAGATCCTTAGTTCTGATACCCCTTGTTGGATCTAGGGCTCTAGAGGTGGGGTGAATAGAGCTTCAAAAATTCTCACTAGATAGATTAGACCTTCAAATTATATTAATAAAAACAACAACTTAAGTGAAGTTTAAAGTCCTAACTAACAAGCATACCAAGGATGAGAGAAAATGAAACAAGCACTTGGATAAGGTCATTTAGAGTGGTTCCACTTTCCAAACTAGGAGAGAGTCAGTCCACTACATAGAGAGGTCAACCTCTAAGACTTGGCAAGTGCTTTCATCTATATATTCATTTATAAGAGATACAACACAAGACTCATCAAAGGACTTACCTATCCATTACAAAAAGCTTCAACCTTACCAAGGACTTACCCACATTGCAAAGAGTCTTCCGCCTTCTTCTAAGGACTAACCTACTCTTGCACAAGTCTTTATCCTTCAAGGAATTACCCACTCTTCCTGGATCATAAGCCTTTGCCTTCTCCTTCACCTGGAGAAGATCTTCACCTCTTATTCAACCTTGAAGAAGAACAAAAACAACTCCACCTTCACTCGGAGTAGCTTGCTTCACCTTTGCTTCTTTGAGGAAAGGGGTAGGGAAGATGGAATGGAATGAGATCTTTACAAGAACAAGGAAGTATCTATAATACAACTGGCCTAACTCACTCTTAATCACGAAATGTTGTGTAAATGAGAGAGAGAAAGGGGCTCAAGGAGTTGCAACACACTCAACTATAGCAAGTACTTAGAATAGCATGAATGACCAAACTTAGAATGAACTCCAAGGGGTCCTATTTATAGCTAGGGGTGTTCCCTTGAGTGAGAAAGGGGCTCAATGAGTTGCAACACACTCAACTATAGCAAGGACTTAGAATAGCATGAATGACCAAACTTAGAATGAACTTTAAGGCATCCGATTTATAGCTGGGGGTGTTCCCTTGAGTGTGGGATCACTTATGGGGAACATGTAGTCATTTTCCAAGTTGCAACAGATCTATTCTCACTCAAAACAACTCTCCAATAGTTATAATCACTTTTTCTATGTTTTCTATACAGTACATTTGGTTGAGTTCTAATAAATGTAACTCCACCAATCCACTAAGATACAAAGACAATTTTCAAACAATCGGTCGAGTTTGTTCTGGGAAACTCAAACGATGAGCTAAAATCTATTTTTCTCAGTCAGTTAGTCAGTCGAGTTCTGTTAATGTGCAACTCGACCGATTGGTCTCTTCAGAAAATCCATCACTGGACTACAAGTCAGTCAGTCGGTCGAGTTCTGTTAATTTGACAAACTTTCTAAAGTGACTTTTGAGTGACTAAACATTGGAATTTAAGTTTCCCTGATTTTGTCTCATCTTAGTACAAGTCATTTCATCAATACAAGTGATTACAAAAATCATATAAGGTCATTTGGAGTGATTTCCCAAAATGCACACTTTCATTGCTTTTGACTTGAACTTGAACAAGCTAGGGCTTGTGTAATTTGATCCTTTTGATGTACCTAAAGCCTGAAATAAATCTTGAACAAACATATTAGATACATAGGAATGGAATGGTTAAGTCATTATCAAAATATGGACAATGTAGAACTCTCAAGTCAACAATCTTTAGAATTTAAAACTAAGCTTTCAAAAATATGATAAAAAATTTAGATTCCATTGCAAAAGCACAAAAGAACATATTCAATGAAATGATAGAAATAATTCAACTAATGCTCCATGATTACACTAGATAGTTGTGGATCCTATAAACTCAGAATGATAATACCAAAAAGAAAAATAAAGATAGAGCTTTTCCTACACCCCCAAGCTTGAAATTGACTATTTTCTCATAGTCAAAATCCAATCATAGAGGCGGAATAGTGATACCAGTTGCTTTGAGGGGTTGTGGCAATGGAGGCATTGATGTCTCTACGGATCAAGTTATGCTAGCACACATCCCTCTTTTTGGTGCCACCAACTTATGTCTTGGGGGTACCAATATATGACATTCTTTATCCTTCTTTGAGCTATATGAGTTGGTGCCACTGACGTGTGTTGGTGGTATTGACATCCTTTTCCTGTAGCTATGACTTTTACTAAGAAAAGTCGGTAGTACCAACATGGGTGTTAGTAGTATCGACTTTCTTTCTTGGAGTCATGTGATTTTCTAAGAAAAGTTTATAGTACCAAATTTGGTGTTGGTAGTATCGACTTTCTACAGACTTTAACCTGATAAGGAGTCAGTTGTACCGACTTGGGTGTCGGTAGTACTGATTTTGACTCTGCCTGCACACCAAACAAGAGCATCACGATACCTTTTTATATAAACTAAAATATAACAAGAAAATTATGAAATTTAAACAATAAAGACTCCTAACAAAAAGTAAATAACCAAAATAAAATTGGGTTTCCTCCCATGAGCACCATTGTTTAATGTCCTAGGCCCAATTAGGTGATTTTCTTCAACCTCAGCTATCATGAGATGGTTGTAAAGATTCATCTAGAAGTCTAAACTTCACTCTATCATCGTCTGTCCCGAGTGTCATGTGGCCTCTACCAATGGCAATGATCACGTTGGTCGTAACTTGGAACGACCTTTCTAACAACATCTTTGATCCTCGTATCTCATGCATATCCATGACCACAAAATCAACATGAAAGATGAATTCGTCAACTTTGACTAGCACATCCTGCCATATCCCATACGGCCTCACAATTGAACCGGCTGCCAACTCAATTTTCATGGATATTTTCATTGGTTCCTTCAATCCCAACTTCAGGAAGGTAGTAAGAGGCATGAGATTTATGCTTGCCGTAGAGTCACAATGTGCTTGTTGGAAATATTGGTTTCCTATAGAATAAGGGATGTAGAAACATCCTGGATCTTTTTTTTCCATCACCAATCTTCCCTTTATCATGGCACTCACCACTTCATCAACACACAAGACATTTGCATCTTTTATTCATCTCTTCTTGTTGATGATATCTTTCTAGAATATCCAGTATGTTTGAATATGTTCTATCACCTTCACAAGTGGAATGTTGATCTGGAGATTTTACAAAATGTCTAGGAACTTTTTCAATTGCCTTTCCTCTTTCCTTGACTTCAGAATAAGAATGGCACATGTGGCTTCTCAACATGCTTGTGTGATGGAATGTAGGGAACATTAGGGATCTCCTCCCCTAAGCTTACTTCAAAGCTACCTTCTGAGATAAAATTTGGCATGTTTCATATAGATGGAACAATCTATGGCTGCTCCTTATGACTTGTGGGTACCTCCTTATTGACTGTGATTGTTCCATTACAGAGTCGAACCTTCACCTTTTCCTATTGTGTAGGCATCTTTTCTAGAACTGGAGGCGGTGACATAACAATGGTGGAACTTTGAAGTTCCTTATCCCATAAAGCCGATGAAGATGCAAAATCCTTGTCACTTTTCTTTGAACCTGTATCTAGTGAGGTGCATGTGTGATCATACCATATAAGAGATTCTACATCCTCTTGGTCTTTCGTATAGACTATACAGAAATGGAACTTTGGGTGCATACACCCAATCTAGATCTACAATGTTCTACTTTGGTGACTCATTAGTAAGATGTTCTGGATCCTTGACAATAGAGACAAACTTTACTTGGTGATGTTGATGAGTTGTCTCTATCTTCTCAGGAAATCCCAACTGAATGGGCCTCTTTGTGGAAGTCACCTTTGCTACTAGCTGAGAAATTTGATTTTCAATACTGCAAATCTAAGCATCATGATTTTGTTTCACCCTTTTTGTATGGCCCATTAAGGTCTCATTCTGACTCACTAGCCTACCTAGCATGTCTTCAATTTTATCTATCTTACTCGAGCCCCTATTCTTCTGATATTGTTGACTCATGTACATGCAATCCTCCTCTTCACCTCTAGATAAACTTCTTGATCTCTGATCTAGTTTCTTGGTGAGTTTGTCCAACTTATCACTTAGTGTTGTTATGACTTTAGACTCCCCTATGCTTTTAACTGATGCTAAAAAATCTCTTTCCTGGCCCCATGACTAAATTTTATCCATGTTCTTGAGAATTTTGTGGCACTTGGTCACTTTATTGTAGAGCAAAATCCTAACCTTGTGCTATCCAATGAGGTTTTTTTCTCCTTTGTGCAATACATAATAGAAGGTCTTCTCTTGGCCATAAAGATCAACCCCATAGTGAGGGCCCTTCATCAACATGTTCTAAAATCACTCCCATGCTCTGAATATAACTCTTCTGCCTTCTTCTTGAAATTATTGATTTTCCCACTAGCTCATTCATCTGTTGGGGTGGAAAATAGTGCTCAAAGAAGAAATATGTCATCTGATCGCAAGTGTCTATGGACTCTGGAGGAAGGATAAGAAACCACAACTTTGCATAATATGCCTATTAGGGAGGAAACAACTTCAAGTATATTATTGTATCTGGAACCCTATCAGTCTTCACCATATCGTAGCTTTCTACAAATTTGTTGATGTGTACCATTGGTTCCTCCATATTGTGACCATGGAATGCATGTGATTTAACCAGCACTACCAGACCTCGGTCTACCTTGTAACTACCCACATTGATGGTCTACCTTCTGATTGGCCCTAACTAAGATACAATAGAAGATGCCTTTATCTTCTCCCATATCGTCTGCTCTTCATCTTCCATATTACCATCACCCATTTATGGTTGTTCTGGTTGAGTCACCTATGGCGGTGGAGTTGGAATGAGTCCTTTCACAAAATCAATGTACTCCTATGATCCACGTCGAAGTTCCTCTACACTAAATCTAGAACTCTTTGGAGTTGATTCTCCATAGTGTGTGGTTCTCGTCCGCACCTTGCACTAGTACCTATAGATAGTAAGCTCATTATAAGTATCGGATACCAGTGATTGAATGAATAATTGAATTTTTAGCTTTCAGAATAGTAAAAAGAAAAAAATTGTGTTTCGTCTAGAGTGGTTGGTCACAACACTCATTGTTCTAGATGCACCATTTCCCTAGAAATGGTGCCAAAAACTTGATGCATGTTTACTACACGTATGAAACACAAGTTCACATATCGAAGTAATATAAGCCCAAAGAGGCACGTATATCAAATAAGGGGAACATGTGAGTTTAGAAACTACTACTAACAATGACCTACTCATCTAGACCTATAAAAAGAGTGATTGGCTTATTAGTTGACTACATGAGGAATGAAAATTAAAATTATCAGTTTGTGATCACAGTTGGAATGGATTTTTTAGGATTACCATTTCACCATGGTTCACATTGGAATTACTATCATTTCATTAATATTTATTCCTCCTAACCCTAGACCAAGGGACCATAGCAAGAACTAACCACTCTTGTAGGGTAATGCACTACCTAATCTAATACAAATGCCACTCTCATAGTGATTTAATTATTAGTTAGGTACTTTAACGAATTCTCTAGGCTATTCCCTTCACAGTCGTAGGCCTTATCTCAAAGCGCGGTCTAAGCTATGTAAATCAACAACATGTCCAACCCTTAATCCCTCTCTCAAGGCAATTAATTCTCTAATACATCACCTATGGTGATCATCATAGATAATTCGTGAAGTGATCATAGAGATATATCAAAAAATTAAATGAAATATAAATATTAGTTCATAATGTCAAGTACAATGAAAAACGTGGCTACTCCCGGGTCCTAAGGAACAAAGAGGATTAGTATCACATGATTTCCATTGTCATATACATGGGAGAAGAAAGGAAAAACATAGGAGATATCAAAAAACTAAATCACCCCTGAAGAAGATGGTCTGGATGACTCCCTCTCTCGATTGTGCCAATTTGCTATCCTCTGGTTGCAAATATGTCCTTGGGAGGTGCTCAAGTCACTCAGAGCATAGTTTTCTTCTCTCCTTTCTCCTCTCTCATCTTTCGATTACTGTTCAATGGAAACAAATATGATCCCTAGGTTTGGCTATGCTCCTCCCTAGTCAGACAAGAGATATAGGGTGTCACTAAGTTGTGACTGTTGGATTAACTATGATCTTTAATCTGGTCTGATCATGACAAGTCGGTACTATCGAAAGGGTATCGGTAGTACCAAGGCCTTCTCAGCTTCGCAATCCTTTGTGAACTTTTGGTACCACTGACATAGTGGTCGATAGCACAAAGATTTCTCCTGACATCTCCTGTTGAATTTCCGGTTCATTTCGGTACCACCAAATTGAGCGTCGGCAACACTGTTATTCTTTTAGGGCGATCTTGTTGTAATTTCAGTAGTACTGATTCTTCTCTTAGTACCATCGAGTTTCTTGGATTCATCCATATTCCTTTGCTTCGAATTTCGATACCACTAACAGACCTATCAGTAGTACAAAGCTGATTGAATTCTTGTCAATTTACCTAAAATTTATGAAGAAAGAACATACGCTCCACAAATAATTATAAATCAATATGAAACAATAAAATAATGAATAAAGTGTCATAGGAAAATAATGATAAATCATGCACAAACAATATCAAAATGAGAAATAACTGCACACAATACATATTAAAATAGCCTGTGAAAAGTGAAAGTTATTCAATACATCAAGTTCATAGTTAGAGATGATCCTACCCTTGATAAACGGACATTGATTGTGTGATATTATATCAGGGAAGTAGGTCTGAATCCATTTGGACAAGATCTAAGTAATAATCTAATTTTTTTTTATCAAAAGTAATAATCTAATATATATCCCAACAACAACGGATATGGTCTATAGGGGCGTAACCACTGAGTTGAGCATCAACCTATTGAGAAGGTGCCTTTTGTCTTGGATGAGGGGAGGTGGGAGACTGCTGGCTTGCAACCCTATTGGCACTGGAATCCTGGGGGCATTAGGCCCCACCATGTCATTGGGAGAAAAGGAGTGTGTCCTTGTATGGTCGCACACATTGGAAATGGTTTTGAATCTTATAATATCTTCAGATTTTGCCTTCCCCAAACCCTGAGGGACCGATGGTGAACTCCAAAAATGTTGGAGGATTGTATTAGAGTGTAATGCTAAAGCATTGTAGCATACATGAATAAACAACCATAGGTATACACCAAAATATTCCTCAACACTCAACATGTGCGTATTATAAATAAATTATTACAACTTAAAATTACATTTTTTAAGTAAACTTTTACAGCTATGCGACCATGTATGCTAACTAGGATGTTACACAATAGGTACAAATTGTACACTTTCTCACTTCTCATATTTTCTACCATTCTAGATCTGAACCTAAAACATATGCAAGAAGTGAATCAACACACAAGGTTTTGTGTAAATTGACAAAAAGATACATATATTTAAGGTTTTCATAACTCAAAAAGTTTTGCAGGAAGAAACAAATAAAGAAGATTATAGAAAATAGTACTTTAATATGCAACATATGCCAATTTTAGTCATTCTTCTAGATAGTTTGCACTATTGAGGTGGACTAATACAAAACATAAATCTTGGGGAAAAAATCATATACCAAGTACTCTAGGGTTTTTCCCCATGTATCTTGTATAGTAGGGAACTTCCCATACACCAAGTGATCTAGGGAGGTGTACTAGTCCACATAAATCCATCCCTCATATGGCAGATAATGAACACCTCAATAATTACAAAGCATCTACACATAGTTTATCTTTTCAAGTGACAAAATATCTAGTTCCACATAGTAATACTACATGCTGGTAGTTGAAAGTAGAAGAACATACATACATATCATGATTTCAAACAAGAAAACAATTATATAGCCACCTAAACACAATACAATTGGTTAGTAAAAGCCATTATTTATACCAATATTAGATGTTAAATACATTTCTGATTAAGAATTATGAGAATCAAGAAAATTAACAAGAGTAATTTTAATTAATTAATGTGAATTAAATGATTCTCCAAGGTAAATGGGCACTTTGGTGCAAGGTTGTGTGGATAACTCATCTTAATTGACTTAGTGAGAAATAAGAGTATGCTAATGATAAGGGTATGTGCACATTTTTTTTCATGGTTCATGCTGAAGTATGATTAGTTTTCATTAGTAATACATACATGTGTTAGTATTGGTAATCATGTTAGACATGATACAATTATCTATGTTAATGCCATATAATGAATATGTTAGTAAAAAATTATGAGACTCTATGACATGATAAGGTGTTAGTGTTCATATATGTGAAAACCCAAGGTGGGTAGTCTCATGTTAATGCATGCAAATTTAATGGATGAAATTTCTTTAGGGGGGGGAGGGGTAGAATTGTGCATCCATAGAATTTCAGTCTAAAATAAACACACCAAATAATGATAAGTTGTCATGATAATTTTATTGTAATGATTTAAAATTTTAGAATAACTCCAACATGTGACAATTCAATCTTTTAGCACATCAAAATCTAATTATGCACACAGCTTGGATCTGATTATGCAATAAGGGATATGTGGGGATTAATAGAAATCTACCCAATTTATGTTCATAATATGTTTTGGTACTTAGTATATGAGTATATAATGAAATATTAGAGATTTTCCCATATTTTGGTTGTATAACTCTTCTTTATTAATTATTAATGCATTAAGTACCCTAAGTACCTAATAGTTTAAGCTAGATAATTACTTAGATCAAACCTCAAATCTAAGTGGATATTTGGGTTACTCATACCCAAATTAGTCAATCCACATAGTTTCACTAAATTTGAATGACCCTAGCTATGGGATTTGGTGCTAGGAAGAAATGGTGAACAAATATTTACATATGGATGTAGGTTTCTAATGAATACATTTCATTAACCGCAATTTGCCTAAGTCGTAGCCTTTTTCTAAGTTTTGGGGAGTCATAAGATGGTTGAGTCTAGCAGTTATTAGGATTTCATATGAACCATAGGATGTAGATCCCAGGATGAGGATTTCATCTTCCACCCCACACATCTTGTGTTTTGTGTAGCAACCATTAGAAAAGATATTTGGTGACCATGCCCACCCTCCCTCCTCCACAACTTCTAGTTTTCTTTCCACTAATAGAATTAGGAGCCCACTCAAAGTGGAATGAGCCCTCATTTAGCATCTATCTCCTCTTCTCTAGAAAATGCCCAATTTTCCTCCATTCTCCTAGAGCGGGTGTGAGTTGCAAAGTGAGGAAGAGAACATCACGGTGGTGAGTTTTGAGTCGGAGAGCTTCCCCAATATCTAAGTGAACCACCCACACCATAAATGTTAGTCAAACCAAACCAAGGAGTGGACCTAGAGTTGACCACCTCCCTCAGCGATGGCAAGCTCCAACCAGTATTGCTGACCATATATCTTCAATTAACATTTTAGTAAGATTCCTACATGCTTCGTCTTCCTCTGATACATGCTATAGGTCGGTGTTTTTCGTTCTATTTAGGTCCACAAGATCCAACTTTATTTTCAAAGTTGAGGGTGAGTGATGACCCTATTCAGTGCCTCATTCGTTGCTATTTTTCCATCCCCACAAACAGTACTCCATTGTGGAGATTTTTCCTTCATCCTTTCTTTTGTTTCATCAAGTTTCACCGAAGCTAGTTTTCGAACGGTGGCTCTTTCTTGCCATGGTGGCAAGTAGGTGTAACAACCCTGACCTGGGTTATGAGGTAACCCTATTTGTTTTGGCTGATAAAGTTTCTTATAACTCTAATATAATCCTCTATGGTTCTTTTTTATCATGTGACACACTCATGTTTCAAGTTTGGTCCTGATTGAATGTTGTTTGAGCAATTTTCCTTTATTTTGAACCAAAGTGCAATTTACCCAAATTGAGGGGCTATAATGCAACATGTCACATGTTGAACGTTCCTCATATGTTGTAGCATCATTATTGAGAGAATGATGCAAGGTGGTGGCTTGTGCAAATCCTAAATTCCAAGTTTGAACTTGTTTGAACAATGCCGGTACCTTGTGCACCAATTTTGGTACAAATTGTAATTTACCCAAAATGTGGGGTTGATATGCAAATTACCACCTCTAGAGTGTTCCTATTTCCTCTATGTATCATTTATAGGAGAGAGAATGAATTATACACCATGTTTGATTCCATTATGAATGATGGTAATCTTGGTGATGAAATTACCAAGAAAAAGTGTTGAATTTGGAAGCTTAACTTGAGTTGTATCAAGTTGAAAAGCTTATATATGAGTGCCTATCAGCCATGGAGCCCAAGGAGGTGTTCCATGTCGTTTTGTGAACTCTTGGAAAATTCCATATCGTGCAAAGCACGTCAAGGAGTTGAGGTGTGACGGCCAACAAGTTTCCTTAGAAAAAGTGTATCGACTTGACATAAAATAGTGATTAAACCTAGATGACTTATCCAAATGGATAAGAAATGGACGAATTTGCATATTTAGATGATCCTAAACCTTTTTGCATGTCAATATAAATGTTGATGCATGCATGGACACGTGTCACCCATGCATGAAACGTGGCACCTACTTGCTCAAAAGTTGACACCTCATTTTTGCCTTTCTTCATGATCAACAAGTATATATACCCCTAGTTTCACCCCTTGGTGCAATGTTGCGACCCTTACCACCATCCTACCCTAAGGTATCGTGCATGGAGATCCCATATCATGAAGAGATGATGTGTTATCATGCATGGGCCTTGGGGTATCGCCCATGGCAAGACCATATCGCCCAAGTAGGTGATATCGGCTATATAGGGTGATATCGGCCATAGAGTGAAGTGTTTTGACTCCAAGTGAGTGCCATATTGTGCAAGTGAGTATCATATCGTGCAAGAGTGGTGGCATGTCGTGCAAGAGAACAAGGGTATCATGCATAGGCCTTGGGTATCGGCCATAGCAAGTATATCAGCCATACCATGTTGATATTGCTCATAGCAAGTTGATATCGGCTAATTGAAGTGATTTCGGCCACAAGTGAGGGGGTATCGGCCACAAGCAAAGTTGTGTCGGCCAAGAGGAATTCCATATTGCCCAAGAGTGGTAGAGTGTCGGCCAACGAGGTAAGGAACTCAAAACTTAACCCTAAGGTAAGATATAGTAGTCTTCAAGCTTGAATTGAAGCATGGAATTAGGGTTATGATCTACCTTTCTTTTCTTCTTCACCAATGGCTTATCCATGGTGATTCCTTGTATATGAAGGAGTTGTGAACGATCCTTGGACCTTTTATAAAGTCATCTTCAACCGTAGGAACATGGAGCTTTGGACCTTGAAGCTTTCAAGTGGTTCTTAAGGCAGGTTATATAACTTGAACTCAATCATGTTATTTTTTTTTGAAAAACCATAGAGATCAGATTATATTCATCCCGCCCTCTGCTGCGGGCCAAATGTTAGAGAATTATTCATCACCTAAATTGTTGTATATAATGATCTACTTAATTCCAAAATTTCCTAAAATAGTTGATGAAATTATGTGTTCTAGTAGTTGCTTAGACCTATTGACTTGAACTATAATAGTTACAATAAAGGTCTAGAGCTTGAAGATTGTGATATCACCTTATAAAAGGGATATCGGCTGCATGCACATAAGCAAGCACCTCTAACCCGATATGATGATGCACCTATTTCACTAAAATGATATGAATAGGTTTGTAAAGCTTATTGAATGATATGGGGGTGTAGTATACACCTCTTACACGATAGGAAGTCTATTATAGACTCCATGCATTATACAAGGTCAATTGTATACTTGTAAGTTGACAAGAAACCCTAAATTGGGTAACCCAATATAAGTGAAGAGTAACAAGTGCTATTGCATGATATGATCATATGATACATCATTGATACTTAGTATCATGAGGTCTACATGACCTTGTATCACATGGTTGCACGACAGGGTTGCACGATACACAACCCTAAACAATATGGTAACCCTAACCCATCATGGCTAACCCTAGATGGTGACTAGCCCGATAGGGTGATTGAATGTACTTCTAGCCCGACATGGTGATGGTTTGATACCACATAAGTATCTTGGGCGACACATACATATATCTTGTGCCCGATATGAGGTCAAGAAGGTACCTCATGCCCGATATGAGACAAGTGCATATCCTAGCCCGATATGGTGAGTGTCTATACACCTACAACCCGATATGGTGAACATATGCACATGATTTAACCCTATACATCTTTTAAAGGTAAGGGCAAGACACTCTTAGGAGTGATGAGTGTAACACCAAGTAATTGTGAGGATAATACCTTGATAGGTGAAATACCTAGAGTGGTTGATAATGGTTAATCCTATATCAATAATGCCTTAACCCAAGATAAGTTCATATCATTAATGATGGTTGAATAATTCAATTGTGTGACTTATGAGCAATACATAACATGATAAATGTGATGATCTAGTGCATAAAGTATTAGGATCGGACATACCCTAATACAAGATAAGTTGATGAACTTAAGTATGTTAAAAATGATGAGGGAAGTGATACATCAAGACATGATATATATCACATCCAGCACTTCAAGGTTGATGTACCTTGATGCACCTTAAATCCAATATACTTGGATGAGTAACACATGAAGTGTGTTATGGAAATTGTTACATTGTGATGGAATGTGATTAATGCACTTTGATAAGTGTGGACTAACATACCTTGAGAAAGGATTAAGCCAAAACAATAAAGTATGATGTAATCAATATCCTAGAGAGGATGAGAGAGAAACTCGTACCTTGTGTTGGTAATCATTTAATGATAAATGTTGAGAATAAATAAGTATGATTGGATACTTATGATAGCAATGTATGCTCCTAGATGTGCGGAGCAATGATTTAGGGTTTGGATCAATAAAATAAACATGAAACCCTAATCGGTCATAAAGGGGAAAACCCAAATCCCAATTATGGGATGGTTGCAATTCTCTTATTGCATAAGCCTTGTAAGGCATGTTAAATACTTACATAATATGTATCATGTGTATAAGTTGTTGCCTAGTGAGAGGTGATAAGATGTGAATGGCCTTATGAGCCATGTGTATAAGTTGTTGCCTAGTGAGAAGTGACAAGATGTGAATGGTCTTGTGAGCCATGTGTATATGTTGTTGCCTAGTGAGAGGTGACAAGATGTGAATGGCCTTGTGAGTCATGTGTATAAGTTGTTTCCTAGTGAGAGGTGACAAGATGTGAATGGCCTTGTGATCCATGAGAATACTTGTACAACAAGTGAAATGAATATATTGGTCTAAGGACCTATAGGTAATGATTACCTGTTGGAGAGGTAACAATGCCATGTGATGATCTAAGGGTTTGAATACCCCGATCAAGTAATCATGATAATGATGATGTGAAGGGATGAGAAATTCCCAGTAATATGACAAGGGACTGAGATCCCAAGTATCATGTCTTTTAAAGTTTTGAAAAGTACTTGATGGAAGTATTACATGTTTCTTTGTAGCATTCGTCATAATAATTCTTGTTTTGAAAACATTATTGATGCTAAAAGAATATGGTAATGGATTTAAATAATCAAGTGAAATATTATCATGTAGAGCCCTGACCATAGATCCATCATCGTTAGTAATTTGGTGATGGTGAAACAGGTGCTCCGCGGCAAAACCCGGAATGCATATTTTTGAATATGTGGGGGTAATTGGGAAAACATATCCTTATGCCCCATAGGATTGGCTACAGGCCATACCCTATGTACGGGATTGGTTTCGGACCATACCCCGATAGGAGTATGGCTACGGGCCATGACTTCTCAATATAATACCAAGCATTGGCTACGGGCCATATCCCTGAAGAGAGTATATGCTAAGGGCTATAACTCTATAGCGAAGTTCCAGTATACTCCTTGATTAGCTATTTTAGCAGTGACACGAGATGTCCTGCAGTTTGTACCCACACTGACTGGGGAGGATGAGGTCATGGGGTCTGTCTCTTCCATTGACCTATGTATGGTACTGATTTCGACTTCGCAGTGGTCGGTTGGAGTATGAGCGGTATACCTCATCTCCTCAGGGCATAAGTGTGATTGTAAAATGTAATCAGCCGCCTAGCATGTTTGCTTAAATACAGAAATCATTTGGCTGATGTTACATTTCTTTTATGCATCCTTAGTGGATATATGTGATTTATGTTTCTTTACATTCCTTGCAAAGCAGATAGATGAATTATAATCTACCATGGGTAGATGCAATGCTCTCCTTATGAAAGGAGATTACTTCATTCTATTCATATAGTGAATTATCATGCTTGTTAATATAAAAGGAACCTCTGCTTAGTTTATAAATGCTTAATTTGTGATAATAATATGGTTGATGTGGAGTTATATCTCTCGCTGGGACAATTACAATTGTCTCACCCCTGTGGGATCCAAATTTTTAGGTGGACATGCACAAGGAGGTGAAGGCCTTTTTACAGTGGAGGAACAAAAGCTGAGGCAACAGTGATAGCTCTGGTTGAGTGTACTGTCTGTCATGTCTTGCAAATACAAGTCCTATGTGTCGTCTCTATACTCTCAGGTCCTTGGAGTTGGTTCGTACTGGTTTTATGATCAATAAGAGATTTTCGCTTACGCGCCTTGAGGTTTTATGTTGCTCATGTATAGTTTGGTAAAGCAACTATTATATGTTATTCTCGAGATGAGATGTACCAGATATGTACAATGTGAATAATGATGTATATAAGGTTTTGGACCTTTCAGTAAGAGTTTTCCTTGGAATGGATCTATTTGAAAAATGGTTTTAATTTTTAGTGATTTTTGTTAATCTACTGTTTATGTTTAATTCTGCATATTTAGTAACGATTTGATTGTCGGTCGTTACAGTTTTGGTATCAGAGCTTAAGGTTCGCTGAGTCTACAGAGACATAGGACTAAGGTGTTGAGTCTATGTTAGTATCCTCCAGTATACCCTATAGTGACTTCTGCTTGTGCAGAAGAAAGGGTGAAATTTATAAATGACTGGGGAACATGAGGAATACATTGTTGAGGGCAATGTTGTTGCACCAGGAAAGGGTGCAAGGGATCAGGCAAGAGAAGAATGAATGCTTGAGAATTCCCATCATGACCCAATCAGGATAGAGAATCCTATGTTTATGCTCTTATTGGGTAGGTTAGGACAACAATGATGCATATAGTAGAATGGATACTAGCATTACAACCTAGGTTACCAGTCCTTGATACAGAAACTTTGGGCTTTGAAAGGGTTCCCGAATGACATAGTCATGTTGGAACAGTGGAAAATGTGGGAAAGATTAACATATGGAGAGAAAGTAGACTCTACCATAAGTTTAGACAAATAATATATCTGTGATGGAAGTGCCCAAGAAGGGGCAATAAGCCGAGAATTAAGGAAATGTCATTACAATTCCAGAGACTTTTTCCTAGTGGTTCTAAAAAGCCAAAAGTAACAACATGAAATAGCTAGACTCTATGGGTTGAGTCAATCTAAAGCAGTGGATGACCGTGAGGGGTAACAATCAGATAGAGATTTTTCATTTTGATATGCCTTCTTTTGATGTTACCTGATAATCCTAAAAAGGATTGTTGTTATGGACTTCCCTATTGATTGTCCTATGGGGACATAGGGAAGAAATGATGAGAACTAGAATTTATATTATGTTCAGTATTCTTTTGAATGCTCTATAATTGCTCTTATTTGTGTGAGAAAGGATGAGGCATAGAAGAGATGCCTGGAGAAAATATAGGAATGTTAAATCATGTATTGGTTATTATATGAAAAGTAAGGAATATGATAGTAAACAAAGTGCATACTACTTAATCTCAGTACTTGTATACCCTGGCCAGGTATATAATTATTGATGATAAGGTGAGTATGGAACTCTTAGATTGTTATCTTTCTGATTACTATAATCAAGTAGTAATTCTGAGACAATCTAGTAAGTATAATGAAACTGGAAATATGGTATGGACATGTATATCACATCCTAAGTGATATAAAGTGGAATCCGAGATGATCTCAGATCAATATGTATGTATTAGGAAATGAAAAGTATAATCCTCATGATAAGAGAATGAGAACAAGGGAGATGATCCCTGTCAGATAAAGCATGTGTGAATAGTAAAGATCTTTTCCCATGATGTGGAAATGGGAAATGTAATAAAATCACAAAATGCTCATGAACATGTTAGATAATAACAAAGAAAGGAATAATGACATGTAATCATCCTTATAATTCTTATGTTGATGGAAAGGAACCTAGAATGAAACACGAGTAAATGACTCATGAATAGTTGAAAGTTCATGCAATAATCAGAGGAGATGATAATCTCTTCTCTTTGATAAACAACCCTGGATGATGATGGGGTGATAACAGGAATATGTTCCTGTGTTCTTTCCCTTCTAGGACATGGTAATCATGTGGGTCTTATGACACTTAATGTGCATAAGTTAAAAATGTTCAATTGATGGATACTTAGAAAAGTATCAATTTGTCTTGGACTTTGGTTCCAAGATAAAGATATGTGTAACAAGTAATGTCCCAAGATGAAAGAAAGATGAGGATGTGAATTGTTTTCGAAACAAGTGATGGATACCAAGATAATAAATTCTGGTATCTAAGAAGTATCAAGTGATATGGCAAAGTAAAAGCATAACTCCTAATCAACTGATTTATGTGGGTTACCTGGGATGGCCAACTGTGAAATCAATCTAGTTACATAAAATAGTATGGACATCACATGTTAGGGGTTTATGCTCTGCATAAATATAACATTGATAAGGATGTACTATTTGAAGGAACAATTGTAAAATCATTGTGGGAAAATCTTATCAAGCTAAAAATAATTTCTTAGAATACCCCTATCTAGATCTGTTAAGGCAACTTATATATAACATCTAAAGATACCTCTAAGATATGTTCTTAATTGATAAGTAACCTCCCCTTATTATAAGAGAATGTAAAAATAATGAGATAGTTGGTACAAGTAGTAAGAAAGTTTAATGTTGTGTCAGTAGATTAGATGACATGACAGATATATGACAAGACTTGTAGTCACAAGTGGGTGACAGAACATGACTCTGGTCTTTCCTTCAAAAGTAAAATACTAAATAAGGAGTATGGGAGACTTCCCAGAATCTAGTTACATAAAGTTGTAAGTTGAGAAAGGTGACAAATCAGTACAGTATGACACGTGAGTTAAATAAGGTATGCATGACGCTTCCCTGACTAAGAAAAGTATTACCTGACATAGAGTTGACTCTGCAGTCAATAATGAAAAAGACAGTGGAATATGTGCCTTGTGTGAAAGATTCAATGATAACCCTGTGTGGATGAACATTGTGTTGATCAAAGTTCTATGTCATTTCCATGACATTAAGATGTTATGTGGAGACTTGATAATATGATGAACGAATAATATTTGTCTTCCTTTACCTGGGATTTCGGGGGCGAAATCCTTGTTAGGGGTTTATAACTTGTAACAACCCTGACCTGGGTTATGAGGTAACCCTATTTGTTTTGGCTAATAAAGTTTCTTATAACTCTAATATAATCCTCTAAGGTGCTTTGTTATCATGTGACACACTCATGTGTCAAGTTTGGTCCCGATTGAATGTTGTTTGAGCAATTTTCCTTTGTTTTGGACCAAAGTGCAATTTACCCAAATTGAGGGGCTATAATGCAAACTGTCACATGTTGAACATGACTCATGTGTTGTATCATCATTATTGAGAGAATGATGCAAGGTGGTGGCTTGTGGAAAGCCTAAATTCCAAGTTTGAACTTGTTTAAACAATGTTGGTACATTGTGCACCAATTTTGGTACAAATTGTAATTTACCCAAAATGTGGGGTTGATATGAAAATTAACACCTCTAGAGTGTTCCTATTTCCTCTATGTATCATTTATAGGAGAGATAATTAATGATACACCATGTTTGATTCCATTATGAATGATGGTAATCTTGGTGATGAAATGACCAAGAAAAAGGGTTGAATTTGGAAGCTTAACTTGAGTTGTATCAAGTTGAAAAGCTTATATATGAGTGCCTATCAGCCATGGAGCCCAAGGAGGTGTTCTATATCGTTTTGTGAACTATTGTCAAAGTCCATATCGTGCAAAGCACCTCAATGAGGTGAGGTGTGACGGCCAACAAGTTTCCTTAGAAAAAGTGTATCGGCTTGACATAAAATAGTGATTAAACCTAGATGACTTATCCAAATGGATAAGAAATGGACGAATTTGCATCTTTAGATGATCCTCAACCTTTTTTCATGCCAAGATAAATGTTTATGCATGCATGGACACGTGTCACCAATGCATGACACGTGGCAGCTACTAGCTCAAAATGTTGACACCTCATTTTTGCCTTTCTTCATGATCAGCAAGTATATATACCCCTAGTTTCACCCCTTGGTGCAAATTTGCGACCCTTATCACCCTCCTACACTAAGATATCGTGCATAGAGCTCCCATATCGTGAACGGATGTTGTGGTATCGTGCATGGGCCTTGAGGTATCGCCCATGGCAAGACCATATCGCCCAAGTAGGTGATATCAGTTATATAGGGTGATATCGGCCATCGAGTGAAGTGTTTTGACTCCAAGTGAGTGCCATATCATGCAAGTGAGTATCATATCGTGAAAGAGGGGTGGAATGTCATGCAAGAGCACAAGGGTATCGTGCATAGGCCTTGTGTATTAGCCATAGCAAGTATATCGGTCATACCATGTTGATATTGCTCATAGGAAATTGATATTGGCCAATTGAAGTGATTTTGGCCACAAGTGAGGGGGTATCGATCACAAGCAAAGTTGTGTCAGCCAAGAGAAAGTCCATATCGCCCGAGAGTGGTAGGATGTCATCCAAGGAGCTAAGTAACTCAAAACATAACCCTAAGGTAATATATAGTTGTCTTCAAGCTTGAATTGAAGCATGGAATTAGGGTTTTGATCTACCTTTCTTTTCTTCTTCACCAATTGCTTATCCATGGTGATTCCTTGTATATGAAGGAGTTGTGAACGAGCCTTGGACCTTTTATAAAGTCATCTTAAACCTTAGGAACATGTTGTTTTGGACCTTGAAGCTTTGAAGTGGTTGTTAAGGTGGGTTATATAACTTGAACTCAATCATGTTATTATTCATCACCTAAATTGTTGTATATAATGATCTACTTTTAATTCCAAAATTTCCTGAAATAGTTGATGAAATTATGAGTTCTAGTAGTTTCTTAGACCTGTTGACTTGAACTATAATAGTTGGAATAAAGGTCTAGATCTTGAATATTGTGATATCACCTTATAAAAGTGATATCGGGTGCATGCACATAAGCAAGCACCTCTAACCCGATATGATGATGCACCTATTTCACTAAAATGATATGAATAGGTTTGTAAACCTTATTGAACGATATGGGGGTGTAGTATACACCTCTTGCACGATAGGAAGTCTATTATAGACTCCATGCACGATACAAGGTCAATTGTATACTTGTAAGTTGACAAGAAACCCTAAATTTGGTAACCCGATATAAGTGAAGAGTAACAAGTGCTATTGCATGATATGATCATATGATACATCATTGATACTTAGTATCATGAGGTCTACATGACCTTGTATGACATGGTTGCATGGCAGGGTTGCACGATACACAACCCTAAACAATATGGTAACCCTAACCCATCATGGCTAACCCTAGATGGTGACTAGCTCGATAAGGTGATTGAATGTACTTCTAGCCTGACATGGTGATGGCTTGATACCTCATAAGTATCATGGGTGACACATACATATATATTGTTCCCGATATGAGGTCAATAAGGTACCTCATGCCCGATATGGAGACAAGTGCAAATCCTAGCCCAATATGGTGAGTGTCTATACACCTACAACCCGATATGGTGAACATATGCACATGATTTAACCCGATATGGCAAGACACTCTAAGGAGTGATGACTGTAACACCAAGTAATGGTGTGGATAATACATTGATAGGTGAAACACCTAGAGTGGTTGATAATGGTTAATCCTATATCAATAATGCCTTAACCTGAGATGAGTTCATATCATTAATGATGGTTGAATAATTCAATTGTGTGACTTATGACCAATACATTACATGATAAATGTGATGAGCTAGTGCATAAAGTATTAGGATGGGACATACCCTAATACAAGATAAGTTGATGAACTTAAGTATGTTAAAAATGATGAGGGAAGTGATACATCAAGACATGATAGATATCACATCCAACACTTCAAGGTTGATGTACCTTGATGCACCTTAAATCCAATATACTTGGATGAGTAACACATGAAGTGTGTTATGGCAATTGTTACATTGAGATGGAATGTGATTAATGCACTTTGATAAGTGTGGGATAACATACCTTGAGAAAGGAATAAGCCAAAACAATAAAGTATGATGTAATCAATATCCTAGAGAGGATGAGAGAGAAACTCGTACCTTGTGTTGGTAATCATTTAATGATAAATGTAGAGAATAAATAAGTATGATTGGATACTTATGATACCAATGTATGCTCCTAGATGTGTGGAGCAATGAATTAGGGTTTGGATCAATAAAATAAACATGAAACCCTAATCGGTAATAAAGAGGGAAACCCAAATCCCAATTATGGGATGGTTGTAATTCTCTTATTGCATAAGCCTTGTAAGGCATGTTAAATACTTACATAATAAGTATCATGTGTATAAGTTGTTGCCTAGTGAGAGGTGACAAGATGTGAATGGCCTTGTGAGCCATGTGTATAAGCTGTTGCCTAGTGAGAGGTGACAAAATGTGAATGTCCGTGTGAGCCATGCGAATACTTGTACAACAAGTGAAATGAATATATTGGTCTAAGGACCTAGAGGTAATGATTACCTGTTAGAGAGGCAACAATGTCATGTGATGATCTAAGGGTTTGAATACCCAGATCGAGTAATCATGATAATGATGATGTGAAGGCATGAGAAATTCCCAGTAATATGATAAGGGACTGAGATCCCAAGTATCAGGTGTTTTAAATTTTTGAAAAGTACTTGATTGAAGTATTACATGTTTCTTTGTAGCATTCGTCATAATGATTGTTGTTTTCAAAACTTGACTGATGTTAAAAGAACATGGTAATGGATTTAATTAATCAAGTGAAATCTTATCATGTAGAGCCCTTACCATAGATCCGTCATCATCAGTAATTTGGTGATGGTGAAACGGGTGCTCTGCGGCAAAACTCAAAATGCATATTTTTGAATATGTGGGGGTAATTGGGCAAATATATCCTTATGCCCCATAGGATTGGCTACAGGCCATACCCTATGTACGGGATTGGTTTCAGACCATACCCTGATAAGAGTATGGCTCTGGGCCATGACTCCTCAATATAATACCAGGCATTGGCTACATGCCATTTCCCTGAAGAGAGTATATGCTACGGGCTATAACTCTATAGTAAAGTTCCAATATATTCCTGGATTAGCTATTTTAGCAGTGACACGAGATGTCCTACAGTTTGTACCCACACTGACTGGGGAGGATGAGGTCATGGAGTCTGGTTCTTCCATTGACCTATGTATGGTACCGATTTCGACTTCGCAGTGGTCGGTTGGAGTATGAGCGGTATACCTCATCTCCTCAGGGCATAAGTGCGATTGTAAAATGTAATCAGCCGCCTAGCATGTTTGCTTAAATACAGAAATCATTTGGCTGATGTTACATTTCTTTTATGCATCCTTAGTGGATAGATGTGATTTATGTTTCTTTACATTCCTTGCAAAGAAGATAGATGAATTATAATCTACCATGGGTAGATGCAATGCTCTCCTTATGAAAGGAGATTACTTCATTTTGTTCATATAGTGAATTATCCTGCTTGTTAGTATAAAAAGAACCTCTGCTCAGTTTATAAATGCTTAATTTGTGATAAGAATATGGTCGGCGGAGAGTTATATCTCTCACTGGGACAATTACAATTGTCTCACCCCCGTGGGATCCAAATTTTTAGGTGGACATGCACGAGGAGGTGAAGAAGTTTTTGTAGAGGAGGAACAACAGCTGAGGCAGCAGTGATAGCTCAGGTTGAGTGTACTGTCTCTCATGTGTTGCAAATACAAGTCCTATGTGTTGTCTCTGTACTCTCAGGTCCTTGGAGTTGGTCCGTACTGGTTTTATGATCAATAAGAGATTTTGGCTTACGCGCCTCGAGGTTTTATGTTGCTCATATATAGTTTGGTAAAGCAACTGTTATATGTTTATTCTCAAGATGAGATGTACCAGATATGTACAATGTGAATAATGATGTATATAAGGTTTTGGACCTTTCAGTAAGAGTTATCCTTGGAATGGATCTCTTTGAAAAATGGTTTTAATTTTTAGTGATTTTTTTTAATCTGTTGTTTATGTTTAATTCCGCTTATTTAGTAACGATTTGATTGTCAGTCGTTACAGTAGGAGATGGAGTTACAAGACTTCCAGATATCTCCTCAACGGCTCTTCGTGTCCATTGATGTTTGAGCAGTCTACTAGACTAGTTAGTAGTTGCTTTCTCAATGTGAAACTCTGGTCTCAAAGTTGACGCAAAGATTTGATGCTCCAAGAGAGAAGGTTGCTCATGACATGGCTCAAAAAAGAAGAAGTTGGTCACCATTTTTACTCTATGCCCCCTTCCTTCTTCGGAATAGTGTTATGTTACCTAGGGAAATCTAGGAATTTGTGTTTATTTTGTCAGCAAATCACACATTGATTTAAATGGAAGAACAATGAACTCAATCCTTGTCATGCCAAGCTAATAAATTTACATGAAGGGAATAGAAGTATTTGGACTTTATTCTGAGCTAGGATTTCAATAATTATTTTATGGTATTTATCTTGATGCTGATTGGTCAGGTTTTACCCAATCTCAGTTAATTCATGGATTTTGCTACAAAGCTCAGATGATGATGACCATTATATGAAAGTTGATTGATTTTTCGATATCTAGCTAATGGTCTAGGTTTAAAGACCTATTTTGGGTTGGTTTTCATGAAGAATTGGCTTTCATGTCATTAGGGTTTAAAACCTTAATTAAGAAACCTTAGTTGGCTATCACAAGTTGATTGAGTGATAAGACTAGAGAGATATTAGGAACTTAGTTTCTCCTAATTAGGTAAGTGGTCCATGCCCATGAGTATTTAATATTCATTATTCTTAGCATGTTCACATTCCTATGTTGCAAAATGAGATATTCATTAATTATATGCTTATAGAAAATCATATTCATGCTAAGAAGTTATATTTTATATTGTGTTCATGGTTATGATTTCAAATGAAATGTTATATATCACTGCAATGCTAATGAATCACGAGATTATGTTAATCATATTTAATGAACTAAGAAATTATGAAAATCTGCTTAAAATTAAGAAATCATGTTTGCTTCATATAGTCCTCTCAATCATGTTTAAGTGAGCCTTAACCAGACTTATGAGCTCTGTGGGAGAATTATGTGAGCCTTAGTCGGTCTTCTGTGAGTCTTATCCAGCCTTATGTGTGCCTTAACTGGCCTTATGGGAATTGTGATACTTTCATGAGAGGGACTATATTAACTCAAGATAAAATACATAGTTTTCATGTAATCATGTTGATTTACTAGAGAATTCAAGTAATCATGTTGATCATGTTAAGTACTCATGTTTCAACTTATTTCATGCAATAAGATTTAAGTTAAAATAATAATTAAGTTGACATCAGACTATGGAGTTAGACCCGGGCCTTACTGTAGGTCAACTCAAGAGACATGAACCAGGCCAGAGTGTAGGTCACGGGACCCATGTATAAGTTACGTAAAAGGATACTGACTAAACTTAAAGAAAGAACATAATACTCATGTCCAAGTTTCCTTCAGTTTATGTTAGTTTTCATGCATCATGTTAAGAATAATATATAGTCATTTTGAATTTCCAGTATTTCATATATGTAGAATGCTCATGCCACTTACTGATTATCATTTTTCCATAGCATGGATAGGGACAAGATGTTTGTAGGTCAAGAGCATAGGAGGATTAAGACATGAGGATGAGAACATGGAGGACCTAATGCAAGACTAGGAGTGCCCTGGTGGCATGCCATTATCTACCATATATTTAATTTAATGTAGTATGACCAGCTCATTTAAGTTTAATTCTTTGGTTATGTCATTAGTTGTATTATGTTTCCATCTTACGTAAACTTTTGAGAATGAGAAATGATATGTGATCCTTAGTTGGTTATCTTTTCAATTATTACTTGTGTATGATATTCAAGAAATGTGGTACCCCAACAATGTTATGAGTTAGGAACAAACGCTTCTATTCATGTGCTTGTGTGAAAATTTTGGGGTATTACATTGATAACACCAAATTTTGTGATGTTTTTGGCCCTTATTTCGTTATCAAAACTGCCCTTTTAAACTATTTTCCTCTCTCTTTATATATGTTATTGAATAAACAGGCCTGGATATGCTCTTAACTCAATTTTATCATCTTTTGTAGAGTTTCCCCGATTTTTGACTCATTTATCATCGAAAAGGCCCGTCCCGGCCCATAAATGTATCCTACCTGCATCGACCTTTTTCCCCAGGAAGTCGACCGATATGCTCACTGCCCGATAGGGTGGCGCAATACACCGACGTGCGACATGAGGATGTCGTGCAAGAAGGACTAATGGGCGATACACCTCTTACCCAACAGGGAGCCGGGCTTGCCACGACAACTTAAGTGTGTCGCGCGATACAGGCCACCCACCGGCAGGCGCCACTCATCACGATGACCGACAACCGACATCCTTGTACCGGGTGATACTGATATCGGCCATCCCTGACTCCATGATAATAAGAGATGATGAAGGACACGTGGCGTCCTGAGCACCATAACTTCCCCAACTGCTGCCTATAAATAGCAGCTACAAGACTCCGATGGGACGGGTCGGAACCCTGCAAGAGCTACCAGAGTAAAGAGCTTGGAGCTAGCGTTACGTGCCTCAGAGGTTGTCCCGGGCGATTCTAGGTGAGCACTTCCCCATCCCGAGAGGGAGGGAATGGTTCACTTAGGGCCGTCCTGGGCACCACTGCAGGCCGATATCAGCCAACAAGGATACCTGATACCATTGACCGATACTTAAAGCGACACTCTAAGCCCGACACGATACCGAACTCCGATACGTATCGCCTATCATGGTGTGTCACCTGAGAGGGTGTCTCCCGACATGATCGTATCGGGCAAGGGAGCCCCACGCGATACGTCTACCCTTCATGAGCGTGTCACCTGAGAGGGTGTGCCGCCCAACACGGGAGGGGTGTTGATGCTGGGTTAGAGGTACCCGCTTCGAGAGGAGGGGTACATGATGTTTCTGCTGCCGCTTGTTTTACCAAAGTTTTCTCCTTCATACCTTACTATAGCATCAATATTATCTCTCTGTTTCCATTGAACGAAAACCCTTAAAAACTAATAATTTCTTAAAACCTTAATCTTCATCGTAGCTCCAGTTCGAGATAGGTTTCTTTTGTTTTATCGGTCTTATCCTGTTGTTCCCTTTGGGAACTTTACCATCTCTTTACCCCTTTTCGGAGTGTAACATTTCAATTCAGTGTTCTCTCCACTACCACCCTTGTCCTTTTGTTTGACCCCATATATCTACTTCGACCCCGTAAACAAATTTGCGGGGGCCTAGAAGGTTTCGGGTTATAAATTTAAAAGTCTGACTACTTCAAATACGCTCTATTTTTGGACGCGCGATTTAGGCCGGTCAACTTTTTGGCGCCGTTGTCGGGGACAAGGAAAAATGGTACTATTGACGAACCCGAATCCACTAACTACACTCCAGTGCCTCAAACTTAGAAATTAGTTTGACAACACTCTTTTTTTTTCTTTATCATTATTATTATTCTTTGCCTAAAATGAATAATTCATATTATTGATAACAGATTTTCTGACTTGATTGTTACACGATGCTCAGGTACTCAGAAGAAATCCATTCTATTCAACTGAGCACCGACCCCATCCAACATGCCACCTCACGTCGAACCACCCCATTCAGAAGGGGAACGCCAAGGAAGGGCTAGGCCTCATTCACCTCCACTAGAGGGCAACGACCGCTACGACGGAAATGATCAACTCAAAGATCCAGAAATGGAGCAGTTCGAGGAAGATCCTCATCGTGATAGATGTCGCCACCACCAAAGGCACAGAAGAAATCACAATAATCAAGAATGATGCCAGGAAGGTAGTGACAATGATGATTCGGAAGAAGAAGAGAAAATGCTGAGGGAGTTAGCTTCCACAAAGGCTAACAATTCCCGGTGCGCTATCATCATCCCGCGATTCAACGCCACCAATTTTGACCTCAAGCCATCTATAATCTCCATGATCCAAAAGAAAAGCTTTAGGGGAGCTCCAAGAAGGACAACCCCTATCATTACTTGGATGCTTTCAAGAATATCTGCGACATCATTAAGATGCGGGGTGTTCCCCAGGAGGTCATCTACTGCAAGGGCTTCATCTTCTCTTTGGAAGTTAAGGCTCTATCGTGGTATCTGGGACTGCCCCACCAGGCTCTGAATGGATGGGGAGCACTGGCAGATGCATTAGTAAACAAGTTCTATCCAACTGAGAAGATAGTGAGGAACAGACAAAGGATAACTTCCTTCATGCAAAGGCCCAATGAGAACCTCCACGACGCCTGGGAGAGATACCAGGAATATCAGAGGGACTGCCCTCACCACAACTACAAGAAAGGTTTCTTAATCACTACCTTCTATAACGGTTTCACTCCCGACGAAAGGGTTTCACTAAACGCTACAACAGGAAGTGACTTCCTTGGGAAGAAGCCGAGCAGGTCTGAGAAGATCATCAAAAACATGGTCGAGTTGTAAGACGACACTGATTATGATAGATCTGACAGAGGGCATGCCAAGAAGGTTAGTGAAAGACCTTCTTCTAAATCCAAGGCTCTGGAGGTTATTACTTCTCAGATCCAGAGGATAGCTACGGATGTCAAGCAGCTAAGGGAATCTGGCGGAAAAGGGAAGAAGCAGGTTGAAAAAGTAATGAAGTGTGTAACATGTGGAGAAGGGCGGCATGGGGTAGATAATTGCATCTATACTTGACCAGACATGTCAAGCGATATTGAATCTGAGGCCGAAGAGACTGAAAATGTCTCTTTTGTAAATTTTAAAAGGCCGGACCACCCTGGTTTCAGTTACGGCAACAAGGATGCAACTAAGAACTCACATCAGCTGCATAGCTCCTCTAAGCCACCCCAAGCATTCAAAAAGAGGGGAGGACCAAGTCAGTACACCAAAAACACCTCCTTCCAATCGAACAAAGGAAACTTCCAGGGTCAAGTTAAGTACCAAGGATCAACCAAGGAGCAGGACAAGGTTTCTAGCCAATCAGATGTAGTTGGACAACTATTTGATTTTGTAAAAAGGCAAGACACAATTAATAACAAGTTAGCGTAGAGTGTGCTATCGAATTCGGTTGTTTTGAACTCATTGTAGGTCCACATGGCGGATATGCAGACGCATCAACGCCAAATTGATCAACAATTAGCTCAAATGGCTGAATTAATAAAGAATCCTCTGGCAAAATACCATCCAATACCGAGACGACAAAGAAGGAAGGGCAGTGATCGAGAGAAACAGGTATCGCTTTATACGAGATGGATGATGTCAGAGGCTATGGAGTGAAGAAGCTAGAAGACGTCAAGCTGGAGATGAAAACTACAGTGCTTCTCGGGAGGCAGTCTAAGCTTTCGTTTATTTCCTAGTATAGGATGCAATTTACTTTCCTGCAAAACAAACATTATGGACATTTGGACTATAATAAGGCCCGAGTCAGTACATGCACCACATGCACTGACTCTTTTGTTTTATGGGCCACCGCTCCATTTTATAGGTCTGGATGGGTAATGCTATCTGAGGCAGGGGACTTAACCTTAGGCCAATGATGTTTTACTCATCGATCGTTTTCTTCCCCCGCTTTGTTTTAAGTTTCTCCTCTAGATTTTGTTGAACGGTGGGGCTTGTATCGGGCGACATCTCAACCGGAACGCCGAACGTGCCCAACTCGGGAATGGCTTGTTTTATACCGACTCAGATATCTATATATAGTACAAAACTTGTACCGTGTTGGGCTACTACATTTTACTATTCTAGCTACTCGTATCGTGCAGTAATTCCTCTCTTTTTCTCCCATGTCGCGCAACCATCTTCTGCTCTCGTGTCGTGCAGGACACTTAAGAAAGCAAAGGTATAGCCTGACAGCCCTGTCGCCCATGCTTTCCCGACACAGTTTCATGTCGCGGGCATTGTATCAGGCTTACCTCTTCTTGTATCGCCCGACACATGCATCACACGACACGCCTTTAGCACACACTCACCCGATACACCATATCATATCATGCGATATCTGTGTCGCCCATCCTTGTGCTGCCTCGTTTGTTCTCGTTGTCGGGCGACACGTTTTTCCTCCGATAAGACCTTATCAGGCACTTTTCTTTCACGTGATCGTATCGCCCGACACACTCATGTCGGGCGGCAAACCTGACGTGCAGTTGTCTCCCTATCGTCTTGTTCTATATCGCCTATGATGTTTTTCGACGGATGATACCCTGATAATATTGAGCACGAGCCTACATCTTTGAAAGCTTTGTATCGCCCGATACAGTGGTGTCGGGTGATTTTTGTAATCAGACTGATTTTATAGTGTAGCTAGTTTTTCCTTTTAAACGCCGGTATCAAATTTTAGCTCTGCCTACCTTAATATCGGTACATTTAATTAATCAATGAATTTGTTTAATGCTAACAGAAATGGCCCGTACAAAGTAGATCATCGTTCGAGTTGACAAACACGACAGAAGAATCGACACCGAAGCCGCAGCTGAAGCGACAACGGTCGGGCAGAAACGCCTGATTCCCGAGGCGGCTGGGCCATCAAAAGTAGAAAAGAGAACAAGAACGGGAGAAGTTGCTGCTCCAACCACAGCTCCAACAACAGCGGCAGAACCCCTGCATCACACACCAGGAAGGTTTGTGTCGAGAGATGACGAGCATGGATGCCGTTATGCAGAACTGGCAACCAAGCTCTATTGACCAAGCATATTTTTCCACCAATCTTCCTTCATTCAAATGGGCATCTTTGAAAGACTGGAGAGCGTCCTCACTGCGGCAGGACTGGGGAAGATCTACCTCAGCCATTCTGCCTGCTACACAGAACTCACAAGAGAGTTCATGTCGTCTCTCCGCCAAGTAAAGAATACTGGTGGGGAAAAAGAAGAATATGGCGGAGCAGACATACTGCATGTGCGGTTGTACAACTCGGAGCACATCATCTATGAAAAGCTGCTCAACAAGATCTTCTCTTCCAGTGAGGAGGAGGAGAAGCTTCTAAATAACGGTGAAAGGATCACCTAAGGAGATGGGTTCAACCCCGTTGATCTCAGGAAAAAGCTGACCGGCGAAACATCGTTCAAGCCGAGACGCAAGGTGGCGGCGGTGCACTCCTATTTCTGGAGGATAGTGCACAAGCTGGTGGCGTGTCTGCTGTTCAGCAAGAATGAATCCAGCAACATTTACACCAAAGAACTCCACATGATGTGGCACATGATGGAGGGAAGAGTGATCAACCTTGGGCGGTTTTTGTTGAACAGATCGAACCCAATAAAGGATGCCACTAAGGAATACTACATGGGTGGCATCATCAACCTGATCGCGATTGGGCTTGGGTACCCACGGGAACCGCGCAGTCTGTCGAGGATGTGGGGTGATGAGCTGATCGACCTCAAGTACCTCATGAGGGCCAACATCATAAAGAAGGAGGGGAGATGCTATTTGTACAAGTTTGCAAAGACAAATACCCTCCTCCCACTCCCTCGCTGCGCCACCTATGACGTAGAAAAGCTGGTCTTCACCACGGCAGAAATAGAAGATGTGGAGGTAGACATAGCCTACGTCGCCACCACCAGAATACAAGAAAGGGCAGCTGCAAGAGGAGAACCTATCCCTCTCGACGCTCGGTAGAACAAATCTTCAATAGCCCCTGCCGAACAACCCACTTCCCCAGAGCATACTATACCAGCCACAATAACGGCAACACCTGTCGTGGCTGAAGAAGAACTGGCGATCATTGAGGTCGCCGAGACAATGACGGGAGCAGTCGCGAGAGAGACAACCACATCTCCCGAAGCTCCTGTTGTGCCTTTAGAGGAAGAAGAAGAAGCACAGCCGAACGTCGATAATAGGGTGTTCGCCGAGATCCTCGATATGGGGCTCAGAGCTGCACTGCTAACGCCGACACTGACGCCGGTATCTCCTATAGCAGCTGCTGATGAGATCACCAATGATAAAGAGGTGGAGCAGCATCTTCCCACACCATGGCCTTCTCCGCCACGCCAAGAAGGTGAGGCGAAAGCAGCCGCAAAAACGTCGACACCTTACCCACCAACATCTGCCTCGTGAATGATCGAGATAGGTTCTACCTCGTTAGGTAGACCCTCGCGCGAGGGAGGTATTGAGGGGACGAGAAGGAGATATGCAGGAGCCCCTCCATCGCTCGAAGAAATGTTGGGGCATGAATTTGACTACTTGCGGAAGGTAACAGAAATCCACTCAGCTACATTTACTTCTCTAACCCGCAAGTTTTCTTTTTTCAAGCAGAGGCTGAATGACCAGGAACAAGCGCTGCTGATTCTAGTTGGACTTCCTAACCAACTAGAGGTATTCAATGTAACGCTTCAGTCAGCCATCTGGTGCCTTGACGTAATCGAGGAGAGGCTAAACAAGGGGGGGCGACCATCCGCGCCTGAGGTAGCCGAGAAGGTCTTCGTCGCCTCCTGGGTCAGGCTCTCCTTCCCCCTCGTCGGCAGGCTCGTCGGAATCATCGTCGTCTTCCTCCTCCAGCAGGGGAGGAGATCTCCCAAGGCATTGAAGACTTTGCTCCCTCCGCCTCCCTAAATGATGTCGAAGACGACGACAAATCTGTCAGCATCAGGGAGGATTCTTCTGATGAATCGTAGGGAGAATGGGGTGACATCTGCACTGCCAACCAAAGGCACCCCCCCAGAGGAAGAAGCTCGACGACAAATGCATTCTATGCGCCGTCAGAGATACCTTCCTACGAGATGGCAGACTTCGACAGAAGAGGCATCGGATACATGACGATCAGGGACCAAAAGCTGCTGAATAAGGTCTTAAGGTCGCAGGCTGACGAAGAAGAAGTAATCTGGAGTGACGTCTATTTCTTAGTGCAACGGGGAGCGCTAAGAAGCATATTCCGCTCCCCAGCTGTCGTTGGAAAGAAGTTGTTCAGGGTCCTATAAGGCGCTGTGAAAGAGAACACAGGCGTTAGGACAGGCCGACAGACAATCTACAACGCCACCCCGGCCTTGGCGAGAAAAATGATGAGGGGTTTGTATAAATCTACACAGGTGTCCAGTATGCTGAAGCACATTGAAGAGCACAACCCAAATCTGGTGTTGTCCCCCTACAAACATTAAAAGAATTGGTTCTTGTGTGTTGCTGACCTCCGCAGTCACGATGTTCAATTACTCAGCTGCTGCAACAAAGAGGTCCCACGCACAGGTAACACTTTTGTACACCCCGAAGACAAACTTTTGAGGCTACTCCCGCTGCACCTCCACCGTGTTATCAAGAGTGGAACCCAACGTCAGGGCGGTGTCTAGAATTTCTTCACACTGAGGGACTTCCCCGTCCAAGAGGAAGAGGGAAGTGGAAACAACGCCTTTATAGTCCTGCGAGCCATGGAGACGATACATGTCTTCGGATACTTAAGACAACTCTAGAGCCAAAACTTCTACTAGATTAGAAGCATATATGCACTATTGCTGATCAAGGACAAGCGCTATTTCGTAGATGCGGGCATACCAGAGAGGCTGGTGGACAGCGACCTAGAAGATGCATCTTCGCAACCCAGTAGCACTCTTGAGAAGGAAGCTGAGATGGAGACTGACACCTATGGGGCAGGCAAGTAGTTGGAAATCCTGCGGAAAGTGCACAGATTTGAAGACCCTGCTTCGCCTGAAGCTGCAGAAGGACTGATTAGCAATTTTGACCGCTTCTCATGCGTTACGCTCATGCAGGAGCAGGTCAACGAAATTCTTCTGAAATTAGCTGATTCTACCCCAGTGGATGTCATCTACGAGGCAGGAAATGTCATAATCCTGGTTGATGACTTAAGGGACATGGTCAAAGATGGAGGATGCTTGGCGGTATCTGTGGCGACCGCCTACATCCAAACACTACAGCCAATGTTCAAACACGCATAAATAGCTCATCCAATGCTGTTCAACGACATCTGCCTCACCGATGAAATAGGAGCAAAGAAATCATTTCTGGCAGAGTTGGAGCACAGGGTTTCATGCACCATCTTCCTGCCCATCCTGCATTACAACCACTAGACGCTCCTAATGATGGTCACTCGCTAACGAGCAGGAATATTTTACAACAGTTCAGACAGCAAAAAAGATCATCCAGTGCAGTGTACATCGGCAACGTTGACCTCCCCCGAGCACTTAGTAAGAATATACTATGATGAGGTGGCAGCGCTGATACAACCATTCCTAGTCACAACAACAAGAAAATGGCACGAGCTTCAGTTCTGCCACCGCAATCCACAACAGATTCCCTTATCCAATGACTGCGACATCTTCGTGCTGGAATGGATATCAAATGAGGCGACGCCTGACCAGCTCCACCACATCGACTACCACAACAAATGAGGATAATACATGTGGGAGCTTCTATTTGGCGCAGGCGCGCTCACTGGCTAACCCTCACTGGGGTAACATTACCCTACCTTATCTACTTCACAACTCTGGGACAGAGTGTGGAATAAGTTTGGGCGGGTACCATGTACCAGTGAGGGAGGTATAAAAATTTCGAAAAATTTTCAGGCATCACCCTTCTATTCATTTGTTCTTCTTCTATAGCATATGTACATTTATACAAATTTTTTTTTGAAAAAGTTTGCTTATTTTGTCTCCATGCATATGTACAAAGACGCTATATAGTAAAAATTAGATATGACTTCTTGCCAGTTTATTTTCTATGTGCCTAAGGAGATGCAAGTCTTGTTATGTCTCTCTGATAATGTAGCCCAAAGTGACTAAAAGACTATGACTTTCCACGCCAAAAATTTTGAAAAAATAATCTCGCAACAGCTAAGAGACGTGTATGCAGAAGGAAAAAACTGCCGAAACAGCAACAAAAATTCCTCTTGTTTTCCCTTACCCAACAAAAATCCCAAAAAGAGAGAATAACCTTATGAGAGTGAATAAAAGCATGAGAGTTGTGCCAAATGAGAAAAAAAAAACATACACACTTGTTTTCCAAAAGTACCCATCTTTAGGCATGGAAGATCTGGGGCAGTGGTACGTAGGATGTGAAATCACTTCTCTAAAGCCAACTGGCTTGGACTGTAGGGACCACTTGCCCGCTAACGGACCCTTACCTGGATGGATTGATGAGAAATAAGAAAAACCCAAAAAGCCTTAGCCTACCCAAGCACACAACTTTCTGCCCCCAAAAGATGTTTGGTGTGAAAGCTAACTTCGAAATCATGCACCAAAGTCTCACCGATGTTGTAGAGAAATTTTTTGCTTAAATAAGGTAGGAGAAATAAAGTCTGTTGTTCGTGGTTTGGCCGCATTCTGTGTGAGACATCTCAATGCTCGTTCAAACCCTTGGTCTGAAAACTATACCGATCAAGAAGAAGCATCACAAAACAAAGTATAAATATTGATTGAGGACAATCAAAATGCTAAGTTTGGGGGAGTTGATAGCACCAAATTTTGTGATGTTTTTTGCCCTTATTTTGTTATCAAAACTGCCCTTTTAAACTGTTTTCCTCTCTTTTTATATATGTTTTGAATAAACAGGCCTCGTTATGCTCTTAACTCAATTTTATCATCTTTTGCAGAGTTTTCCCCTATCATTGACTCATTTATCATCGAAAAGGCCCGTCCCGGCCCATAAATGTATCCTACCTGCATCGGCCTTTTTCCCCAGGAAGTCGACCGATATGCTCACTGCCCCATAGGGTGGCGTAATACACCGACGCGCGACATGAGGATGCCGCACAAGAAGGACTAACTGGCGATATGCCTCTTACCCGACAGGGAGCTGGGCTTGCCACGAAAACTTAAGCGTGTCGCGCAATACAAGCCACCCACTGGCAGGCGCCACTCATCACAGTGACCGACAGCCGACATCCTTGTGCTGGGCGATACTGATATCGGCCATCCCTGACTCCACGATAATAAGAGCTGATGAAGGGCATGTGGTGTCCTGAGCACCATAACTTCCCCAACCGCTTCCTATAATTAGCAGCTATAGGACTCCGATGGGACGGGTCGGAACCCTGTGAGAGCTACCAGAGTAAAGAGCTTGGAGCTAGCGTATCGTGCCTCAGAGGTTGTCCCGGGCGATTCTAGGTGAGCACTTCCCCATCCCGAGAGGGAGGGAATGGTTCACTTAGGGCCGTCCCGGGCACCACTGCAGGCCGATATCGGCCAACAAGGATACCAGATACCAGTGACCGATACTTAAAGCGACACTCTAAGCCCGACACGATACCAAACCCTGATACGTATCGCCTGTCACGGCGTGTCGCCCGAGAGGGTGCCGCCTGACATGATCGTATCGGGAAAGGGCGCCCCGCGCGATACATCTACCCGTCATGAGCGTGTCACCTGAGAGGGTGTGCCACCCGACACGGGCGTATTGGGCGAGGCTCCTGCCCGGTATCGAGTTGGAGAGTTTGCTTCTGTCTGTCGTCCTTCTAGATCAAGGAGGTGGCATTTATCTTTATTATTTTAGTCATTTACTTCTTTTACTTATGCAATGTAATCAGACCTTTATATGTTAATGGAATTAGAAAAGTTTAATTATCTGCTGCTTTAAGTTTGGCACCATTGTTGGATGATTGCTATGTTTAACATCTGAACTCTAGCTTGTACGATTGGATCATGTTTCGATTAGCTACCGAACCGTGTTTTCCTGTTGCAACAACCTCGAGAGAGGTGTTGTGGCTCTAGTGTTTGGTCCGATTCTGGAGTACGAGAGCGCCCAGAATCAGAGTTGGTTTAGTAACCTTTCCACTCTGACTTAAGTTCAACAACCTCGAGAGGGGTGTTGATGTTGGGTTAGAGGTACCCGCTTTGAGAGGAGGGGTACAGGATGTTTCTACTGCCGCTTGTTTTACCAAAGTTTTCTCCTTCGTACCTTACTATAGCATCAGTATTATCACTCTATTTCCGTTGCACGAAAACCCCTAAAAACTAATAATTGCTTAAAACCTTAATCTTCCTCGTAGCTCCAGTTGGAGATAGGTTTCTTTTATTTTATCAGTCTTATCCTGTTGTTCCCTTTGGGAACTTTACCACTCTTTACCCCGTCTCGAAGTGTAACGTATCGATTCAGCATTATCTACACTACCGCCCTTGTACCTGTGTTCGACCCCGTATATCTACTTCGACCCCGTAAACAAAGTTGCGGGGGCCTACAAGGTTTTAGGTTATAAATTTAAAAGTCCCACTACTTCAAATCCGCTCTATTTTTGGATGCGTGATTTGGTCCAGTCATACATCTTGGTTCTAACCTACAGGGTAAGGAAAACCAACGACCCATACAACAACATACTAAGTTTCTAGGGTTTGGTGTGAAAGTTAAATTTTACTTTTTGTTTCATGATAAGAAAATTTGAAGTGTATATATTTTCCATGCTCTGATACCATATGTAATGTCCTCATATTTGTCATACATGAGAAAACCACTATAGGCATACAGCAAAATATTTCTCAGCATTAAACATGTGTATATTAGAAAATGAATTATTAAGACTTATAATTAAATATTGAAAGGAGAATTTTAAAATTGTACGACCATGTATGCTAACTAGGATCTTACTTAATAGGTACATTTATACACTTGCTCACTTTCCATCTTTTCTCCCATGCTACCTTTGAAGCTAAAGCAAAGGAAAATAACAAATTACCACACAAGGTGTTGCTTACATAGAAAATAGCAAATCACCAATAGATCCATATATAGAAGGTTTCCAAAATTTGAAAAGTTTTACAAAAAAAATAACACAGAAAATACTTCTTTTTTAAGAGAAATACTCCAGTTGTGATCATTTTTCTAGATAATTTGTATTATCAACGTGGACTAGTAAATATTTATGGTTTTTGACTAAACCACCTTGATAATTCAAGTCATCTAGAAAATTGATTAAATTTTGTGTATTTTCCTCATTAAATAACTAGTTTCTATGATCTTCTTTCCTCCTTTTTTTGCAAAACATTTCAAGTTAAGAAAACCTTAACTATAAGTTTCTTTTCGACCATTTACACATGATTTTCCATTTTAGATATGGTTTAGGTTCAAAACTAGCATGGGAGAAAAGAAGAAAGTTGAGCAAGTGTACATATTGTGCATATTGTTAAAGATCCTAGTTGCATACATGGTCATACAATTGTGAAGTTATCTAATCAATATGGAATTATAAGTTGCAGTAATCCAACTTTGTAAATTTACATATTGAATGCTGAGATCATTTATGGTGTGATCTTATATATTTGTGTGTTCATGTATGGTTATGCTTTTGTATCACACTCTAACATTTTTGGAGTTCATCCTCTCAGCCCCATTGATTTCATGAACATGGAAGAGGTTACAAATCTCCTTCTGGGGTCTCCCGCTTGTTGGTTCCATGATGCCACCCTTGAACTAGGACACTATGAGGGGTGATGTATTCTTCTCTTGGATAGACTAGAAAAGGATTTGCAAGGTAGACTTAGGAGGTTGCAGGCACTAGGGAATGACCCATCACTTTTTCAAGAAACATGAAAGGATTTGTAGTGTTTTAGGAGGGAATAATAACTAACCTTGATTTCCCATGTGTTTTCAACGTGGAGCTCCACCATGACCATTGGTTGAGGTCATTTCTCAATAGAAATACTCATGTAGAACCGCACACATCCGATCTTTGCTCCTTGGGGCATTTTGTTGAACAACTTGGGTGTGTAGATCTCATGGGTAGTAGTAGACACCAAAAAAGCATACCAGTGGGTGTCGACCTAAGGTAGTGTCTTCCACATAGGAATGGAATGTTGTTCGATAGAGGTTGAACTTTGGTGACCATCTCCAGGTCAACACCAGCTCCTGGTCGAAGAACCGCAGTCCATGATTGGTAACTTTTTTCATGTGGATGTTTTACACAAATCCCACTAACAAGAGACTGGCATCCATGTAGGAGACCATAAATTCGCCTCTTGGCTTCCATGCATGCAGCATCCAGACATGGAGTTGCTCAACTAGTAGTTTTCTACTTGTCAAGACTTGGACAATCATAGACAATATGTAATAGAGTGACTTTTCTCTGTCATTAAGCAACACATATCTTCACTAATATTACTATCTCTCAATGAACCCAATCTTTATCAAGTAAATTAATTTGAATCTCTTCATGCCCAATTTTTGTGTTGGAAATGAAAATTTTGCTTTTTCATATTTAAATGTGCTAAGTTGAGTGGTGAAATCAACTCTTGGAATGCAATTTAAATTTTGAACCCTACAAAACTTCATTTTATCCTCAAACCCTTTTATACAAGAAATTATGAAGTAATTGAACTAATAGTGAAAATTTCATCTTATTTAGAGCTACAGATTAAAAGTTATGAATGTTACAAGTTGGTCCAAGATACAAAACCTTGTGTTTGCTTCACTTAAAGAACTCAACAATTTGACCCAACCCCTCTCAGCTAATCAGTATGCTCAGTTGGTGAACACAAATCTTAGATAGATCCAAGGGTGGCCCCTTTGTCTTCAACTTCCGTAAAGACACTTGATTGGCCAAAATGGATTAGTTGGATATCCCTCTACATCCCTCCTCAGAAAAAGTAAGCACACCAAGTTTCCTATTTATTTTCCCTCTTTTATATCCCATTATTTTTATTTGTTTTCACTCCCTCTAGCACCCCCCTTTACCCTTATTCTTCCTCCAGCTTCATGGATGTTGCCATGGAAGTCCAAGTGTGGATCTTCTTTCCTACACCACTTTGATGGCTATCAACATCCCCTACCGGCCCCACGAGCTTGAACTGAGCCCAAGAGGCACCTTTTCCATCCTCCATGACACGTGGACCTTCAGAACCAGTCTTGTGAGTGAGTAGCTTTATCCATGTGTGCATGCAGCCACAACCTCATGTCCTGGAGGCGACTGGTCATCACTTAACTGGGTTGTAGGGCCTCCAAACTAGCCTAGACTGACCTAGATTATTTGGGTCTAGTAGACTCATTCCATGTCTCCCCCTAATGATGGCCCTGATGGGAGAGTGGGTCATTTCCGTTAGATCAACTTGAAAGGGCCAATATCTCCCTGAAAATAGTAATGCCCTGCATCATATTAATATATTTTTCAATAGGTTTTTTCTAAAATCATATCTCCTAAACCAATAGTCCAAATGATGTAAAATTACATATCAGTTTCATCACCTCAACAATATATATTAAATGGACATATTGTAGACACTAAATCACCTTCTCAATTTCTATTTTATAAATATGTGATCTTTGACTATGTTTGACTATATTAAATACATGTTCATGGAAAATCTTCAATCTATAATGATGATCTAACCTTGTAATCATGAAATTAGTAGTTATTGATGAACATTTTCTAAACATTCAACCTCAACCTAATGTTGGGTACCCTAGTATGATTCCTGACTCAACTATTGCTAAAAATACACTTTTCTGCAAAAATGCTCATCTTGATACTCTAATATGATCGTTAATTCTGTAAATAATTATGTTTGTCCTCAAACATTTTATTTGGGATATCTTGCAGCCTAATGATTGTTTGGACCATGTGCATTATTTTGTTAATTCATGTTGCCAAATTTATCCTGAATATGTCTTTTTTGGACTTTACATGATGAATCTTTATCAAGTTGCAACCTTGCATCTATATGGCATATAACCTCACTATAACTTGAAATTATTGACTTGAAACCCTTTATGAAAAAGATCACCCCATGAGCCCCTATACTTTTGTTTAGGTCATGTGACCCATATTGCATTTATGTGTCCCATTAATGTGAATTGCATGATTATACTTTAATCAAATGATGACCATGACCCCTCTTGGTGCATCAACTATATTAAATCTCTTGAACAAGTAACTTTATGATGTGTTATAATCTAAATTTCCCAATCCCCTTTTATGATACAGTGGTGTTTGTAACACATAATCCACTAGTAATGACCTAGTGTGACATATATATGTTATTAATCTTTCTTGTGCCCTAATATTGAAATAGATCTTAGTATTATGTACTATCCTAAAAAATAATGAAATCTATTTCCTTATGATTACTTTGATGTGGATTTCCCACATAGTACATTTGTTGACCCCAATAGATATATATTAACTATGTTGATAATTTGAATGTATGTTTAATATATTGGTTATAGGATGTTTAGACCTTGGAAACCTACAACCTTGAATTGTGCTTGTTATATGCTTCTCTTGTCTAAATCTCATGACTTGATGAACCTTAGAACTAGTTGCCCTACTATGAATCTCTTGACCCTGAACTATACATAAGTGACATAAGCCTTATAATTATCATATAAAATGAATGGAACATCAAAATGACATGAAACTTGGACCACACCTTCATGATGAACACTAAATAAGTAAAGGATCAACACATATGTAATTAAATAACTTTCAAAGGTGCTTAAAGCGAGATATTTCCCAAGGACATCCTTTTGGGAAGCGAGAAGGGGGTACGATCCGAGCCATGTATGGAGGAGTCTATGGGGAGCAAAGGTAGTGCTGAAGGAGGGTGTCCAGTGGAGAGTGGGGTATGGAAATGACATAGATATATGGGAGGACCGGTGGGTTCCAAAGGAAGTGGACACGCTTGGAAGGTTCAAACATGAAGGCAGTCCAGAATACTACAAAGTGAAGGAACTCATGACGGAGGATGGGACATGATGGGATGTAAGCAAAGTGTGGGAGTGTGTTCCGAACAACATAGCTACCAAGGTATGTGTAATTCCTATCAGTAGTAGAAAGCCCAAAGATTCATTGATGTGGTGGCCATCCAAGAATGGGGAGTTTACTGTCAGGTCCTCTTACTGGATGGGGTTGCTTGGGGTTGAGGAGGCATAGAAATACAAGGACCGGGGAGGAGATGGGATATGGAAGAGGGTATGGCAGGATGGGTGGAGTCCAAAGACTGCTCATTTCTTGTGGAGAATATGTACGGGTGGTATTGCTACTAGGGGACGGCTTTTTGACCGGCACTGTAGTGAGGACGGAACATGTATGCTTTGCATGTCCGAAAAGGATACCATACCTCACATGCTCTTCCGGTGCCCGAATGCGACAGAGACTTGGGACCAAACTTCAAGGGAGATCCAACAAAGGGTTGAAGACAGGAAGGATGGGGAGAGCCAATCATCCATGTCGGTTGTTTTACAAGAGACGATTCTAGGAGAGAGGGAGTTGTTAGTGGCAGCCATGGTGGCAATCCGGAGAGGGCGATGCATGCGAGTCTTCCAATCTGGAGCAGTTAATACAGGCGTACTGCTACATTATGCACTGGCCACAGTGAGGAGCAGGGTGGAGGGGGATGGGCGAGATGCTACGGACGCTACCTAGGCAGACACGGTAGGGCAGCCGCACGTAGGGGATGTTAGCATGGCACCTAGCAGCACAGCTGGAACAAAATGGAAAACACTGGAATAGGGCAATGTTAAAATCAATGTTGATGGCTCTTGCAGGGAAGAGGGGCGGAGGGCATCGACATTGTGGCCTGGGATGAGGGGGGATCAGTGGTGGGGATGATGGGGGAAAGGGTGAGGATGAGGGAAGATATCGCCTTGACAGAAGCGCTAGAGATAAGGGCGGCACGGACATGGGCAAGAGAGAAAGGCTTGGACAAGGTGGAAGTTGAATCTGACGCCAAGGCAATCATACAAGCATGCAACAACTACTGCCTAAGGAAAGACTACATCATCTCCATTGTTGACGATATTCTTCACTTGAAGCAGCTCTTTTTGTTTTGTAAACTTAGCTATGTTAGTCGTAGATGCAACAAGGTTTCCCACGAGGTAGCTAATTCTACCTGTAGGGGCCAAGTAGATAGGTTTTCCTTTTCTCAGCATTTTCCTTCGAACATTATGTCTTTTGTAATTAGTGACTTAGCTAGCTAATAGACGACGGGGAGCCTCAATCATAGGGCTTCCCATCCTTCCTCAAAAAAAAACTTTGAACATAATTTTACTAAACCCTAAAATGGATGTACCTGGGGTTAGTGATGACTGATGAGAATCAAATACATGCATGTGATTTTATCTAAATCAGGTGGTTGCTTTTGATCTAGATGGTCAATGATGGGTCAAGAACCTCTAAATTCATATATGGGACTTAAATAGTTATACAATTATGGTTTTTTACCTTGAACCTTGATATGTATGTATGATAGTTTACTTGAATCTATTGGCATGTAGTATTGTAGTATAGTACTCAATATTTTTCTTGATGATTTTATAACTCGAATGCATAGCATAGATATCCCTTACACAAACCTTGTACACCTACATGTATTTTTGGTGTAAGGACACAAGGATGGGCATCCTTCTTGGGTTGTCAAGCTAGGGAAGACCATGTTGATAAATAAGGCTAGCTAATGGCTTTTATCCTTAAACACACTCACAGTCCCCTTCTGATGGGAAGTTAGTCAAAGGCCTTATGATACAAAATATTTTCTATAAAACAAAGTAAAATGATGAAAATATGGGTTTCCATTTTGGTATGTACTTATCTCTTTCACTCTTGTTGGTTTACTTCTACAATTTTTTCATTTTATGAAAATCTTAGATATAGGTATACTTTTTACCTATACTCAACACCTTGTGTATTGATACACTTGTTTCTCATATGTCTTAGGTTCAGAGATAGATTTGGAGAAGTTGTCTTGTAAGCAAGTGTTTAGGTTGTACCTACTGTAAGATCATAGTTTCATGTACCGTATCGGACTTGTGTAGTGTACTCTTAAATATGTATTCGAATCTTGCAATAAACTATGTTGTATAATATACATTTGGAATGTTGAGTTTATATTGATGGTTTCATCTAGTTAATTTTTCATATATGATAAGCTTGTACTCTTCAACATTTGCACTTTGATTTTACAATGCTATGGACAGACCCTATGGTCGCTTCTCCATTGACTTTCTATTTATAAGTCCTTTCTTGGGATAAGATCTGACCTGGATTAAGCCCCATCTTTCTGCATCATTTAGACATAAATTTATAACAACTCATTCAGGATGTAGTCTCATGTTGTTTGGTAAAACTTGGACTAATAGGGTCTATTTTTTATTTTGTAATCTAAATATCCACAAAACATAATCCTTCTTTTAGCAAGACTAAAGATCTTAGTCTGGATTAAGCTCTGTTGATCATGATATTTCATTTTATCTATAAAACTAAAAATGAGAACTGTCCAATCTAGGTGCCAATTAGGTTTCCAAACAACATAGGTTTAGAAACCAGACTAACCCAACCTGTTATCCCATTTGAATACCAAAAAAATTATAACTTGGATCAAATTCTAGTCCTATCACAAATAGGAGCGAGTTTAGATTTGAGTAATTATTGTACTTAACATATGGTATCAATGCATGTACTATAGCTACACCAATCATGACTCACATATAATAGAAATTAAACTCAATCTCACATATCAAACCTGGAAACTTAATAAGTTTCCCTTAGTGGACTAACTTGACTCAACCTTATATGTTAGAACCTAGATTTTCTAGAACTAGGTAAGACTTGTGTTATTCTTGAAAAAAAATTTGTCTTTCCATCTTGTATGGGTTGAGGGTCTAAGAGAGTGAGAAGAGGGTGTTCTTATAGTCTTGGACCCTAAACATATGTTTGTGGCATGAGCTTAGGGTAGCTACACATGTTTGCACCACAATCCTACTAATTTCTATAGGCATCATGGTGCTAGACTACCTAATGGATGTGGTAACTATCTTTTGGTTTTGGTTTAATTTGAATGAAGTGATCTTTATTTCAAGTTTCAATGTTGGTGTAAACCTATTTCAAGTGTTAGTATATGTATATATGATTATGTTTCCACACACACAATGAGTACCCATGTCACCTAAGAGCAAGAGATGTGACGTTAGTCTAGTGAGATATTTAGCTAGTAGTCATAGTCTCTATATTAGTCTAGAGCCATGATAAAGGTTAGGCTAGTAAGTATCCTAGATGATTTAAGATTTATGTTGATGTTGATGTTATGAGTCTTCTCCAAGATGACCTAATCTTGTTTTTGGAGGATTCAAGTACGTTTTGATTAAATGATATTAGTTTGACAATGCAACCCAAGATACCACTAGAACCATGTTTGATGCATATGACTTTTTTGATGTGCTACACGTGGCTAGTGGGTTGGCATGCTTGCATTTACCTATTTTTGTATGTGTTGAGGTATGGTTAGTGGAATATGGTTCAGGAACAACATGGGCCTTGATTTGTTTATAAAGAAGGACCTTTCGTATTGTACATACAAGAAGGGTGAGCTCTTTATGTGGGTAAACGTGACACAAGAAAAGGTTAGAGTACCTAACCTCCAATATACATGAAATGTTGAAAATATATGAATGATAAAATACTTGATAATGAACCCCTAAATAGACTACTTCTTAGTATAAGAATCGAGTCACCTAGTGAGTGTTTCATTTGGAATGTTGAACCCTAGATTTCCAATGACAAGATCTAACCCTAGATAAAAAAACATATGAATATATATGGATTCCATTTACCTGAGGGAGATGTCCCAAAACCCTAATATGTTATATTATCTCAACAAGGATCCTCATACTTGGGTAAATGGTTCCATGGGAAGGAATCTTGTGGTTTCCTTGTTTTTTGTAGGGGGTATAAGTTTCATATGTAGAGATGGTTGTGTTTAGTATGTCTTTCCTTGACATGATAGGTCATAGCTTGAGTGGCTCATGCTTGCAAATATCCATTTAACCACAAGTGAGACATTTACAAAACCTCAATATCAATGGTAATGTTTTTCTTTAAAATAATGCATAATGTATGAACATATCTCACTTAAGTGAAAACTTGATTGACATATGTTAAGTCACTCTGATAAGCTTGACCTAATATGAAACAATGCCATACCTAAAAGATGTAATGTTTAAAAACATTAGCTTGATATGATGATGACATGAGGTCTTAGATTAAATCATCATTAAATATGAATGTTTAGATTCATATCCAGAATGGAAGTAATGATTGATTTTTGGTAGAATCTTGGGGAAATTTAAACTTTGAAGCAAGCAAAATTTAACTCGATGAAGAAATATTAGGGTGGGAATAACCTTAATTGAAATTTAGGATAATGAACATGACGACATGGATCTTGATAACTCACCTCATATATATATATATAGTACATACTGAATGCCCATGCGGGTACCTTTGTTATTCTACCCGTGCTTTGAAAACACGGTGGAACATTGTAAATATTGACCAAATCTTAATGTTTGTCTCGCCTCTGCAGTCTGAGTCCGTTGAGCAAGGAGGTCCGACCTCAGTCACATCTGTCCCAAGCGACGATAGATCCTGCCGATGGTGTCGCCGACGCCGCGGTAGTTGTGGCACTATTGGACCGGGAGGCTCCCATCGGCCTGCATCCGCACCATGGTGACATCGGTCGGGTTGCCGATGGGGGCACCAACGACACCGGTGAACAGGCATGCGGTGATGTTTCGGTGGAGAGGGAGCACGCCACCTTCTGATTCCACAGACCACTTGGTCTTGAGGATGTTGTAGATGCCCATGCGGGTGGTGGAGTAGAGTGTCTGGTAGTGGACGGTGGCAGAGACACCGAAGAAGAGGGTTGTGGTGCCCTCGTACCAGAGGATCTGGAGACTGACAGAGATGGGACTTAGGTGGAGGAGAAGTGTAGGCACAGGTGGGAGGGGTAAAGGGATGGCTGCCGCGGCGGCACTACCACCGTTGTGGAAGGGGAGGGTGCGGCGGAGGTTGGAGACAAAGACTGCAGGGGTAGGGACTGGGTCTGCAAGGGCTTCCCCTTGGAGCTGCATTCGAACCTTGATGAGGTCGAGTGGGTGGGTGGAGCAGTCGGCCACAATGGAAGCAATATCGCCTTCGACGAATCCCTTAACACCCATGGCTATGGTTCAACAGTCCGGAATAAGTCTCAAATTCAATTCACTAGCTCTCGTCTAACCAAGAAACAACCCCCTAGCATGAACATGAGTTGCTCTTTGACGCTGCTAGGTGAATCAGGGAGGCAAATTTGGTTGCTACGAACTAGGACCAATTGGGTCTGCTAAGGTCGGTGGAGACGAAGAGATGGGAGTGGACGGCGAACATGGCAGCTGACGGATGTGGTGCGGCGGAGGACCTCTGAGACATACTTAGACATCTCTAGGAGCCTTACCAACTCTTGACAATCTACAAATAGAGGACCCTACGAGGGAAGAGCATTTGAGAGGAGGTAGAGAGGACTGAGGGCTCTATAATTGGCAATGTATACACGTATTCAACTCCTACTCTAGTGATGTCAAAACCGATTTGATAATTGGAAGATCACTCGAACATAAGTGGTAGAATTATGTACTGGCAAGTGTTGTCTTTTGCCTTATTTTTTATTAAAATAGCATCAAAATTGTTGACCTCTCTCTATTCTGAATTATGTACATAGTATTTTGTATACTATATTGAATCTACCGTAAGACTTTAGAAACCAGTTCATCCAGGATGTGTTTGATTTTATTACTAAACTAGCATTAAGACAGTAGTAGATCAACTCATACTAGACTTCTTACTCAATTTGTATTGATGTAAATGTTCTTAATACATATCATGAAATTTTAACTTGAATCATGGGTCTAATTTCCCAACTTGCTATAATGTCAAGGGTATACTTTTTTATTTAGATTGTATGTTGATCTTGAACTTGTTGGTAAATAATTTTTTGAGGTATACAATCTGATAATCATATCAAGGTGTTCAAGATTCAATGTATGTGGTAAGTGTGTTGAGAATATCGTACATGAGCTAGGACATGATTTGGAAGGGCACTATAGCTTGCAAATTTATGGATACTCATATTGTCATAAGCAAGTGTCATCTGTAACATGGATAGTCACATTGTAATAGGTAAGAGCCAACCGTAATGTAGGTGACAATTTTGTAATATGGATACTCATATTGTAATAAGCAAGTGTCATCTGTAATATGGACAGTGACATTGTAATAAGCAAGAGCCAACCGTAATGTAGGTTACAGTTTTGTAATATGGATACTCATATTGTAATAAGCAAGTGTCATATGTAATATGGACAGTCACATTGTAATAGACAATAGTCAATCGTAATGTAGGTGACATTTTGGTAATATGGATACTCATATTGTAATAAGCAAGTGTCATATGTAATATGGACAGTCACATTGTAATAGACAAGAGCCAACTGTAATGTAGGTGACAGTTTTTTAATATGGATACTCATATTGTTATAAGCAAGTGTCATATGTAATATGGACAGTCACATTGTAATAGGCAAGAGCCAACCGTAATGTAGGTGACAACTTTGCAATATGGATACTCATATTGTAATAAGACATTGAGATCCATAAGCACCACTACAAATCTAGAAGTAGCATTACAGATCCAGAAGCACCACTATAAATCTACAAGTACCATTACAAATCAAGAAGCACCATTACAAATCCAACGCAACCATTACAAATCCAGAAGCACCATCACAAAATCATTTTCACACTTTTGATTGAGCATAATTATTCAGTACAAAATGTAACTATTTAACATATAAAGTAATTATTTAGTGTGAAAAGCAATTATTTCGCACAATAAGTAGCACTTGGTCATAAAATGTATCACATCAATTGTTAAGCACAAAAAATTCAGGTTACATGAGAGTAGTACCATTAAAAATCCAGAAGTACCATTACAGATCCAGAAGCATCACTACAAATCCATAAGTACCATTACAAATCGAGAAGCACCATTACAAATCCAACGCAACCATTAAAAATCCAGAAGCACCATCACAAAATTATTTTCACACTTTTGATTGAGCATAAATATTTGGTACAAAATGTAACTATTTAACATAGAAAGTAATTGTTTAGTGTGAAAGGTAATTATTTTGCACAATAAGTAACACTTGGTCATCAAATGTATCACATCAATTGCTAAGCATAAAACAATCAGGTTACATGAGAGTAGTTGTGTCATTACACTATTTCAGAACCAGATTAGTAGAGTATATATTATCACAGTCTACAAATTGTAGTGTATAGTTTATTTAAAATAGACAGACCAATAAACTTGGACACTACGCATGATCTACACTCCTTTGTGTTCGTTCATGCAATTTTTTTTAGATTTTGCCCGCAACAAATTCTTTTAGTGAACAACAGTATCAACAATTTCGTGTATGCAATCTGTTCATCAGATGGATCTTAAAAGGCACTTCTTTTCTTTCTTTCCTTGCATCATTTATGACAAGGTACTCATTGAGGCCTAAGAGTCTCTCAAATTGTAACCGACTCAATGTCGAACAGCTATACTGCATACAACATCCTATCTTAGTTTGTCTAAACATAGAAAACAAGGTCAAAGTAATCCAGAGCAATCTGGATGAGCTGCTGAAGAGAAAAGAAAGGTTGAATCTCTCAACCATGGTTCCCAATCTTGCTGCTCGGCAGGAGCAGAGCGGCCAATGACGTCCCAGCAAAAGGCCCAATGGCCCCGCAAAATATCCAGATGCTCTTTCACTTCCATGATCCTGCTTGCTTCCTCGCATTTTATAGCCATAGGACTACCGTACTGACATGTATTTTACTACGCGCTTAAACGCAAGTATACGCGTCGAGTAATATAGGCCTTTGTGAGGCCCGAGTCGAACTCAGGGATACGTGAATTATTGGAGACTTCTACTAACTAATCGCAATCAGCTAGGCCGAATAACAAAGTAAGGGTTGTTGTCGAAATTAAAAGAAAATCAAACGAAATAAAGAAAAAAATTGATTAAAGGTTAGTTTAATCAATTCAAAAGGATATCTTTAGGATGGCGGTTTCACCGCGGGTCAATATTGTATTAAGTTTTATATAATTCCTCACTCTTCTCTCTCTATCCGGGTAGTGGCCTGAAAACAGAATTACCCACTGTTGTGGTGTAATTCACTACTTAGGTTTAGGTTGATTCCACCGTCATAGTAATCATTCCCCTAAACTAAGCGCATTATAAATGGTCTCTCAGTTCCCACCATTAATTTTACAACTCCTTTGTCAAGGGTTTTATTGATTAATGTAGGTTTCGTCTCTTTTCAACCGTTAATCCTTCTGTCGAAGTGATTAAGGGCATTAAGTTATTATTATGGTGATCAAGCATAACAATATATATGGAGAAAACGAATCTATACCACAGATTTGAGAAAGAAAATGTGAATTATCAATATAAAATTGTCATACAATGCATTCCCGGGCTACTCCCGGTCCTAAAGATGGAGGGTTTTAGCCTCTCATGTTCATATCACACGAATACATGGTAGAAATAGGGGAATTCATAAGAAAAACGTGAGACAAGTGGGAAAACCCCTGAACGGAGAAGAACCGGCAGATCCTTGGCGTAGAATACGAACTTCCCCTCCTGTCGGTGGTGGAATTCGTCTTCGGCAGCGTCCGAATCACCCGGGATGAGCTTCTGGCCTCCGTTCTCCTTTCTCTCCTTCCTCGGCACTCGTGCAATGCGATATGAGATCCCTCCCCCGTCTGGGCGGCCGTCATTAGGTATAAGTCCCTAATTAGGTCGTCAAATAACAACAGCCGTCTGATCGAGATCAAAACAGATCCAACGCATATCTGCCGACGTCGATACCATCGACGCGGGTCGATGGTATCGACCCAGCGGATTAGCGGCAGCTTTCCTTTCATTTAGTCTGAGCGCCTGTGGTCATCTCGATAACATCGACTTGGGTCGATGGTATCGACTCTCTTTAGCGTCGGTTGTTGTCGTTTAGCGACGCTGTAGCTCTCCATGTGTCGATGGCATCGACTTGGGTCGATGGTATCAACAGTTTCCTCGCCAGCAATCTGAAGGGATCTTGATACCATCGACTTGGGTGTCGATGGTATCGACTCTGTGCTGCTCCTCTCGTCTGGCAATCTGTGGCTTGGTCGATGGTATCGACTTCCGTCGATGGTATCGACGGAAGCAAATACTTGTTTTTCCTGAAATCTCACAACAAGACCAAGTAAATCCACACAAATAATAATATTATGATAAATAATGCTCAAAATAGTAAAACAAAGGGGATTTGACATAATATGAAGGCAAAGACCGAAATGAGTGAATTATGCAATATTATCCATAAAAATGAGTAATTAGAGCACAAAACACATATGAAAAAGGTCTATAAATGCGACTCAAAATCATCGCATCAAACTCCCCTAAGCTTAAACATTGCTTGCCCTCGAGCAACTAATCCTTAGAATAGAATTGCAGATGTCAACTAAAAATCAACACACCAACCCACATCCCATGTGACTCCCACTGAACGTTCGCAAACCGGCCTTCTCTAACCACATAACAGTAATTACCCTAAAGGCGACAATAATCATCAATAAGAGAAATTATCCTTAAAACCGATGAACACTATCACATAAGGCAGTTAACATAATAAAATTCGCCGATTCAGCATTGGTGCATCTTGTGATCGCCTACACTACATTGCTCGCCCTCACTACCATCTACATGGAAGCAGTTCTCCTGATAATCATTAGTGAGGAGAAATTCACGGTGGCCTACCAATCCGAGCAACGGGTGGATGGAATGGGTGGTTCATGGAAGAACTTGGAAGTATTGCACAGTTTCAATATGCTTAAAAACAAAATGTCCTAAATGATGCAAATGCACATTAGAAATGCCCTAATGCCTAAAATTGGGTGAAATGATGCATGCACTACCCTTCCACCTCAAAATGAGATGGAAATCTACTTAAGCCACATCATGTACTCAATTTTCCTGTAATGCGAGTGATATCATGTTCCTTTCTCCCTCTTATTCCATTTTCTTCTAAATTCTCTTTCTTTTTTTTTCTTTTCTCAATTTTTTTCAGATCTTCATAATTTTTTTTTCTTTTTTTCTTTTAGCCCACATATCCATAATTGCTTAGAGATACATGTATTGAGCTATTTTCTTCATGATTGGAACTCTTTGTACTATTTCGAGTGTATGGAACAGTTTAGATCACTTTTTAAGAGAAATTGAGATACATGGTGTACTTTACGCATGTAAATCATGAGATTCATGAGTGCAACTACATGGCATGCACCTAAAGGTAATGTGCATGAATCCCTATATATTTTTTCTTTTTATGCAAAGGTATGGAAAATATCAATGCAACTCCTATCTAAATGCTATGCAGACAAAAAGGAATTAAAACTGTACTTTACTTCCAATTCTTAAGTGAATTATGTAAAACGAAGTGGAATGATCACAAGATTAGATGACTGAACCTTAGAAGAATATTATGTGTCCCTCCTTACTGACATGTGTAGTAGTTTAGAGGGTTCTCTCTCTTACATCCAATTAAGGTCTCATTACCATTTGATTAGATTAGGCACAAACAACTGTTGCTATCCACTTTTCATGAGTCAATGGGATTATAAGTGTGACATATTGTTTTAAAGTTGACATAATCAATCATTTTCATAGGATAAGTTCCCCAAGGACAACCAAGTCAAGCTATCCAAAAGACACAAAAAATTTTAAAATTCCCTTAAATTTCCCATGAAAATAGTGAGATGACAATTTTTACGACCTCCACGGTTACACTAGATAGATGTGGATCCTAAACACAACCTAAAAATGCAAGAAACAAATAACAAAGCAAAAACTAAAAACAACAAAAGAAAAGATAGAGCTGTTCCAGCTACCCCCCTAAGCTTGATTCCGACTATGGCCTCATAGTCAAAAACAAACCTAAGGGTGGAACAGAGATACCCTGATCAATCCTGTGGAGGCGGAGGTGGGTACTGCGGGGCCGTAGGATCCCAAGACGGATACTCCCCCTGGAAGCTTGGATCATATTGGGTCCTCGGCGGAGGCTGTGGATAACCTCCAAAGTAGTCCTGACTCCAGTAATGGTCATAAAAGGGCTCCTGTTGCATCTCCATCCTTTGCAACCGGTTGTGTATTTGCTCTTGGTTGGCGAGGATGAGACGCTCGTTCTCGAACATAGCCCGTTGATTATCAAGTACCCGGCTCGTAGTATCATGAATACCGGTATACATAGACATGTGCTGCTGCTGAGTCTGTTGTATATCCTGCAGCATCGTGTACATTCCCTGCATGGAGTAGGGATCCTCGGCTGGCTGCGAGGGCTGTGGTGATGGCGGCGGGGGCTGTGATGATGAAGACGCACCCGGGTGCATCCTAGGACGCTTCCGTGGTGCTACACGTGCTCGAAGAGGTGTGAAAGCCTCCTCTTCCTCCTCAGCCTCACCTCCTTGCTCGTCGTTGCCGCCTTCTTCTTCGGAGGACTCGATGGCTATGATTGGCCACCGGAAATGCTGCGCACCCTCGATGTTGAAGACGTCGTCCGGCAGTGAGCGCTCCTGGTAAGCTTGGTTGACGTGGCAATGTGCGTACGCCAACCCATCCCGGAGAAGGATAAGGTTTGAACGATGCAAGTGTTGCACGTTCACCATACTCTTTGTGGAAATCGGAGTCATGGACTGAAAATTCAGCCCCAAGTAGGACGCCAACTTGGTGATGAGCCCACCAAAATGGATCGGAGCCTTCCTTGTACTCCTCTTCACCGCCAGGACGCGCTGTAGCCAGAACGCCCCCCAGTTGCATGGTTGTCGCTTCAGGAGTGTGTAGAGGAAGAAGAGATCGCTCTCCTGAAACTTGCTCAATGCCAAATCACTCCGAGCGAAGAACATCAAGCTCAACATCCTGTGAAGGACCCGGACGAACGGGTGCTCAAAATCTGCTACCGCTGCATTATGGTAGCTCACAGTCTTTCCTGCCGGCACTGTAACTAGCTCAGCGAAGATCTTGTCGTAGTCGGTGCTGGAATCTGGGCGTCGGTGATCATGTTGGGAGTGGTTCCAGTTAAAGATGTTGTTGAACTGGACCAGCGTGATGTTGTAGTTGTTGTTGAACAGCCGGAAGGACACCCGGCCCCTGATCCACTCACGATCTGACGCCACCACATCGTTGGGCACGACGCAGACGTCGAGGGACGCCATAAACTCCGCCACCAATTCCTTGTAGGTGGCCCATTCACTGAAGAACGGCTGCCCATCCGCATGGCGCTCCAGCTCGCCTAGCCTTATGCTGGTGTGGCGTGCTTGTCCGTGAAGCACATAGGCCAAGTTGGCCTCGAAACCAAGCTCCTAAAGCATGCCCCAGTCCACATACTGAGTCGGCTCAATCTTCCGCTTCATAATCTCCTCGTAAACCTTCCTCGCCTCCATGGAAGGGTGAATCATGCGTGGGCGAGGAACGGAAGCGGTCGGGGGAGGAACAAACTCCTCGATCTCCATGGGATTTGCGCGCGATGACGAAGCTCCGGCAGCATGCACCATGGTTGCGAGAAGATGGGATTAGAAAAAGAGAGCTCGGGGAAGATGGAGAAGTGATTCTCCGCTCGGTGAAGATAAATGCTCGTTGTCGCTGCTCTTCAGTCTTGGAAGGCTCGGGGGAGTGCTCGGCGCAAAGGAGGACGTTTGCTCTAAAGGTATGACGTCAAATGACGTTGCAATTCTCCTTAAATAGACTTGGCCGGCGCCACTGTTGACCCGTCGATACCATCGACGCGGGTCGATGGTATCGACACGTCTCGCTGGTATCCGCCTCCCTCGTGAGTATCGACGGCTGACGTTTGCTGGATCGAGAAACCCGGATTGCTGACGTGTCGATACCATCGACAGAAGTCGATAGTATCGACGCAACACCCGGATCGCTGACGTGGACTCGCTATCGTCGTCGATGTCTTGGCGCAGATCGGTGACATGGATGTCGATACCATCGACGAGGGTCGATGGTATCGACTTGCTTTTATTGCGACACCGTCGTTTTGTTGCATTCAACCTGTGACCATGTCGATACCATCGACGAGGCCGTCGATGGTATCGAGTTGACTGAGCAAAATTCGTCTGAACTTCTACAGAGATCTCGATGGTATCGACTGGCGTGTCGATACCATCGACATTTTGTTGCGACCTGCCTGTAGGTATGTCGATACCATCGACGGGGGCGTCGATAGTATCGACTCAGTGTGATTTTTGCAGCTGTCAACCTGAACCCATGTCAATACCATCGACCAGTGTGTCGATGGTATCGACCCTGCCTGTGCCAGCACATTAAACAAACGGATCAAGGCATCTTCTTTAAACTAAAATTTAAAAGAAATAAAAGCAATCTATAACTACAACTAAACTATCCTAATGTACCAATGGTTGGGTTGCCTCCCAACAAGCGCCCTTCTTTAGCGTCTTAGGCTAGACGTCTTCCCAACATCTCATTCATTCATAAGTGAAATGAGTTTGACCTCATTCACTTTCCTCTTGTAGTTTTCACCAAAATACAACTTTAAGCGCTGCCCGTTCACCAAGAACGTGGCATCTCCATCACGCACAAGAATCGCACCGTGCGGTCTCACCTCTTCCACTACAAAGGGTCCACTCCACCGGGACTTCAGCTTCCCGAGATGCATCTTGAGACGGGAGTTAAACAATAGAACATTGTCTCCTTTCTTGAACGTGCGCGTCTCGATATGTCGATCGTGGATCAGCTTTGTGCGCTCCTTGTAGATGCGGGCATTATCATATGCCGTCATGCGTAACTCATCTAATTCGTTCAATTCGAACATCCTCTTTCGCCCGGCTTCATCATAGCTCAAGTTCAGCCTTCTTAGCGCCCAATGGGCCTTATGCTCCAGCTCCACCGGAAGGTGGCAAGCCCGGCCATACGCCAACCTAAAAGGCATGGTGCCTATAGGTGTTATGTACGCCGTTCTATACGCCCAAAGTGCGTCCGGTAGTAGGGCACTCCAATTTTTCCTTGTGGATGCCACTGTCCTTTCTAGAATCTTCTTGATTTCCCGATTTGAAACCTCCACTTGTCCTTGCGTCTGTGGATGATATGGGGTACCGATGTTGTGCTTGACCCCATATTTCTTCAAAAGTGTCGAAAATTTTTGGTTCCGGAAGTGTGTGCCCCCATCACTTATGATCATTCGGGGTATCCCGAACCTGCAGAATATGTTTTCTTTGACAAACCTGCACACTACGTTCGAATCATTAGTCCTTGTGGGGATTGCCTCCAGCCACTTCGACACATAATCAAAAGCAAGCAAGATATACAAATTTGAATTTGAGGACACAAAGGGTCCCATGAAGTCTATTCCCCATAAGTCAAATACCTCAACTTCCTGAAATACATTCAGGGGCATCTCTTGTCTCCTTGAAATGTTACCTGCGCGCTGGCACGGGTCACATTGCCTCACAAAATCATAGGCATCCCGGAACAAAGTGGGCCAATAGAGGTCGCTCTCCAACACTTTGGCTGCTGTACGTGAACTAGCATGGTGTACTCCCGTAGGCGACGCATGACAATGGTGGAGAACACTCTCGTACTCCACCTCCGGTACACACCTGCGAAGAATGCCATCCCTGCACTGCCTCAAAAGAATTGGGTCATCCCAAAAATAATATCTCAAAGAATGAAAGAATTTCTTTTTCTCTTGATACGACCAATCTTCCGGGATGATCCCGCAAGCCAAATAGTTAACAATATTAGCAAACCATGGTTCCTTAGAATTAGTTTTCAAAAGTTGTTCATCGGGGAACGTCTCAGTTATGGGTATGTGTAAACCTTGTTCATCTACCCTTTCTAACCTAGACAACTGGTCAGCCACCACATTTTCAATTCCCGATTTGTCCTTGATTTCAATATCAAACTCTTGTAAAAGCAAAATCCATCTAATGAGTCTAGGCTTTCCATCCTTCTTCTCCATCAAATATTTTATCGCAGCGTGATCGGTCCACACAACTACTTTAGAGCCCACTAAGTACTGCCGAAATTTTTCAAAGGCAAACACGACGGCAAGTAACTCTTTTTCTGTAGTTGTATAGTTCAATTGAGCATCATTATGTGTTTTGGAGGCGTAGAAAATCACAATGGGATTATTATCTACCCTTTGCCCCAAAACGGCTCCCACTGCATAATCAGAAGCATCACACATCAATTCGAATGGCTTTGTCCAATTCGGCGTTTGAACAACCGGAGCCGAAATCAACTTTTCTTTCAAAACCTCGAATGCGTGAAGACATTTCTCATTGAAATAAAAAACTGCATCTTTTTCCAACAATTCCGATAAAGGTTTAGCGATTTTAGAAAAATCCTTGATGAATCGCCGATAAAACCCGGCGTGTCCTAAAAAGCTTCTCACCCCTTTTACTGAGTTTGGTGGGGGTAGCTTAGAAATCACCTCAATTTTCACGGGGTCTACCTCAAGACCCTTGCTAGACACCTTGTGTCCTAGCACAATTCCTTCCGTCACCATCATGTGACATTTCTCCCAATTGAGGACCAAGTGTGTGTCCTCGCACCGCTGTAGTACCTTGTCCAAGTTATAAAGACACTCATCAAAAGACGCTCCATAAACCGAGAAGTCGTCCATTTAAACTTCAAGACAACGCTCCACCATGTCAGAAAATATGGCGAGCATGCAGCGTTGAAAAGTCGTCGGCGCATTACATAATCCAAACGGCATCCGTCGGTAAGCAAAAGTCCCGTAGGGACAAGTGAACGTAGACTTCTCTTGATCCAAAGGATCAATAGAAATCTGGTTATACCCCGAATATCCATCTAGAAAACAAAAATGTGACTGACCTGCAAGACGTTCCAAAATCTGATCGATAAATGGCAATGGAAAATGATCTTTAAGAGTTGCGGCATTCAATCGGCGGTAGTCAATGCAAACACGCCACTCGGTTACCAATCGGGTGGTGACAGGTTCATTCAAGAGATTTTTAGTGACAGTGATTCCCCCCTTTTTGGGGACTACCTGTGTGGGGCTCACCCACGTCGAATCTGATATAGCATATATGATCCCTGCAGCAAGAAGTTTTATGACTTCCTTCTTCACGACCTCCATCATGCTCGGATTCAAACGTCTTTGAGGCTGAATGACTGGTTTGGCTCCCTCCTCGAGCCGAATCTTGAGCTGGCAAAGTGTAGGGGAGATCCCCTTGATGTCCGCGACTGACCACCCAAAGGCTCCACGGTGGTTCTTGAGCACTATCAGTAGTTGCTCCTCCTCATCCACACTCAAGTATGCAGATACAATCACTGGTAACTTGTCCTTCTCAGCTAGAAAGACATACTTAAGATGCGGGGGCAGTGGCTTCAACTCCAACTCCGGCGGACAAATAAGAGATGATTGCAGCGGTGGGGGAAGTGTACCTAAATCTTCATAGTGCCTCGTGTAGAAACATGGAAGCATCTGAAGCATTTTGGCGCACTCCTTGAGTGAAGTACTCCGCATCCAATCATAAGTGACATTTAGCAAACACGCCTCCAATGGAAATTCTGGATATGCATCAAAAACTGAAGTACTAATAGCCTCATCCTCCCAAGAAGGTGAAATGTCCTCATTCTCATCATTTGGAAATCCAACAGCCTTGCATAAAGAGACAACTTTTGTTTGCTCTATAATGTCTACAGCTAAGGTCCCTCTATCCATCTTGATCATCACATGAGCCATATCCAAGAATGTCTTCCCAAGACAAAGTGAGATATTGTGCTCCACATGTTTCACCATGTTACACTGTGCTTTTGCTTTAGTGGATGCATTGCTAGCGGGCATGACCATCTCAAAGCGATCATCCGCAATGCCCAAGGTCAAGCGACCTCTTCCCATCTCCGAGATCATATCGGCTGTTGCTTGGAATGGGCGTCCAAGTAGCAACTAAATTGCCATGCTCGTCTTGCATTTCCATAACCACGAAATCAGCCGGAAAAACAAAGCGGTCTACCTTTACCAAGACATCCTCACAGATTCCATACGGTTTCACCATAGAATTATCGGCCAGTTGGATAGTCATGTTGCTTGGCCTTGATTCCTTTAATCCAAGCTTCTTGAATGTAGAAAGGGGCATCAAATTGATGCTTGCCCCAGAATCACAAAGTGCCTCTCCAAATTTGAACTTCCCGATAAAGCAAGAAATATTGAAACATCCGGGATCCTGTCTCTTTGGTGGAAATGCCCATAATGAAAGCACTTACTTGCTCCTTCAGCACCACGACCTCAGTGTCGGGTATTTTCCTCTTCTTAGTGATGACATCTTTTAGGAACTTCTCGTAAGACAGGATTTTCTCAATTGCCTCTAACAAAGGAATATTCACTGATAACTTCCTAAAGCTATCCAGAAATTTCTTGAATTGTGCATCCACCTTCCTTGCCTTTGCGCTATTGGGATAGGGGACCGGAACAGTATGTGCCCTTTGATGAGGTGGCACATAGGGTGTCAATTTCTACGGTTCCTCCTCAGTAGCTTGTTCTTCATTGCCATCCACAGCTATGTCTTCACCTTGCCCCGTGACAGGTGTGGGCTGCTCCTTGATGATTGCATCTTCAACTTTGTCCTGCGGTGTGCTTGTGTCATCCGCCCTTGGATTCAACACTTTCTTACCGCTCCTCAGTAGGATATCCTTGGCCTGCTGGTTTCCCCCGGGAACATTGGTGTTCCCCGGAAAACCCGGATGTGCCGGCTTCTTCAAACTTGCAATTTCAGCCGCCATCTGCGCCATGGAAGTCTCTATAGTTCTCATTTGAGCCCCATGACTCTACAAAGTCTGCCCAAATTGGTTCATGAATTCACCCTGTTGCTTGATTTGTTGCCCAAATGTGTTCATTAACTCCTGGTTTTGTTTGATGACCTGATTGAGCAACTCTGTGCTCTTGTCCTCTGTGGCTGGTGCAGGCTTGGCGTCTAGATCCTGCAAAAAATTATTTGGATCCTTCCATGAGAATTTCTTGTCCTTTCGCCATGAATAGTCATTGTTCCTGTACCCTTGTTGTTGCCTCATTTACTTGACTTGAGCCTCCTCCTCGGACTCATTGTCTTCCTTCTGCAGTAGCTTCTTTGCGAGAAGATCCATCTTCTCATTTAACTCTCTCATTGCCTTTGACTCACTGGCAACTCTTGCTTGCTCAACTGGGCCTCTCTCTCTTTCTCCCCAAGATTGCTTTCGTGCCATGTTCTTCAGTATTTCCCAACATCTCGTATCAGTGTTGTTCAAGAAAAATCCTGAACCGGTTGAGTCTAAGTTGCTTCTATCATGCTCGGAGAGAGCAAAATAGAAGATCTTCACCTGTGTCTCCTTGTCCAGTTCATGATGTGGACATCTCCTCAACATGACCTGGAATCGCTCCCAAGTCTCAGAATATGTTTCACCCGCCTGTTGGGTGAAATTGTGAATCTTCCTAATCATGTCATTGGTCTTCTCAGGAGGGAAAAACTGTTGGATAAATTGGACATTATGATAAATCCATTTGTTTCGATGATGACAAACATTTCATTCTTGTTGATCTAACGTGCTACTTGAGTGTGCAGGATTAAGGTGGATGACAAAGCAACTAGGGAAAATCCAAAAAGCTTACATATTTATATTTCCATGCAATGTAATCACTATTGTATAAACTTGTACAAATATATAATGTACAAGTACTTAGATTGCATGTAAATCAAGCGTTGGATCTTCCTAGCTAATCACCACACTTAGATAGGTCATCTCCTTCAAATAGGATCACATATGCACACTCATACACATGCTTAGTGGTTAATTAAAAGATTGAAAACAGAGTCAATCTCGGTTGACCACACTCCTCGACCGAGACACTCTCGGTCGACAAACTTCTCGACCGAGAATGACCCAAGTAGACGTTAGACACAGCTAACAAAGTAGTTGGCAGTTGCAAATGAACGTTGATCCAGAGAGCCTGTCGGTCGACAAAACTTCGACCGAGAAGGTATCTCGGTCGACAAAGTGTCGACCGAGATGGTCTCTGACAGCAACTGCAGAATAAAGTAACTAGCCGTTACTAATGCACCTAACTTATATCTAACGACTAGTTAAGCACTTAGAAGCCCCTAGAAGTTGTCTAGAATGTCCTTAAGTATCCATAGGCCACTCCTATAAATAGGACATGCCTTAGGACACCAAAACACCTAAGATATACTTGTGCTATACTTGAGCTTGAATACTCACTTGCAATCTGTTTTAGAGCAATAGAGCAATTCCTACACTTGCCATTCATTCCTATTGCTCCCATTTCGTGTCCTATAGGCTAGTATCTTCTATCCACTACAATCACATTGTCATACACATTGGTTAGGAGATCTATACGCTTGATATAGGCAAATCAAGCCTTGTGCTTACAACGGTATTGTAATTTCTATTTTCCTTCTTGTTCCTTTTTATCCTTTGTACTCTCCTTGCTACTCCTAGGGTTGGAGGCTGCGGATTGGAGAGGGTTGACTTCTCAGGTGGAGAAGGGGACTTCAAGCTACTTCAAGAAGGCTATCGCACGGGAAGCTACTTCAGAAGGCTGGTGCAACGGGAGTTGGTGCACCTACTTCAAGGGAAGGCTGCTTCAAGGTTGGGCGATTACTTCTAGGTGAAGGCTGCTTGAAGGGTTTGGGAAAAGAAATTGTATTTTATGTAAAGTCCTTGCGAGGTAATAAAATAAATTTCTTTTCAAATCCCGGTTGGGTAAGCAACCGGGTAGTGGACTGACGGCTATAGTATTTGCTATAGTTGGAACCACTCTAAACCTTGTGTCTCCTTGTCCAATATCTTCATTGTGGTTGTTTGAGTTAAATTATTATTAAAATCTTTATAAAACTCTATTCACCCCCCCCCTCTAGTAGTTTTCAGTTGGTATCAGAGCAGGCTTCAAGGAACCCTAACCAGGTCTTGAAGAATGAAGGGAGGAGGTGACTACGACCGCAGACAAAGGAGCAACTTGGACCAACTTTCAACAAGCTGCAATTGGTGTTTAGGAACGAACCATACAACAATCGGCTGTCCATGGAAAGAAAAGAAGAAAGAGGTCCATAAGAATTGTTTCATTGCTACAATCAATGAGGAGGAAGAAGAAGAGGTAAGCCTTCTTGACTTATCAAAAGAAGAGCTAATTTCCAGTCTTGAAGAAACACACAATAAGTATATTGAGTGCAAGAAGAAGTTAAAGAAATCTAGTAAAACAATTGATGAGTTAAATGCTAGACTTCTTACCCTTACATCTGAAAATGACGATTTATATGCCAAATTGAATACTCTTGGTTTTGAAAAAGATAGCATTGTTTCTAAAAATCGGACTTTAAAATCATCTCAAAGTAGTAGTGAGGTGAAGATTTTTACTCTAGAATCAAATTATGATCTCCTATATCAAGAAAAGGTTGAATTACTTGCAAGGTTAAATGATTTTCAAAAACAACCTATTTTGTGTACACATCTAGATTATGATCATATAGTGAAAGAAAGGAATTCTTTATCATCCAATCTAGATCAAGCAAAACTAGATATTAAGAAAAGAATGGATGAGATCGTTAAGTTGCAACAAGAAGTTAGTAGGTTAAGCAACAATGGAATCCTTGATAGAATATTGGATAATTCCTATCATCAAATAGGGAGAAGAGGACTAGGTTATAAGCCCAAAGGGAAAACTCATCAACAACCTAGTTGGAGAAAGACACGAGCACATCAAGCCACATTTGTACCAAAGAACAACCTAGAACAAAACCATAGAAAAAGACTTGAGGTTGATTCTATATGTTGCCGTTATTGCTCACGTCTTGGACATTACTCTTTTTCATGCCCATACAAGAAAAAGAATGTTGAGTTAGTATGGGTTCAAAAACCCCCAAATTGAATTGGTTAGACTAAGTTGAGATATGACCAAAGACTTTAATTTGCATATCTTTATGTCTATCTCAACTTAACATATAGATAACAAATTTATATACATTAAGGTTAATCAAAACTTAAAAGATTTGAATATAATTAGTTGAGATATAATCTAAATGTTACTTTGATATTCATATGTTTATCTCAAACTGATCTTTGAAATAATTGAATTAGATACAGTCTATATTTTGCTTGAAATCGACTTCTGAACACTTTTCAGAAACTTGGTCGGTCGAGCATTTGTCGACCGAGTGAACATTCGGTCGAACGAATCTCGACCGAGCATGTCACTGATTTACAGACTGATGTAAAATTGCTGAAATTGATCAAAATTGCTATATATTTGTGATTAATGACTGTAAAATAAAGTATAAATCATGGAAATTATCCTTGAAAGTCTACTTGAGATTAATTTGGTTTATTCTCTGAATAATCTAAGTCAAAAATTAAAATTATGCTTAGTTTTAAAGGAAATTTCTGTTTTTATCATTATATGCTCTTATTGTTCTATCATTACATAGGCAAGCAAAAGAATCTATTGATGATATATCTCTTAGAAATGCTTGCAAAGAATATAATGTTTTCAATTGATATATTTAAAAGATTTGAAATATTCATTGTGCTTTCATGATTAGTATCATTTAAATACGCATCAAAATTGATTTAAATGCTTAATTGGAAATCTACAATTTCTGCCTCTTGGTTAAAACAAAATTTAGCCAAGGGGCGCTATGGTCGTAGTCAAGGATGACCTAAAATAAGCTTTGACAAAATGCTTATATTGACATCATTTTATTGTACTTAATCTTAGTATACGTTTGATAAAGGTCAAAATCAAAATTTAAAATCATTTGTGACCTTAGAAGCCTTAAATTGTAAGATTAAGGGGGAGATCATAAAAACAAATTTGATTATTTGATTAAGAAGCGTACAAAAATATTGTAAACATCATTTGAAGCCTATTATGACCTTAGTATTTTTACTCTTGGTTATGAAGAAATCAACAAATTTCATAAAATGATATATCTTGTTCTTAAAGGAATTCTCTAGACAAATTAGGGGTTAACATCCCGTGCATTTGGCTAGAGAAATTTTTATGTACTCTAAGATTAAAGAATTCTCATTTCATTTTTAGGGCTTAACATCCCTTGTAAAATGGATGAGAAATCAATACACAAATGCCATGAACTTAAAAGGACTCTCATTTAATTTAGGGCTTAACATCCCTTGATAGATGAGAAATAAATATACATTCATAAGCTTAAGGGAATCTCATATCATTTCAAGGCTTAACATCCTTTGCAAATGATTGAGAAACAAATTGTGGATAAATTAGACATAAAACCATGTTCCTAATAGGATATCTATTTAAGAGGGAGCTTAATATAAAATTAAGGGGGAGAAGAAATAAAATGTTTAACCTGGATATCTTTTTGAAATGACAAAGGGGGAGAAAGAATATAAAATCAAAAATATAAATATAAATGAGTTCCATCTTGATGGCCAGCACTCACTTGTCAAACAAGAATGGCTACAAAAGGTAATCTTCAGGTATGAAACTCACATGCTTTATATTTCCTTATTTCATATTTTAGGAAATGTTTGTCATCTTCAAAAAGGGGGAGATTGTTGGATAAATTGGACATTATGATAAATCCCTTTGTTTCGATGATGACAAACATTTCATTCTTGTTGATCTAACGTGCTACTTGAGTGTGCAGGATTAAGGTGGATGACAAAGCAACTAGGGAAAATCCAAAAAGCTTACATATTTATATTTCCATGCAATGTAATCACTGTTGTATAAACTTGTACAAATATATAATGTACAAGTACTTAGATTGCATGTAAATCAAGCGTTGGATCATCCTAGCTAATCACCACACTTAGATAGGTCATCTCCTTCAAATAGGATCACATATGCACACTCATACACATGCTTAGTGGTTAATTAAAAGATTGAAAACAGAGTCAATCTCGGTCGACCACACTCCTCGACCGAGACACTCTCGGTCGACAAACTTCTCGACCGAGAATGACCCAAGTAGCCATTAGACACAGCTAACAAAGTAGTTGGCAGTTGCAAATGAACGTTGATCCAGAGAGCCTGTCGGTCGACAAAACTTCGACCGAGAAGGTATCTCGGTCGACAAAGTGTCGACCGAGATGGTCTCTGACAGCAACTGCAGAATAAAGTAACTAGCCGTTACTAATGCACCTAACTTATATCTAACGGCTAGTTAAGCACTTAGAAGCCCCTAGAAGTTGTCTAGAATGTCCTTAAGTATCCATAGGCCACTCCTATAAATAGGACATGCCTTAGGACACCAAAACACCTAAGATATACTTGTGCTATACTTGAGCTTGAATACTCACTTGCAATCTGTTTTAGAGCAATAGAGCAATTCCTACACTTGCCATTCATTCCTATTGCTCCCATTTCGTGTCCTATAGGTTAGTATCTTCTATCCACTACAATCACATTGTCATACACATTGGTTAGGAGATCTATACGCTTGATATAGGCAAATCAAGCCTTGTGCTTACAACGGTATTGTAATTTCTATTTTCCTTCTTGTTCCTATTTATCCTTTGTACTCTCCTTGCTACTCCTAGGATTGGAGGCTGTGGATTGGAGAGGGTTGACTTCTTAGGTGGAGAAGGGGACTTCAAGCTACTTCAAGAAGGCTATCGCACGGGAAGCTACTTCAGAAGGCTGGTGCAACGGGAGTTGGTGCACATACTTCAAGGGAAGGCTGCTTCAAGGTTGGGCGATTACTTCTAGGTGAAGGCTGCTTGAAGGGTTTGGGAAAAGAAATTGTATTTTATGTAAAGTCCTTGCGAGGTAATAAAATAAATTTCTTTTCAAATCCCGGTTGGGTAAGCAACCGGGTAGTGGACTGACGGCTATAGTATTTGCTATAGTTGGAACCACTCTAAACCTTGTGTCTCCTTGTCCAATATCTTCATTGTGGTTGTTTGAGTTAAATTATTATTAAAATCTTTATAAAACTCTATTCACCCCCCCTCTAGTAGTTTTCAAAAACCTCTCGAAGAAAACCTCTACCATATGATCCCATGATTCAACAAACTCATCGTCGAGGTTATGTAGCCACTCTCTCGCTATTCCTGCCAGGGAACTTGGGAATAACTTGAGGTACAGAACATCCTGTGGGAACCTATCTATCTTCACCATATAACAGTTTTCAACAAACTGACTAATGTGTGCCACTGGATCCTCATTCTTCAGCCCGTGAAATGCGTTTGATTTAACCAAGTTAATCAATGCTGGATCGATCTTGTAGGTTGGAATGTTGAGCCCCTGTTTCTTTATAGGCCCCTTTGAAGCTGATGAAGAAGACGCTTTGATCTTCTCCCATATCGTCTGTGGTTCGGCCATTTCTTCTACTTGCTCTTGCTCAGATTCAGAATCTATGTCGCTTTGGTGATCTTGCTCGTAGTAGTCCTCGTCCTCTGGTCCCGGAGATGGAACCTCAGGTGTGCGATTCGCGTAGTCTGTGCTACATGTATGCACCATGCAAAGTACCTTAAATAAGAAGATCGGGGTTCAGTACTATGCTTTGAACGAGTAAACACAATTATAGAGAAATTTAAGAATATTTAAAATTGTTTCAAAATAATAATAAAAAAAATGTGGCCTAGAGTGGCCGCTCTTAGCACTCAAAGTGCCAATAATTCGCCGTATCCCCGGCAACGGCGCCAAAAACTTGACGTGTATTTTACTACGCGCTTAAACGCAAGTATACGCGTCGAGTAATATAGGCCTTTGAGAGGCCCGAGTCGAACTCAGGGATACGTGAATTATTGGAGACTTCTACTAACTAATCGCAATCAGCTAGGCCGAATAAGTTGTTGTCGAAATTAAAAGAAAATCAAACGAAATAAAGAAAACAATTGATTAAAGGTTAGTTTAATCAATTCAAAAGGATATCTTTAGGATGGCGGTTTCACCGCGGGTCAACATTGTATTAAGTTTTATATAATTCCTCACTCTTCTCTCTCTATCCGGGTAGTGGCCTGAAAACAGAATTACCCACTGTCGTGGTGTAATTCACTACTTAGGTTTAGGTTGATTCCACCATCGTAGTAATCATTCCCCTAAACTAAGCGCATTATAAATGGTCTCTCAGTTCCCACCATTAATTTTACAACTCCTTTGTCAAGGGTTTTATTGATTAATGTAGGTTTCGTCTCTTTTCAACCGTTAATCCTTCTGTCGAAGTGATTAAGGGCATTAAGTTATTATTATGGTGATCAAGCATAACAATATATATCGAGAAAACGAATCTATACCACATATTTGAGAAAGAAAATGTGAATTATCAATATAAAATTGTCATACAATGCATTCCCGGGCTACTCCCGATCCTAAAGATGGAGGGTTTTAGCCTCTCATGTTCATCTCACACGAATACATGGTAGAAATAGGGGAATTCATAAGAAAAACGTGAGACAAGTGGGAAAACCCCTGAACGGAGAAGAACCGGCAGATCCTTGGCGTAGAATATGAACTTCCCCTCCTGTCGGTGGTGGAATTCGTCTTCGGCAGCATCCGAATCACCCGGGATGAGCTTCTGGCCTCCGTTCTCCTTTCTCTCCTTCCTCGGCACTCGTGCAATGCGATATGAGATCCCTCCCCCGTCTGGGCGGCCGTCATTAGGTATAAGTCCCTAATTAGGTCGTCAAATAACAACAGCCGTCCGATCGAGATCAAAACAGATCCAACGCATATCTGCCGGCGTCGATACCATCGACGCGGGTCGATGGAATCGACCCAGCGGATTAGCGGCAGCTTTCCTTTCTTTTAGTCTGAGCGCCTGTGGTCATCTCGATACCATCGACTTGGGTCGATGGTATTGACTCTCTTTAGCGTCGGTTGTTGTCGTTTAGCGACACTGTAGCTCTCCATGTGTCGATGGCATCGACTTGGGTCGATGGTATCGACAGTTTCCTCGCCATCAATCTGAAGGTATCTTGATACCATCGACTTGGGTGTCGATGGTATCGACTCTGTGCTGCTCCTCTCGTCTGGCAATCTGTGGCTTGGTCGATGGTATCGACTTCCGTCGATGGTATCGACGGAAGCAAATACTTGTTATTCCTGAAATCTCACAACAAGACCAAGTAAATCCACACAAATAATAATATTATGATAAATAATGCTCAAAATAGTAAAACAAAGGGGATTTGACATAATATAAAGGCAAAGACCGAAATGAGTGAATTATGCAATATTATCCATAAAAATGAGTAATTAGAGCACAAAACACATATGAAAAAGGTCTATAAATGCGACTCAAAATCATCGCATCACGTACCTCCTCCTCTGATGCCTCGTCTTCCTCCTACTACAACTGCTTTGATGGGTGGTCCAACGCCTCAGCAGTAGAAGCAGTGACGACGCTCCCACTCGACGAGAACGACCCCAATGACATGCTCCTCCTGGATGTCCTCGCTTTGGCCAACAACGATGTTCTCGAGCTGCCAACAACACAGCAGGTGAATGCCCAGTCCCCATCCTCACTTGAAGGGAGCGCGTCTAAGGCAAGCACCAACAACACCACCACAACTGCCACAGACCCTTGCTCTCCAGTGGAAGATGCCTCGGGTGGGACAGGTAGAGCGTCGATAATGTTCAGAGGCGTCAGTCGCCGGACATGGGGAAAGTTTGTTGTCAAGATCTGCGAGTCCACTAGGAATGGTGCCCCAGTCTGGCTGGGCACTTTCGATACACCTGAGGAGGGCACTTTGTCTTACTATCAGGCGGCCTTTTTGATGCACGATGCAGCGGCGGTGCTCAACTTCCCAGAATCTAGAGTAAGGGAGTCCCTGGAAGGTGTCAACATCAGAAGGTTGTCATCCACTGTGCCCAGTGCATCACCTACAATCGTACTAAAGTGGAGGAACTCGTCCCTCGGGAGGACCAACAGTAGCAGCAACAGTGACAAGTTCAGCGGGATAATTCATAGAAGACGGAAGTACATCGTCTATTTATTTACTAATGGTGCCACCACACTTTCAAAGCACAGGTAGATTAACTTGTTTCCCAAACGCACAAGCAAATAAACACCCATATATATATATATATATATATATATATATATATATATATATATATATATATATATATATATGTGTGTGTGTGTGTGTGTGTGTGTGTGTGTGTGATTATGTGAATGAAGATCGTAACTTGGCAGGAGAAACTCTATAGATAAAGAATGACATGTTATGATAAGAAGCTATGCAATGGTCTAGTCGACAGATTGGGTTGGGCACACCCTCGATGATTTTTGAACACATGATCACAACCTAAATGTGCACCCCATAGTGATGGATGCCTCAACACCTAGGATTGGTTACATTTACATGACAAGCACTGAGTTTGACCTTTGACTATAATCTAGGATGCATTTTGAGGATGAAATTCCCTTTTAAACATGTACAAATGTGACAAAGTAACTTTTCTCTCTCATTCAATAACACACATCTTCATTGAAATTATGATCATTTTCACTTCATGATGCTTGTTTTGGACAAGTATATAACATCTTAATCTATTGATGTGCAATTGATATGTTGGAATTATGACTATTTTATTTATATATAAATGTAATAAGGTGAGTGTTGAAATCAACCTTTGTAATGAAATTTAAATTTTGAGACCAATCAACGTCCTTATTTTGTCCTAAAATATTTTATACAAGAAGATGGTGAAATTTCTAAACTAACAGTGAACATTTCACTTCAAAATGAGCTATGGATCAAAACTTATGAATTTTAGAAGTTGGTCCTAGAAACCCAACCTTGTGTTTGTTTCACTTAAATAACTTAGCTATCTGGACCAACCCCTGGTAATCAATCAGAATGCTTTGTTGGTGATCCACTATAACATCCCAAATTTTCAAGAATAACTTAAGTCCAATAATGTGGTTTTCTTAAATCGAAATAGTTGATGGTTTTAATGAAAAAAGACCATGATATGGTATTTCGTATAAGAAATTGAAGTAAGATGGGACTGAAATAGATTTTCTCCTTTATCTATGCATTATGTGTTGCAATTAAGCCAATAGTAATTCCCATCTCCTTTCTCTCTCTTCAAATCTAGAAAATGTTTAAAGGAAATAATATAGATAGAGAAAAGACCTAGAATTTGAAAATATGTATATAAAATAAAGACCATGGTCAAGAAGTCTTATTTTTCCTTTTATGGCTTTTAATATAAGAGGAAAGTACAATTTATCTCTTTTTCTCTACCCCAAGAAAGTTATCCAAAAGACATACAAAGACATAGGAGTAGATGATGATTGATAATCTCGTGTTTGGACTCAAAAGAATAATTATTGAAACATGTTGCACATTATCTAATCTTTTAATGCATAAAATCAAGATTTGTGCAAATATAAAAATTATGAGCAAAACATATGTAAAACTCAAAATTTATTGACTAAGAAGGATCAAGACAGCCTGTTTAGTGCCTGGACAAATTTTGGTACCGTTTTGACTTGGTTTGACCCCTCAAAATCATTAGGGAAGGTTTTCATATAATTTTATTAAGAATTCAATTTGAATTCAATTAGTGCATTGCACAACCCCATAGTTCATAATTTTATGCAGTTGTCATGCTCTCTTTTAATTTCTTTCCTTTTCTTGCATGATCTGATGACTAGGATTAATTCATCCTTGGGCTAATGGTCGCAACATCATCTCCCTCCTCTATTTATTTCATAAGTCAAGGATCCATTTCATAGGCTCCCCTTCCTTGAGCATGTTCTCCATGATCCACTCACCTCTTATCTAGATTTGTTTGCCTTCATTTTTGTTTCATCATCCTGATTAAAATCAGCCTTTGCTTGCCTCCCTTTGAGGGTTGTTGATGAAATTCCTGAAGTAGGGTTATTACCCTCTCCACTACAGTTTTACAAACAACCTCGAAGCCAACCCCACACATAAAAGATGTTGTAGAAAGCACCACTGCCCCTCCAAATATTATCCTCCACCCTCAATTGATGCCTAGTGTTTCCAAGGTCCCCGCCTACTCATCTTTGCCAATGACCTCAGCCTCATTTGGTCCTGTTATGCACCCTCGTGTGCAATTGAAGCTTCGCTGAGCATCACACTTACCACTTAAATGTTTCAGAATCGTTTGCTCACCCTATGATAGCCCCATAATTTGTACCCTCTAGGATAAAAATCTGTTACCAAGGGTTCTTATCACAATGATGCCCCAAGGGCCCTCTGGCCTCTCTGGGTAGACGGGAAAGGTTAGGGGACCTCAGGGAATATTCCCCCACAACGTTTTCCTTGTAGTTTTCCCTTACACCACCATTCCTGATAACATATTTTCCTCCCCTATTTCTTTGGTTTTGTGATGAACTCAATGGCCACAATAGCCCCTTTCCTTACATTTTTCTCTTGTGATCTTCAATTTGAAATTGTAAAGATTTCCATCTCATTTCCTACTACCTTTGTTGTGTGTCCCCAATTCCAGACTTTAGTTTTCCCTCAACCATGGCCGAAATGGAATAGGATCTCTAGCACACTCTAGACGCCATGAGTTGGCTCCCTAGCTTCGTCGAGATGTGGTGAACTCGCCTACAGTCTTGGAAACTTGAACACATACAGATTCTTTGACATTTGATTGGAGGTATTATGCCTTAGTGAAGCTCCTTAGAGCCAAGAGCAGAAGACAACAATGGCAAGGGAAAAAGTACCCTAATGTCGATGACGATCTAGTTGAATACTTTTAATTACAAGGGAAATTTCAGGTTTTTCTATGTGCCATGCATTTATTTTGCGGTGAAGCGTGATGCCCATGTGGTAGTCCCTAATTGGGACATGAGAGCATGGGCTCAGGTCTAGTATCCACTATGTCGGATAATAGTGTCTATGTGGCATTTTTGTGATTTTTTATTGGCATGATCTTCCAAAATTTACATTAGATCATTGGATGCTTAGAAAAATGAGAAAAAATATGTTTTGGAAAGGGTTTTCATGTGGAACTCGAATGCTTAGGTTTTGGAGTCTATTTTCCTTTAAGTAAACCCTCTTTTTCTAAGGAGTTACAATTAGGGTCCAGGTGATGAATGAAATACAAAATGATATGTCCAATACTATGAATAGGTTGTTTAGGGTTCAATGAATCCCAGGAACGTGACCAGGGTTTCTTAAACCTAAGAAAAGCATTTAGGACTTCTCTAACTGAAAGTTAATTGGTTGGTTCCTATGATATTTATATTTTTCAAACCTAGTACATTTACATGCTTCTTAAATAAGACCTTCATGTCCAACGTCTAATCAAGATATGCAAGCAAGATTTTACAATACTTTATAATTATGACATTTCATATGATTGACATCTTCAATAGAGATGTGTCATGGGATAATTAATGTCCATGACTTAAGAAGGATAAATGATATATATATATTTATCATATTTCTTATTTTTTTTTCATATGAATGCTCAAGATAAGAAATGCAAGTAAGATTTCCATACTTCCATGGTTATGTGATATAACCATGTATTAAGTTTTAAGTACAAATTTGTTATTAGGATTTCTTATGTATATATAGATGTAACTATCTATTAAGATTTCAAGTAGAAGATTTCTTATATATGTAGATATCTAAGAACTAAGAAGTTAAATAGATTGCTTTGAATGATTAATATCTGAATTATAAGTACAATGTAAGAATATAAGTTTTAAACATATTAAGATGTGGTCTAATTAAAAAAAAAGGTACTATCAAGATCATAATGTATTTTAAGATGATATTATAATGCATTAGGATATGATTAAGTTTCAAGATAAGATTTTATATGATTCTTGTTTTAAGATTTAAGGTTTAAGAGTTAAGCTCATATGAATACATTAAGATCAGATTTAATCAAATTTTATTGAGATTCATTTATCTTGTCAAAATCCATGTTTTAGATATTTGATACTTAAGCTACCTTCATCCTATATTTACGTATATAGTTCAATCTATTTTCTTAAGTTTTTAAACTCTAATATCATAAATCTAATATCCAGAGAAAAGTTATCTATTAGTTAATAGTTTCATATTCATGTTTATCCAGATAAAAAAAAAATCAGATTTAAATTTAGACATAGATTACTCATTGTGTGAGTAGCAAGATATTGAGTAAAGATACATGATAATATGTAGTAATTGAAATTTAGATTTATATTTAGATGTAGATTTAGTTCAGAATTCAAGAATAGAGAATTGTATTTAGAATTTAGTACATGTTTAGTGCTCAGTATTTAGTTTTAGGTAAGTTCATAATAGGAATTTAGTAAGCTTAGATTTAAGGTAATTAATTCAGAACCTTCACATAATACATCATATAATAAGTCCTCATTCAGAGAGTCATGAGATGATTCAAAGGTATTTATTGCCAATTCAAAGGAGTGTTTACTCCATTTCAGAGATACTTTGGTACCAATAGAGAGTGTGTTGCACCGTAGAGGACAGTTAGGTGTCAACAGAGGGCTTGTGCCAACAGAGTGTCTGTTGCACCACAGAGGACACTTCGGTGTCAGTAAAGGAGGACTTATTTTATAATAGTGGCTATAATCAGATAAAAATCATAAATAGAAGATACATACAATCTCATCCTTGAATATGATGAGAGAGATTTAGATAAGATATTTGTGACCCAAGCACTTTGGTGGATGTCTTGAGACCCATGTACCAAAATACATATCTCAAGAGAAAGATAGAGCAGAAAGATAACATTATATTAAAGAAATAAGAGATAATAAGTTTTAGATTTTACTCAGATCTTGATTTTTGTTTTATATTTATAATGTGCAAGAATATTTTGTATCATTTCATTTCTTCAGAAATGTTTATTTTAGGATACTCATGCCACTTACTCTAACAACTATTTTTCCCAATGCATGGTTGGGGATTTGATTTTCGCAGTATTTGGAGCAATTGAAGAACAAAAGAACAACCAAAGGACTGGGAGATTTTTCAATCATCGCCTGGTGGGGTTCCATTTACCAAGCTGATCTAGAGATTTATATATCATTTGCATATGTTTAGTCATATCATCAACTAGATTATATTCTATAAGATGGATCAGTTGTAGTTTCCTTTTTCCAAGAACTATGCACGAATCCAATTTCATCCAATGCAAAGTGTTTCATTTATTCAAATTGCAAAGATCACCATATTGTTACACCCCTCGAGTAGGAATGCTTCTACTCACTGATATTTATATGTTGTGAAAATTGGGGTGTTACATCATGGTGTCAGAGCAATTTGGTAAATGGCCACTAGGAAAAGATGATTCTCATAGTCACCCTAGAGTGAAGATGTGAGATTAGGGTTTAGGAATGGATTCCCAAGGAAAGATACCATGACCCAAAATGACTAGGGTTTTCACCTTAGAAGAGATAGAGATGTTAGAGATAGATGATTACCTAGCTTATCTCTCAAGCATCAACCTAGTCATAGCTAAATGAGATAGCCTCTCCATTCTCATAAGCACTAGACTTTTGATGCATCTCTCCTTTCTAACAAGTCCATGTGGTATGGGACACATATATTAGTAGGTTAGTGAGAGGTAGCATGCAAGATCCCACATCTCTAGGTATGTGTCTGATGATCGTATATCTAGAAATGTAGGAGGTACCTAAACACCTAAGCTTAAATGTCAATTTGCACGTAACGTTAGTAAGTCATGACAAGGTTGATGTAGATGCCCTAAGTTTAGTGGTAAGTTTCGTTTAATAAACCCTAAGTATAGTTTGAGATGGAGATAAGGAGATGGTTAAACTATATTCACTTGGAACTTTTATGAAATTTGAATATCACATGTTACATATCTCTTTTTATGCAAAAAAAAAGAACATAAGTTCCCCTTGATATGTGAACTATCAATGGATGAAGAGGTAAGCAAAACACTAAGTGGGTAGTACCCTAATGAAAATTTTGAGGATTTTTATTTTATTTTAAGGTGGGTAGAATTTTAACATCCCAAAATTTCAAGACTAATATAAGTTTAATAATGTGGTTTTGTTAAATAGAAATAGTTGAGGGTATTAATTCACAAAGACCATGATATGGCATTTCTTATAAGAAATTCAAATAAGATAGGACTCAAATAGATTTTCTCCTTCATATATTCATTATGTGTTGCAATTAAGTCAATAGTAATTCCCCTCTCCTTTTCTCTCTCCTAATCTTGAAAATGTTTAAAGGAAATAAAATAGAAAGAGAAATGACTTGGAATTCGAAAATATATATAGAATAAAGACCTTGGGCAAGAACTCTTCCTTTTCCTTGTACAAATTTTAATATAAGAGGACATTATCATTTATCTCTTTTTCTCTTCCCCGAGACAGTTTTCCAAAAGGCATAAAAAGACATAAGAGTATATGACCATCAATAATCACATTTTTGGACTCAAAAGAGTAATTATGGAAACATTTTGCACATTATCTAATCCTTTAATGCATAAATAAAAGATTTATGAAAAATATAGAAGTAATGAGCAAAAGATATGTAAAACCCTAAATTTATTGACTAAGAAGGATCTAGACTGCCTATTTAGTGCATGGTTGAATTTTTGGTATCATTTTGACTTGTTTTGACCCCTCACAACCATCATATAATGTTTTTATATAGTTTGATTAAGAATGAATTACTAATTCAATTAATGCAATGTACAACCCTAATGTTCTAGACTTTATGCAGTCGTCACACTCTCTTTTAATTTCTTTCCTTTTCTCACATGATACGGAGACCATGATTTATTTCATCCCTTAGCTAATGACTTTGACATCATCTCCCTCCATTTATTACACAAGTTAATGATCCATTTCATGGGTTCGCTTTCCTCAATCATGTTATCCATTATCTCTCCACCTCTCATCTATATTTCTTTGCCTTCGGTTTTGTCTCGTCATCCCAATTAAAAAGAGCCTTTACTTACCTCCCTTCGCAGACGGTCAATGAAACACCTAAAGTAGGGTTCTTACTCCTCTCCACCATGGTTTTGTAGACAACCTCATAGACAACCCCATGTATATAATATGATGCAGGAAACACCACCAACCATCTAAATATTTTCCTCGACCCATAATTGTACACCTAGTGTTCCATGATTTCCCCTCCCTACTCACATTTCTTCTTAGATGACCTCAGCCTTGCTCTGGCTTCCTCGATGCCCTCATGTGCAAATTGAAGCTTCACTGATCATCACACTTACCCCTTAAATGTTTCTTGATCGTCCTCTCCCGATGATAGCCATATGTCGTGCCCTATAAGGTTGGCATCTTCTCCTATGGGTTCTTGTCACCATGATGCCCAAGAGACCTATGGCCTCTCTAGGTTGATAGGAAAGGTTAAGGGACCTTATAGAATGCTCCCCCACAACTCTTGTCTCATAGTTTTCCTTTACACCACCATTCCTGATAACATCTTATCCTCCCTTATGTTCTGGTTTTCTGGGGAACTCGAGGCAATGATAACCCCTTTCCTTATGTTTCACTCTAATACGCTTCAATTTGACATTGTAAGCCTTTCCCTCTCATTTCCCACAACCTTCGATGTGTGTCCCCGGTTCCAGTCATTGGTTTGCTCCTTGGCCATGTCCAAAGCAGAGTTGGAGCTCTAGCACACTCTAGAGCCAATGAGTTGGCTTCCTGGATTCATGGAGATGTTGTGAACTTGCCTAAAGTCTTAGAATCTCAAGCATGGAACAACTCTTCGACATCTGATTGGAGGTCTCATGCCTTAGTGACTTTCCTTGGAGCTGAGAGTGGAAGGGAACAGAGGCAAGGATAAAAGTACCATGATGCCCAGGTCAGTCTAACCAAATAATTTTAATTACAAGGTTAATGTTAGGTTTCTCTATGTGCCACTCATTAGTTTGCTGTGAAGTGTGATACCAACATGGAAGTCCCTAATTGGTATACGAGAGCATGGGCTTGGGTCCAATATCTACTGAGTCGGATAATTGTTCCTACATGGCATTTTCATGAATTCTGATTGGCCTGATCTTCCCAAATTCACAGTAAATCATAGGACGCTCAGAGAAATGAGGAAAAAATGTTTTGGAAAGGGTTTTTCAAGTATAACTCGAACGTCAAGGTTTTATACTCTATTCAAGAAAACCCTATTTTTCTAAGGATCTAGAATCAGGGTTTGAGGGGATGAATGAAATAAAAAATGATATGTCCAATGCTATGAACATGTTGTTTAGGGTTCAAATGAACCCCAGGAACGTGAATAGGGTTTCTTCAACGTATGAAGAGAAGATAGTCCTTATCTAAGTGAAAGCTAAGTGGTTGGTTCCTATGAGTATTTCCATTTGTCAAACCTAGTACTAATGCATTCTTATTAAAATAGACCTTCATGTCCAATGTTCTAATTAAGATATGCAAGCAAGATTATAATACTTTATAATAATGACAATATCTTAATTAAAGATGTTTCATGGGGTGATTAATGTCCATGACTTAAGAAGGATAAAAGGATATATATTTCTATAATATTTCTTAGTAATGTTTCATGTGAATGCTCAAGATACAAAATGCAAGTAAGATTGCCATACTTCCATGGCTATGTGATATAACCGTGTTTTGAGATTTGAAGTACAAAATTTCTATTCGGATTTCTTATGTATATAAAGTTGTAACTATGTATAAAAATTTCAAGTAGAAACATGTTTTCTAGATTTCTTATATATGTAGAGATCTTAGAGAAAAAAGTTAAATAGATTCCTTAGAATGATCAATGCATGGATGGCTCATTCAAATTAATGCAGAGTGGGAGGGGTGATTGCAAGGGCAACAATGAAGGAGATCGCAACGAAAACGACAGAGTTATCGAGGATGATCGCTTGTACATGGACTTTGGTTCTTATACTACCTATAGAGGTCACTGATGTGGATGGATGCTTTCAATCTTATACTTCTAAAGTACCTATTTTGAACACGGGAGGGTCGACTATAAGGGTGACCATGGAGGTGATTGGGAGAGCAACAATGGATGTGTCGAGGTTTGCTGGCACGTCCCATGTGGTTCCTAGGCTACCTACGGAGGTTGGTGCTATAGATGGTCATCCTCAAGATTTTGTATCTAGAGGTCCTATTTGAGGATCGTTGAAATCTTAATCTATATTGATGGATATGAAGGTTAGGGTGTAGTCAGATCTATTTGCATGTAGATAATCATATGATTTGCCTAAGCTTCATGAACTTAAGGTATATTTGGTCGAAGGTAGGCTTGTGTACACTAAGCATATTACTAAGATGAATGTTGAGAAATGGAGTTTGGAGGTGGCAAGGTACGTGAACGACCTCAAGCCACATTGGCCGAGCTTGGTGACACATTTGGCTCAAATTTTGAAGGTGAAATGCTCTTTTAAAGTTTGTTCTCAAGGTAAAGGGTTCTTCCTTGACACCTTTTCAAATGTCAATAATCTAAATACTGTGGTGGAAGGTGGGCCATGGTTTGTCATTGGGAAGCCCTTGATCATCAAGAAATGGGAGAGAGGGGACTCAATGGATAAGATGAAGCTTGCTAAGATTCCAATTTGGATTAGGTTTTTTGATCTTCTGATAGAACTTTGGGATGAGGAAATGTTCAACTAAATTGGCTCAGTCTTGGGTAATCATGTCATATTAGACACTGCCACTGCATCCTTCACTCGACTCGAGTTTGCTAGAATGTAGGTCCTGGTTCCAGTTGATTATTCTTTCCAAAGGACTCTTGACATTGAGGATTTGATCCTCTTTGAGTATGAGTGGGAGCCTGCTCATTTCCTGAATTGTGGTAACTTTGGTCATAAATCCTTCGTGTGTAATGATGTTGCAACAATGGTAGAAAAGAAAACTCATAATAAGAAGGGGAGAGCAGTGACTAGAAAAACATGGATTTTAATTCATAAGATTCCACCCATTGTTCCTACTTCTTCCAAGATGCGTTGTCGGTTGTGTCGACATCCTCTGGTGGAATGGAGTCTTTGCAAAGATCCCAAGATCGTGTTGTAGATATTATCATTGTTGCTTTGATTTCTATTTCTACTCTTCTTGACCATCGTAATGAGGGTTGGAAGGTTCAGAGGAAATAGTCAAAGTCCCCACCCCCATGATGATTCTCAAAAAGCTAAAATTCATGCTCTAGGGTGGTGCATATCTCTCCTAACACATTTTCTCTTCGAGATCTTGATGTTTCTGAGGAGGAAGAGATTATTCATCCTTCTGAGGATGAAGGTGCAATTTCACCCTTCTTCATTTCAAATGGATAGATGGTTTTTGATTGTGTTCTGGAATGTAAGGGGGGCTGATAAAAAAATTGCTTGTATCCAGGACACCATTGAAAGGTTGGGTGCATATATCTTTGTTCTATTAGAATCTAGATTGCATCCTACTGATGTTCCTAAATGTGTCAATGTTGTTTGAAGAGATTCTAGAGTCATTATCAATGACAACTTCTATTCTTATTTCATAATTATGATTCCCTATAAGGATACAAGTATCACTATAATGCCATGCTATGTCTCTAATCAATTGATACATTGTGAGGTTTCCTTCCAATCCTATAATTTTCTTCTTTCTGCTATATATGGTGTGAATGGTGGTGTTGATAGGAAAAGGCTTTGGAGCGATGTTAAGATTTTGTCTACTTCTTACTCTCCTCCTTGGTGCCTTGTGGGTGATTTCAATGTTGTTTTCTTTATTAATGATAATATTAGGAGGCACCCTCCTTCCAAAACTAGTATGGAGGATTTTAGTGATAGCATGGAGGTTACTGGCTTGCTTGATATACCTACAAATGCCTTTTTTACGTGGGATAGAAGGAGTAAGAGTGGAATTAGTACTCTCATGAGGATTGATAGACTCTTATGTAATATTGACTTCTTGTCTTCCTTCAAAGATACTTGTGATGAAGTTTACACCTCAACTTTCAGTGATCATAAAGTTATGAAACTATGCCTTTTTTTTGGAAACATGAATGTTACTCCCTTTCGATTCATTAATTCATGGATGTCTCTAACTGGTTTTCATAACTTAGTTAAGAAGGTTTGGAGTGTGAGTTGTAGTGGTGGGCCTATGTACAAATTCTATACTAAATTGAATAGTCTCAGAACTGCTCCTATAAAGTGGAATAGAGAGGTTGTTGGGAATTTTCATTCAGAAGCTAGACGTTTGGAAGTTGTTGCAAATAGTATTTAGGATGAGGTTGATATATGTCTTGAAGACTCTACTCTTCATGGTGAACTTAGACTTGTGAGAACTACATCTAATGATGTTTTTACCAATGAGGAAAGGTTGTATAGACAGAAATAAAGAGTCCAGTTGTTGAAGGAGGGCAATAACAATTCCAGATTCTTTTACACTTAAAAACTAGACACCTAGTCAATAGTATTCATTTCCTTAATATTGATGGTGTTCCTTGTTATGTTCCCAAGACTATTTCTGAACATATGGTCTCCTATTACTCTAATTTGTTTAATTCTGAAACTTCTAATCCTATTACGTGAAAACATGAATGGAAACTTCCTATTCTTAGCTTTGAACAAAGAGATATGTTGAAAAAATGGGTAATGGAGGAGGAAGCGAAGAACACTGTCATGATGTGATTCTTTTTGCAAATGCAGTGTTGATTTCCTTTTTTAATCCTACCAGCAACAATATGTGCATCAAAGTTGATATCTCTAAAGCATATGGCTCTGTTAGTAGAGAGTATATCATCCTTATTACAAACATCATGGGTTCTCCTGGATGCTGGCTTGATTGGATTGATACATGCTTCTGTTCAGCTTTGATGCATGGGTTTTGAGTCGTTTTTATAGGCCTATTTTATACTTGTGTTGTGCATTTAATAGTCAATTAATTGATCATATTTGCATACATCATTATTGTTGTCATGTACACTTTGTTTGCATCAAATTATTCTTATTTTATCATATTTACATGATTTTATGTATTCCTCAGCCTTATACACATTTTTCTACATTTTTCAGGTACTTTTTGTACAATGAAAAGTCGGTGCCACCGAGATAGCATCAGTGGCCCGGGCAAGAAGAGAATTGAAGACTCGATGCCACCAACAACCAAGTCAGTGCCACCGAGATTGGTTTAGAGTGACAGATCAAACTAAGCACATCAGCCCGGTGCCACTAGCCATCACGAGTCGGTGGTAACGACTTCACCACAACAAGGGCCGCACTCGAGGCTGTCAGTGCCACTGACTTTGCCGAATATCAGCAATCCGATCTAATCATTTAGATCTGACGGTCCACGTTATGTGGTATTGTAAGTTGACCTAAGACTTAAAAGTGGACAACCAGACCTAAGGGGGACATCACGTTGCACCACACAAAGGCTAGAGAGGAGGGAGAGAGAAGCAAAAAACCAAAGGACGTCAATCGGGAGATTGCAAAACATTCATTTCTCAAGGAGGATCATCTAGAACACCTTCTCTCCAGGGGTTACATGAATTTCTTTCATGTTTCCCATGCATTTCTTCTCTCTCTCCATGTATTCACAACTGAAAACAATGCGGGGCTAAACCCCTTCTTTCCTTAGAACCATGGAGTAGCCTGGTGAATCATTGTATCGACTTTTTACATAATTTAATATAGATTTCTCTTTATTCCTAGATATATAATTGTGGAATTGAATGACCTATCTATGCTTGATCACCATCAGTAGGATAATAGATTGATAATTGCTCCGAAAGGATGATTAAAGATTATAAAACCATAATTTATACACTTTCCTATGCGTTCCTTGGGAAAGTTAATCTACGGTTAGTGGAAAGGAATTGGCTTAGATTTAGGTAGTGAATTGCACCGTGGAAGTGGGAAATTCGGACTACAGGCTTTCTATCCAAGGTAGGAGTAAAATTTATATTAATTTGGCATAAATAAGGTATAATGAGACCTCATTGTGAAATCAATAATCCTATGGAATCCATCTCATTAGAATCAACCACTTTTAGTTTTCTCTTAATTTTCTTTTATTTTTTTCAAACTCAAATCCCACTTTCTAATCGGCTTAGTTGACCGTACCGTAGTTAGTAGTAGTCACCGAGACTACGTCTCTCTGAATTTGACTCGGGCCTCACATAGGCCTATATTACTCGACTCGTGCACTTGCTTTCATATGCACAATTTTAGCGTGTCAAGTTTTTGGCACCATTGTCGGGGAGATGGCAATGTTTCGGCACTACGAGTGCTACGAACGACCACTCTAGGCCACTTTGTATTTCTTGCAATTTTATTTTAATCGTCAAATTTCGTTGCCTACATATAATACAAATTTTCTCTATTGAGTACCGTGATTAACTGATTTCAAAATTTTAGGTACTAGTACATGGTGACAACACGGACCACAGACTACGGAGAATCTACACCAGAGGTCCCAGTCACTGTTGAGGTTCTAGTTCAAACAACTACATCAGAAGACATACCCTTGACGCCCAGGCAACAAGCAATGGGTGATGGTAATTCTGAAGTAGAGAGGACAATATGGGAGATGATAAAGGCATCTTCTTCAACTGTACAGACAGGGCCTATAAAGAAGCAGAATGTGAATGTAACACAATACAAGATTTATCCAGGGCTCATTGCACTCATCAAGTCATAAGCTTTTTTATGGGCACACTCATGAAGATCATGTGGCACATATTAGCAATTTTGTGGAGTGTTGCAACATGGTAAAAGTGGATAGGTTTCCACAGATAGATATTTATCTAAAGATGTTTCCATCATCATTGGTGGACAAGGCAAAAGAATGGATGCACAACCTACCAAAGCAATCAATTGAGACTTGGGATCAAATGATCGAGACATTCTTTGAAAGGTATTTTCCTCCAGAAAAGACAAATGAGCTGGTGAGGAACATTCACAATTTCAAGCAACAAATAGCTCAGTCCTATTCTGAAGCATGGGAGCGTTTTCAGAACATGCTCAGGAAGGTCCCTCACCATGGGATAGATCTGGAGAACCAAGTCAAGATGTTCTACTTTGGGCTCCACAAAAGCGAACATGTCACCTTAGATAGTGCGTGCTCAGGGTTCTTCCTCAACAACTCACCTTCTACATGTCAGGACATTTTAAAAAATATGACAAAGAACCAGGCATGGGGTAATGAGAGAGATCATCCAAAGCAGATCAAAAGCATAGGGGAGTCTAAAGTTATCACCTCTTTGAATGAGAAGCTAGACTTCATAGTAAAGAAGCTGCTAATTTATCAGATGAGGAAGGAAAAGTGAAGTACATGTGGCAGAAAGGCTACAGAAATAATGATTATTCATGGAGAAAGGATCCCAAGTTTTCTTGGAATGATCCAAACAACTTCCTACAAGATCTGGATCAACGAAACCAACACAGGAACAATCAGCAGCAGTGACCTACAATAGAGGAGAGGACAAACGAAATTATTAATCAGATAGTGAAGCAGAATGAACAGTTGATAAACAACATCCAATGTGATCTCCAGAACCAAGGGGCCCAAATGTGGAGTTTTGAGACAACTTTATCTCAACTAAAGGAAGACGTGGCATCCTTGAAGAAGCCTACACAACAAGGTTTACCAGGAAACACTGACACTCCAACATGAAACTAGCAGGTCAAAGACATACTACTGAGAAGTGGGAAGAAGACATTGACTCCAAGGACCGTGGAGACTAAGGTGACTAAGCCTACTGACAGTGGTGTGTTGGTTGTTTACACTAATGAGTTTCAATCATAAGAATGATCTTTTACTCAACTAGCTATATCCCAAAATTATACAAGAGTAATTATAGTCGAGGTCGAACACAAGGAGCGTTGGTTAGTTAGGCGCAAGAGTTATGATTTTCAATAATCTAGATCATTGTACACAAGATGATTGGATTAGAATAATTAAATTATGGATTTAAAACAAAATAGTAAATTATCACTTAAGAAAACTTAAGATTCAGATATGGAAGGATCTTGGACCTAGGATTTCACTAACATATCATGGCATAAAATAGGAGCATGAAATTTAAACATACTAAGCACTTGTTTTAAAAGAGAGTTGTATGTTACACTTCACCTCTCAGTGCAAGTACAATGATATTAACTCATTTCAACATTCCCATGTATGAATTTCATTTTGGATCACAAACCTACTCCTCAACTCCATAATTTCCACTCTCATGGTAAAGGAGTTTCTAAGAGAGTAACTCCTAACTCTCCCACCTATCTTCTCAGATCAAGTAAAAGAGCATAAAACATGCACATAAGGTGGCCAGCCATACATGTAGAAAGGAAGAAACCGGTAATCGTAAGGTGGAAAAACAAGCAACATAGTATTTAGTACGAAAGTACCATGTTCCAAACATGATATGACATGGGAGCTACTCTCTCATGTCCAAGAAAAGGAAACTACATGTCCATGAATGTGTACTGTAGGAAATGTGTAGAATTTTCAGAATTCAACATTATTTAGAGAAGGAAAAGCTAAGTAATCCCAACGTGTAACCCAAGAAAGGTAGAATTATGACTTGAGGATGAAATCCCACTCCTACAGCTGCTCCAAACCGGACAAACTTCCGTCCCGAGAAGCTTTGTGGAGTGAAGAAGCTCTACTGCACCACCAGAGAAGAAGAGAAGAAGAATGTGGGTTCTTTGGCAAGAAACCACCTTCTTCCACCCAAAATCACCCTCCCTTACTCTAGACCTGCTCTGGGATGAAAGACATTTGAATTATGACATGTGATAATTGCTCCATAGAGTGGTTTCATCTTTTAAAATGAAAGGAGTCATATTTGAAAATTGGTGAAACTGACAGGCGCATGACGTGCATTCCCGGTACACGGCATGTAAATCCTTCATCAGTTGATCCAGAATGCACTTTGCACGGCATGTGCTGAATTAATGTATGTTGTGCAACTTTCCATAAACTTTCAGTCTGTTCGACACTCCTAGGTGCATGGCGTGTCTTTTTAAGACACAGTGTGTCAATGGCTGTTCTGGGTTGTTGTGTATTCTGCTCATAACTTTCAGCGTGTAGGTCTGATTTACATGCTTTAAAAAGTGGTATTTGTACAATTTCGAACCCCAAAACATGTATATACTTAAGGAGTGATCCAATAAGTGATAATATGATATATTCCTCATCATTTCTATCACAGAACTGTTCTTACCCCAATCCCAATCTCATTACCTAGGCAATGATAAAGGACTTGGGGTAAGAATAGTTCTATGACAGTTGGTATCAGAGCTTACACACTCCCATATACTCTAAGTAAATAATTTCTTAAGTCTCTTACATCCAAGAAACCCTAAAGTCCATAATGGTGAAAATTGAGGTGTCTAGGCTCGGGGTCCTGGCATAATTTCTCCCATCCGTCTTCACGGTGGCTGAGATCCCCCACTCTACCTGGCCTTAATTATTCCAGAACTGGACCGAAAGGTTCTCTTGTGAAACCCTAGAGAGTCTTCTAGCCTCTCATCTCTTCTTTAAGGACTATCCTAATCCACCCATGTAGATGAAGATTAGGTAATCTTCTCATCTCCTCATGTGGTCCTTTCTTGTGACCTTTTTGCCACATGATGTCTCGATTATGGGTAGCTTATGCATGGAAAAAATGAATATTGTTAAATTTTGAAAGTTGTTACCATGATCTAACCTTAATTTGGAAAACACAATTTTGATCAATGAAAACTTTGAAATCAAATAATCATGCTTTACCCTTCATGAAAACTCAATTTAACGAAAACCTGACTACATGTTTTCTATGTTTGAGGCAAATTTTGATTTGGTAAAATAAGAAGGATTTATACCTTATTGTTGATAAGGTCCCTATTGATTAAATCCATGTTGCCCTATTGTTGACTAAACCTCAAACCTAGATAAACAAACTCTTACCATATTTTTTATACACATCATGATTATGCCATCAAATCATTAATCTTAATGACTAACAAAATCATAATGCAAGACTATGATCCAAAAAGTAGTTTTTCTATTGACTATTGATGCCTTTTGCAATCTCAATTTCGATATGATGATTATGGGACTAGATTTTGCACTATTATGCTCTAATTCCTCGAATGCCCAAGTCAAATCCTTGATTTCCAAATCATATCACTGCCTTGATCATGAAAGAAAAGTAATGCAAATCTTGACATTATTGCCCTATTATAATTTTGAATTTTGATCTTATGACTTTGTAGAATATGATTTAATCATTGATACTATCCTTATTTGAATAAAATCAATGGATCATGATTAATGTTAGTAATGTGCTAGATTTGGGTGGTACTTAAATCATGACTCCCCTAACCTAGAGTGTGAGGAGGAAGGACATGTGGCTTGCCTAAAGAATTTAAAAGTAGATCATGTGTTGTAGATTTCTCTCCTTGATTTTAAGCTTCATAATCCTCATAGGTATCAACATCATCATACCTTGAAGGATATACTTCTATGACAACACCATTATTCAATGTCACCAGCTTGAAATATGTAGGATTCATCTCCGGTGGACTAGGCAAGAAAGGTGGAATTGCGTCTTTGATAGAAAGAGCTTGCTGGGCAATTTGTTTCTCCAAGATGTGTGTATGAGTGGCATTATCGTCGACCTTAGAAGAGAGTTGGCAAATGGCACCCTTCATTGATTTTCTTTATTGATGGAACTCCTCATTTCGCTACATTTGAGTTGAAATAAATGTTTCAATCATGGACTCTAATCTAGAAGTTACTTGGAGTTGTTGTGGCTGAATGAAATTTGGGTTCACATTGTTGTAGAAGCCCAATGGAGTGTAGCCCATTGCAGAATAAATAGAAGAAGCATAACATGTAGAAGATGAGTGTCTAAGCAAACCACATGCATCACAAATATTGTTGGTTGTTTGCATTAGTTGTGTGCTTAGATTCTCAAACCTTTGTGACAAAGTGTCTAGCCTTGTTGCAATTAAGTCTATAACACCAATCGTGTGATCTTTCACTTGCATTTCAGAAGTAGTATGTGAAAAGGATGGGTGGTAGCTTGTAGACGAACTCCATTGGAAATGATTTGCTACTGTATCTTCAATAATAGCATTGGCTTCTCCATAAGATTTGTTCATTAGTGCTCCATTTGCATCTGCATCAGTGGACATCCTTGTATTGTAGCCCAAACCATTATAGAAAGATTACAATAGAAGCCAATTGCTTAGACCGTGATGTGGAAAAAGATGTCAAAGATCTTTGAACCTCTCCCATGTATCATACAAGCTCTCTCCAAACCTTTGAGAATAATTGATGAGTTGAATCCTCAACTGCAAAGTTTTGCTAGGTGGAAAATATCTTGCCAAAAAGACCTTTAGAATCTCCTCCCAAGTGCCGATTGACTTCTTTGGCAAAGTTTAGAGCCATGCCTTGGCTCTATCTTTAAGAGAGAATGGAAAAAGAATTAGGTGTATCCCATTAGTAGGAATGCCATATATCTTTATAGTGCTTAGTAACTGCAGAAATTCAGCAATGTGGAGGTTTGGATCCTCTATTGGTGTCCCTCCAAATGGATTCAGTTGTAGCAATTGTATGATGGATGGGCCGATATTAAATTCCTTTGCCTCAAATTCTGAAATATTAACATGCCCACTCATGTGCATTGTATTTGTACCAAAGTAGTCCTTAAAAGGAAGGTCATCCTCCTTGATTAGTTCTTCATGTCGATCCAGAGGATTAGGAGGATGTGGTGTACATGGTGGTGGTGTATGTGGTATGAATGAAGGTGGTGAATATGAGGGTGTGGAAGAATGTGGTTTGGGTGTTGGTGGTATATATGATGGAGGTGAATTAGGTGTGATTGATGGTGGTGTGGATGTAAGTGGCATGGGTGAATGTCGTTTAGATGATGGTGACGTGGATGATGGTTGTGTGGGTTGTGATTCCTCCATACATGTTTGGGTTTCACTCCTTGTTGCTCCATGAGGGCTGCAAATGATATGTTCATTTTCTGAATGTAGAGATAAGCACGGTTCAAGGATCTTTTTATGAACACCCCATATGCTCCTGTAGATAAACAAAGTGAGTGAGATACAAAAACAGACATGGAAGATACAAAAAATTATGATGATCATGATAAATAGTCTCATTTACTTATCAACAACTTTTACTCTAATAGGAATACCAATGCTCCCCGACAATGGTGCCAAAAACTTGTTGGTTGTTTACACTAACGAGTTTCAATCATAAGAATGATCTTTTACTCAACTAGATATATCCTCCAAGTATATGAGAGTAGTTGTAGTCAAGGTCGAATACAAGGAGCATTGGTTAGTTAGGCGTAAGAGTTATGATTTTCAATAATCTAGATCGTTGTACACAAGATGATAGGATTAGAACAACTAAATTATGGATTTAAAACAAAATAGTAAATTATCACTTAAGAAAGGTTAAGATTCAGATATGGAAGGATCTTGGACCTAGGATTTCACCAACAGATCATAGCATAAAATAGGAGCATGAAATTTAAACATACTAAGCACTTGTTTTAAAGGAGAGTTGTATGTTGCACTTCACCTCTCCATGCAAGTACAACGATCCTAAATCAATTCAACATTCCCATGTATGAATTTCATTTTGGATCACAAACCTACTCCTCAACTCCATAATTTTCACTCTCTTGGTAAAGAAGGATTTTCCAAGAGAGTACCTCCTTACTCTCCTACATATCAAGCAAAAGAGCATAAAACATAAACATAAGGTGGCCAACCATACATATAGAAAGGAAGAAATTGGTACTCGCAAGGTGGAAAAATAAGAAACATAGTATTTAGTATGAAATTACCATGTTTCAAATATGCTATGACATGGGAGCTACTCTCCCATGTCCAAGAAAAGGAAACTACTCGTCCATGAATGTGTACAATAGGAAATGTGCAAAAGTTTCAGAATTCAACATGATTTAGAGAAGGAAAAGCTAAGTAATCCCAAGGTGTAACCCAAGAAAGGTAGAATTATGACTTGAGGATGAAATCCCACTCCTACAACTGCTCCAAACCGGACAAACTTTCCTCCTGAGAAGCTTTGTGGAGTGAAGAAGATCGGTTGCACCTCCGGAGAAGAAAATGGAGAAGAAGAGAAGAAGAATGGGGGTTCTTTGGTAAGAAACTGCCTTCTTACACCCAAAATCGCCCTCCCTTACTCTAGACCTACTCTGGGATGAAAGAACTTCAAATTATGACAAGTAATAACTGCTCCATAGAGTTATTTCGTCTTTTAAAATGAAAGGAGTTGTATTTGAAAATTGTTGAAACTGATAGGCACACGACGTGCATTCCCGGTGCACGGTGTGTAAATCCTTTGTCAGTTGATTTAGAACGTACTTTGCAAGACGTGTGCTGAATTAATGCACACCGTGCAACTTTCCAAAAACTTTCAGTCTGGTCGACACTCCTAGGTGCATGGTGTGTCTTTTTAAGACACGACGTGTCAATGGCTATTCTGGGCTATTGTGTATTCTGCTCATAACTTTCAACGTGTAGGTCTGATTTACATGCTGTAAAAAGTGGTATTTACACAGTTTCGAACCCCAAAACATGTAGATACTTGAGGAGTGATACAATAAGTGATAATATGATATATGCCTCATCATTGCATTGCAAAATGTGTACCTACAATCCTAACCATGAGACAAGTAAGAATGGCTAAAAATATAGAATCTAGCATGAATGAGAGTGATAATTGAGTCAAAACTACATGGATATGCAACCAAACATGATGCAAAAGATGATATGATTTGTGCACATCATGGTGACCCAGTGGCATAGCCGACATAACTAGAAGTGGCGGCAGGAAACACAGGGGAAGAGCAGAAGCAAGAAGATAAAGTGGAAAAGAGGGCTTCATTTGTGCCACCACATCAGAGGATATAGACGGTACCAGTTGCATATCCTGAAAACTTGAAGGCAACAAAGATGGATCAAAAATTCAAGAAGTTTTTAGATAGCTTTAGGAAGCTTTCTGTGAGCATACCGTTGATTGATGTGATTGAACAAATACCGTCGTATGGTAAATTTTTGAAGGATATCATCAATAAGAAGAGAAAGATTCCAGATGCTGAGGTAGTTGTACTGAGAGAGCAAGTCAGTGCCTTCATTTTAGGTACACTTCCACCAAAGAGACAGGATCCCAGTTGCTTCAACATCACATGTTATATCGGGAAGACAAAGTTTGGGGATGCACTCTATGATTCAGGGGCGAGTATCAACTTGATGCCCTTATCTATCTTTAAGAAACTTGGTCTCAAAACACCTAGGAAGAGCAGCATGACCATCCAATTGGCAGTCAACTCAGTGGTTACATTGTATGGTATTTGCGAGGATGTACTTGTCAAGGTGGACCGGTTTGTTTTCCCTATAGACTTTGTGGTGATGGAGATGCAAGTTGACGATGGCAATGTGCTTTTATTAGGAAGACCCTTCCAAGCAACAAAGGATATGATCTTGGAGATGGGTAGATGTCATTTGACTATGGAAATTAAGGATGATAGGTTGGAGATCAATATGCTAGATAATTCACAATCACTCAATGCTCAGGAGCAATGCAATATGATGAAGCACATTGATAGCAATATATCTTTGTTTTTGTGAAAACCATTTTTGGACATGGCACATGTGATGACAAAGGTGGACAATGGTACACTACTTGTGGACATCATGAAGAACACTAACGTGGTCTCACTTGCTAAATAAGTAGGGTATCTGGATGATAAACATGAGGAATTAAGCTTATCCACTGTGGATGGGGATGGAGAGGACACTCTAGTACAGATACATCCACAACTTCCTCTAGAGGCATGTCTAATGAACCTTATAGATGATTGTCTGTAGAGATAGTCACTAGAAGAATGTGCAAGGTTACTGAAGGCTTTGTCGTATTATTACACAAGGCACTTTGAGGATCTGGGACTGCTGCCATCACCAATGGTTTCTTCACTCCTGAGCCCACCTGAGTTGGAGCTCAAGTCATTGCCACCTCATCTAAAGTATGGTTTTCAAACTGTAGAGGAGAAACTATCAGTTATCATATATGCATCATTGAGTGAATCAGAAGAAGAACAATTTATTACTGTGCTAAAGAGCCACCGAGGTGCATTTGGGTGGACTGTGGCTAACATCAAGGGGATTTCCCCTACATTATGCCAAAACAAGATTAAGCTAGAAGAAGGAGCAAAGACGATCATTCAACCTCAATTTCACTAAAATCCAATCATGACAGAGGTAGTCAAGAAGGAGGTAATCAAGCTATTATCGGTAGGTATAATATATGCTATTTTTGATTCCATGTGGGTTAGTCCGACATAGGTAGTACCAAAGAAAGGGGGATCACTGTCACTAAAAACTCATCTAATGAACAAATAACCACTAGATTAGTGACATGGTGGTGAGTTTGCATTGATTATCGTAGATTGAACACCTCCACACTTAAGGACCATTTTCCATTGACGTTCATTGATCAGATTTTGGAGCGACTCGCCGATCGCTCCAACTTTTGTTTTCTTGATGGATATTCGAGCTATAATTAGATTTCAATCGAGCGTAAGGACTAGGAGAAGTCTACCTTCACCTGCCCTTATGGCACTTTTGCGTACCACCACATGTCATTCGGGTTGTGCAATGCACCCACTACTTTTTAGCGGTGCATGTTGGCGATTTTCTCGGATATGGTGGAGCAATGCCTTGACATTTTCAGGGACGATTTTTCAGTTTATGCGGCATTGTTTGATGATTGTTTGACAAATTTAGATAAGGTTTTGCAAATGTGTGAAGACACACACTTAGTGCTTAATTGGGAAAAATGTCACATGATGGTTAGCGAGGGCATAGTGCTTGGACACAAGGTGTCTAGCAAGGGATTGGAGGTGGATCCGGTTAAGATAGAAGTGATTTCAAAATTTCCTCCATCGACATCGGTGAAGGCAGTTAGGAGTTTTCTGGGCCATGTCGAGTTTATCGCCGATTTATTTAGGATTTTTCAAAAATCGCTAAGCCATTGTCTGAGCTCTTAGAAAAGGATGTTGAATTCAATTTTAATGAGAAATGTTTAAAACCTTTTGAAATTTTCAAAGCAAAACTCATATCTGCACTGGTTGCGTAGACACCAGATTGGAGCCAACCATTTGAACTGATGTGTGATGTATCAAATTATGTTGTGGGGGCGGTGTTGGGTCAACAGTTAGACAAAGTTCCTATGGTCATATAGTATGCATCTAAAACACTAAATGATGCACAACTAAATTACACCACAATTGAAAAAGAGTTATTGGCTGTTGTCTTTGGTTTTGAGAAATTTAGGAAATATCTAGTGGGAGCTAAGGTGGTGGTGTGGACTGATCATGCGGTAATTAAATACTTGCTGCAGAAGAAGAATGAAAAACCAAGATTGATTAGATGAATATTTTTACTGCAGGAGTTTAACATTGAGGTCAAAGATAAAGCATGGATTAATTGAGAATGTGGTGGCTGACAACCAGTCTAGACTAGAGAGGGTAGATGTGAAAGATGTTAATATACCCATTTTAGAGACTTTCCTTGATGAGCAGTTGTTCACCCTTAAGCAAAGGGACCCTTGGTTTGCTAACATCGTGAATTATTTAGCTTGTAAGGAATTCTTGCTGATTGGGGGTACCAAGAAAAGAAGAGAATCTTTCATTCATTGTGCTATTATTTTTGGGATGATCCTATTTTGTTGAGACAGTGCAAGGATGGAATATTGAGGAGGTACCTACCTAAATGCGAGAATGAGTGTGTTGAAACACTACCACACACTACCTACAGGTGGACACCATGCCAGTTCTAGGACAACCACTAAATTTTTGGAGAGTGGTTTATACTGGCCAACCCTATTCAAAGATGCATATGATTTTGTACATAGGTGTTACACATGTCAACGGTCAGGTAACATATCTAAGAGGCAAGAGATGTCGTTGAATGTGTTTCAAGAAGTAGATGTATTTGATTTATGGGGCATTGATTTCACGGGACCCTTTGTGTCCTCTAACTCCAACCTCTACATCTTACTGGCTATAGATTATGTGTCAAAATGGGTGGAAGCGATTCCAACCTGTACCAATGATGCCAATGTCATATGCAAATTTGTTAAGGATCACATTTTTTGCAGGTTTGGAGTGCCAAGGATGATTATAAGTGATGGGAGAACTCATTTCACCAATCATAAATTTGGGGCACTCTTGAACAAATATAGAGTGACGCATCGTATGGGTACACCTTACCATCCACAGACTCGAGGGCAGGTGGAGATTTCTAATCGTGAGATCAAAAAGATTCTTGAGAAGATGGTGTTGTCTAGTAGAAAATATTGGAGTCAATTGTTGGTTTATGCGCTATGGGCCTATAGGACTATCTATAAAACACCAATAGGAGCTACACCCTTTAGGTTAGTCAATGGATGGGCATGTCATCTCTCTGGGGAGTTAGAACATAAAGCTCATTGGGCATTAAGGAGGCTCAATTTTGATCTTGATGAAGCAAGTAAGATAAGGATTCTAGAGTTGAATGAGCTTGATGAAATTAGGATGAATGCCTATGAGAATTCATGATTTTACAAGGAGAGGACTAAGAAAATACATGACCGACATATAGCAAGGAGAGTATTTTATCCGGGAGAGAATGTGTTGCTTTTTAATTCAAGGATGAAACTACACCCTAAGAAACTAAGATCTAGGTGGAGTGGACCATTTTTCATAGAAGAAGTGTTTCCACATGGGGCAATTAGAATCAAAGAGGGAGAGAGATCCTTCTTAGTTAATGGGCAAAGACTAAAGCACTACTTTGGAGAAGATTTCCATCTCGAGACTTAGAAGGCCCGAGAGGACAAATCTGAAAACATTAGTTAATAGTTTCAGAGAGCAATGCAGAAGCACAATATGCATACATGAACAAACAATCATATACATACACCATTATATTTCTCAACATTCAACATGTGTATACATTACAGAATGAATTATTACATAATGATTTTCAATTACACATTGAATAAAGAATCTACAAGTCTATGAACATGTATGCTAAGTAGGATCAACACAATAGGTAAACATGTACAAGTGCTCACTCCCAACTTTTCTCCCATACTAGTTTTGAACCTGAAATATACATGAAACAATGAATCAACACAACATGTTGTTCACATGGGTAAAAGATACATATATATTTTTCTCCCATACTTGAAAAGTTTAAGAAAGAAGAAAAGGTAAAAGAAAACATTATTTAATGTGATAATCAAGTAAACATGTATTTTTAGATGTCTTTTGATGCATTTGTACTACTAAGTAGTGTCACACTTCATTTTTTCCCACCCCTTGGGCTATGGGGACCGAGTGCCAACCTTATATTTAGAGGAAAAGAGATAGGATTGAGAGAGAGAGAGCATATATCCACTTAGTAGCTACAAACCATCTATATTCTTTGTTGTTCTTATTGACACAGGGAAGATACTATAATCATAGTACATCCAAGCAATATTATCAAATAAAGACAAGCAATACATCATAGATATTGCACACAAGAAAACTAGTCATATACTTAGATAAAGCCCACATACCTGAGTTCAAATATTCCTATTTATATTTTGGACCATGTACATCTCTGGTCATCACCTTATTAATATAAATTAATCATTATTAATACAATGTTCAACATTATTGCTGATATTTAGGTCCAACTTAGGGTTTTGACCAAACCTAGATTTTACTGACTTAGAACATGTTTATGATATTTTTCTACTGATCATGATATCATTTATAGGTCTGGTCCAATTTTCATATTGTCTAGATGATTAATCTATTTTCTAGAATTAAAATGAGGATAAAGACTTTAATTAGTCATTAATTAGGAAAGATACAATATTTTGGCATAATTTCAAGATTAGAGTCCATACTTCATTTTCTTATCATACTGGGGTTCAATAATATTTTTCAAAAATTTAATCTGCATTATTTTCTAATTTTTCCATTTTACTGACCCTAAAATGGAGCATAAGAATCTATATTATAAATAACAATATAATGTTATTTGAAAGCCTTATTTAGGAATCTAGTAACAAAGGGGACATTTTCCGGAGTCTGTGGATATTTTTGGAAAATTATTTGAGTATTGGATCTATTTATGATGCATTTTCTAAGATCACATGTCTTTATTGGAGATATGTAATGATTTACCTTATAGGCCAATCACAATCTACCACATGGCTCCTCAGGGGAGCAGCGCTCAGCCTGGGAAAGGCTGAGCTGGCTGGTTCAACCAGGCTTTCGCCAGACCCAACTCACATTGTCTCTTCTCTCATGTGAATGCAAGTGCAGACACCACTGGCGTGCATTCTCTGCTTTGTGATCATTGGTTCTGAGAGCTATCTATGGTGTCGCCACACAGGAAGGAAGCAATGAGGAGTTCGAGCGGTAGCATACCTATTTTACAACTGATGATGGTCCTTCAAAGCTCAGAGAGGCCTTCCACATGGTTCTGACCACCTCTGCCACAAGATGGAGATATGGGGTTAGGTTCTCCTGTGTTCTGCGGCCACCGAGATTAGAAAGGGGGGAAAACCTAAAATTCATGGAGCTAATGACTAGGGATGATTGGAGGGGTGGCAAGCAATACAGAGCCATTGGTGCTTCCTTTTGGTCGTCACAAGAACTAGGGAGAGTGGAAACTAATGCAGGTCTCCTCGATTGGAGAAACAAAGCCATCCATAGATTCAAGAAGCTCCCTCAAATTCATTGCATATCACATGGTTTCCACAGAATCTTCCTACGGATGCTCCCTGACCATGACCTCGTCTTTGGAAGTTGCTTAGGCCATCGTCGGTTGACAGGGAAAAGGAAGGTCGAGTTTACTTTGTGTGGTGGATATGGGTGGAAAAGATAACTTGTTTGACTCCTCCAGGCCCTTCTTCCAAATCCCTCGCTCACCCTCTTCCAAATCCCTCGCCCACCCTCTATTCTCTCTTGTTGTGAAAGAGAGGGTTTTTAGGGAATGAGTTCAATTTCACACAACTATCCATGAAAAGGGATTCTACAATGATCGTTTGTCTTCTCTAAGCATTATGGATCTATGAATACTAATGAAACACATGAATCTAAAGAATTAGTTTAGATCACATGGAGCTCGCGATTGATAGATTAACCAAGGTGGGTACCCGAGCACCTGACGATTCTGTAGGAATCAGAGGTCGAAGACGTAGTGACTACCCTTTGATCCCAATCCATGGGCTGAAAGAAATCTGCCCAAAGGGAATCTGTGGCATCTGCCATGTTGCCGCCACATAAAGAGAGGATGTGTGACATCACCTGATATATCTAAATCTTAGGTCTAGAATCATCTAAAATTTTACAGTCATTTAGTCAAAAATTCAAACATTATTATCTATCAATTGGCCAATCCTAATGCCATGAGATTTTTACCAAGCCTCATCGATCAGTTGTCCTTTCTCCCAACTAAGTTTGATACTAAAAGTCTAACATTTCTTCATTAAACCAGATTTCTCCAATATCTACATAAATAAATGTGTAAACGTCATCCAATATTGATCAAATAAGTTCAATCCACTTCAAAAATTCATGTTGCATCCCATTGTTCTTTATTCAACCATTCAATCAAATTAATCCATACAATACTTCATTTAGATCACTTCATATGTCTTCAATATCAACTACTAACTAGCGTGAATCATCTCCATGTACATAAACGGTCTTGGAAAATGAGTAGTGATCCTCTATTGTCATTACGGTCATACTTGTGGGTCAACAGAATCCAAAGTTTAATAGAAGTTACCTCGACTTGGGATTAACCAACTAGTAATATTTATCGACCTCAAATAGTATATTATATATCAACCCCCAGAAGTTAGGGTCATCACATTCACCCCACCTTATATGGAATTTCATCCTCAAAATTCAAATTGTCTCATACTTAATATGGCATCATGGATTTTTGGCTATCTTTAGGCCACCACTAGTAGGGTGCAAGGTTTTCACGATTCTTAAGGAACCCTAAGTTGTCGTCTTAAGATTTAGAGCATCTAGGGGTGTACCCACCCCACCTTATAAAGGTGAAGCATCATTTAATGTCTTAGTCATCACATGACATCCTTATATTTTAGGGTTTACATACACACAGTCCCTTAAGGATAAGGGTTTATTCATACATGGAAGTTGAGAAGGTACTATTCAAGATTTCATTTTTCACCCTACACACCTATGTAAGGTGATATCATGATTTAAAGTCTTTAATTACTGGAACTATCACTAACATCATCAGTCTATTTTTATGTTCAACACATATTAGGATTGCATCATCAAAGGAATCTAATATTCATCTTTAAATATGGGAGACTACGAAATGTGGCTGGTATATGCACGGGGGTGTTCCCCACGAAATATCTAGGAATACCTCTTTTAGGTGGTAGAAGGAACGGTAGCCACTATAGCTCAGTGATTGATGACCTCAGACGCATGGTGGACTAATGGGCCGGAAATAATATCTTGCTTGCTGGCCGCTTGGTGTTGATCACTGTGAAGATCAACTACTGGACTAGGCTGGAGAAATTGCCCAGGTTCATCATCGACAAGGCCAGAAGCATAATGAACAACTTCCTCTGGGGTGGGAAAGGCCATGATGTTGTCTGGGATATTGTGGCTAGGTCGAGGGAACAAGGCAGCCTGAGTATGATGGATCCTTAGAGTATGGCGGACAGAGCGACCTACTACTGGATCGATAGGTTCCTTACTAGGCCTGATTCACCTTGGGTAGCATGGATGAGGGCGTTGTATGACACATCCCTGAGTGTGCTTCTGGCAGAGGGGGATTCACTAGTTTGGAGACTCAAGACCACGTTGTGGAGCAGGGTGAAGCAAGAGTACACCCAACTAAGTCAGGATAGATGGTGCTACTTGGTTCCCAAACTGGGGCAACAGAGGATGGTCGGCCCTCCTGTTCCTTGGTTCACAGTTGTCTGGAACAAGGTGTAGACTCCCAAGTGCAGTTGCAACCTCTACAGATGCATCTTGGGACGTTTTCCTACTACTGATAGGTTGACGGGCTGGGGGTTGATGGTTGACCTGGTTCGTAGATTGTGTAAGAAGGATAACGAGTCTCATTGGCACCTCTTCTTTGAGTGTGAGTATTCCAACTATCTGTGGGCCCGCATGATCTTAAAATGTGGGTGGGGTGGGTCCCCTCCCTCTAATCTCATGGAGGTTTTGGATTGGATGCGGACCAAGATGGCTAGGGAGCATGTTTTGGGTTATTTTGTGAGTTTGGGGTTATCGACCTTGACTTTCCTGATTTGGCAGCAAAGGAATGCCAGAGTGCATGGTGGTAGGGAGCTGGATAAGTTCCAGTGCTTTGATGTGCTTACGGAGAGACTTCATCTTGTGTGTAAGGCCAAACTTCTGCTTTATAAAGGTTTAGACCTCCTTGTGAAAAGACATTGGGGCTTTTGTAGTTAATTTCCCCAGGGGTTTTTGTAGTTAATCCCCTTGTAAATCTCAGTATAGGTCCCCTATACTTTTGGTGTTAGTAATATTTTACCTGATCCAAAAACAAATATTAGTCTTTAAATATTAGGGTCTCACCCTATTTTTTGAGTGTCTTCATCAAACTGGAAGCTTAAACTACGAAGGATTGGGGTAGGCACTTAATTTTCTAACTGTGTAATCTATGACCCAAAGACATTTTCATTTTAAGATATTGATTTCAAACTTAAATCTTTCATGTATGATATGAAGGGGCAACATAATATATTAAGTCAAGCCTATCATAATTCCAAAATTATATCTTTCACATATGGTAGGAGGGAATTATAGAATAGTTCAAGCTTATATGAGTGATTGTTCATATATAATCATCCAAATAGCTCAAGTGAGGTTTCTAGCAACATATATAAGGAAATAGAAGAAGAAGGTACAACATGTGTGAGTATCTTATGCACAAGGCATTTTACTCTTAGAACTAGAGTTCATATAATGATGAGATTCATAAACATATGTCACTCAAGATAGAACCTAACTCAATCAAAAGGATTAACTTTATCATTATGAGTCACTTACCCATCATCATTTTTTTACCCAACTCTCACATATATGATTGAATCATGCAAAATGACTCAACTCATCTACTCAGGAGTAACCCAACTTAGGACACATCATTTCACATATATCCCAGGGTAGGTCCTACGACCCTCTCCTTGTGGGTCTCACTCTCTCTAGAGTTCGCCACATATCTTGTCCTAACACTAGAGGTCCTCCTTTGTAAAAGAGCTTGAGGATCATGCATATTCAACTGTATCTTAACTTAGCTCATCTTAAGTAAGAAAAAGGGAATGTAATTTCATCATCCAGACTTAGCTTAGAATCTTCAAAATTGGATTCAAATCATATGCATATTCAACCTAATATTCATCTTTAAATATTAGGGTCTCACCCTATTTTCTGAGAGTCATCATCAAACTAGAAGCTTAAACTATGAAGGATTGGGGTAAGCATTTAATTTTATGGTCGTATAATGTATGACCCAAAGACATCTTCATTATAGGATCTTGATTTCAAACTTAAATCTTTCATGTATGATATGAAGGGGAAACATAATATATTAAGTCAAGCCTATCATAATTCCAAAATTATATCTTACACACATGGTAGTAGGGAATTATAGAATAGGTCAAGCTTATATGAGTGACTCTTCATATAAAATCATCCAAATAGATCTCGTGAGGTTTCTCGCATCATATATAAAGAAATAGAAGAAGAAGGTACAACGTGTGTGAGTATCTTATGCACAAGGCATTTTACTCTCAGAACCAGAGTTCATATATCACCTCTTTTGCAGATAATGATGAGATTCATAAACATATGTCACTCAAGCTAGGACCTAACTCAATCAAAAGTATTGACTTTCTCATTTTAAGTCACCTACGCATCATCATTTTTTTACCCAACTCTCACATATATGATTGAATCATGCAAAATGAATCAACTCATCTACTCAGGAGTAACCCAACTTAGGACACATCATTTCACATATATCCCAAGGTAGGTCCTAGGACCCTCTCCTTGTGGGTCTCACTCTCTCTGGAATTCACCACATATCTTGTCCTAACACTAGAGGTCCTCCTTTGTAAAAGAGCTTGAGGCATGCATATTCAACTGTATCTTAACTTAGCTCATCTTAAGTAAGAGAAAGGGAATGTACTTTCATCATCAAAACTTAGCTTAGAATCTTCAAAATTGGATTCCACTGATATACAACTTAAATATTTATAAGAAAACTTATACCAACTGAGATCAAACTTAGATAATATTCCACATGCTTATTTTATACATAAATCAATCATCTACTCTAAATGTCACATATCTAGTAAGGCTCTAGACATCTCATCCATATCTACTCTCTCTTATAGACTGATGTCACCCCATTTCACTTAGGTTCAATGCACACTAACTACTCTCCAGTATGAGGGACACATTTTTATATTTACATATATATAATAAAATATTATATAGTTTTTCTCTAAGAAAGAAGACATCAGAGAAAACTGTCGAGGCTCGAGCCGATTGGAAAACAAAACCAAATTAGCAAAATGAGTGTCCCACACACAGTAGATATTATTGTGTCATGTAACCTGGTGAAATAGTGATAACATGGTGTAGACTAGTGTATCTACCCAATACATATGAGCTCTATATGGAAAGGGTTTCACACACCCGTCTAAACCTAGTTCTCGAACATCTAGGTTCTAACTTAGATGCTAAGGCAAACCTAATTTGTATAGAACAACTTACTAAGTTCTAGGATTTAATGTGAAAGGTCAAATTTAGTTTTATTTCTCGTGGTGAGAAATTGTTATGTGTATCTATTGTTCATTCTCTGATACCAACTATAACATCCCTGGATTCTCTCATCTCGAGACTTAGAAGGCCTGCGAGGACACATTTGAAAACATTTGCAAATATTTTCAGAGAGCGATGTGGAAGCATAATACGCATACATGAACAAACAATCATATACATACACCATAACATTTGTCAACATTCAACATGTGTATATATTACAAAATGAATTATTACATAATGATTTTCAATTACACATTGAATAAAGAATATACAAGTTTATGGACATGTATGCTAACTACGATCTACACAATAGGTAAACTTGTACAAGTGCTCACTCCCAACTTTTCTCCCATACTAGCTCTGAACCTAAAACATACTTGAAACAATGAATCAACACAACGTGTTGTGTACGTGGGTAAAAGATACATATATATTGTGCTTGCATACTTGAAAATTATAAGAAAGAAGAAAAGGTAAACAAAAACATTATTTAATGTGATAATCAAGTAAACACGTATTTTTAGATGTCTTTTGATGCGTTTGTACTACTAAGTAGTGTCACACTTCATTTTTCCCCAGCCCTTGGGCTATGGGGACCGAGTTCCGACCTTATATATAGACGAAAAGAGAGAGGATTGAGAGAGGGAGACAGAGAGCATATATCCACTTAGTAGCTACAAACCATCTATATTCTTTGTTGTTCTTATTGACACGGAGAAGATTCTATAATTATAGTACATCCAAGCAATATTCTCAAATAAAGACAAGCAATACATCATAGATATTGCACACAAGAAAACTAGTCATATACTTAGATAAAGCCCATGTACCTGAGTTCAGAGATTTCTATTTATATTTTGGACCATCTACATCTCCGGTCATCACTTGATTAATAGAAATTAATCATTATTAATACAATGTTCAACTTTTTTGCTGATATTTAGGTCCACCTTAGGGTTTTGACCAAACCTAGATTTTACTGACTTTTTGAAAATAGCTCAATATCATTAAAATTAAGCCATACAACATCTACAAGATAGACATCTCTCATCAAGTAACCAAGCAGCAACTCCTTCTGCGGAAAGACATAACAAAAGGCTCAGATTGGGATGTGATAGGTACGCTTCTGCACCGTCCACCTCTTGTAGTGGCTGTCTAATACAACTATCTGGGATGGAATTCATCAATCTACAAGAACCTATGAGTACATCTGGAGAGGAGTTGGCAAAGCCGCTGACAGAGATTACCATCATGAATACAACGAAAGATTACTAGACAAAGAGCTCAATCCCAAAGCAACGACACATACGTAACAACACAGACACAATGCCTCACAAAACAGGACGAGAACCACAACTACCAACGACGAGCACTAACGTTGCACCAACTAGGAGACCCGGGAAGGAGGCCAAACCCCAGCGATGCAGATACAGAGGAAGGATGGCTCATGTGGATACAAGGGCGGGAATAGATGGTGCCGGGAACTCCACCACCACTCCCGACCACCACTACGAACAGGGGCGGAAGACCCGCATGAAGCACAAACCCAGCTTACTACTCCTCTGCCTAAAGCATCAAGGGGGTGCCCGAGATCACCGTCCACCCAAGAAGGAACCCCAGGCACGACCACGACCAACAAACGACCACCACAGGTAAAGAATAGACCGAGATAAAAAGGAACACCAGCAAGATAGGGGCTCCTTGCTCCCACGAAGGAGAGACTAACAAGAAGAACAATAGGCCAAAGACCGTTGACTAAATAAGACGAAGCTGTCACAGACCCCAAACCAACCACCAGACATGAGAAAAAAAAAGACAAAGATAGAAAAAACAAACACACTGGAAAAACCACGAATAGGTAGAGTGCACCACCAAGGTAGCCGCCGAGAAGGGGGCCAAAACCATAAAGGAGGAAAGCACAGAGGGTAAGAGGGCCCTGGCAAGTGCAAGGTGGGGGTAGAAGGCATAGGGAACCCCACTACCACCCCCGACCACCTCTACGACCCCTACACGCTCAAGCGCAACTTGAGTGGACGAGCAGGCAGAGGGGCAGAGGCACCACCAGAAGCACATACCCCCGCTTGAAGCTCTTGTCCCTGTCGACGCGCCTGTAGGTGCCCAAACTCACCGGAAATAAACCATCGAGGCACAGAGCACACCTGCAGAAAGGGACACAGAGGAGAGAAAACTAGAAGCTCGATCGCCGTGAGCCGCCGCACGGGATCTCCCACCGCAAAGAAATGTAACCTCCACTAGTAGAGGAGTCGGGTGACGCCACACTGAAGGAGCACCACCAACAAGGCCGCCCAAAACCTCGAGTCGGGGAAGAAAGTGTCAGCACCTTTGACTGAAATGAATGGGGGAGAAAGGGAAAGCGCACAGGGGGAGAAGATTGCACCCAACCAATGGCCAGACGCCTCCCCCCTCCCCCCCCAGCAATGGTCGTCGCTGTGGGAGCCCTAGCCGATTGCCAGAGCAAAGGCCGCCACTGGGAAGAAAGATTTTCCATAGATTTTACTGACTTAGAACATATTTATGATATTTTTCTACTGATCAGGAGATCATTTATAGGTCTGGTCCAATTTTCATATTTTCTAGATGATTAATCTATTTTCTAGAATTAAAATGAGGATAAAGCCTTTAATTAGTCATTAATTAGGAAAGATACAATATTTTTGCATAATTTCAAGATTAGAGTCCATACTTGGTTTCCTTATGATATTGGGGTTCAATAATATTTTTCTCAAATTTAATCTGCATAATTTACTAATTTTTCCATTTTAGTGACCCTAAAATGGAGCATAAGAACATATATTAGAAATAACCATATAATGTTATTCAAAAGTCTAATTTAGGGATCTAGTAACAAAGGGGACATTTTCCTGAGTATGGGGATATTTTTGAAAAATTATTTGAATATTGGATCAATTAATGATACATTTTCTAAGATCACATGTGTTTATTGGAGATATGTAATGATTTACCTTTTAGGCCAATCAAAATCTGCCACATGCCTCCTCAGGGGCGCAACGCTCAGCCTTGGAAAGGATGAGCCGACCGGTTGAACCAGGCTTTCACCAGACTGAACTCACATTGTCTCTTCTCTTATGTGAACGCAAGCGTAGCCAACGTTGGTGTACGTTCTCCACTCTACGATCGCTGGTTATGAGAGCTATCTAGCGCTCTGCGGCACAGAAGGAAGCATTGAGGAGTCTTGGTGGTAGCAGACCTATTTTCGAGCCGATGATGGTCCTTCAAAGCTCAAAGAGGCCTTCCACATGGTTCTGACCACCTATGCCACTAGATGGAGATCTGGGGTTAGGTGCTCCTATGTTCTATGACCACCGAGATTAGAAAGGGAGGAAAACTTAAAATTCATGGAGCTGATGACTAGGGATGATCGGAGGGGGGGCAAGCAATACAGGGTTGTTGGTGCTTCCTTTTGGTCATCACTGGAACCGGGGAGAGCAAAAACTATTTCAGGTCTCCTTGATTGAAGAAACAAATCCATCCATAGACTCACAAAGCTCCCTCAAATTCATTGCATATCACATGGATTCCACAGAATCTTCCTACGGATGCTACCTGACCTTGACCTCGTCTTTGGAAGTTGCTTGGGCCATCATCGACTGACCAGGAAAAGGAAGGCTGAGTTTACTTTGTGTGGTGGATCTGGGTGGAAAAGTTCCCTTCTTTGACTCCTCTTGGCCCTTCTTCCAAATCCCTTGGTCACCCTCTTCCAAATCCCTCACTCACCCTCTGTTCTCTCTAGTTGCGAAAGAGAGGGTTTTTCAGGAATGAGTTTGATTTCACACGACTATCCACAAAAAGGGATTCTATAATGATCGTTTGTCTCCTCTGAGCATTACAGATCTGTGAATATGAATGAAATACATGAATCTAAAGAATTAGTTTAGATCACATGGAGCTCGTGATTGACTGGGTAACCAATGCTGGTGCCTGAGCACCTGATGATTCTGTAGGAATCAGAGGTCGAGGACGCAGTCACTACCCTTTGATCCCAATCCATGGGCTGAATGAAATCCGCCCAAAGGGAATCTATGGCATATTCCATGTTGCCGCCACATAAAGAGAGTATGTGTGGCATCACCTGATATATCTCAATCTTAGGTCTACAATCATCTAAAATTTAAAGTCATTTAGTCAAAAATTCAAACATTATTATCTATCAATTGGCCAATCCTAATGCCATGAGATTTTAACCAAGCCTCACCGATCAGTTGTTCTTTCTACCAAATAAGTTTGATACCAAAAGTCTAACATTTCTTCATTAAACCTGATTTCTCAAATATCCACATAAATAAATGTGTAAACATCATCCAATATTGATCAAATAAGTTCAATCCACTTCAAAAGGTCATGATGCATCGCATTATTCTTTATTCAACCATTCAATCATATTAATCCATACAATACTTCATTTAGATACTTCACTTCATATGTCCTCAATATCAACTACTAACTAGTGTGAATCATCTCCATGTACATAAATGGTCTTGAAAAAGGATTTGTGATACTCTATTGTCATTACAATCATACTTGTGTGTCAAAAGAATCCAAAGTTCAATAGAAGTTGCCTCAACCTGGGATTAACCAACTAGTAATATTTATCGAACTCAAATGGTAGATTAGGTATCAACTCCCAGAAGTCATGTTCATCACACTCAAGGGCAGGTGGAGATTTCTAATCGTGAGATAAAAAAGATTCTTGAGAAGACGGTTTCGTCTAGTAGAAAAAAATGGAGTGAATTGTTGGTTGATGTGATATGGTCCTATAGGACTTCCTATAAAACCCCAATAGGAGCTACACCCTTTTAGGTTAGTCTATGTATGTATGTGTCATCTCCCTGTGGAGTTAGAACATAAAGCTCATTGGGCGTTAAGGAGGATCAATTTTGATCTTGATGAAGCAGGTAAGACAAGGATGCTAGAGTTGAATGAGCTTGATAAAATTAGGATGAATGCCTTTAAGAATTAACGATTGTACAAGGAGAGGACTAAGCAAATACATGACCGACATATAGCAAGGAGAGTATTTTATCCGGAAGAGAATTTGTTGCTTTTTAATTCAAGGTTGAAATTACACCCTAGGAAACTGAGATCTAGGTGGAGTGGACCATTGTTCATAGAAGAACTGTTTCCACATGGGGTGATTAGAATCAAAGAGGGAGAGAGATCCTTCTTAGTTAATGGCCAAAGACTAAAGCACTACTATGGAGAAAATTTCAATAGTAAGGAGAATGAGGTGAAACCCATTGCTGCTAATTAATCTCAAGAATGGATTTGTCTAGCCTAGGGCATTAAACAAGGACACTTGCTGGGAGGCAACCCAACCATTAGGACGTTCATTTCATTCATTTATATTATGTTGGTTTAAGTAGTACTTAGCTTTTCATAATTTTTTTTTGTAAAAATGATACCTTGACTCATTTTTTAAGTGTGTAGGCTGTGGAAAAGTTGGTGCCACTAACTCCCAAGTTGATGGCACCGAGATCAGGTCAGCGAGAGGGCCAATCTGATTGGAAACAGTCGGTGGCACTGACACCCCAGTCAGTGGAACTGACACCCCAGTCGGTGGCACCGAAAACTCTCAAGAAAGTGTAGAAAAAAATTGGCATGGCTAACTGATAAGCCATCGGTACCACCGACACAACATTTGTGGCACCGACTCAGCTAACACCCAGGCTTGGTGGGTACATTGGTGCACCGAGAAAAAAAAATTGATCGATCAAGTTGGTACCACCAACTCATTACTCTGTGCCACTGACAGAAGAAAGCATCGATTTGTGTGTGCCTTCATCAACGATCGCTAGCACCGATCTGCCCTAGAGTCAGTGCCACCGACATGCAGAAGATCCAGTTTTTCAAGATGGCACACCAATGGCTGTCGATGCACTGAGGCCAAGGATAAGCCTCAGAGTCGGTGCCACCGACATTGCTACAGCATGGTGGTGCCAAGTCTATAAAAGGAAAGTAGTGGATTGTTTTCTCCTTACAACTTCAAGAGCCACTACTCCCCAAGTGCAAGTGACTACTCCGAGCATCCAGAAGCTGCATCGAGCTCTTCCTTTCTCAACCTCCTTCCCCGATCACTTCAACATAATGGAAAGGAGAGCAAGACCCCTTGGCAGTCTGACACCATGACCCCAGATCAGCCACCCTTTGACAAAAGTGCAGAAGGTGTATGAGGAGCTCGGCAAGAGGTCGTTCGCTCTAACAAGATACGGAGACTGACAGCTATTAGAGGACATGGGTTTCAATGACAACATGGCATATTTCCTCGAAGGGCAAGAGTTTGATGGTGGGTCTGTGAACCCTATCTTCGATGGGTGGCCAACATACAAGGAGATTGTGATCGAGTTCCTGGCATCTCTAGAGATATTTTTCACCCCCGACCCAGCACGCCCTATGCGAGGTGAGTGGAGAGAAGGGAAATTGGACTTCTGCCTTTACAACACCAACTACTCCCTCACTCTTTGTGACTTCAACGACATCTATGAATGGCTTCATGTGCCATGCCACCAGCCCGAGAATGTCAACTTTGACACAATATGGAAGGATCTTGAGATAGTGCCAGAAGGTTATAAGTTAAACTGGAACCACAACTCATTGGCGGACCTTGAGCACCCCTTTGTTCGGGTACCACATCGCATGATCACCAACACTCTCTTCGCCAAGTCTACTCAAGGGCAAGCGAAGGTCCAGCTACCAGACTTATACTTTCTCTACCAACTTTTGGAGGGGAGGCTGGTCAACTTTGGAGCCTTCTTCCTCACCCATGTGATGGCGGTGAAGCGCAACGTCAAGAGGACCACACCTATACTTTTTTGGGGGACTTATCACCCCCATGGCTCTCCACTTAGGCCTAGACCTCTCTACTCTTGAGCCTTTGAATTCTATGCTTCACATAGACCACCTCCACTTCAAGTAGGTTGGTCTTATCTCTGTCCAACACAACACCATCTATGCAATTTGTTCGGTTAGTGGCACCTTCTACGAGCGTCAACTCCCTGATCCTATATTCAACATCAGGAAAGTTGGCCACTATAGATGGTCGGACATGGATGACGATGATGAAGGAAATGATGATGAGGAGGAGCAGTCAAATGAAGATGTGGAGGAAGTGGATCCCACCATTCCTATGACATATCGAGTTTCTCCGTGAAAGTGTCCACGACATTGTGCTGCCTCTACGTCTTCTGCCCCGCCAGCCTCTCAAGAAGGAGAGGAAGCTTATTCTATGGTGGGCATGTATTCCATGCTACAGGATATACAGACACATCAGCAGCAACAAACTCAATCTCTGGCTAGAATTCAAGATGTGCAGGGTCGGCTGTACACCAACCAACAAGTGATCTATGAGAACAAATGTCTTCTCTTGGCCAACCAAGAGAACATGTATCAGTGCCTGCAGAGGATGGAAAACTATCAGCAGTCGTTCTTTGACCACTACTGGAGCCAGGATACATTGGAGGCTACCTTATGCCACCGAATATGCCTTATTCTAATCCGACCTTCCAGAGGATGTTTCCTCCCCAGGACCCTACCCAACCACCACCTCCACTATATTAGTCGGGTATCTCTGTTCCACCTCTTAAGTTAGAATTTTGACTATGAGGTCATAGTCATATTCAAGCTTAGGGGGGGTGCTGGAACAACTTCTATCTTAGTTTTTCTTTCATTTTAGCATTTTTTTTATTTTGGTAAAATTAGTTTTCTTATTAGTTCTTCTGCTATGTAGGATCCACAATCTATCTAGTGTAATTTGTGGACAATTAATTGCATGGGTTCATTTTTGTTTATCAATCTCTGGGTTGGGTGCACAAAAATGAAATAATATATGAGTAAATTTAAAAAAAAAAGTTGTGAGCTTATCTTGTGAGTAATTGAGTTGCATAACTGAGGAAGTGATTGGGTAAGTCAGCTCCAGGACATCAGAATGCAAATGACCATCTTAATTATCTAAGAAAAGTGACTGACAAGGTTGTTGAGCCTTAACTGACCAAACACTAATGTGACCTTAAACTAAAATTTAAGAGAGAAACCCCTTGATTACCATGTACACATGTCATTAGAGAGGGACATATGATTTTTTTTTAAGTTTCTATCTCTTAGTTGTGTGATCTCATCCACCACATATTTTCTCTTTACACTCCACTATAAGAAGATTGAGTACATGTTAACATTCTTTCTCTTGATTGCATTTACATTGCATAGTAGATCTTGCATAATAGTTGTTTGTTTTTGCTTGCATTAGTGAAATGAAAGAAAAGAAAAAAAACACATACATGCACAACAAAAATTCTGGTGCATGTCATGTAGTTGCATAACATCTTATTCATGTAGTTTGAATATGCATTTCATATCATCTTGCAAATATCGTGTCTAGTTTCTTCTTCTTTAATATAAGAAGGTAGTAATTTTTCCCATACCCTTAAAAAGAAAAAAAAGAGAAAAGACACATTGACATAAATCAAATGTGCAGTGCAAGTGGAAGCCCAAAGTAATTCTATCATGTTGAAAGGGGTCTTGAAAAAAAAGGAATAAAAAAGATTGAGTATAGTGTCATAAAGTGAGGGAGAAAGGGCATAATCCTACTAGATCATAAGGAAGAATTAGTACATGATGTAGTTTGTAGATATTTTGTCTTATATTGAGATGGAATGATAGTTTCATGCATCATTCCACCTCAATGATTAGGCATTAGGAGCATTCTATAAATTCTCATCATCACATCTTCATCATTATTTTTTATTGCATGAATGATTTTGCTGCCATACAGTCACCTCTGACAGACGATTTTGCTTCCAGAAGACTTCAGAATGTGCATTTCTCGAGGAGGATCATCCAGAACACCTCTCTAGGGGTTACATGAATTTCTTTCATGTTTCCCATGCTTTTCTTCTCTCTCTCCATGTATTCGCAACTAAAAACCATGCAGGGTTAAACCCCTTCTTTCCTTGGGACCTGGGAGTAGCCCATGGAATCATTGTATCGACTTCTTACATGATTTAATATAGATTTCTCTTTATTCCTGGATATATAATTATAGAATTGAACGACCTATCTATGCTTGATCACCATCGGTAGGATAATATACTAATCATTGCTCTGGAAGGAGGATTAAAGGTTAGAAAAGCACAATTTATACACTTTCCTACGCGTTCCTTGGGAAAGGTTATGTATGGTTAGTGGAAAGAAATCTAGAGTTTGCGATAATGCACCTAGACTAAGATATAAATTGCTACAGACGTGGAATTGACTTAAATCTAGGTAGTAAATTGCACCGTGGAAGTGGGCAATTCTGACTACAGGCTTTCTATCCAAGGTAGGAGTAAAATATATATTAATTCGGTAGAAATAAGGTATAACGAGACCCCATGGTGAAATCGATAATCCTAAGGAATCCATCTCATTTGAATCAATCACTTTCAATTTTCTATGAATTACATTTTATTTTGTTCATGCTCAAATCCCACTTTTTAATCGGCTTAGTTGATCGCACCGTAGTTAGTAGTAGTCACTGAGACTACGTCTCCCTAAATTCGACTCGGACCTCACATTGGCCTATATTACTCGGCGCGTGCACTTGCGTTCATACGCATGATTTTAGCATGTCAGGCTTCATATCAAATCCTTATTTATGGCTCTCCCTCCATTCATTTCAGGGCTTCCAATGGGGTTAGGAAAGGTGACCGTATTGCACCCTACCTTTTCATTATAGCTATGTAGGGCCTGATAGCCATTATTCATCATGAAATTCAGACCAAGAATCTGGTCCCTTTGATGAATGGGAATGTACGCATTTCTCACATTGTCTTTGCTAATGACATGTTGTCATTCTCTAAAGATGGTGTGAGGAATGCTCTGGTTATTAAGGACATCTTGGACTCCTTTGCCTCTGTTTCTGGTCTCAGACTGAATGAAAGCAAGAGTCAACTTTTTCTTAGCTCTAGAAGTTGCAAGGAGGAACTTGTTGGAGTGGGACCCAGAGGGGATCCACTCCCTACTAAAAATTTGAAGAATAAATTCTCCAATCCAAACATACCCAAAAAGGTATGATGGAGTGGGTGTAAAATTTTCAAATCGTATTAATGGTATTCAAAATAACCAAAGTGTAGCAGCGGAAAAAAATAATCATTATATTCAACTTCTAATAAGATTACAAAAGTATATCTCAATCTCCCACATAGGCTTTACATGTATGATACAACATAAGTATCTAAGTAGAGGGAAATCTAAACCATCACAACTTTGTCTCCAAGCTTTAACTCCTTAAGATATGCCCATATCTTCATGCCATATCATCCAAGTCCTTCACCTAGGGTTGGAAGCATACCCTAACAAGAAGAGAAAAATAGATGACATCAACAAAGGCTGGTATGTTGATACTAAAAAGAAAATTGAGCAATATATAGAGTAAATGACATCAAATAAAGTAAAACATCCCATAGAAGAGATAAGTACCACCAAAATGGGTAAAATGATACTTTCCATTAAAGCAAAAAAGATTTATGCCATACTAGCACATATAAAGAATAGGGCACACAACCCATATCTTCATCTTCAACCTCCATGCATGTGAGATAAACATAGCCCTAGAACAATATAACAACAAAGGTTGGACAAGTCTCACAAAACTTGAAACCTGATAGAGAATAACGTACAACCAAATTCCCAATATATATAAAAGTGGACCAAACCTCACAAATTTGAAACCTGGGTATGGGGCCACCTCCATCCCAAAAATAATAGGAGCATACTACATCGAGTAGGAAATACACATCTGCCCATAAACAAAACCAATGGAATTATACTACTCTAGTGCTACTGAATCACATACCATGTTTAATAGAGAGGCAAGTAAAAAGTATAGTCATATTATACTAACTAGTCACCACATAAGTGACCAACATATACATCCACCTCATAAGTTGGCAAAAGACATCACATATCATCAATGAATGTTCCAACATGAACAATGTATAAGAGAGAGACCAAAATAATATCAACTCATGATCATAAGGTCAGTAACAAATAAGATAGTTCACATGAACCATGATTTTCAAAAGAACAAGATAATGTGTAGGCTAATGTCCATAGAACCAAAAGAAAGAAGAATATAGGTGATTTGTCAACATAGAATAATAGGGGATGCAAACATAACCCTCTTTAGAGTCTATCCATACAAGGTCACTTCTATATTCAAATTTAGGTTTCCAAAGCACCTATTATTATGTATGTGAAATTAGGGTTAGAATTACATTGATTATTCAAAACCCTAAAATTGCTTTTTTAATATTAGTGAATTAGGTTATAAAAACCATGCCATGTTTTAGGTTATCTTTTTCTAAGTTGAAAACATATTTTATTATATTTTTATGACTTATATATATATTTAGTTATGAATTTTACAAGTTATTATCTATTTAGGAAAATCCATTGAGTCACATATTTTCAACATCATATTTTGGCAACAAAACTAGGACAATTATAAAGCTCATATTTTTCTGATCTTGGAGCAATTAAAATATAAGTTATGGATTTATAAACATTGACCAATCACGTAAATCCACATCAGCATCCGACTAGAGAGAAAGAAAGAGAGAGAGTGAGAGAGCCACACACAATGAGTTGGCCCAATCATGGGTGGCCAACTCAGTCGGCTCCATTGAGAACTTAGCAACCTGTATCAAAGAGTACACCAAAAATAAATAGGCGTGAAAAGACTAAATTAACCTTGTCTTGCATGAAAAAATCAAATTGAATCAGGGCTATAGTAGTAAAACTATCAACAAACTTCTTCTCCACACGAACACCCGATGCACAATGAAGATATAGAGAAAAATCTCTACACAAAAACCCCCTATACTGAGAAAAACTTGGGAAACCATCTCCAGAACTAGGTTCCTAAAACTACCACGAACTCGTTGAGCCCTGGAAGTGCAAGAAAGAAGATTGTCAGCCGAAGAACTACTCTCCCCTAAAATAGGTTCTAGGAACAGAAGGGAAATAAAGGGGGAAAAGAGATAACTGTCATGATGACCAAATCGACCAAGGAAGAAGCTTTGTGAGGGAAAACAGAGGCATATAGAGTCCTCAACATCGCTCCCGGAGGTCGAAAACATCATCATGAATCTAGTATAGCTGCCAGTGAGGGATGGAATACATGAGCCATCAGTCGAATCAAAGTGAGAAAACACAACCTAGGACCTTCACAGAGGTTACATACCAACTTTCTAGAGGTTCAATCACCCAAGAAGGTGAGGAAAAGAGAAAAAGGGGAGAAATAGGGGTAAGACAGGGGAAGCGAGAAGCACTTGTTGAACTGGGAAATGATGCCCTGTTCCCTAAGCTTTATAGGGTCATTGGGTTTAGGAGCAAGCAAGGAAAGTGGAGGTGAAGAAAGTATAAGAAAAGGTGGAGAGGAGAGGAAGAAATCGAAGAAGTAAATTGCAAGAAGTTGGTTTCCCAGTTCGCCTAGAGAACTAAGAAAATGGAGGTAGAAGGGGATGTGGATGTCATACACTCAAGATCCAACGGCCCATAATGGGCCCATTTTTTTTTAATAAAAATAAATCCACGTGACGGATAAAATCAGAAAAACCAAAGTTGAATCAAAAACCAAATAAAGTGAAACATTTATATTATTTCCTATTCTCTCTCTCATCAATTGGGGGTCCAACCATTATCCAAATTACATGAAATTTTACACAGTGGATAATTAAAGCATGTAGATTTTGATTATGAAATTAGATTTGCCTTTTGAGAACTTTTAATGTTTTAAATAAATCAAATACTATTTTCTCTTTCCTCATGTATTAATGATTATAAGATTCTCCATATTTTATGAAACATCACCCTCAAGACATATTTAATGTGTTGGATAAAATTTTCCATCAATTTCCATGTTGAAGTTGTTTCCATATTTATTTAATATTTTTAAGGTTCTTCACACTTTCTCTCTCCAAATTTCATCTTTGAATCAAACATCTTCCAAATTGGATGAAAATTCACCCAAAGGCTATATTTATTATGTAGATTATGAATCCAAGATTATTTTCCTCTTTTGGAGTCATTTTTTATTTTATTTGATATTTTGGGGAAAACTCAGGTTTTCTCTTCCCAAATTGAATTAAATTAATTATTATTATGTGAATAATGGGAAACTTGACTCCCAAGGTAATTGGGATCAAGGAACATGATTCTTAACTTATATTCCACTTTTGGTATTTGTTTTAATGGGTTATGTCACAATTAATATATGTGGCCATTATTAACACATTATGTCATTATTATCACTATTGCTTATTCCATTATGTTCCATAACTTAATATTATCACCAAAAGAATTATTTATAATTATTTGCATGAAATTTTATATAATTCATTATTATCTTATGTGATATATTTTATATGTCTTTTATTGGCCCAACACTAATGTGAGAATATTAGGTGACATTAGGGTGATTTATACATGCATTATCTTATTAGGGTTATACTAAACCTCATCTAGATCTATCATCAACCTTGTTTGGCTACATCTAAAAGGTCAAACTTCTAGGGTAGGGTTAAAGATCTAGTATGTTACAAAACTTTCCAATGTTCTAAACATTGAAGTGACGTACTTTCCTGTGAGGTACCTTGGCCTTCCCTTGTTCACTGGTAGATTGACTAAATCGATGTGTAGCCATATTATTGATAAAGTGGATGCCTAATTGGAGTCCTGAAAATGTAGCCTATTATCATTGGTAGATAGAATTGAACTGGTGATCTCTACTATGTCCTCCTATCAGATATTTTGGTCTACTGCCTTTCGTCTCCCTAAATCTGTTATCTTGGATCTGGAGAAAAAAGTCAGTGACTTTATCTGGGGTGATTCAGAGGAGAAGAAATATATGTACTTGATTTCTTTGTCTCAGATTTGTAAACCCAGAGTTGAAGGTGGTCTGGGCATTAGGCGTATTACTAACTGGTCACTTACTGGTATCATAAAAAATTGTGGGATGTTGCTAGTGAAAAAAAGTCCTTATGGGTCAAGTGGGTTCATGGTAAACATCTCTCACAAGACTCGATCTAGTCTATTAAGACTTAATCATATGATTCATGGCTTTGGAAGAAATTACTCATGTACAGAGATATGGTTCTGCCTCATGTTAAATTCAACTTGGGTAATGGTGCTTGTTTTATCTTGTGGAAGGACCCGTGGTGTGGAGGAGGCTCCTACCTTGGTGATCATATTGATTGTCAACTTAGGGATAGTATTGGTCTGGGGATGTCTTGTTGTGTGAATGTTTGTATCTCTAATGGAGAATGGTGTATCACTCCTAACATCCATGGAAATGAGAAAGTTGTGATGACTCTAAACAATATTTAAAACCCTATTCCATTTAAGGATAATTATGTCTTTGTGGATGGTGAAATGTGTTTGTCGCTCAGATATTTTTGGGGGCTTGGTAGAGTGAAAGAACAAAATTTACCCTAGCCTAAGCACACCTGGAGCAATTTGATTTTGAGAAATGTTTCTATTTTCCTTTGGAAATTCTATCTGTACTGCCTTCCAACCCAGGAGGTGATGTAGAAGTTCCATTTTAGACACCATCTATTTTTTTCTACTGGTATGCTGAAGAGGATAAACACCATATGTTCTTCTTGTGCCATTTCTGTGCTAAGCTTTAGAGTTCCGTGTTTGGTAGTGTGCCCTCCTTCTTGATTGTTATCTTATTTCTGAATAAGAAGGCTAGATGATCTACTTTCCTCCTCATATATCGTGTTTGGATTGGGAGGAATAGGTGCATCATTTTTGGTTATCTCAATGACCACAAAGTTTTGTGGTCCTTTTGTAAATGTCATCTTTATACTATGTACAAATAGTTGTTTTCTTCTTTCTTTTTTGTACAATTGTTTTCCTTTGGATATTGTACATAGTTTTGTTCTCTGATTTGACTTATTCTAATAAAAGGAGGAGGAAGGCATGCTTTCAGCAAAAAAAGTTAAGTACAATGTGAGAATATAAGTTCTAAACATATTAAGACATGGTCCAATTGTCAAAATAAAGGTACTATTGTGATTAGAATGATTGTAAGATGATATTATGATGAATTAGGTTATAATTTAGTGGCAAGATAAGATTTTGTAATATTCCTATTTTAAGACTTAAGGTTTAAGACTTAAGGTCGTATAAATACATTAAGATAAAGTTTTATGAGATTTTATTGAGATATATTTATCTTGCCAAAATCAATATTTTAGATACTTGATACTTATGCTACCTTCATCCAGTATTAATATATATAGCTCAATGTTTTTTTTAAGTTTTTAAAATTAGATACCATAAATCTAATATCCAGAGCGAAGTCATCTATTAACTAAGAGTTTCATAGGTTTTTGTTAAGATAATAAGAATATTAGATTTAGATTTAGATTTAGATTTAGATTACTCATTGTGCGAGTATCTAGATATTGAATAAAGATACATGTTAAGCATTTTAGACCCAAGCTTAGTTATCTTGTAATTGAGATTCATATTTATATTAAGATGTAGATTCAATTCAGAATTTAAGATTAGAGAGTCAGATTCAAAATTTAGTACATGTTCAATACTCAATATTTAGTTTCAGGTAAGTTTAGAATCATAATTTAGAAAGCTTAGACTTATGATAAATAATTCATAATATTCAAATAATACATTACATTATAAGTCCTCATTCAAGGAGTCATGGGAAGATTTAGAGGCATCTATTGCCGATTCAGAGGAGTGTTTACTCCATTTAAGAGGTACTTTGGTACCAACAGAGGGTTTCTTGCACCATAGAGGACACCTAAGTGTCAACGGAGGGCATGTTGTGCCAATAGAGGGTGTGTTGCACCATAGAGGACACTTTGGTTTTAACAAAGGAGGAGTTATTGTATAATAGTAGCCACAATCATGTAAAATTCATCAATAAAAGACACCTTAGTTTATAGATTATCTACAATCTCATCCATGAGTATGATGAGAGAGATTCAGATAAGATATTTGTGATCCAAGAACTTTGGTGCAGTCATGCGACCCAGGTACCAGAGTACATGTCTCCTGAGAAATATAAATATCATATCTAAGAAATAAGAGTTAGTATGTTTTAGAGTTTACTCAGAGCTTGATTTTTGTTTCATGTTATTAATGTGCAAAAATGTATTTTGTAGCAATTCACTTCTTTAACAATGTATATTTTAGAATACTCATGCCACTTACTCTAACCATTTTTTTTTTCAATGCATGGTTGGGGACGCAATTTTCGTAGGATATGGAGCAAGAATAAAAAAAGAACAAGCACTAGGAGGTTTTTCAAGCATAGCCTGGTGGGGTTCCATTTACCAAGTATATCTAGATATTTAGATATCATTTTTATATGTTTAGTGGTGCTATCATGTAGACTAGATTACATAAGATGAATCAGTTGTAGTTTCCTTTTTCCAAGTACTTTGTATGAATCTAATTCCATCCAACATAAAGTGTTTCATTTATTCAAATTGTAGAGATCAACATATTGTGACACCCCCTTGAGTAAGAATGCTTCCACTTAGTGGTATTTATATGTTCTGAAAATTGGGGTGTTACAAACACATATACCCTTTGGAAATAAGGTACACGTTTTGTCTTCAACCTCTATGTAGAAACACAATTGGACAAAAATAGTTTAATTGGACTTTCCTGTCCACCCCTTCTAAAGTAAAAGTAACCATACCAAACTTCATATTTTCTCCTTCTTTCATTTCCCACACTTTTCCTGTGTTCTCACACACTCCCCCTTATCCTTCTTCTTCCTACACACCATGGTCTCTTCCATAGACGTCCAAGCATGGATCTTTTTCCCCATACTACATCGGTGGTTGTCAACACCCCCTAGGCTCTACCAACTTGAGCCAAGACCAGACATCACATTTTCCCTGCTCAACGACATTTGCACCACCCTTTCCCATCTCACATGAAAGAATCTTCAGCCAAATGTAGGTGCATCCCCTACCTTGTGGCTAGGATATGAGGGGTTGTTGCTTCTCTGGGATAAAGGGCTAGCAGACTAGCATGAACTGATAGCAGACTAGTGGCCTCATGCCATGTCATTGGCCCCTGGAATCAATCCTAATAGGAGACCGGCTCACTAGCATATCAATTTTTTTAGAAGAGATGTGCAATGGACATATTTGCAAACCAAATCCCAATTAATCTTCATATTTTTCTAAAGATATGATATATGACTATGTTTGACTATATCTATTACATGATTATGATAGATATTCTATCATTAATAATCATTTACCCTCCCAATCCTCAAATAAGTACTTGTTGATGAACATTTTCTAAATACTACATGACCTCATCCATGGTACCCTAGTATGTTTCTTGACTCAAATGTTGCTTAAAATGCACTTTGTGAAAATATACTAATCTTGATGCTCAAATATGATCATTAAGACCAAAATCATTATGTTTTTCCATAAAATAGTAGTTTTTTGCTATCTTGTGATCTACGTATCGTCCTGGCCATACTTTTACACTATATTAGCATCATGTTGCCAAACATACCCTAAATATGTCTTATTTTGGACTTTAAATGATGAATCCTAATCATAGTTTTAACCTCACACTCATATGACATCTAACCTCACCTATCTTGAAATTTGTAACATGAATCCCCTTTATGATAACATATCACCCCATGAGTCTGCAATACTCTTGTTTTGATCATATGACCCCTAACGCATGTAATGTGCCCCATTTATGTGAATGAATGATTACACTTAGAATCTATTAAACTATATTATATATATGAAACAAGTAACTTTATGATATGTTATGATCTAAATGTCCCTAATTGCTTTTGTGATGTGGTGGTGTTTGTAACTCATAATCCACTAGTAATGTCCTAGTGTGGCATATGTATCTTGCTAATCTTTCTTGTTCCCTAATCTTGGAATAGGTCTAAATCTTATTTTCTATCCTCCTAAATAAGGAAATATCTTTCCTTATGTTCACTTTGATGTGGATGTCCCACATAGTGCATATGTTGACCCCTATATATAAATCAATTATGTGGATAGTTTGAATGCATGTTGAATATTTTGGTCTTAGGATGCCTCGACCTTGGGGACATCTACCAAACCTTGTATAATACTTATTGTATCCTTATTTTTATGGTCTAATCTCATATTTGGTCTAAATTGCATGACTTGAGGAACCTAAGTCTTGGTTTCCCTATTATGAGTCTTTTGACCTTGAAATGTATGTAAGGGACATAAACCTTATAATCATCATATAGAACAAATGAAACATGTGATTGACATGAAACTTGGATAACACCTTCATTTTGAATCCTAAATTAGTAAAGGATCACCAAATATGTAATTAACCAACTTTCAACCTAATTTGACCAAAACCCTAAAAAGGAGCTATCTATGATTAGTGATGAGAATCTAATACATGCATGTGATCTTATCTTAATAGGGTGGTTTCTTGTGATATAGATGGCCAACTATATGTTAATAACCACTAAATGTAGGTACTTCCTTTAAAAAATTCTATGATTGAATGCGCTATAAACTTAGTTATGGCTTTAAACAATTATATTGTTATGGCTCTCATACTGGAAACTTGATATGTATGTATGCTTGTTTACTTACACATAATTTCATGTAGCATTGTAGTATTATACTCGATGTTTCATCTCACTATTTTTATAACTTGAACACATAACATAGATATGCATTATACAAATCTTATGCACCTTCCTGTGTTCTCTGGGTAAGGACACAAGGTTTGGAATCCTACTTGAGTTGTCAAATTAGAGGGAACTGTATTGATGAAAATAGTTAGCTAATAACTTTGAGTGTTAAGAACCATCACATATCCCTTCTGATGGGAAGTTGGTCAAAGACCTTTTTTATAAATGGTGTTGTCAGTATAATAGAGAAAACTGACTCAAATATGGGTTTTCATTTTGCTAAGTACTACAATTTTTTATTCTAGTTCAGTTACTTCTATAAATCTTTTCAAATTATAAAAAAACCTTATATATGTGTATCTTTCTTCCCTATACTCGTAATCGTGTGTGTTGATGCACTTGTTTCTTTTTTTTTAGGTTCAAAGATAACTTGGGAGAAGTTGTCATGTGAGAGAGTGTTTAGGTTGTACCTATTGTAATATCCTATTCTATCATACATGTTCAGAATTGTATAATGTATTCTGAAAAGTATGACTAGAATCTTGTAACAAAGGATGTTTCATAATGTACTTGTTTACTGTTGAGTGTATATTGTTAGTTTTATCTTGTTTTTTTTTTTGAGGAAAGATGGAGGATCCTATGATTGGGACCCCCCGTCATAAATTAATTAAGCTACATCATCTGTAGCAATGTTTACAAGACATGAAGGAAACAATTGAGAAAAGGAAAATCTACCTACTTGTCCCCTTCATGCCATAGTGGCAACTTCATGGGCAAGCTTGTTACATTTACGACTAATGTAAGAAATACTACAGAAAGAAAACTGACTTTTTAAGATAGTGATGTCCTTAGCTAGGACACCCACATAATCTCTTCTCATTGTGAGATCACTACATGCTTGGACAACTTCAAGGGCATCTGATTCCATTTCCACCTGTCCCACACCATAGCTGCTCGCCCATTGGAGTGCTGCTCTCAAAGCAAATGCTTCTGTCGTTGCTATGCCCATGCCATTTCTGACCTTCTCGCCCACCACATCCATCAAGGTGCCCTCGCTGTCTCGCATCACCATTCCAATGGTTGTCGCCCCATCTTCCCCACATGTAGCGTCCACATTAACCTTTACCCTTCCATGTGTTGCCTTGGTCCATTTTAGTGTTGCGGCCCCTACCAGTTGTGTGCTGCTATTCCTCTTCGTGTGCTGCTCACTTCTTGTATACTGAATCATTGCCAAGGCTGTCCGAAATACGAAGCTACAATGCACCTCACCGTCTTGAAAGACCCTCTTGTTACACCCTCTCCAGATAGCCCACATGGCTGCAACGATCACCTCTTTGTCTTCCCTTTCCAGTGCTGCCCCTATTGTGATGTTTATATTTTCATCTTTGTAATCATCCACCCACTTTTTGCCCCCCCGTTCCAAGAGATCCCATATCTCAGTTGTGTTTGGACAGCGGAAAAGCATGTGTGGTATGGACTCCTTTTCCGACATACAGAGATGACATGTACCATCATCGGTGTAGTGTCGGTCAAACAACCTTCCTTTGGTTGCTAATCCTCTAGTGCATACCCTTCAAAGAAAATGTGCAGCATTGGGTATCCATCCCCCTTGCAATATGCATTGCCATATCTTTTTTCCTTGCTGCACTGAGTTTTTTCATGCTTCCTCCTTGCCAAGCATATCGAGCCAGTACGCAGAACAGACAGTGAAGGTCCCTTTGTTTGTCGGCCACCAATACCATGCATCGCTCTGTTCCCCTATGCTGAGAGGGATAACACATATTTTCTCTACATATCTCGTCAGGAAGCACTCCTCCAACCGAATAGTATACCATTTATGTTCGCCTAGTATCATTAGATCTTGTACTTTCCCATAGGGTGTGTCTTCCAATGGCTTGAAGTGCGTAAGAGTATCCATCTCCCCAGGAAACCATGTGTTCTCCCAAATGTCCACATCATTCCCATTTCCTATTCTCCATTCAGTCCCTTCCTTTATCAAAGACTTCTCCCCCCATAGACTCCTCCATTTGTAACTAGGATTGTATCCTCTCCTAGCTTCCCAAATAGAAGTTCTCGGAAAGTATCTAACCTTCAGCACTTTATGCACAAGAGAATGTGGATTGATCCCTAACCTCCATAGCTACTTAGCAAGGAGGGCTTGGTTGAAGATATGGAAATTCCTAAAACCAAGACCTCCCAACCTTTTTGGTTTGCACATATTTTCCCATCTCATCCAAGCTAGCTTCCTCTCGTTTCCTTTTGCTCCCCACCAGAACCTTACTATTATGCTTTGAATCTCATTAAGAGTGCCCTCCGGGATTTGAAAAATACTCATTACATATGATGGGATAGCTTGTGCCACAGCCTTTATGAGGATCTCCTTCCTGATTTTGGACAGTAGTTTCTCGGACCAACCTTGTAGCTTTTTCCATATTCTTTCTTTAATGAAACTGAAAACCTGCTTCTTCGATCTACCTATGGCCATTGGGAGGCTAGGTATTTTGCATGCCAGTCCACCTCCCTAACTTGCATCACCCTTGTTAGTTTTATCTAGTTATTTGTTCATGTATGCTATGTTTTTATGCTTCTGCATTCACACTTTGGTTTTACCATGCCAAGGACATATGCTTGGGTCCTTTCTCCATTGATTTTCTAGTCATTTGGAGTTTGGATTTGGATAATAAATGGTCCCATGATAAAATATGTGGTATTCATCCATACATGTGAACATCGTATTCGAGAAGGTAATCCATGACCTCTCATCCCAACACTTGTAGAAAGGGGTGTGGGGGTACTTTGAATCCAAAAATGATTAGGTTTTGGTC